>VHKM01000061.1:2721250-3425000 GCA_007210695.1 Neogobius melanostomus
AAAGAGCCGTGTGTGTGTGCGTGTATGTGTGTGAGGGGGGTAGTTGCGCCCCTGACCTGCAGCATGGAGGAGAAGTTGATCATGGCGGTTTGCACTCAGCCTTGTATGACACGCCTCCTAATTATGATGCTTGCAAAACTTCACGCGCCAGCAGGCGCGAAACAGGCGTTTCTCGCGAGTGTGAAGCGGCAATGTTTGGCGTCCAACTGGAGGCTGAAGGAGCGTGGACGCACGTTTGGTCTGAACGCACCTTAAGATTGAGGGAGACAAAAGGGCGCGAAGCGCCCCCTTGCTTTGGCAGGGCAGTCGGCGAGGGCCGATAATTGATGCTTTGCGGCTATATTTGACTTTGTAGTCATGTCATCTAACTTCTGTTCGCATGTCTTGGACATTCGGGTGAAGAGAGGGCTGACCTGTAAACCTGTTGGATCCACTGACAGGGGAGGAAAGTCAGCCAGACCTGGCAGACCCAAGCATATTGTGAGGGTCTTTTAGGAACATCTGGCAGAACCCTCTGTCACCGGAGTCTTCAACTCCCACCTCCAGAATAACTTTTCCCAGATCCTGAGGGAGGTTGATAATCCGAATGGACCAAGATCTCTTCCTCAATTGCACAGTAAATGTGGCCAATTGTAGCTGGTCACTGGTGCCTGTCGCAGAGGCAACCCCTGTTCAAACCATATACAGTAGCACATGATTCCGTCCTTAATTTGCATTTGTTCAAACCCGGTTTAAACTTTTGTCTAAAAAGATTTCTGTGATGGTGGAGGTAGTAAGAATATTCATCAATCTGAATGAATGTGTTGGCTCATTGTAGCGTCACCATGGAGATCAGATGGAGCTTTAAACTTGTGTGAGAGACAAACTGCCAAACAGACAGGCAGTGAGAGTGTGCCAGTGTATGATAGAAAACACTATTCATCTCCCCCCCTTGCAGCAGGTAGGCACTAGCAGCCTTACAAGTTATATATTTCACTTTGGCTTGTGTACACTAATTAAATTACAAGCAAAGTGCCCCAGGAGAGCCCACAGACACAAACCCCATCCGCACAAACCCCAAAGTGTTGCACAAAATGCAGAAATAAAAAATGCTGGCAGTCATACTCACCACATCTTGCCTATTCAGTTAATAAGCACATTTTCAAGGATACATTATTGTCCTGAGGCCAAGTTGTTGGTCGTAAAGTGTGACAATATTTTAATCCATGTGTACTTTAAATTCTATTCTATTCTATTTTAATCCCTAATCCTCAATAAGAATAACCTGTTAGGGAGAGCATAGAAACCACTTCCAGATCTTGAGGTATTTGGTGAGCAGTATTGTGTGGAAAATCCGAAGACCCGCAGGGAACACACCTGCATCTGACACAGTTGTGTCAGAAGAGAGTTTTTTTTTCTTAATGTAACTGATCAAAGAGTTCTACTAGTTCCTTACTCAGTGACATTCCCTCGCCTCTTTGCTACCATCTATCATAATCACAGAAACACAACCATACATTTAAGGTGGATGCTACTGTAGGTCAAAGTCTGAGTAAAGTTAAGCCCCCATAGTGTCCAATTCACTTCAATATGTCATTGGTTTGGTGCTGTGTTTGTGCACGCAAAAAGAGCGCTTGTAAGCACTCGCAGTTAGCACTCTCGCATCACAGTGGTTCAATCTCGGGCCTTGTGGGGCCTTTCTGCGTGGAATTTGCATGTTCTCCCTGTTTCTGCGTAGATTTCCGCTAGGTGCTCTGGTTTTCCCTATAAAAACATGTACAACACGTTAATCTTCCAGCCAAGTGATTCTAACCATTAGCCAGGCTGGATGCCCATTTTGTGTGCACAAAACGGTATGTCTTTGGAATCCAGGGTGGGTCACATTTGTTATTTAATTTGGTGACCGCACACTGGTATATACTCTGAACCATTGTAGGGACCCCAAGTGAGAAAAAGCTTCTACGATAAGTGCACTTTTTCATGGTCAATTTGTGGCACCTGCTGTGAAGATTCACATTGTGATATTCAACAGAATGCTTTGACTTCAAAGAAGCAATAGGAACCTGCAAAGTTCAAGCTCATTTTGTCTCAAGAATAGACTTAAATACAGTTGTCCGGACCGGGAGATTGGCAGTGAAAAATGTCAGGCCAATTCTTATGAAAAAAAATTGGCTTGCATTTTATCCATCCATCCATCCATTTTCTTCCGTTTTATCCGGGCCGGGTTGCGGGGGCAGCAGTCTCAGCAGAGATGCCCAGACTTCCCGATCCAAGCACACCTCCTCCAGTTGTTCTGGGGGGACCCTGTGGCGACACCAGGCCAGCTCAGAAACATAGTCCCACCAGCGTGTCCTGGGCCTTCCACGAGGCCTCCTCCCAATAGGACATGCCTGGAGCACCTCCCGAGGGAGGTGACCAGGAGGCATCTGAAACAGATGCCCTAGCCACCTCAGCTGGCTCCTTTCGACGTGAAGGAGCAGCAATTCTATTCCGAGCTCCTCACCCGAACTCGAAGGGTGCGACCAGCCACCCTGTGAAGAAAGCTCATTACGGCCGCTTGTATCCGTGATCTTGTCCTTTCGGTCATTACCCAAATCTCATGACCATATGTGAGGGTGGGAACGTAGATCGATCGGTAAATCGAGAGCTTTGCCCCCCGACTCAGCTCCCTCTTCACCACAACAGTCCGATACAGCGACCACATCACTGCTGACGCTGCACCGATCCGTCTATTGATCTCACGCTCCATCCGTCCCTCACTCGTGAACAAGACCCCGAGATACTTGAACTCCTCCACTTGAGGCAAGGACTCCCCACCGACCTGAAGAGGGGAACCCACCTTTTTAAGGTGGTGAACCATGGCCTCGGATTTGGAGGTGCTGATCCTCATCCCAGCCGCTTCACACTCGGCTGTAAACCGCCCGAACAACAGAACAAACGGCAGCCCTGGCGGAGACAAACACGCACCGGGAACAGGTCGGACTTACTCCCGGCAATGCGAACCAAGCTCCTGCTGCGGTCATACAGGAAACGGACAGCACTTAGCAGAGGGCCCGGTACCCCATACTCCCGGAGCACCCCCACAGAGCACCACGAGGGACACAGTCGAACACTTTCTCCAGATCCACAAAACACATGTGGACTGGTTGGGCGAACTCCCACAAACCCTCGAGCACCCGATGAAGGGTATAGAGCTGGTCCAGTGTTCCACGACCAGGACTAAAACCGCATTGTTCCTCCTGGATCCGAGGTTCGACTATCGGCCGGATCCTCCTCTCCAGCACACTGGAGTAGACCTTACCGGGGAGGCTGAGGAGCGTGATCCCTCTGTAATTGGAGCACACCCTCCGATCCCCCTTCTTAAAGAGAGGGACCACCACCCTGGTCTGCCAATCCAGGGGTACTGTCCCCGACTGCCAAACGATGTTGCTGAGACATGTCAGCCAAGACAGTCCTACAACATCCAGAGACTTAAGGTACTCAGGACGAATCTCATCCACCCCCGGAGCCTTGCCACCAAGGAGCTTTCTAACCACCTCGGTGACTTCAGTTTGGGTGATGGACGAGCCCCCCTCCGAGTCCCCAGCCTCTGCTTCCTCATCGGAAGACGTAACGGTGGGATTGAGGAGATCCTCGAAGTACTCCTTCCACCGCCCGACCACATCCCCAGTCGAGGTCAGCAGCTCCTCCTCCTGAGGCGCCAGATAGTTTGGCAGAATCTCTTCGAGGCCGACCTATAGTCCTCCTCCATGGCTTCTCCGAACTCCTCCCAGACCCGAGTTTTTGCCTCTGTGACTGCACGAGCTGCAGCACGCTTGGCTGTACCTCTCAGCTGCCTCCGGAGTCCCGCAAGCCACAAGCCGGATAATAATAATAATGCATCGGTTTATATAGCGCTTTTCTGGACACTCAAAGACGCTTTACATTGCACTATTCATTCACTCCATACTGATGGTGGTAAGCTACTATTGTAGCCACAGCTGCCTGGGTAGACTGACAGAAGCGAGGCTACCAGTTGCGCCATCGGCCCTCCGACCACCACCAACCACTCACTCACTCTCTACATTCGCTAGCTTCCTGGTGTTACCAAACGTTCCCATCCAGTACTAACAGGCCCTTCCCTGCTTAGCTTCCAAGATCTGACGGGATTGGCATAGCAAAGCGGTATGGCCACAGACTCCTTCTTCAGCTTGACGGCATCCCTTACTACTGGGCACCACCACTGGGTTCGGGGATTGCCGCCACGATAGGCACCAAAGACCTTACGACCACAACTACGAGCAGCCGCATCGACAATGGAGAAGGAGAACATGGTCCACTTGGACTCCATGTCCCCAACCTCCCTCGGAATCTGGGTGAAGCTCTTCCAGAGGTGTGAGTTGAAGACCCTACTGACAGGATCCACCAGACATTCCCAACAGACCCTCGCAACATGTTTGGGCCTGCCAGGTCTGACCAGCTTCCTCCCTTGCCAGCGGATCCAGCTCACCACCAGGTGGTGATGGGTGAAGAGTGGGGCTGAGCTGTCAACCGGAGTGTCCGAGACACACGGTCGGAGATAGATGACACAAAGTCGATCATCGCCTCCTGCCTAGGGTGTCCTGGTGCCACGTGTACTTGTGGACACCCTTGTGCTTGAACATGGTGTTCGTTATGGACAAACTGTAACTAGCACAGAAGTCCAATAACAGAACACCACTCGGGTTCACCCGCACCCCCATCCAGGTCTCACTGTCGTTACCCATGTGGCCATTGAAGTTCCCCAGTAGAACAATGGAGTCCCCAATCGGAGCTCCATCTAGTACCCCTCCCAGGGACTCCAAGAAGGCCGGGTACTCTGCACCGATGTTGGGCCCGTAGGCTGAGACAACGGTGAGAGATCTGTCCCTGACCCGAAGGAGTCAGGGACAGACCCTCTCATTCACCGGGGTGAACTCCAACACGTGGCGGCTGAGCTGGGGGGCTATGAGTGTGCAGCCTCTCTCCAGGAAGTGGGATCCGGAACCCAAGCTGTGCGTGGAGGTGAGCCTAACTATATCTAGCCAGTATCTCTCAACCTCCCGCACAAGCTCAGGCTCCTTCCCCCCAGCGAGGTGACGTTCCATGTCCCGAATGCCAGAAGCTGCGCACGCGGACCAGTTCGTCGAGGCACCTGCCTTTGACTGCCACCCAGTCCTCTCTGCACCCGACCCCTAGGGATCCCTCTGCGGGTGGTGGGTCCACAGGAGGGCGGGCCCACGTCGTCCTTTCGGGCTGTGCCCGGCCGGGCCCATGGGCAGAGGCCCGACCACCAGGCGCTCGCATTCGAGCCCCAACCCCAGGCCTGGCTCCAGGGTGGGGCCCTGGTTGCGCCATACCGGGGCTCTTCGTCTGAATTGCTCTTCGTCTGACCCGTCACCTAAGACCTGTTTGCCATGGGAGACCCTACCAGCAGCATAATGCCCCAGACAATATAGCTCCTAGGATAATTCGGGCGCTCAAACAACCCCCCCACGTTAAGGTAGCAGTTCACAGCGTTGATTTGCATTTTATGTCCACACTTAATGCTTCTGGTGCACGATGTCACAGCAGCATGTTTTTGTATCTTTAATCCCAGCATGATGCACATAGACAACTGTTGGCCACTTCATGAAGACAGAATGCCAAAAGTGCAGCATCATTTCAAATGTGCAGGTGCAGCACGCTCACAAATTAGCATATTTAATTTTTCAGTTTGCACTCACCAATTAACAACTCACAACATTAAACTAATGTATATCTAAGAGTACTGATAATAATTCAAGTTTTTCAGACAGTGACTGCTGTAACATGTCCTTTAGTAAAATAGTCTTTTAAATGGTTTGTGTGTCCATTGTCAGACTGATGAGACTGGAGATCAGAGCCAGTTTTTCCTATACGCAAACTATGCAAGGTGCGTAGGGTCCCCGCAGCCGCAAGGGCCCCGCATCTCAGTCAAACTACGGTGTTGTTTCACTGATTAATCAACGCGTTGTTATGGGGACAGGCTCTCTGACAGCGCTCACTCACTCTCTGCCTACTTTGCCACATGTAACACCAAAAAGCGGCAGTCTGCTGAAGTGGATGAGCTGTAGTGACCTACCGCCTTCCCCTGTCACTTCCAAGGTGCGAGTGCTTCTCCCCTTCGTGTCCCCGCTTGGCTGTCTGTCTCCTGGTGCACGCCTCATGTTACCGTCATGAGCGGCTCCTGGGCAGCTGCATGTCACCTGTGTCCCGGGCGGTGCTCTCATGTTTCCTCTGCACGGACTTGGGGCTGCATCGCCACACACTCATTTAAACTCTCTTCTTATTGTCTCTAGCGGAGTATCAGGACAGTAGTTTGGCGAATAGACAAGAGTAAAAAGCCGTTTTGCCTTTTTGTTTCAAAGAGGAGTTGAATCCACACGGTTCTCATGGCACAGTTACTTACAGTAACTCTGGTTCTCTGAATGTGCACAGTCTAAAACGAATTGGGTTACTCACAGGCTAATTCTCGGTGGTAGAGTTAGTTTTGAATCAGCGGTTCACAAACTGTGGGTCAGGAACCAGAGGTGAGAGAATGTGACCATTTGCCATTTACTATTTTAAAAAGTGTGGGAAATAGACTAGTAGTAGTCCTGAATCCCAGTCTCACAGTTGCTTAGTGGTTCTCACCCAACGGGGCAGGGCCTGAATTGAGGTCATTATGTTCCACTTCTGCCCTGCTGCACAGTGGAACTGTTTTTGACAGTAAATGGGTTCGCTCTTTGTCGAATAACCGTACTGCATACTGTAGGATTTTTGCTTAGGGCCCCAGAAGGGCCAGTACCGGCTCTGCTGGAGATACACACACTGAGGTGAGACAGGCAAAACAAATATTTACCTATGGTTTGGACTTTAGTATTAGTACAGAACTGTTTAGTCTTGAACTATTAGTCCTGATTTTTATATGACGTAGTTTATCCTACTTGTCATAAAATTCTGAGGACGTCCATAATCTTTGTTTTTTACTTAAAGAGTAACTAAACATCAAATCAAGTTTTTCTTACTGATAAACTGTCTCAATGGGTGTCTCATAGTTTTTTCTACTGGTCCCTGACATTATTCTGTTTTAATTTATCTTTTATTTTTATGTTCTCCCAGTGTTTCCTCTGAGGGAGCCCTCTGCCCCGGGAGTGCTGGTTGGCTGTGGCCGTGCGGGCGCTCTCCTGTGGGTGCCTGGATGGAGGTTGGACGTCTACCCTACACCTCCTCCGGGCACTCTGTGTTGGCGCTCTGTGGCTGTGGCCGATGGGCTGCTCCTGGTGCAGACGGCTCCTTGGATGGTGTTTCCTCTTTCGGTTCATCTGTACTCAGCCTTATGTACCCCACTTTATGTCCATTTTTACTTAAGACTTTTAACAACTGGGCTGTCTGTATGTTTATGTGTCTGTGTGTCTGTGTGTGCGGGTGGGGTAGGGGAGGTGGGGTTGTTGTTATTTATGTATATTTGCTGGTGGGGACTATTTTAATGATTTTTTAAGCACTGTAAAGCACTTTGTGTTACATTTTGTATGAAAAGCGCTTGATTTGATTTGATTTGATATTCTGACATTATAGCGCAAACATGTGTTAAATCCTAATTTGGGCCTGAAAACGAATGGGTTGCGCCCCCTTCAGGGTTAACTCTGCTACTAAATGAGAATTTCCTGATTGGCTGGAGAGTGTCCACGGCCTCCACAGAACGTCATAAGCCGCACCAGCTCCACACATCGTCATCAGGTGCTGCCCATTATCCTGCCCATTGTCCTGCCCCTGTACCTGTGGTATATAACCAAGTCCCTCCCACGTAATCTGTCTGCTGTGATTGGGCCAATGCAAAGGCCCACACACTCACCCCCCGCATGTCACCCCCAAACTTTAGAGACCACCTCTTTCGTGGCAATTTTTGACTTTTGTTTTTAGGTGGGGAAAGGCTTTGGCACGCCCGTTTATGTACTCTTCAAGGTCATTAGGTAATTGTGTGGTTTTGGCTATAGTGTGCTTACTAATTGTAATGTTTGTTTTACAGAATCTGAACTGCTGTGAAAACTGTGAGACCAATTTAGCATCCAGGCCGAAGGTAAGCTGCACTTATCGTTACATTCAGACAAATTGGCCTGAAGTTGGATGCGAAATAACATTTGTGAATGGTTTTGTGTGTGTCCAGTGTCAGACTGAGGAGTGCAGCTGTGGAAGGATCTGCTGAGACTGGAGCTGAACACACTGATGTGAGACAGAGTCAGAGCTGAGATGTTTGGATGAGAGGAAGCAACATTTTACCTGTAGGTTTTGGTTTGGTCTTGCCATAGGGACTCACGACTAAAGTATTATTGTTCTTTATACTGTATGTCTTACAGAAATATGACTGCTGATGAAGACTTTGAGAAGTGAGCTTTGACGATGATTTACAAAGATCCCCTTCCTCTTAAACTTAAACTCCTCAGCTTCATTGGCTCAGTACAGACTAATCCACATGTTTGGACTGATGTCAACTATAACGGGAGAAATGGAGATGTTCTGTCATTAATTGCACCTAAAAATGTAAGTGTTTTACACTGTTCAATGTTTAATAAATTGACTTTATAACTATACTTTGTTTTGCATTTTTCAAACATTTATATCTTGTACTAAATTTGTAAAACTTAATTATGGTAATAAGAAATAAACCACAAAGGGAACAGGAATATTCCAGTAACCATTACTAAGAATAATAGTACAGGTTAAGGGAATATTTAAGTAACAAAAGTAATCAGTACTAGGAATTCCCAGTTGCCTGTACAGTAATCAGAACTTGTATCATAAGTAATGAACACTGAAATCCCTGTTAATCATACTACAGTTGTTGCGGCTCGACAGAGGAAAGACCCAACAAATGGACACCAGACAGAAGGGGAAAAGGTAAAGGTAAAAAGGTTTTATTGTCCAGGTAAGTAGGTGGCCGGGGGATAGGGCAGCTGGTCGTGGTAGAGGCGGCAGATATTCTCAGGTAAAGTAATCCAGGTAGACGACAGCGAGGAACTGAGGAGCACAGGAGACAGGTAAGTGAAAATCCAAAAACAGGAATTATATCAAAACTTAGCAAACTAAGCAGCCAACTAGTTCACCGTGTGGTGGAGGTAACAATCTGACAGAGTTTGGCAGGAGAGCAGTGCTCCATCCGAAACCAGTAAATTGGTAAGAGGTCTTACGCCAAACCGGATGTGCGTCAGCGTCCGCCATGATAAGACGCGTCCGAAATGGGTTGTCGTTAGGAAGGAGTTAGGAAAGTGACCTGTATGCTAACTATCATAGCCACTTTAGCATAGGGACCTCTGATGCTAACTCACTGGCGATTAGGAGCTACGTATGTGCCATCCCATAAGCCACTGCGCCAATCTCCCCACCCCCCTGGCCCCCACCCTTGTGTGATTCATGCGCAACCACTGTTGATTGACAGGTGCACATTTAATAATAATAAAATAAAAAAAGATTCTGCACAAGCCAAACTTTATAAAAGTGACAAAATACATGTTGTCGTCACCACAGCTCAGTCACATGGTTTTAAACAGCCTCCTTAGTAAATGGCCTAAATGAAGGCAGTTTGTGCTTTTGCTTTCATTTAGCCACATGGCTAATTTGCATACTGTAGCTTTATGAAACTGCTGTTGAGATAAAATAAAGGGAAATGTGAAGGACCATTTGGATGTTTCTTTTTTTTTTCGCCTTAAATGTCTTTATTTGGACACTATGTTGTTGTTGGACAATATACAGTAGGTGGCGGTATGCGCTTTTGTTTGGCCTGCACTGAACTTTAAAGAAGAAGAAGAAAACAGCTGTTGGTGATGTCACTTCCCTTTCCCCTGGGTAAGGACGGTCGAATACGCAGGTATACGCCGAATAACCACTAGAAGGCCTGCAGAATTATCGTATAACCACCACAAATTAGGTAAAGATACATATCCCCAATTTGCGCAGTGTTATTTTTGTGCTTTCTGCCCAATTAGAAACCAGCCCAAACTCCACAACAAGTGGCTATTTCCTCCTCTGAAACCAAGAGGGGACATTTCATCCCTCTCTCTCTCTTTCTCTGTCTCAGAAAACAGAAACAGAAACAGTTCCCTCTCTTGTGCGCTCATGCGTAATTGCGCACGGCTCCCGTGTTGTCTGCTCACAAAATAATGTTATTTTCACCTGACTTCACGGCTTCTTGGATGGATGGATGGATGGATGGATGGATGGATGGACGACATTACATTTTTGGGCTGAATTTAAGTTTGGAATTAAGTAGGTTTTTATTTTTGTGTTGACCAAATGTAGATTAAAAAAAACAGCACAATAATAAAATCTGAAAATACAATCACAATTTGCATGATTGTTTTCAAATTCGTTCTCAAAAAAGGTTTTCCCTATAGGCCTAGGTACTTTTCCTTCGGTAAACATTTTAAGTACTATCAGATCAGAAAGCAATACAGAGAAACATTGACAAGCTGATTTCGATTAAGTGTGAATTTCTCTAGCTGAATATTAGATTCTATAGTAGTTATGACCCCAGAATGTTTTTCATTCATGAAATATAGAAACGGGGAAAAATGTAGCATAGCCAGCTGCATGTTGTATCATGTTATCGTTACTATTTAATGAAAGCCCAGGTAGCCATCATAACAGACATCTCACATGTCACCTGGATTGTTGGATGATTGAAGCGTTCACTTGTTACAGCTATTATCACACGCTGCCATACATGTTTCAGAAATGTGCACCTATGAATTTGTCATAGACTGAACAGACTGAAGAAAAGTGCTAATGAATTATGTATATGCAGTACAGCAGAAGGCGTCGTTGAATCTGCCTGGTCCCCTACTCACAGTCAAACATGTATGAGGGCAATGAAAGTGACTTACCGTGAAAAAATAAATTAATAATAATAACAATGACAAAGAATTACAGTGATTTACATGCAGTTAAAATGTTAGCGTTTTAAAGTTTACTTTATTGTTCCCGTAGGCCTATAGGAAAATGTGTCCTCTGCATTTGGTATTCCTCATTGTGGAAACCTCATTGCCAAAAGTGCAGGACCGGGGACTCTAGCCTGGCCAGCCTGGTACTCGCCATTATCTCCTGAGTTCATCATTCAATCAATCAGACAAACACGTGGTCTGTCCAACATGACGACTTACCTTGAGTAAAAAGATTACATTTAACAAGAAATATCACTGAAAATTGCCATCTTCAGCTAAATCAACAAGCCAGGCAGACTTCTACTATTTTGATTTCAGGTAAGAGAAGTTATTTTGTTTTGAATGATACACAATGAAAGTTTCCACATTCGAGAACCATGTTACAAATACGTATCTTTTTTTGGATTGGCAGAGGGCATCTATCACACTCTTCAGCTTTTGAACAGAAAGCAGGAGAGGCATGCTGGCCAGACTATGGGGACCCATCTTGAGCAATAGGTCAATAATAATAATAATGGCTTACACTTGTATTGCACTTTACAAGCCTGTGTTGACAAGTTTCTCAAAGCGCTACATTGTCGTCATCATTCATTCACTCCATACTTGGTGATAATGTACCATTGTAGCCACAGCAGCCCTGGGGTAGCCTGATGAAGTGAGTCTCCCAATTTGCACCATCAGCTCCTCTGACCACCACTCGCATGCACACGCACACACACACACAATAATATTAATTATAATAACACACAGCCAAAGTAAACCAAATCATTAGCCTGTTTTGATATCCCCTCCATATTTTAATGGATTTACTTTATTTCGTCCCCACGTGACAAAGCTGCTGTTGCGGCATTGTGAACGGCTCACAGAGATGGAACTAAATGAAACGTAAACGGCCAGTGACTGTATGCGGCTGACAGTAACCCTGTGATGTGGAAGTACCGGGGCAGTGCTGTGACGCGGCCCATAGAGCAAATGTTGCCGAGAGAGAGAGAGACTAGAGAGACGCCGCCGCTGCTGCTGCTGCAACAAGACACAAGACGCGTCTTGGATCACAAATAGGGATGCAGAGCGCATGCGCACCAGGCTCCGTTTACTGTAGGATATTCACCGTGGAAGAAAAAAAACGGAGGCAGGCAGGGAAGCAACAAACCGAGCTTTTTAGAAAAAAAACAAAAAACAGACAAATCCGCCTGGTGAAATGTAAATAACCAACCGAGACCAAGGACGAAGGATTATCAACAGGTAGGGATTTTTTTTTTTTTTGACTAATCTGGCTATCGAGATGTGCGTCTTGGTTTGAGCTTCTTCATTTTTTTCCTCCTTTTTGGCCTTGTCTTGTCTGTCTGGGCGCGCTTCACATAGGCTACATAGCGAAGACTTTGGGAATGGCACTAGTCTACTGGACGCACGGATACGTTACAATCTTATGAGGCTTTCGGATACAACGACTGGAGTGTTTTTTTTTGTTTTGTTTTTTTTTCAAAAGGAAGCTGCCCGGATTTAAGCGAGCGAAACACACAAGGCTGTCGCCCGGAGGATGCATAATATATCAACGTGTAAGTAGACAGTATTCATCACATTACCGCCGTCAACAGTGCAGTATCTGAGATGTTGTCTCAACGTCAAAGAAAACCGCGCATTACCAGCCAAACACTGTGTATATGCGGTTTTCACAGTGAGCGCCAGTCTGTCTGTTCCTTTCAACTCTCAGTAATTAATGTACTGTGTGTAAACGGAGATTTAGGACATGGTCACTGACTGACTACCCTAATGAAAATGCCATCTGATAAACCCGTTAACCTTTAATCAAAGTCTGACCATCAGACAAAAAAAACACCAGCGCGTTATTACGCATTCAGACGCCTCGGAGATTTTTCACATCGCATAAATGACGAGAGGGGGCGAGTTTATTCTAGGCATTCACCGCTTCAGAGCTGCCTTCCTCTGCTGTGTTCTGCAGGGTGTGATCCAGAGTCGTATTTTGGTGCGCACTTTCTAATCCTGAGATATCAAAATGGATGATCTAGAAGAAATCTGTGCCTTTTTTGTGTTACACTTGGGCAACAGACGTGGCGCCGTTTGTGCGTGCCTTTTTTCTTTTCTTTCATGCTGCTTTGTTCTGGCGATTCCAAAGTCACATGAAAGGAAATCGCGTTAATTCAATAAAAATGTGTTCAAATCAAAATGACTGGTGACATATCGATATATCCAATGTTAAAGCGGAAATGAGAATGTGAATATGACTAAAATAGCCTCAATTAATGACAGACAGACTGAATTGATTTTAATATCAGCTATAATGTTTGAAGGAAGTGTTATGGTGATGAATACTGACTGGTGGGTAATATTTTTCAGGAATGTTTTCAAGGTGTAATGAGACAAAGGAACAAAGGATGCCTTAAAGAAGAGGTTGCCTATATGCCTGGAAACCTCTTCAAAGCACTCCGCCAAATGGATGTAACGCCTCCCCCTGCTGCCTCTAGATCATGATACTCGGCTGAAGCTATCCCCGCTATCTTTATGATCCCTCCTCCATCTATGGCGAACTATAGCCATGCAGGGGACCACACCATCTTGCAGAATGTTTCTCCTCTTGCCACGTTCCTTAAACTGACCTCTCTGGGTTTCATCATTGGCGTCGGAGTGGTCGGAAACCTCCTGATTTCCATCCTGTTGGTCAAAGATAAGAGCTTGCACCGAGCGCCCTACTATTTTCTCCTGGACCTGTGTGCATCAGACATCCTGCGCTCCGCAATCTGCTTCCCCTTTGTCTTCACCTCTGTCAAGAATGGATCGGCCTGGACGTACGGCACGCTGACCTGCAAAGTCATCGCCTTCCTAGGGGTGCTGTCCTGCTTCCACACTGCGTTCATGTTGTTTTGTGTAAGTGTCACCAGGTACCTGGCCATCGCACACCACCGCTTCTATACCAAGCGGCTGACCTTTTGGACGTGCCTGGCAGTCATATGTATGGTGTGGACGTTATCTGTGGCGATGGCTTTTCCTCCAGTTCTGGACGTGGGGACATACTCATTTATACGCGAGGAGGACCAATGCACATTCCAGCACCGCTCCTTCAGGGCCAACGATTCGCTAGGCTTTATGCTGCTGCTGGCGCTGATCCTCTTGGCCACACAGCTGGTTTACCTCAAGCTCATTTTCTTTGTTCACGACCGTAGGAAAATGAAGCCGGTCCAGTTTGTGCCTGCGGTCAGCCAAAACTGGACTTTCCATGGGCCAGGGGCTAGCGGACAGGCCGCAGCTAACTGGTTAGCAGGGTTCGGGCGTGGACCCACCCCACCCACTCTGCTGGGCATCCGGCAGAACAGCAACGCAGCGGGCCGACGTCGCCTTCTGGTGCTGGACGAGTTCAAAACAGAGAAGAGGATTAGTAGGATGTTCTACATTATGACCTTTTTCTTCTTGGCTCTGTGGGGGCCCTATCTGGTGGCCTGTTACTGGAGGGTGTTTGCCAGGGCCCAGTGGTTCCTGGGGCTATCTGACCGCAGCCGTGTGGATGAGCTTCGCCCAGGCTGGGGTCAACCCTTCATCTGCATCTTCTCCAACAGGGAGCTGCGGCGCTGCTTCAGCACCACTCTCCTCTACTGCAGAAAATCCAGGTTACCAAGGGAACCTTACTGCGTTATATGAAGGTTCTGTCTGGGTGTCTCTGTTCCCAGAGTGATCTGTAGAGTGCTCTTTTCTCTTCATCCTCTGTCTCCTCCGGTATCCCTGGGTTCGGAGAGAGAAGGTGGACTCTTAGGCCCTGCCCAAGTGGTTGAATATAATCATATCCAACATGGAGGCTGAGGGGAATAGAAATGGATACAAGAGGTGAGGAGCTCCTTCTGTGTTTTTGTTCTAGACTTTATGAAGAGACAATTTACATGCAAAAAAAAAGGAAAAAAGAAAGAAATCAAAAGTCAAAAAAATTGGCAAGCAACGATAACCTCTTGCTTTGGATATTTTGAAGTTGCTACAGTCGTGAAGTGTGACTTAGACGAAATATGGAAAATATAAAAATACAGGAACAAAGAAATGATACCTGTCAAGGAATCACTGGAAATGTTTTACATTTAAGAGTTGCACTAAAAGAAGATGTAAAGATGCTTTTTGGTCCACAGAATACCGATGGCTGTTGATTTGCAAGGACAACCTTTTCTCTTTTTCCAAACTAAACAATGAATGCTTTAATTTGCAACAGACTACACAATCGCTGTAAGTAGAGCAAACGTGGTGACTGTTGGAATACACCTTCATGTGAGGATAAAATGGTTTTAATGTAAGTGATATCTTTTTTCATATCCTGGGTGAGGGCTCACCAATGGGAGATTTACAATGTGTGCTTTCTGAAGTTGCAACTTAAGAACTTGAGATGATTTCTTGTAGTTTTACAACCCATATGTCCTCAGTGTCTGGCATTGTTATTTTTATGATCATCTTTTATTACAAAAAAGAGGAAAAAAGACAAAGTGGTGTTTGGATTTTAAAAAAAGGTTTGCATTTGAAGATCAACCTTGTGCTTAAAAAAAGACATCGAAGAAGTAGTTAAATGTTTGTTCATATCCCACACACTCTCATATTGTTACAGTATTGCTGATGCCACTCCGGGTGTTCTTGCCTTAACGGTACTGATATTGTCATTTCATAAATAAATATATATATATATATATATATATATATATATATATATATATATATATATATATATATATATATATAATTTTATTTTATTTTTACAAATTTGGGATATTTGTGTGGATTTGCAACATAACTTTGAAGTGCATGTCGATTTGACAAGCTGGCCCATTTCCATAAGCGGCAAGCAGCCCATCATATTTCTGCATTATTTTTGCTATACCCCACAACTCGCTCATAGCCCTGGGAGACATGTATGAATGGGTGTCACTGCAAGCATTTCCTTTTTTTCATGTGGGTTTAGATCATACAGTCACTTCAAGACCAGAGCCTTAGTACAATTCTCTTGCACAATTTGTAAAAAATGTAAAAGTCAAAAAAAGACATTCAAGGCACACTGTCTTGTTATACTTTCCCTCACATCCACTATGATTGTTTTAATGACTTACTTTTTCTCTCTTGTTGCCATTTTAATATTTATTATTGATTCTTTTTGTATATTATAGATAGACCGTGTGTAAGTATGTATGTGTCTTTCATTTTTGAAGTCCTGAATGTGAGTAACGGTTTTCAGTTAGGACTGCATTTGCTGAAAGTTAACTGTGTAATCTGTTGCTTTTTGAAAATAAACTTTCAATTTTGCAAAAAATTTGGTCGGAGATGTTGTGACCATGACCTGTCAAACTTGAACATTTTTGTTGTTTAAAAATGTTGCTTGCCACAAGATGTTTTTTTGTAGCATTGTGTTGTTTTATCCAGTACACCAAAACCATTTTTAACATACTGAGAAGATAAAATATAATCAAATGTGGGTGTTCCACACCTGATTTAACATTTGACATGATGTGTATTACAGTAATAGGGCCACAAATTGAATATGTAAATAAGAAATTGCTGCGTGGGTAGAAAAAAGCACAAATTACTGTGCCGCTGCTCCACATTTGCACATGCTGCTAGTTTAGCACATGTGTAAACACTTGGTAACTGACCCACTCCCTACCCACACAGTAGTTTTTCAGAGTCTGAAACTTTCCTTAGACCTGAAATATTTCTCTCGTAATACAAAAAAAGTGCTGTTGGAAAACCAGTCGTGTCAGCACTGATAACTGTAAATGTAAATAGGACCTTTAGTGATGTTTTATGTAGTAATTTTAGCATGATTCTATCTGGACTGATGGCTGTAACGGGTGAATGAATGAATGAATATTTGTATTTGAGTGGTTAAATATATTTTATATTGTACATTTTGTAACTCACCTGCTCAGGGACTGCAGCAAGCTAAATCTGGTGCAAAGCATCTTTAATTAATGTTTTTTGCACATTGTCCCTGTTGAAATAAATTAATAAACTAAACTAAACTAGTTTAATTTTCAATCAAAAATACATGTTTTATTATTATTATTATTATTATTATTATTATTATTATTATTATTATTATTATTATTGCGATGGTTTTATAGATAGTGCCACACCTTCAAAATGGACCTACGTGGTCACAACAGGTAAATAGGTCCCAGAGTGATTTAATACTGGTTCATGCAAGGTTCCTTTCCAACCATGTAACTGAAAACAGAAGATTTTTGAGACCTCCAGGTTGTATTGTTATGTGCCAAACCAGTGGTTCTCAACCTGTGTAGCTTTGGGAGCCACCTGCAAGTCATCCATCATGACATGCATAAATAAGATGCTTGTTGCAGTCTGATTGTTTAAGCATCTAATATCAAAATACATTGTTTTCTCACACAGAGTTCACATTGTTTCAACAATTGATATTAAGGATGACTATCAATCTGTATAGCTTACCAAAACAGATGTATTTATTTTTGGTGAAGGCCGTAACCCACGTGAAGGTGTTCTGTAACCCACATACGAGTCCTGAATCACCAGTTGAGAACCACTACATTATAAATTATGAACTGAAACTAACAAATGACTTACAGATCATGTGTTTGGTAAAGGTGCTTTACTGAAACTAGATCACAACATCAGTTCATCTGATGCTGGTGATTTTGTATGTTCATTTCTGCTGCAGTTCTTTCAATGCCAGGTTTCTGCACACTTGATAGGTGCAGCTACACTGTGGAGTACTTGCACCACACTCTGCCTTAATGAAAACCTTTCTGCGTTTGCCCCGAGGACATAAATGACATAGGTTTGTCCTGTTCTCTCATTTTAAGGTCACATATGCTATGAATAACAAGTGGGGAAAATGTCCAAATGACGTTGTGACGACAGTTGAGGATGCATTTTGAGGCACTGATGAATTCATAATAAAACAGCAGCAAGCATGGAGTATTCGAAATAAATTATTGATTTGTGTATGACGGTCATGCCAAAATGAGCTGGGTATAGTGTAAAATGTGTGGTCAAAGCCCTGTAGGATCAATGATTGAGCCAACTTGTTCACTATTAGACCTTTGCTTGTCATTCTTTCTCACATGTTGAGAAGCTCTCAGAAGGTCCTAATTTGTCGAATATTTTGAAGTTGTATGCTTTAATGTGCCTTTTTTTATTCATCAATGTGTATACTCAAAAAAAAGAAATCCTGATTACTCAGTTAATGTTTTTTTATTAACCTCAGTTTAAAGAAACCGTATTTGTTGAAAGGTTGGATATCTATGTACAGTAACTGTGTTGAATTTTAGTAATTAAGCAGAGGCTTTGTTGTTTTTGTTAAAACTGAGCTGAACTTTGTAAGTTCAAATTTTGATGTACAAAACTTTCTACAAACAGCAAAAAATCCCCACAGCAATGTATTTAATTGGTTTTTTTTACAGCTGAATTGATGTCATCTTTATGACCATATACAGTATATTAAAAATCCCTGCAAAGACAATGAATGGCTGGTAACTTTTTCCAGTGTGTTCTTGACAAGTTATATCTATTAGGGGCCATTTTAGGTAATTCCTGTTTATTCTGCTATGCGCTGATGGTTTGCACTTGTAGTTTTTCATATTATACATGAATTGTTGCTCTTTTTCTCATTTTAAGCAGCATATAGTCAATTTCTATATTGTGTATCTGTGTCCTTTTGTTTTTTTGTATTAAAGATGTTAAATGCATAGTATTGCAAATGCTTTTACCAGGGTTTCTGTGGGGGCATTGAAACGCATTAAAAGTCATTAAATTAATTGGGCCAATATAAAAGATGTTTTATATACGCTTTTTAAATGTAATTAAAAAGCGTTAAATCAAACTGGCATTCAATCTAAATAGATTGAAATATTCTGACATTGTTCAACAATTTTCTGTGCAAGTTCATTGAAAAAAAACAAACATATGGTCTAAAACAAATTCCGTTGCCGTTTTAGGTGCAATTTACCACACATTTTTGCTAAAAACTTGCCTTTTTTGTCCCCTCTCTTTCTTCTGTTTAATTAAAGGGGGGGTATTATGTAAAATCGACTTTTTCAAGCTTTATATCATGTTATTATGTCATTCCCTCATTAAACACATGCCTGGAGTGTTGCCTTGGCTCATTCACATATTTTTGAGTAATCAGTAAAAACTTAGACGGCAGCCATTTTAGGTGTAGCTATGCCTCAGTCCTCCTAGGAACGCCCCCACCTCCTGGAGACGCCTCTGGACCTTTTGTCACCAGCCAAGCCACCAACCACTGCTCCTCAGCTCAGCAGAGCCCCCTCCCCGCACAGTAGTGTTGTTTAGATGCCACAGCAGTGTGCTGAAGGGGGCGTGTCGGAAAGCTTCTTAAAGAGACAGAGGCCTATTTCAAAGACGTTCAGTACAGCCATTTTGAGAGAGCAATTTTATTCAAGGCAGTTATTTTAATTACTGCATATACAGACCAACAGAAGGTTACGTCATCATTGTAGTATGCTATAGACTGGTGCTATGTGATTGAAAAAAGCATAATACCCCCCCTTTAAATGTTTGCAAATCTTAGGAAATAAATATGTGCTGATTTTTTTTTTTTTCTGCATTTGCGGCATTATTTGGGCATTAAAAAGCATTCAATTTGACTGTAGCTTCTGCCTGCATAAACCCTGTTTTATGACTGCATATTGTGGTGTTGAAGCTGAATGTATGTTATAGGAATTGGAGCATGAATGATTATCCTACTTACTGATATTTTCGCCTCATTCAACGTATGCAAATGGAGGGACAGTGTCACTTTTGAGCAGTGGCCCGTTTCTTCATCTGTTTATGCATTTGGCCCAGTAAGCCTGTTCTTTTCTCTCTCTCGTTGATTGAATGAAGATGACAGGGAACAGCAACATTTGCCTCATATAATGCAGAAAATTACAGCTCTGTGGTCAGCAGTGCCACTATGTTTCCAGAAGAAAGAATTGGGAATGGATACTCAATTATACAATGCTTTTATGCTTGTAAGATCAGTACAAGGGATTTTGGCTGGTTATGAATAAGACTAATTACACTTTCTTTGTCTCTGTTGGACATGCTGTTTTGGTGTGTAAACTACTGCCAATAAGCCTCAGAGAGAAACCCATCAAACAAGCCTCCATTTTGATTGAATTTTCATGGCTATTTGTATTCTGAGTGTTGCCTTTTCATATCAGGTTCAAAACTTAAAAATGTATTAAAGCTGTACAATGAGGCACACTCAAATATGGAACGCTTCCTCAAGTGATATATTAAAGTGGACGACTTCATCTTCTGAAAAACAAAACAACATTTTCATTATATTTGATTACCCTAAAAATACTTTAAATGTGAAATATATACACATTATCAAGAAAACATACTTCCAACGGCAAAGTAGATCAATTCAACACGAGTTGTGAGGTCCAGAATAAGATGGGTCACATTTGGTCCCCGATTGAAAGTTTGGACATCTCATGTGTTCTTTTTATTCCAATGAATGTTTAAATAATCGTACTAAATTTTTGTGATGCGTGTATGAGATTTTATTCTGTGTTAATTCACTCTGATATCTTAAAGGAGCTGTATCATGCTATTTTAGCCATTCCAAAGTAAAGTATAGGCATTTATATGATATATTGTACCACTAGCACTCATTTTTGTGTATTTTCTGGAGGTATTTTTTCAAACCCGGAAGATAAAACGCTTTGATTCAGTTAACTCCGCCCCTCTTTCCGCTCATACAACTTTAACAGTAGTAGAATACCACAGCAAAAAGTGAAGTTACTTCATGATGCAGTTGTAAGGAGTTGACATGTGCAACACCGGTTCATAAATGACTAAAACACACACTAACACGCGTTATGATTGACTCTGGGGGACTCACTGCATTATGGGACTGCGTTGGTTATAAAAGTTAATCCACTTTGATTCTGGCCAAGGTTCATCAAGCATCCATCAGTGACAGTCACAGACAAACACTATTTTGGCTGATAGTTGCTGAATCCCGGAGAGAAGTTCCAACTTCTGGCGGGTGGCCTCTTCTTTAGGAAGGTTGAATAAAGTCCTGTACCTCTCGCAGCCAAACGCGCTTTTCTCCGTGACGTTATTGTTAGGTAAGAAAAAAGAACAGGAGTCCAGAGTAGGTTAGAAAGAGCTCCTTCTTCACAACTTTTGGTGCAAACATGGGGGGTGCGTTTGTTTTCCCTGCAGGGACAGCGCGGACACGTTTTTTCTTTCTTACGACAGAAATAATGATAAGGCTGTTTTACAAATTAAAATCAGGCCGTAAGGCATTACATTACAGACGTCGAGCACTTCTGTTCTGCTCTGACGACACAACGGAACAAGTCAGTCGTTTACCAGGAGAGGGCAGAGCAGCTGCTCAGAGAGCAGGATTCAGGAGGATTGCAGAGAACTGCGTTAATGAAGCCAAAAACCACTCTGGGGGTGTTTTTGATAAGGAAATAGCATAACAGCATGGTTAAAAACTCCAAAAAGTCGATTTTGCATGATATAGGACCTTTAAAATGTTGTTGGGAACCTAGGAATTTTGTATAAATGGATTAGATATCCAGTGCAAAAGTAATGCAATCATGGAATCTCGTTGTGGAAGACTCTCAAATATACGGATTATGACATAAATTCATGTCAGTGGTTAATTCAAAAAATGACCTACACTTGAGGAGAAGAGGCAGAGCGCTCACTGGATCACCGCAGTAGCAGAGTGAATGCTAGAATAATGGCAAATAAACATACAAATCAGGTGCTCTTCAGACTCGTGAGCCAGGCTGCTTTTGATGAGACGCTGTAAATAAATTTAAAAAATCAATTTTGCAAATTCAGAGTGCCTCAGCTCCTTCTCATTCTCCTCAAAAATTATCTACACTTGTCATCGATTATTTGAAGGGTGATATTCTTCTCGTCATCTGCAATTTTAATGTGTATAGAAAAATGGGGGGAATAATCTACTGTTGTCATGCATGATGTCATGCAGAGAATTTTCTAGCCCTTGCACAGCCTACCATTGAAGGAATGACAACAATGGGCAGCACGAGAGGTGTCCTTGGCTGTGGGGCTAGAACATTCTCAAACATGGAGGATGGAGCTTCAAAAGGTTCTGCATTTTTAAAAGGTATAGTTTGTGTGTTTAGTATTTGTATTAATCTGTATAATTTTAAACTAAAGGTATCATTATGGCAGCACGGTGGCTGAGTGGTCTTTCTCTGTTTGCATGTTATTCCATGTTTCTGATGGATTTCATCCAGGCACTCCAATTTCCCCCTTCCCTCTCATAAATACAGAGTAGGCAATATTGCCTTATCAAACTTAGCCTACGATCTGGAGATTGGTTCCCTGGTGAAGCAATGTAGTCCACTGCTCCGGACGGTTGCCCCAGCCGTATTAAAGGATGGATCAAATGCAGGAGGACAATAATGCCTTTAACCATGCTATAAGATAAAAGGATTCTTCTTTTTTTTTAAAGATTATTTTAACTGCAACAATGTTGTCACAATGGGTCACTAAAAGATCAGTTGATTGATTTAAGATTAGCTTGTGGATTAAATTTGTAAATGGTTTACAATTTATAGCAGGATCCAATTAGATTTTTTACTGGGCCAGTTTTCAGAGGTCAATGGCCATTTGGCGAGCCCCATACCGGCACTAAACTTAGGCCTATTCATATCATTTGGAAATGAAAAATTCATTACCATCATGTATCAAATAGAATTAGGCCTAAACATCAAAGTTTTAATTATACATTTTAAGTCCTTTTAAGAACCACCGCAACAGCAGAAAGGCTACACTATTATAACTCTCTGATATAACTATGACTATGATTTAAAGGCTTGACTTTAAGCGCACACAAGAAACACATGGCTCCTTAATATGCGTACACAAAATGATGTACTTAAGCTCCTGATCACAACTGTTGGACTCGATTACCAGAATTCTGACTCTACTCCAAAGGCTAAACAGAAGCACTGCGAAGGTAACAGGAATTCTCCGTCATAATAATGTTTTTAGGTGGGGCAGATCCTCCTCAGTATGAGCATACGCTGCTATGGATGTTACCAGTTGCTGCAGTAGCATTTGCAGATATGTCACAAATAAACCTAATATTACTTACTTATTATGGGAAATTGGCATTGGGCCAGACCAGACTGTTTGGTCAGATCTGGACTGAGTAAGCTGGCTCAGTAGTGTTTAAAATGTTTCTGTATTTTGTCACTGACACTGATAGAAGTTAAATGCAAATGATCAAACATTTTATGAGAAGAACGTCACTCAAAACATAGAGAAATAAAACTTATCAACTTCAGTTAATGATTTGGGGGAAATGTTTCTCCAAAGAGGGAAGCATCCGAGCCACTTTATCATGACAGCTGAAGAATCAAACCTGGAACATTCTGATATATAGTACATCAGATTCTAGTTGATATAGGGCTGCTGGATGCACAAAAAGCAGGTGATAATAATGTTGCCCAAATACTCTCAGTGGTTGGTACAAATGTTGCTTTTTCCTGCTGAGACTTGGCTAGAGACAGAGGCAAGGGCAGTGCATGTAGTGGGACAAGTGCTGTACATGTTCACTCAAGTTGAGTCAGGAGAGTGTAATCCTCCAACCAGGATTACCTCAATCACTCAGGCTAGATTAGAGGGTCCCATGATACCTGTGACAGCTCCAAGCCTTAATAAGGAAGTAATGAACAGATGCTATCAAATACAAGATAGAACGTAACTTACTTTTTTTTTTTTCATCGGTAAATGAACTTATTGCTATAATTTGTGTGGAATCTACACCCATCTTCAACCCTTTGACACACCAGCTCTGTCTCTATCTCCAGGTATGCAGTGCTAAATACAGTATACCTCATTCTTTGATTTGGAAAGAGAATTTGTAGTAAAGTAGGCTGAGGTTTATGAGCTGTGCTGTCTCCTCGCAGAGACATTTCTCTGGCTCTCTGCAGGAGTTTGCCTTATTGAGGTTTTTGTTGCCTGCTCTTCCCTCACTGGTTTGGTTAGGAAAAGGCAGATGTCTGCTGAGGAAAGACAAAACGAGGGCAATACGTTTTGTGCGTATTGCTCTCGTTACGCACTGCTATATGATTTTAAGAACCCCTTCGCCAGCCCTGATGACGCTCGGGTACACAGTGTCAGGTGTTACAACCGATTACAGTTGATATTTTTAAATATATGCATGACCAGGCTGACAAATGCTAAAGCTAATGTAAGAGTCCACATACATAGAAGCCTGTTTAATTTGAAATTAGTGGCTAGAGTCAGGTAATGTCAAAATCAGCTCTAACATTAGATTTCTAAAATGTTTGCAAGATTTAAGTCAACACTTTGAATAAATCTTAAAGAAAAGGCATTAAATATTCAAGGGAAATAGGTTGCATTCACGATATGCTCGAATGTCATATCATAATTTCAGTTAGAGGGCAGGCGCCCATACAACTCAGTGGAAGTAAGGTTAAGGTGTACTTTATTGTCCAGTGGGGAAATTTGTCCTCTGCATTTCGATGTCGTTGGGGAAATTTATAAGGATCAGTGGGCAACTGCAGTGGGTCACCACAGGGCAGTGCCCGGAGACCCATCTCCAGGTGTAGAGCCAGGCTGTTGGTCAGAATCACCTGGATGGAGGATTCACCTATGTGCCAGAGTACCCGGAGGAAAAAACCTACCCAGACACGGGGACAACATGCAAATTCCACGCAGAAAGGCTCTGTCCACCCGGGGATTGAGCACAGGACTAGTGTTGAAGCATGCTAACTGTTGCGCCACCATGTCACTTTAAGACAGAAATCTCCAAACAGAAAATCTCCAAATGTTGAACCATAACATTATTTGGAAGTGATTGGATTCGCAAACCTGCCACATTAATCTTATGGCTAAATGTCCTTTCTGACACATATTTTGAATTTTGTCACCATTGGACATCTTTAGACACTAATTTGACCTATAGTTCAAATGTGCTGAGTGAAAAGATGTTTGTGACAGTTTATTTTCATCAGATATGAACCACAAACAATTCATATTTTTTGGTGGTTACCACAGTTACCACAGTTACCATAATATATTGTTGGCTGGCTCAGTTTTAAATTATAGGCTGGTTAGAATGTTGAACACCGCATACTAAGATTTTCAGATTTTCAATGACTGAAGTTTGATTATTTATTTTTTTCCTTCTAACAATTAGACTGTTGACTACTACATTTTTTTCTATGCCTAGCATATTTCTGCATTGTCTTTACTTAATTTGTCTGGTGGCTCAACAGATCATTATCGTGTGGGCCAGACAAAAAGTCAATTTAAGCCAATAAATTAAAAGTAAACACAAAGTAAATAACTATTATGAGAATGCCCTGCTATTTATGAATTACTGTTCGTACTTTAAATGTAATTGCTATGAATTTAATGTTGCAACCTGGGCATACTTTTTTATAAATTGCATCAGAATATATCAAATACATTTTTCATTAGAAATATAACTGCCTTGCATATTTCTTGTCTTTACTTGCCTTTAATTTGTCAGGTGGTGCAACTGATCGTGACCTTGTGTACTGTGTATTTCCCATGTCTTGATGTTTCTATATTATGTGCTTTGCCTTAACTTAACCTGATTGTAATTTTGTATATCTTCTTTTGTAAGGCACATTGTGTATGAAATGCACGGTATAAATATAGTTAATATATAATTTTTTTGACTATGAGAACTAATAAGAGTAGTAGTAGAAATGGTATGTATTTTTGTGAGTGAATATTTGTCCAAACATTTACTGAAACATAATTTACTGAAACATAATTTCAGACATCATTACTGAAACCATGACCTTGAATGGCTTCTTCCTAGTCCGATGAACATGATGAACAATCTAACTTAAATTGTAACCCCAATGTAATGGTGTGCAGCAACTTTGAAATGGAGGCACTACTTCACAAAACATCAGCACAAAGATAGAATTATTTGGGTCAGATTAAAATTGCATGAAATGTGGTGATTTGTAGTCATTCATTTGACTATAAAAAGCTCTAGCTGAGCTCTTTCATTGTGGGATAAAACTGACAAAACCAGAAGATTTAGCAAACATTTCCCTAACAGAGTAAAATATTCAGTAGGCACTATCTGGCTATGGTACTGCATCAGCATGCTTTTAGTGTATTATGAGTATTATATAAGGAAACAAAGAAAATTAAAGCCGCAAGCGGCGATAGAGGCCCTCGCCCCTGGGTAATTCCCCTCTTGCGACCGCCCCCACTCGCTCTCGCCCAAACCTGCTCTCGCCTCGCCTTACACCCAACCCCGCGTCACTCTTGCGCCCGCTAGCTCAAGTTTTTCGCATGTTTTTTTTTTGGAGCGGGAGGAAGCAGGTTTATTGAGAGGAAGGAGCCTACAGCAGAGAGGAGAGCAATGGCGTGCTGGGTAATCGGGAGAGTCGGGACATTTCCCGGTGGGCCGCTCAGTTTCGCTTTTGGGCCGAAATAATTAAATAATGAATTAATAACAGATGCACAGTTGTGCCATTCCTGTCGTAAAGGCAAACTGGGCTGCAGAAGGAGCCTGGTCTGCTGTTCCAGACATAAAGTAAGTAACACAAGCGTAACTGTCAGGTAAATCTATAAAAAAAAATAACGACTGATATATCAAAATCAGGAAAAAAAAGTTGCATCAAACTTTTAATTCTTGTGGCAGGAAGATACTATTTGACGTTGAACTAACCAGAGGGGTGTTTAAGTGGAACACCCCTCTGCTTTAGTTGAAGTTGGTGCAGTCCAATCCAGCAGAGAATAGTGTCTGCAATGGTCTGCATGAGTAAAGCGGGAAAAGGCGGTGAAAGGTAGAAAAGTGGACAAATACATAATTGTGTCTACATAACTTGGTGCTCATTCTGGAGTTGTATCAGGCTCTGACAATGTGTGCAGCAATGTGTGCATTAGAAAAGTGTCAAAGCTGTGTTTGAACTGGTGACTTCCTGCACCTGAGACCAGCTCACTATCATTGAGCTATAATTCCATAAAAAGAAAAAAGGGCCTGATGAGGGCTAGTTTTCTCTAAATTCCCGGTCCGAAATTAGGTCCCAGCACTCCATTGGAGGAGAGGGGTCATTTCCCCGTTTTTAATGAGGGTGGGACCATAGGCGCCAATTCAAGTTCTTCCCTGTAGGTGCAGAGTCCACAAAAAATAATAAATAAATAAAATAAGAGTCAAGTTGGGATTGAACCAGCAATCTAATGGATGGGAACCCAGCACTCCATCAATGGAGTTACACAGGCTGCGTGAATGACAGCCGATTTTAGATTAATCTTATGAAACACCCCGCACTCATGTATTTGCAGAAAACGGAATTACAGTTCAGGCAATATTAATTGAATAATTTTGTAATTAGGGCAAATTCCCTGGAAGCCCAAAGATTTGAGAGGGTACTCTAGCCCTGCAGAACTCGTGATAGATGAAGCAATATTTTGGTGAGACCCATATAGTATGAGGAACACACAGAGAGACGGACAGGAAACAGCCTATCTGAACTTCCTGTGATTGTACAGTCCAAAAAAGCTGAATTTGGAGCCAAAAATGTCCAAAATTAAAGCTTCTTTCTGTGACAGAGGGGTAGTATATACGTACGAGTCTAAAACTGTGGCTTTTGTGAATAAAGGGGGAAATTAGAGTAATTGACTGCTCTGCTGCCAGGCTAAGAACTCTGGCTATTTTCACAGAGGATGGGCGGGCCACTTAACAAGCCACTTAAAGAAAAAAAAAAGCCAATTGAAAGTCAAAATGGCCAACTTCCTGTGCGTCCGGGCGTGGCGCTCCAATTCAGTTTTTGGTTTGTCCTGATGTCCCCTTTCACTGTACCGAAGGATTTGGGCCTACGCCCAAAAACGCGCGTTTTCATTCGAATAGGGGTCGACTTTCATGGACTTTCATGGAAACGAATTCATTCGTTTCCATCAATTTTCACACCACCCGAATGTCTCCGCCAAATCCGGTGAGTTTTCGTCAATGTTTAGTGGGTCAAAAATGCGACCAAAGACGGTGAAAGAAAAAAAGAAGAAGAAAAAGAAGAAACCACACAAAAACTATAGTCCCTTGCCGGGGAGTGCGTTGGGCTCTGGCCTAATAAAAAAAAAATAACTTGAATGATAAACAGCAAAAATAACTAATCAGAAATGTAAGGATAAAATGTTATCAACTATGTATAATATGATTTAACAATTTTATGTTGCATTGTCTTCATCCACTCCATTTATTGAGTGATGGAAGATAGATGTAGAATCTACATTAATTTCAATCATCTACAAAAAGAAAGAAAAGAACTGTTAAATTAACTTGACATTTTCTCACTGCAGTGATTAGCGAGTATGTTTAAGGATATGTATACTGTATACCTTGTTCCACTAATTTATCATGATGTTTCAAGGGCAAGAGAGAGGGAGAACAGGGGAGGAGGGCTTGAGTTAATGCACTGGTTCCTTGTGCTACAGCTCAGTACACTCTCCTTTATTATTTTTGGAAGCATTCTGTGAGTCAGACCATCACAAAGGCCTCCTCATGCTCCATGTGTGGTTTATGCCCCATGGCACTCGTGTATTGCTCCAGCATCGCACCATTCCTGCCTAAAATCATTCAAATAATGTTTTTAATCCATAAAAACTCTCAAATAAATGTTGAGAGCAGCGGTTACAACACAACATGAGGGTCCAAGGTTTGACGACGAGTGATCGTTCATCGCAGACGGCTAACATTGTGCTGTGTACATCTGGCTTAACACAGTTCTTGAAGTTCTTTTCATACAGATTTTTTTCAATATATATATAAAATGTAAACTTGTATCAATACCGAAGTGTCCAAAAGCAAGTTTATATAGCATTTATGCAAAATCTGTTCACTTTAATGGCATTTAGAGTCTGAGGTCTAAAAGGGCACCTTTTATTTGAGTATATTTTATTCAATACTGTATTTAATGTTAACAGCCTCTGCAGGTTTAATATAAGGACAGTAGTACATCATTGGATGCTTCCTGCTGTAGCAATGTTTAGAACTCTCCATTTGCATTATTTGCCTATGGCCTCCTTGACCCCATTCATTTATTGTATCCTTCATTTTTTTCATGTTGACACACATGTACAATATTGTTATGTTTGCTATGTTGCGCTACGTATCTGACAACTTCATGCAAATGCAGTCATGTCAATGCAGCAAACATGCTACAGAATAATTAAACTTTTTGTTGCCTTTTATATATACTGGAAATAAGATCTTTGTTAATGAGACAAAGGATGACTAATTGCAATCATTCTGAGAAACCTTCTGAAAGCAAATATCGGATGCAGTCCCAGAAATTAGTTGTAGTTTTCATGACACACGTAAAATGTTGATGAAGCGTTGAAAACAGATGATACATTGTGTCAACCCCAGAGCGGCTACTAGTCTGTTTCTAAGGCACTCTGACCTTTGGTTCCAGCCCTGCTCTTTTCTCTCCATCTGTTTCTTAGCTGTTTCTGCCCTATCTGCACAGGTGGCCAGCTAACTATTGTATTCTGACGCACAATCGCTGGCAGGGCGGGTCCCTATGAAGCCGTGATTTTGAGGTTTTCAACAATGCCCGGCCTGCTCAGCCCTGCTCTCAGCCTGCGTCCCTGCATACCCCTTGTCATCTAATGCATCCCTGTAAGTAATGCAGTATTTACTTGTAACTTGAGTCTCCCTTTGTCTGTTTTTGTCAATTCACTTGAGTCAGTCTTGACAAAATGGGGGCTTATTGTTAAAAGTAAGCTATGTGTTCATGTAAGTCTAAATTGGTCTCTAATAACCTGCTGTGAGTGGTATCTCACCAGCAGAGTGCATACAGTTTAGACATGCTTTGACTGAGTCTCCTCAGTCATAGTGGTGTGAGGCTTCAGTGTTGCTTGACGTGGTTAGTGTGGTTGTTTCAGCAGCCATCTCGGAGCAGTCCATGGGGTAACATGCAGTGGTCTTCTTGCAGAGACCCCACTGATTTTGTGTTCAGTCATCCTGAATAGCCAAGCTAATCCTTTTGGAGCAGTTTTGAGTGGATGCTGCGGAGCTTGAGCTCCTATAGGAGGGATGGCCCTAGCCAATTTGGCGCCCTTGCCATTTATATTTCCTTTTATATTTGTGTGTTTTAAAATAAAATTACCAAAAAAAAGTACAATCATGAAACGTGCGCACAAAAGTTATATTGGAGGTGGAACCGCTACTCCTGAAGTGAATTTACGGATTTTCACCGCGATGTTACGCCCCCCCCCCAGGTGAATTTGCTCTGATTACAGAATGATTACAGAATGATTCAACAGATAAATCCTCTTCTCACATGCATTTGTCAGTCTATTGCTCAATATACATTGGTATGGCAGCAGTACAACATTCTGCTCGCTTAGCTTAATAAGGAGAGACTTATTTTATTTCATTTTTTATTTTATTTGGTAATACACAGTATTAAGAACTGGGGTAGCCTATGTAAACTTCTGATCAGGGTCATTTTGGCAGTTTAAATTTTTATTATGATTTAGAAAGAGTAAACTCAGTTGTTTGACCATAAATGGCTTTGCACAACCACTAACTATGAGTGAAAAAAACCCTTTTCTTTCATATTCAAAATTCTGTCAGGGTATGTAAACTTTTGAGCACATCTGTACATTTACATACGTGAGCTCCTGTGTACCTGAGTGTCACAGAGACGTGAGGGTGGCCACACTGTCCCTGTAGACTGCATTGCGACTGCTGCGCTGGCTCTGTGTTTCTCAATGGCAAAGCCATTCAAGCTTTAATGTGAGCATTTAGCCACTTCTAACACATCTGCAGTTAAAACAATTAACGAAATAGTGTTTTATTCCACGTCTGTTTGAGTTGGTCACGGCAAACGCGATGTAAAAATGAAAGTATGAATTCAGACTTCCTTCTACCTTTGTAACACTGCTCCAGGGAGACATTGCGCTGAAGGTAATTGCACAATCATAACAATAAATGCATCTTTTCAGTGTCTTTTGAATGGAACAGCTCCCAACGCTTGTCGCACAGTCTATTTAGAGGTGCAAATGTGAATTAAGATTTGCTCCAGTTTCATGTGTCCCTCCTTTTGTAAATTATAAACGCTTGATAAATGACTCACCATGTTGTGGTAAAGGTCACAGGAAAGACCAATGTCCAGTGTTAAAGAGTAAAAGCCAGTCACCTACTCCAACTTCAACCCGACCCGATGAAAATCATCCCGACCCATCCAACCCGTAAAAATTACTCATACATATATATACACACATATTTTTTTTTTTTGTTTTCTTACTGAGCTGCTGAGGACCTTGAAATTGCTTATGGACAGGAAACGAGGAGCAGAAACTATCCGGAGGCTTTACCTTTACCACGTCATGTACAACACCTACCTGACGCTGCGAGAAGCGGCACTCCTCAGGCTGTCGCCTTGTTATTTGTAGCTGTTTTGCATTATTTTCATTCTATGTGCCTGCCTACATCTAGGCTACATCTAAACTTGGCACGAAAACAAAACATGCTAATTACTCCAAAAAACAAAACATGTGTTACTTTGAGTGGCAGTTGTGTTTCACTCACACAAATCTTACACTCTAATGGTGCGTACAGACCAAACGCTGACACGCCACCAACTTCCATGTTAACCCTATGTAGACGTGCTTCGACGCGCGTCGAATGTAAGCAAAGATGTCCGCGCGTATGAAGCGTTCCAAATGCGAGCAGATGAGGATTAACGCGCGTCAAAACCAGTGAGAACAGCGCGGTACAGAGCAGCGACGCCGCGCCCACTGCTTCATGCACTCAAGTAATCACAATCTACACGTGCGTTCATTTACGCCTTGTTAACCAATCAGGGACTGGGCTCAAATAGTGAGCACAAGCGTCACCTGTTACCTGCAGCAGTTGCGGTAGTTGCGCCCCTGACCGGCAGCATGGAGGACAAGTTGATCATCGCGGTTTGCGCTCGGCCTGAGTTGTATGACACGCCTCCTAATTATGACGCTTGCAAAACTTCACGCGCCAGCAAACAGGCGTTTCCGCGAGTGTGAAGCAGCAATGTTTGGCGTCCAACTAGAGGCTGACGGAGCGTGGACGCACGTTCGGTCTGAACGCACCTTAAAAGTGTAAGTTACTTGTCCTGTTGTCAATGAGCTATCAAAAGAAAATGTCCACCCCGTGTGTCCAAAAGAACTATGACAGCCTCACTGTCCTGGCTGCACATTTGTAGCCAGAGACTACAAATAGTTTCTATTATTTGTTTCGAGACACAGCCTGATGAAGGCGATAAAGACTTTTTCCATTTTTGGAACTTATCTTTTTATGCCTATAGATTCGTAGTGAGTTTTTTTTTTTATTATTATTATTATTATAAACCATATTTTGGGAAATGTACTACCAAGGATTTGAGCATAAGATAAGATAAGCCTTTACTGATCTCACAATAGAGAAATGTACTTGTTAACATTAGGACCTGTGCTATTGCAGCCCAACACAATGTGATGCAGTTTTGATTGTGACAGAACTAGAATCAACTTAAAAATGTACATAATGGCTTGATTGTGAATTGCAGCACAAGCTATTTGCTACACAGGTTTCTGTACTGTTAAAGGTAATTGAGTTATGTAAAATTGCTTTTTTTCAATTGGTCAATACATTGTTCATATATTGTTCCTTTATTTAGTTATTTCTGACTATTTGTACATGGAGGATTTCTATATAGTATACGTGGTATAGTTTGTGCCTTGGAAATGAGTTGTTGTTTTGCAGTTTCATTATAATCACTGATCTCTGAAGTGCTGTTTCAGATACCTCTTCTCCACTGTAAACAGTTAGCATGCTGGAAAAGCAATTTTCTACCTTCAGTGTTCAATGGATTACATTTTCTCCTTGAAGAATTATATTTGCTGCTCTTCTCAGCCTGATTGCACTGTTTGTATTTGCACATTTTGTAATCTGTCCCACTGATGTTTAATGAAAACGTCTTTCTGCTACATACTGCCATATGAGCTTATTATCAATTTATGTATTTGTTATTTTTGTTATCATTGATGAAATTATTCCTTGCAAGTTATTCACGAATGTAATCAGTATATCATTGCCATTCATATTTATTCATCGTTTTACAAGTACAAGAAATAATAGCATCTGGTATTGGGCTGTATTTATCATGACATCTTTTTACACTCGCGGTCCCCTTTCATACATCCATGATTTCATTGGACAGCCGTAGAATGTGGCCTTGGTAATGGAGAAAGAGCCCAGAGCAAAGCAGCACAAAGCCATCATCATTAGTCATCAACATGGGCATAGTGCTGTGAATGTTTGCCTCTAAATCACCTCCTCCTCCTCCTCCTCCTCCACCACCACCACCCCACCACAGCATTCACCAGTACGGTCCACATCTGCACAATGATGCCATATGGACACTGGACACTTCATACGCTGCAACAAAATTCTGCAGCCATGGTCAATCACATAGTCACGGATTGGCATTAGTGGTTCACGCGGCGTGTGTCCAACAGGCTGCAGGCTTGTAGCAGTATCGATCAAGCGGTGCACTGTCTGTAATATACTACTATACTATACTACTTATAGATCCTATATTGAGTTTAAAAATAGACCTGCTGATGTATGCAGCATTGCCAACATAAACTAAAGGCTTAAAATCCCTAGCTGGAGGCAAACGTGGGTTGCACTGTCCCTTCTAATCAGCAACCATTCATTTACATATTTTCACCAAAATGCAATCCAGCCCCTATAGGTAATTCACGTTTCTTAAGCTTGAAGTGTTTTACTCTCCCTTGTGTATTTTCGGAGGCAGCAGAACTAGGATAGTCCAAACCAGTCACACCAAGATTTTCCGTAAATGTCTATTGATGTACCACAAGGACTAGAGAGCACTAAAATCTTACTAGATCTCACTAAAAATGGCCATAACCATGACTTACCGATGAGTAAACAGAATTTAAATGATTATGAATTGGCCGGTATCAAAAGTAGAGATTAAAAATCACGTCTTTATTTGAGAGTATTTTACAAGCAGAATGCTTTATGATCATGTATGCGATAGAAGCTCATTGGTCGCTGTATGTGCAGAAGTTAAAGATAGTTTGCTTAAAAACTGTCAGACTTTCTCCCTCGCTGGACTCGGTGCTCTCTGACACTGGTTGGACAAGTCATCTCACAATGGTGACGGTAAGATGACTGGCATTTTTCATCATAATATTAACTATACAAATGATTTTTTTTTCATCAAAGTACATAAAGTGCCCTGGCTTGTCAGTAGCACCAGCCAAATAGCTAAATGCTGATAGAATTCCGTCTCAGCTAGCAACACTTTCACTCACATGGTCGATATACATCTATTGTATATTTGTTTATGTCATACAGCCTCGTAGTTCATCACAAGGAGAGAAATAGAAAGTGAATAAAATAAAAGCATATTAAGACAACATGTAACCAATAAAAATTCGGAGAGTTGGTGTTTCTTCACATGTAGGCCTTAAATGCGTCAAATAATGATTCGTTGTTAGTTGAGTTTTGTTTAAGCATTCCCCATTTGGACAAATCCTACAACAACATAACACAGGCACATCCATCACTGTGAAATATAATACGGTCACTTTTGTAATTTCAGGTTAAATGCAGTCAGTTGTACACAAGTTGCACTGAAGGGCCCAGAACATAAGGCCTTCTTCCTGCGAAAGCTGCTGAGCACTTTATGAAGAAGGATCTGCTTTTGTCTTCTTTAATCCCTCCATCCATCCATCCATCCATCCGTTTTCTTCCACTTTTCCGTTGCTGGTCGTGGGCTGCCCAAATCACATTGCACCAGCCCCTATGACGCCTCCTGCAGGTGGTGGGTCCACAGGAGGACAGCCTCATGGTTCTAACCGGGCCTGTTGGTCTCTCATAAGGGGCTTCTGAACTGCTCTTTGTCTGATTCGTCACCTAGGACCTGTTTGCCATGGGAGACCCTACAAGGGGCATGAAGTCCCCGACAACAGAGCTCCCAGGATCATTCTGGTGCTCAAACACCTTCACCACGTTAAGGTGGCGGTTCCAGGAGGGGGTCATCTTTAATCCTGCAAAACAAAACAAAAAACAAACAAAAAAAAAACAAAGCAACAACAACAAATCCTATACAATAAAACTCAATCTATAAAGTACCTTTACAATTACCCAATTAAAGTTCTTTGATACTTTGAATTGGTTGCGTATTAATGATACACAAGAGGAGGTATTTGAAGACATCAGAAAGTCATGTCTGCTGGGACATGCTAGTAGTGCTGCTCAAGTTCAGAACAATTATTCTGACAAACATTGCAAAAGATTTGTGATTTATGTGTTGGTATCAAAATACGTCACAGTCCAAATTTTATTTTAGAGTTACAACATGATAGAAATGGCTGAGATATGAATGACTAAACTAATACAGGCGTCCCATGCATTTGAGACCATATTTGTGGAGGTCTAAACTAAGCAGCTTTTAGACAGAATAATTCCTGATGGAGAGAGGAGACTTTGTTGTTTGAAGATCATATTGTACTGCCTAAATAATTATTTTTTGTGATCTGGTAAGTTCAACCAGGTCAGCAAAAATGTAATCATCTTCTGTAGAGTCCCCAAGGTGTGTTTTCAGAGGACTTGGTGTCAACAGAGGGCACAATCGGTGGCGATGTGTCCTCACTCTTTTGTCCTGGTAAAATAAATCAGTCCATCAGTCAGTAACTCTCCTCCAAAAATGTTCATTTCAAGCCATGTGTGTTACTCTGCAGGTACGAGGGTACTTGCACTTACAGTGATCCAATAATGTTCCTTACAATATTCAGATTATTTGGATCAAGTAAACTATAAATCTATTGCAGTTCCCAGCTTTATGGACATGGAATTGTTACTGTGCTGTCCTTGGATAGAAAACTAAGAATGTGTAATCACAACAGATATCTTTAATTATACAACATTAAATAAAGTTAAAATGTCCTCCAGGTACCCATGTTTCCTCCAGGTACCCAGGTTTCCCCTACTTCTAAAAACATGTGCAATAGGCCAGGATGATTGATTTGTGAGTGAATGAATGGTGGTGGTCACAGGGAGCGCTGGATGTGTGCAGTCGCGCTTCTGTCAGTGTACCCCACGGGAAACTGTGGCTACATACAGTACATAGCTCACCACCACCATGTGTGGACTGAATGAAGTACAAATCCCTGAAGCTGAGTGAAGCCCTTTTTTGTGACTTGTGTGTGAAAAGCGTGATATACAAATAAGCTTCCATTCCATTCCAATCCATATAAACATATCCTCTGCGAGTCATATACCAGAGCATGTGACTGAACAAATCAAATAGTCTTACATGAAGCGTCTGCCACATACTGTGTGACATAAGAGAGACATAATACATTGTAATGATCTCATTTCCATAATCTTGTACTGAGACAGCTTTGTGCTTTTCATTATGTTATCTTCAAACATAATGTGCATGAAACACATTCTGAGATTACACAAAGACTGACCAGAACTAGCAAAAAATAACATTCATCTGCATTCAATGTGCTGAAACGATACAGAATTGATTATCTAATTTTACTATGAGAACCTTTTGTACCATTGCATTAAAAGTGCTTTGAAATGTAGACATTTACCATTACTAATGGAAGTGTTAAATACAGCAATACAAACGTTGTAAGATCTTTCCGTACTTTCATAATAATGATAATAATAATAATATTAATATTTAAAACAGAACTAGGTAATTTAAGAAGCCATAAGCGCCACTGCAGGTGTCGTAGCATGTTGCTTTTTTTTTTAAACTAATTGTCAGTGAGAGTAAATACTACGCTGACAGAAGAGAAAGGGGGAGAGGGATATTGCACATTGTGGCATATCCACAATGTGCAATATTGTGGCCATTTTTTCACTCAAACTTGGCTGTAAATACTGCTAAAGTGGTGCTAGCCCGCAGTTAGTTTTGCCCGTTAGCCTGTTAGCTTCTTCTTCGTGATTCCATTAGTGTGTATGGAAAGTTGCAAGTGTGGTTTTCTGAACAGAGACACCAGGGGAGATGAAATACCCCCCAATTGAATCAATCAATCAATCTTTATTTATAGAGTGCTTTTCATACACAGGTGCATCACAAAGTGCTTGACATTTAAAAAGACATTAAAAACATTCTCGCCCGTCAAACCCTCCCACCCTCCCAATATACTGTATACAGTCATCACAATACACACACACAACTACACTCCCTACACTTTGCTCTACACTCAAACTCACACTCACACACACTTGAGGGCCCGGGCGCTCATTGGTCACCAGCGCTAGTCGGCAAACCATAAAAGTGCTTTACCCTTTTTCGCTCCCCCTTTGACCTCACGCATGTGTCCGCCCACCGGCATTCCACTTCCGTGTTTACAGAAGCCACACGGCAGGTAAGAGAAGCTCCACGCTCCTCTCCCCCAAATTCTAGTCTTCATATCTAATCGGACATTTTATTTTTAGCACGGACAGTCGTGCATACAACCGCGGACCTGCACGCCTCGCTATAAAACCGATGGTAAGCTTACTTCCTCTCTTTGAGCACTAGAGCTCCGTTAGCTGTAGCTTAACGTAGCCTTCTATTGTTATAGGCCGCAGTGTAGCTCTCTAGCCGAGCCTCTCCCCTCATAGGAGCTGCATTTCAGCCCCAAAGTGGTGAGTAATGCCTGTGCCGTTGGTGTGAGGGCTCCAGTATTCCAATCTAATATTTCGTCCTCCTAATATTTCAACACGGCGTTGTAGCGCCGTGTTGAACGTTATCCCCTTGGAAAGCGACGCACGGGATGATTGACTATGGATTGATTTCTTTCTCAATTGTAATTTTAAACTTTTGTTTTCCTAGGAGCTGACTACCAAGCCTAGTGGTGGTGGTGGATCCCCTGGTGGTGGCCCCCTTTTGGTTTGTGGTGCACTATTTCACTGTTTATTGCTTTACTATTTTGTTGTGTTTTGATATTAGTTAGGTTGTCCCACCGACGGTTGTCCCCCCTCCATCCACAGGTAAACCCTGCTCCTAGGCTCTCACGTTTGGTGTGTATGTGTACAGAAAACTTGGTACCTTTTATAAAAAGAACGTATTTAATAGCGCTAACATTTTAACTTTTCTACTATAAATAAAGCTTGTCAAATTGAACTGAACAGTCTCCTGCCTCTCAGTAAAAGCGAACCTGTGTGCTGTACTCCATATTCTCCAAGCGAAATTCCTGGTGTGGCGTTGTCGGCCCTGGTACAGTGACATTAAGCGCTGAACACGGCGATCGATCAAATTTACACCCCCATCTGGCCACAACAGTAAGAAACTAGAAATAAATATCAAAATATCAATAAATATCAAGTTATCAAGATTAATTAATAAATAAATGGGACTAAAATAAATAAATAGATATCAGCTAAAAGCTAAGCTAAAAAGGTGGGTCTTGAGCCTGCTCTTAAAAATCTGAACGTTCTCTGTGGTCCTGAGCTCCTCCGGCAGGTCGTAATATTGGAAAGACGCCTTGCCGTGAGTCTTTCTGTGACTTTAAGAATAACTAGGAGACCCCTGCCAGAGGAGCGCAGGGTCCACGAAGGTTCCATTAACACTTGTATTACCCCCGAGGGACTACGAAAAGGATTTATTAGGGTAAACAAGTTACTTTGTTCTTCTTTAACTATGACATCAAAGAAACTTAATTGAAATTAGTCATTCACTTATCCACTTCTTATCGCCTATGCATGTATTTCAGTCATGCATTCAAAAGATAGAAAATTATATTTTGAATTCTTAGTTGCAATGGAAATGATCCTCATATTTCATCACTGGAGGGGGGGGGGACATGAATATTCTTGGTACAGAGTACAGGACTACATGCAGTATGTTTCTGGGTTGGACCTTTCCCAGGCAGGATTGCTGTATCACCCACAGAACAATATATGACCACTGCAGTAAATGAATGCACATAAATTAGCTTTAAGGTTAAGTAAAGCTCAGTGTGAATGTTTTATTGTTCACTGTAAGTCCTTAGTGTGATGAGTAATTGAACATTACTGCCTCTTGGGAAGACTATAGGGCTTAGCTCTATTAGTCATGTTTATTCTTCAAGAGGTACAGTTATATAAGCCACAACTGCTGCATCCAGCTCTGATTGGGCATTTGGAAACAACAGAGGAGAGGGAAAATGTGTCCAAATGCTAGAGAAGGCAGCAGAAGTGGTTTATGTGAGATTAATCATGAGCAGTAGGTGAGACACTGGAGGGTGTGGAGCTAATGTAATCAGTTGGATCAGCAGCTGGCTGCAGCTGTTTTACTGATATGTACTACTCATCCACAGCTCATTGTTTCAGATATAGTGGTGTCACAGACACTGTGCTCCTGACACAGCTCAACAAACATGAACATTAAATTGAACTGTAATTCCTACAGTTAAGCTTGTCAACTGTAGGAATTACAGTCCCTATGCTCGTCCCATAGAGACTGCAGGTCTCTTTGAGTTAAACAAAGAGTTAAACAAAGAGAAATACAGTCTCTATGGGAGGAGCAGGCGCTAAAGAAGACTAAATGTATCATGGGTCAGCCATGCTCTGTCCTCTGAGTTTTCGCTCATGCCTTCTGGACGTCGTTTTTATGTACCCTTTCGGAAAACAAATCGTTTTGCTAACTATTTTGTCCCTCTGTCACTGAACTATTGAATTCTGAAGGGAGTGTGTTTACTAAGTGACATTGACCTTTTTGAAATGTGTCCTTTTTTATTATCTGCTATTGTCTGTACTGTTGTAAGTGACACACAGTGAGTGTTGTGATGTGTTTGTGCAATATCTGTTGGATGTTGCAGCAAATTAATTGCCCTTGAGGGATCAATAAAGTTTTCTGAATCTGAATCAACTCATCTTAAAACACATTCAGTGATAATCCCTGGTGAGAGGCTGTCTTTAATCCTCTCCTAATATTGAGGAAAAATACCCAGATCTGGTCCACATAGACTCCAAGCAAACAGAGACAGAGCTGGACCTGGCTCTGCTGTTGCTTAGCAACATTGGAAACCCCATTTGAAGCGTGGCGTCTTTTCGCTGAAATGTAGAATATTTTTATCTTCAAAGCCACACTCTGTTCCAAACATACAATGGCACGTCCCATATTTTTCAAATGTGAAATAAAGAGGTCGTTGCGGTTCAGGATGTGTTTGTGTGTAGCCCAATGCTCCCAGTGGTGTGCTTTAACAAGAGAAGACAGTAAAAGATAGAAGCTTTGAGCCAATTAGCCTGGCTCACAGTTTCATTGACTCACAGCCCTTTCTCAAACACAATACTACTACTACTACTACTACTACTACTACTACTACTACTACTACTACTACCTTACAGTTGTATTGCGCTTTACACGCCTGTATTACCAAGTTTCTCAAAGCGCTATACTGGTGGTGGTAAGCTAATAAGGTAATAGATAAAGTAACTGACTTTGCATTGCAGTTTTGTAAATACTCCTTGACTGCCGGAAAAAGGGATGTGAGTGTTCACAACAGTTGTCTACAACAACCTCAGAGTCATGCAGAACAGAACACAATTTTGTTTTTTCAAAATATTATGACATATTTTAAAATATAGTACATAAATACTGCAATACAAATGTTAAAAACAGTATTTCCAAAGTTATTTGTATTTTATTTTTTCCTCAGTGAAGCGTTGGTGGGGGACTGTGAGCCATCAGTCCTCATATGAACCAGACAGCTAATATTAAAAATGAACCATAATGAGTCATTCAGACCAAAATATCAACAAACTACAACCAGCAAATCCGGTGCAAATGCGTAACGTCACCTACAACACCCGCCTCCCCTGCTCGCTGAATGGTACGGAGCCACTGAGATCAGACCCAGACCTACATGTAGGGAAAAGATAATTGACCGGAGTTTACGGATGGCAAAGGCCAGGCTAGTACTAAATAAGCATCTACATAACCATGTAGGAGCAGCATGAGAGCCACTGCACATGCCAGAGCTTTATAACTAATATGTTCATCAATTTGTTTCTGAATGAGAGAGGAAAACATCTCTTCAACATATCTTGAGACAGACTTTACATCTTTCTGTTAAAACAAAATCACCAAACTGAAGACTTTAACCTCTTAACCCCCAGCTTAACCGAGCACATTTTCTCCAGTTGTGGCAATACCCAAATCTAAACGTTTCTTCAAAATAGCGACAAAAACGAGAAGAAAACAAGGATGAAAACGCAAAAAAAAGGATAGAAAAGTGACCGAAAAAATCCACAAAATGTGACAAAAAAGTTGCATAAATGTGACATAAAAAGCAATAAAAAAAGCCACACACACAAAAAAATCAACAAAAGCATAACAAAAAGTAACGAGAATGTGACAAAAAAAGCCATGAAGGTGCAGCAAAAAAGTGACGAAAACTCAATAAAATAGTGGCAAAAATTGGATGAAAAATAATGTGAAAAAAAACAACACAGCAGCAATGCAAGGAAAAAGATCCATTTAGACCAGTTTTTCTTGGTCTTTCAAATGAGGCGTTACACTGGTTCAGTTCAGAAGCTTTTAGATTTGGGTAAAGCTGAACTGGAGAAAATACACGCACAATATTCAGTATGACCATAAAAATCTATAAATTAGATGCACCGTTGTATAAGCCGCACGGTTTAAAGGGTGGGAAAAAAATAGCAGCTTAGAGTCCGGAAATTACAGAACAAGTACTACTTAATATAGCTCATGCTATTTATTATCATCAGTGATTATCAGTGCTGCAGATCTGATACGTATATGAATAAGTTTGTGTTGTAGCCTTTTAGCGTTTGAGACTAGGGTCGCTGCAAGCTATTTTGGTGCCCTAAGCAGAAATGTTTAATGGTGCAACGAATTTACTACGTTTGTATGAGTTTGTATGGGTCATGCGTGAGGTCTTCTCGCACAGCACAGAATGTTCCTACATACGTTGTATTATCGGTCGCATTGTCCACATAACTCTTCTTTCACATCGTTCTCATTTAATGTGTGCTCAAATACGGTACAATGCAGTTTTTTAGTTGCATTGGCCCTCATCTATCACATTGCGTACAAAAATGGTTTATGTGTAAGTGTATTTGCGATATACTGTACATCAGTGGGCATTTTCCGCTCAGATCTTACCGTAAGCATCTGATGGCAAATGCCACGGAGAAATCGGTTACACCCCGCCATTCCGACACCCCCCACTCCGACACTGAGGTCTAATTCTCAGCACTCCGACATTTTCTTCCCTCTTTGTCGGAGTGGTGACACTTCTATCTTTTGTGCAACGTCCCGCCATTCCGACACACGTTAGTTCGTTAGTTTAAAATATTCATGTATCGGGAGGCCTTACCCACGGGTTTTACGCCACGTATGCACAAAACACGCCAAAAGAGAACATTTCTCTAACCTTTCAGTTAACCAGTGGCTGTATGAGGGGTCAGCATGGCGCCTTTACTTTCAATCACGGTGGCCTCTATAATGTTTTGTAGGTTTTCTGGTAAGAGGGTCCGTCAGCAGCGAAAACCTTCCAAATAATTGATCCTGGAGCGTCCTAAAGACCAAAAGTTGCATAATGCACCTTTAACACAACAAATATGATATTTTTGCGCATGAGGAAGGTTAAAGAATCTGTCAGTAACCCACATTAACCTTATAGCCCATAAAATAAATAAAGAGGGGAAAAGAAATTGGCTAATAATTAAAAGTTATCTTTATAACAGCGGCCGCGGGTGTGAGGCGGGGAAGTCATCCACACAAAATGTGTGCAGCAGCTGCCTTTTGTTAAAGACAAAACAAAAATATAAAAAACATCATGCACTCTACACCAGGTGTATGGTGCGCTCAAATTGATAAATGCCAAAACAGGCGGTGATTTTTCGTACACCCCACATAGGCTCTGGGTCAGCCCATTAGTCCGACAACCATAGTCTGACGTCTCATTATTCCAAAAATGTCCCATTGAGTAGGGGTTGAAAAATAAAATTTGGTTCAGGCACTGGTGGAGTGGTTAGGGCCAATGGTTGTATATGGGTCTCTAATCCACAACACAACTGGGTTAGAGATGTCGGACTAATGGCACCTCTGCTCAATGGTACATTTTCGGAATAATGAGACATCGCAATAATGGGTTGTCGGACCAATGGCATGGCACCCATATGCTCTGATTTCACCGTACGCAAGTTTGATAAATGAGGCCATTGGCCTCAATGTGGTGCCCCTTGGAGATGTAGTGCCCTACGCGCAGGGTGTTATCAGCGTATATGAACGGTACTGTTTGAGACCAACAAAAACTGCACCTTCTTTTTGAACCACTTTCTGCTTTTGCATCCAGTTTATAAAAACCTTGCGAACGTTAAGGAGGAAGACCAGCAGCACAGGTGTCCTCAATAGACACTCCCTAAGGTAGCCCAAGAGTTGGCCAGACCACTGGTAGAATGACCTCGGAGCCCACTAGGAACTTGGAGGTCTGCAGCTAGCCCATCTCTGTTTAGAGACAGGCTTCCCTTTCGGGGGCTTTGCCCAGGACACAAACGGCTGATCCACCTGCCTAACTGATCTGGTCTTCTCAACATAGGCACACAGAGCACAAACAGGGCACAGCTTGTGCAAATACTGCTGCTCAGAAGAAGTGTGAAGTGGAGACTGAAAAGCATCCACCTCATGACTTCGTGACTAGGGGTGTAACGGTTCAGCTACCTCACGGTTTGGTTCGGTTCACGGTGCAAGACCCTCGGTTCAGTGCATCACTGTGCAAGTAGAATTTTTTTTTTTTAAGTATATGTTTTGAAACAAAATGCTCATCATTAGGCACTATTTACAATCTCAGACTAAAACTGGCAATGCTTTCTAATTTTTCCAAAGCTGCTTTATAATAAAATTTGCCCCTGGGCTCACAATGCAAAACAAAATAGAAACCAAAACTGTGGTCAATTAAAAATATATATATATAGCAGCGCAGTGTAGGCCATGTGCTCGTTAAGTGATAAGTTTCAGTTTTGCTTTCCATACAGGGCAGCTAAAACACGGACAGAGCATTGCGTTTGATTTGAGCCTCGTGTTTGGGCTGTTCCTGGACAACATTAAAGGAACAGGCCACCGTTTGTACATACTGAGATATGTTCTTACCTGAGCTTAGACGAGTTTATACCTGTCTGGTCTTTGTGCGTGCCCGTGGAAGAGCTTGGTCGCTTCTAACATCACCCAGTTTGGAGCTATAGGAATATACTGAGAGAGGCCAAATGCTAACAACATCTTTGGTCGTTTTGCGTGACTGAGGGCACACAGTTCTTCCATACGGTGATATGTTCTTACCTGAGTTTAGACGAGCTGATACGTGCCTGTCTGATCTTTGTGCGTGCCCGTGGAAGAGTGTGGTAGCTTCCAACTTCACCCCTGTTTGGAGCTATAGGAATATGCTGGGAGAGGCCAAATGCTAACAACATATTTGGTCATTTTGCGTGATTGAGGGCACACACAAAGACCAGACAGGTACATATCAACTCGTCTAAGCTCAGGTAAGAACATATCTCAATATGGAAAAACAGTGGCCTGTTCCTTTAAGCTTGGACCTTTTTTTTTTAAACAAAGCTTTTGATGTGGATTATGACCAAGTTTGGATCTTAGGCATTTTTTTTGGGCGCACTGGATCTCTATCATTCTATCTCTATAGTGTCTGCGTAGGTTTTCTCCGTGTACTCCAGTTTCCCCTGCCACTAAAAACCTGTGCAATAGGTGAATCCTTCAGCCAGGTGTTTCTGACCACCAGCCTGGCTCCACAACATGGAGATGGGTCCCCGAGCGCCGGCCCACACTGGCAGCTCACTGCTCCTATAGGTCGCCCCAGCAACATTGAGGATGGGCCAAATGCAGAGACCAGATTTCTCTACAAAGATTAATAAAGTATAACTATCTTAACTTAACTTACCGCAGCCTGGTCATCTGCAGGATAAACCTTTACAAAGCCACCCAGATTGTGTGGGTTTTTGGAGGATGTAATTTTGCCGGTCTGGTGTTAAGTGATGAGCGGTAATGATGACGCACATGCGCTCTGTTTTGGAGCGCATACGCACGCATGACATGTGCCATGGAGCTTAAATGACACAGTAATATTCACACAGGCGAAAAGTGCTCAGGAGGCAGCCCTTTGTCTGTCAACAGCTCTTGACAATCCATAGAAATGGAATTGTATCTACAAAACCTATGACAAACTTAACCCCAGCCAAGGTCTATCTGGGAGGAGAAGCGCTTCAAAATGTTGAACAGTTTAAGTTACAGGCTGACCGATATGGGTTTTTCTAAGGCCGATGCCAATATTTTGGGATGTTAATTGACTCGGCTGATATTTTTGACCAATATTTTTGACCGATTTTTCAAAATGTCTGATAATCCTGTAAAAACAAATACTTGGCCACTTCAGCACAGGACGATTTTATTTTATTACTTTAAGTGATCTAATCAGAGTTTATGTCCCAGCTTGGATTAGTTGTCATTAGCATTAGCATATTGTTACTATCCGCTGCATTTTCGCGACCAAAAATACAATAGTGGAGGTTAAAACTAACTCAGCGATTGAATTCCCAGACTCTGCACTTCAAAATGACATGCAGCATGTCCATATTGACCGAGGTTTAGTGAAACTTGTGTTTAACAAACTTGAAGCTAACCAATTTTCATTGTGATGTTTCTCACCTCATGGAAGAAAATGGATGGCCCCTCCACCAATGAATGAGTTCATTAAGCAGAAATCTGTCAGTGGGTCTGCTCGCGTGACTCAAGCCACTGTCAGAGCCAATTGTGAACTTCCACTGAGACAAACGGCCTTTTCTCAAAAAGTTCTGTCAGTCCAGGGCACAAAGATCTGGAGCAGAATTCCCCTCATTTAGGAAACACTTAAAACTGTGGCTGAGAATCACAAACGTGAGCATGTGTGAAATAGTAAAGGGGAATGCATGCGCAATAGACAAGCTAGGAATTTATCTCACAATAATCAAACAGCAGAGACTCTACCATGTGTTCTGTCAGCAACCTCTTTGGCCATAGTGCAGGACAAAATGCTTACTTGTGTATATTACTTAATTTGCTCTTCCTATACTCTTGAGAAATCCCTTTCATTCGCTGAATCATGCTTTTTATGACAGCGTGGGCCAATTCCAACTTTAGGCGCAAGAGGTGGTGGGTTAACATTAGTGGTTAGAAATATGTAATGTATTGAAATATACACTGTTACATATTGATAACATTAAATTTAATTTGATCAATGTTACTGATAATGATTTGATTATTGACTATAATTTGAGAAGGATCAAATAAACAAATAAATTAGTATTTTATCATGATGAATGAATTAATGCATCAAGTCATGATTAATTCATGCATGAATTCATGTACCCTTATTATTAAGCGTGAATATTATTAATATTATTAATATAACATACAATAATTAATATTAATAATACAATGAGAATCAAAGAATGGATTTGAATGAGGTCCTCCTGACCTATTGAAATCTCATATTTGGCCGCCTTTAGTCAAAGTCTCCATGGAGACGAGCTAGAGTTGTCCCTGGTTCCAGTAAAGTTACAAGTCTGAAGAGAGGTGAGCCACTCACAGCAAAGACATGATTGTTTATTCAATGATAAAAATGGGTGTAGAGTAAATGCAAGCATTTTAGTTTTTATTAGGTGAAATTCTACACACTGTGATAAGGTTCAAATAATCGTAATGGGGAAATGAGTTGAATTACGAGGTGAAAACTTGAAACTAAACATAATCCAGACATACCACTGATTATAAACTGCTCTGAGCTGGGTTCGTGGTACCCGCGCATCACTGGACCCTCTATAATATTTCAGCGCTATCAGAAGTAAACACATTTTTTTTCACACTCGAAGCGAGATGTGCAGTAAACACCACGGACAGATGTGGAGGAACTAGGACAGCGCTAGGATGACACATGACACAATATTCAGTATGACTATAAAAATCTATAAATTAGGCACACCATTGTATAAGCCGCAAGGTCCAAAGGGTGGGACAAAAGTAGTGGCTTATAGTCCGGAAATTACGGTATATGCCCTCTTGAATAATATCCTGTACAGGCACACTGGCCTGCCTTCTACTGATGTAAAAATACATTTTGGCTCGAAGCCAAGCCAACATGCCACCGCTGTTTTAAGACAGTAAAGTAAAATTAAAATATATAAGTAAATATATCATTGTGTGCCTTGGCTTAACTCACAGTCCACACACATTTGTTCACAAGGCGTTTCCCTGCCTCTTCAGCCGTGTGATCCCAATCCATCCATCGACCACTAACAGGAAGTAGTTTGATTGCACTGGGTAGCTCGGTTCATTCCCAGCCTGATCGCACAGACACACAGGGTGTCACTGTCCGCCTTATCGCCTACTGCTACTTCAGCCTCAGCCCACAGCCTGGACGAGCCCCCGCATAGATAAAACCCAAAATAGACCACTCTCACTGACAGCAAGGCAGCACAAGATAAGACTTTTGTGTCCACGGCTTTGGGGTACTATCGGGAAGCCAGGGAGGTGATATTGTTTGGATGTAGATAGGGTTGTTTTTGCCATGTGTGCCCTTCGACCGTCTAATTCTGATAAGAGACGTGGCTATAAAAGATGCACAACCCTGTTTTGTCACCTTTCTTTTGTCATGGTGGGTAAACATTGATTGCGTGTATTGACCCACATAGCTAAAGCCCCCTTCTAGCCAATCTGAGGATCAGATTTACGACAATAAGAAAATTAAATTGCGGAGTGTAATGTATGTATGGATGTATGTACCTGCTCTTACAATAGAGTATGCTCACCTGTAGCCAATGATTCAACTGCTGCAGATGACCAACTGCAAAAGTGAATCTTAAAAGGTTTCCCTGTGCTGGCATGCACAAGACAATCAATAGCTGTGTGTCTTAGTAAATTAAATCATGTAGACAAGAGGCAGTCGTCAGCAGAGCCAGTCCAAAGAAACCCCTTAGTCCATTCTCCATTAGATGCCGGCCACAGTAATTGAATTAGCCTGTACAAGCTCAATGCTTGGCCTGTGATTTTCGGCATTGACAGCATATATTCGATTCTGATGAGTCTATACCTAAAGTTAAAAGCTTGTATTTAAGGATGGTATGACAGTGTGTAAGTAAATGAAAGATATATTAACAATATACATCAGCATTGAAAGGTCCAGCTACGTTGAGCATACACAATAGGCCAAAGACAGATCACTAATTGTAGCTAAAATAAGCATTGCTATTTGTTATTTTGCTATGTACTAAATCATAATGGCTTTATATTCATTAAACTGGAACTGTGTTGATGCAGTAATAGATGAAAGTAAAATGTACACCAAGAAGTGTTACTGAATATGAATTGAAACACTGCACGTGCTATTTAAGCGCAACTGGCCATTGCCCATAGTGTACTCTGCACTTTCTGCTCTCTACCCTCGATTTAGTTGTCTATAGGCAAGGCAGGTTTATTTGTAGAGCACAATTCATACACAAGGCAATTCAAAGTGCTTCACAGTTGCATAGTGGTTAGCGCTCGTGCTCCACAGCTAGAAGGTCCGGGTGGGATTCCCACCAGGGACGGGGCCTTTCTGTGTGGAGTTTGCATGTTCTCCCCGTGTCTGCGTAGGTTTCCTCCGGGTACTCCAGTTTCCCTTTTGACTAAAAACATGTACAATAGGCCAGGATGTATGAGAGTGTGTTTGAGAGTGCACATGGGGGATGACGGATGGAAATTAGCCCAAGGCTACAATCCGGTGTGGCTTGTTCATTAACTTGCACTGTCCCGACCAAATAAACCAATAAAAATAAAATTACAAGAAAACAGATCAAATCAATCAATAAAAACATCAACATAAAGTTAATCAATGACAGTAAAAGGCAAGAGTGCAGATAAAATACTTTCAGTTTTCATATGCACGGGTTAAAAGAGCTGTTTTCAGCCTGGATTTGAACATTGGCAGAGTTGAGGCCTGTCTCACATCCTCATGAAGACTGTTCCAGATTTTAGCTGCATGAAACTGAAACGCAGCCTCACCGTGTTTATTATTGACTCTGGGAACCACCAGGAGACCCCTCCCTGAAGTTCTCAGGGCCCGAGATGGTTCATACGGCTCTAACATGTCAGAGATGTACTTTGGTGCTAAACCATGAAAAGACTTGTACACATGCAGAGCTGTTTTAAATTCTGTTCTCTGAGTGACAGGAAGCCAGTGCAGAGACCGGAGCACTGGACTAATGTGGTCGTATTTCCTGCTTCTTGTCAGGTTCTTGTCACTCGAGCAGCAGCGTTCTGGATGTACTGCAGCTCTAACAGCTCGTTTAGAAAGGCCAGTGAGCAGGCCGTTACAGTAGTCTAACCTGCTGGAGACAAATGCACGGCTAAGTCTCTCTAAGTCTGGTTTTGACACTATTCCTCTGATTTTAGCAATGATTTTCAGATGGTAAAAACTGATGATGTTATTGCTTTGATGTGGCTGTTTAAGTTCAGGTCTAAGTCCATGATTACTTCTAGATTTCGAACCAGATTTTTTGGTTTTAGAGAGAGAGATTCAAGGTGACTGATAACACTTTGTCTTTGTGTCTGTGGGCCAAAAACTATGATCTCAGTTTTAATAATAATAATAATAATAATAATAAATTTTATTTGAAAGCGCCTTTCAGAACACCCAAGGACACTGTACAATGGACACATTAAAAACATTAAAAACAAGGGGCGACAGAATAAAACAGAGTACAATATTGAGAGGGTGCGCGCGTAACTAGGTGTTGTAGGACTGTCTGAACAGGTGAGTTTTGAGTCTGGATTTGAAGAGTGGCAGGGAGTCTATGTTACGGAGGTCGGAGGGGAGAGAGTTCCACAGCTGGGGAGCAGAGCGGCTGAATGCTCTGTGCCCCATGATGACGAGTTTGGCTGGTGGGACGGAGAGTTTGAGAGTGGAGGAGGAGCGGAGAGCGCGGGCAGGAGTTGCGATGTGGAGGAGGTCAGATATGTACGGAGGGGCCAGGTTATGAAGTGCTTTGAATGTGATGAGGAGGATTTTGAAGTTGATTCTATGTTTTATGGGAAGCCAGTGGAGTTGTTGAAGGACGGGGGTGATGTGGTGAGAGGTAGGGGTACGTGTGATGATTCGTGTTGCAGCGTTTTGAAGGAGCTGCAGTTTCTTGAGGGATTTTTTGGAAGACCGAACAGAAGTGAGTTGCAGTAATCAATGCGGGAGGTAACGAGGCTGTGGACGAGGATGGCGGTGGTGTGGGGGGAGAGAGAGGGGCGGAGACGAGAGATGTTACGTAGGTGGAAATATGCAGACCGGGAGATGCTATTGATGTGAGACTGGAGGGAGAGTGTACTATCGATGATGACACCCAGACTCTTAACCTGAGGGGAGGGAAGGACAGATGAGTTGTTGATGGGAATAGGAAAACTGTTAGATTTCGAGAGAGTGGAGGGGTTGCCTACGAGTAGGACTTCTGTTTTAGAGCTGTTCAGTTTGAGGAAGTTGGAAGAGAACCAAGAATGAATTTCTTGTAGACAGAGGGCAAGGGAGGATGGAGGAAGAGGTGAAGAGGGTTTGGTAGAGAGGTAGAGCTGGGTGTCATCCGCGTAGCAGTGGAAATTAATGTTGTGTTTACGAAGGATGTAACCGAGTGGGAGAACGTAGATGATTAAGAGGAGGGGCCCTGGGGCACACCAGCAGAGACAGGGAAAGTGTAGTTGTAAGTGTAGTTTTGTCTGAGTTTAGTTGGAGAAAGGTGTTTTGCATCCACAAACTGGTCTGTTCGATGCAGTGACAGAGTGTATCTATGTTCACCTGCTGTCAGCTGCCGTCATTGAGACGTAGATCTGAGTGTCATCTGTGTAGTTGTGGTACGACACATTGTTACTGTTTATTAGCTGACCCAATGAAAGCATGTACAAGTTGAATAAGAGGGGTCCCAAGATTGACCCCGGGGGACTCCACAGGTCATGGCACTTTTGTCTGAGACACAGTTGCCAATTTCGACAAAGTACATCCTGTCCTCGAGATACTGTAGGACTTGAACCAGTTTAGAGCAGTACCAGAGATTCCCACCCAGTTTTCTAACCTGTGAAGTAAGATCCCGTGGTCCACTGTGTCAAAGGCAGCGCTCAGGTCCAGCAGAACTAAAACTGAGACCTTACCTGCGTTGGTGTTCATGCGGATATCATTTGTCACCTTGATCAGAGCTGTCCCAGTGCTGACTGGAAAGTATCAAACACATTGTTAGATAGGAGAAAGTAAGTGAGCTGTTGATATACTACTTTCTCTAGGACTTTTCCTAAGAATGGTAGGTTTGATATGGGCCGGTAGGTAGTTCAGTAACTTGGCATCAAGGCTGTTCTTCTTTAGAAGAGGCTTAATGACTGTGGTTTTCAAGGCCTTTGGAAATGCTCCAGTCTCAAGTGAGATGTTAACTAACTGAACAAGTTGTGGAAACAAGCCAATCAGTACGCACTTTAGAAATCTAGTGGGTAATTCATCAAGGCAGCATGTACAGGAACTCAGACCGGAGATAACCTCTTCGATTGTTTTGTCAGGAACAGGTGTGAAATGTGTCAGCTCAAGGTGTTTATCTGGTGACAGGGTTGCCATTTGTGTTGTGGAAATTATGGCATTTTTAATGCCTTGGACTTTGTCATAAAAAAATATTTCAAACTCATTGCACTTAGATGTAGAGATTAGTTCTAAGGGCAGTGAAACTGGAGGCTTAGTTAATCTGTTTACTGTGGAAAACAGAACACGAGAATTGTTTCTGCAGTTTGCGATGATTTTAGACAAGAACTTCTCCCTTGCTCCATGCAAAATCTGGTAGAACTCACAAAGCACTTCTTTGTATACCTCAAAATGAACCTGGAGCTTTGGCTTGCGCCATTTCCGTTCGGCTTTTCGGCACTCCCTTTTCTGTGCCCTGACTGAATCTTCACTTCTCCAAGGCGCCTATTGCCTATTGTTAACCATTTTAACCTTGACAGGCGCAAAGTATCCAAAACATTTAAGACGCTTGATGTGTAAGAGTCCAACAGATTGTCAACATTAGAACACGGGGGATATTCAAATCTGATCATTTTCATAAACTGTGTCCTTGTTGTATCATCTATGTGTCTTCTTTGATCAACTCCGGGCCTGGAGTTATTCAAAGAAGATAGGACAAAGAAGACACAAAAAGTAAACTTCACCAACATTCTCATACTGAGCCCCGGTACGTCAGAGGGAGGACAGGTCATTCCAGAAGCATAACACTTGTACTGCATTCATAGAGCACATAGGCAATCTGATTTCCTCAATGTATAGGCTACCCAACCAAACACAGTTAATACATGTATTTACACTGCTGAAAAAGACATGTTTATTGGGCTGTGGATGTGTTTATACATTTATTGAATTAAGTTATCTTTCAGATGCAATCCTTTCCTTAAGGCTTAAGACCACCTGCATCATGAACTGAAAACTGCATCAAGTCTTCACTACTTGAGCAAGATAGTAAAATCTTGTCTCCGTAAATTTGGACTGATATTGGGTTTTAGATGATGATTATTAGGGTTATAATTGTGTACAGTTATTAAACTGGCGATTTGAGCCAACTCAGCAAGAAGCCTCAGGGATAATATAAATTGGGCCACATTTGGACAGACAGACAAATTGTTTTCTAGCTTAAACACCAAATACTCAGGCCTTGGGTTGGAGAAAGGCCTTGTGTTTAGAAGTGTTACCCACATGGCTCTGAAATGCGAACAACAACAAAAAATGCTGTTTCAACATAGCGGAAAGTATACAGGCAGAGTGTTTTTTTTTTTTTCCACAGTGACTGCAAGTGCCTTTCTGCGATAAAAAAAAAAAAAAAAAGGCCCAGTAGTGCATGTGTCCATAATCCCATGTGACGTGAGCAGTCGAGGGGAAGGGGATGGAGGGCTCCAAGGCAAAGACAAGCAATGCAACTCAGAAAGCAAAAGACTGAGGCAGAATCACAAGCAAAAGACATAAAAAGATACAGAAAATGGAAAGATTCACGTTAGGTTTCCATTTATATCTTCTCACTAAAGGTTCCATGTGAAGATGAGCAAACGGGGCTAGTTAAATATGCAGAATAAGTTATGCTATGTTACTCATAGTAAGAAGGTTGTGTAGGCCTTGTATAGGCTTGTACATTACTTTGATTTGTGTTTGGACAGCTTAGTGTAATAGTATGAGTCGTCTGTATAATGTTACTCCGCCCGTCAGCTAGGGGTGCCATATTCCAACTATAAAAGGCACAGCAAACCTCTGTTCTGCCTCCAGTCAGTTGTCCCTCCGGCAAAGACTGACAACATGGGCCCTGAATGTGCACTGTGAAAAATCCAAATGTTTTTAAATGTTAGACCTTTTTTTTAATCAGGATTTTAATCTGTTGTTTAGTTGTTATTTTTCAAGTTAATTGCAGTTAAATGTTTTTAAGCATGCAATGGTGCAGCCTATTTAAAAAAAAAGACCTATCTTGACTCCACCCTCCTGTCAAATTAGAAAACAGTTTTTAACCGATTACACCTGTGGCTCGGTAAAAACAATGGGAAAAAAACAAATGGAAAAAGTGTCAAAAACGATTCAAAACCGCGACAAAAACACGACAAAAAAGCAATGAAAAAGTGACAAAATGTGACAAAAATGTGGCTACAACGTGACAAAACAGGTACGATCACTTTTTTAGGTCTTAGCTTTCAAATGAGGTGTTACACTGTTGCTCTCCAGTTGAGAAGCTTTTAGATTTGGGTAAAGCCAAACTGGAGAAAATGGGCTCGGTTCAGGCTGGGAGCTTAAATACACTCTCAAAACTACACCAATAATATTTGAAGAATATTAGAAGAGTTTAGATGTAATGGTTTAATAGTCGGTGCCCCCTCCCCAAGAACCTGAGTCCCTCCGCTCCGCAGCTGCAGCAGCAGCTCATTTCAGCTCAGACAAGTCATTTCTCTCTTTCCTTTCTCACCTGCCGCTGCAGGCGCCAGAGAACACTACATAACACTAATGTTTTGTCTGGACATCTGAACTTCTGTATCATACTATTTTAGCCATTCCAAAGTAAAGTATAAGCAGTTATATGATATATTGTACCTCTATCACTATGGAGTACTCATTTTTGAGAGAAATATAAGTATTTTCTGGGGGTATTTTTCAAACCCGGAAGACAAGACGCTTCGATTCAGTTAACTCCGCCCCTCTCTCCGCTCATTCCACATTTGCAGTATTATAAATATAAATATCACTGCAAAAAGTGAAGTTACTTCACATAATGCAGTTATACGGAGTTGACATGTGCAACAGTTTCATAAATGGCTAACACACACGCTAACACACATGCTAACACGTGTTTTGATTGACTTACCGCTCAGTCTGGCCTCCCCATCGGGTTATGGTTATAAAAGTTAATTCACTTTGATTCTGGCCAAGGTTCACCAAGCATCCATCAGGTTGGTTGATATAGTAGCTAGCTGAATCCCAGAAAGAAATTCCAACTTCTGGCGAGTGCACTCTTCTTTAGGAAGGTTGACTAGTCCTGTTCCTCTCGTAGCCAAACCATGGATCTAATAGAGCCAAATGCGCATCCGTGACATTATTGTTGGGTAAGAAAAATGAACAGGCGGTGGCCAGAGTAGGTTAGAAAGAGCTCCGTCTTCACAAACAATGCACCCTCCGGCGCGGGAGCGTTTGAGTTCCTTTTTTATTTTTTATTTTATTTCTCTCTTACAACAAAAATAATGAAAAAGCTGTTTTATAAATTAAAATCAGGCCGTAAGGCATTACATTACAGACGTAGAGCACTTCCGTTCTGCTGTGACGACACAACTGAACAACTCAGGTAGGGTTGGGACGATGGACGATATCATCGTCCATCGTGATGGATGAGCAACATCACGATGGAGAGCAACCATCGTGATGCCACGCCCCCTCCTGCCAGTAACACGCGCTGATCTTCTGTGGGCCTTGTAAATCTACAAACTTTGTTGGGATTGCACTGTAAATTAAATCGCGGAAATAGCTAATATGCACGCTAGTTTAAGTAGCCTACCAGAAGCCCGAAGACATGATGTGTTGTTAAAATAAAGACGCAGCGCTGCTCTTTTCGTACGGAAACTAAACAGTTTTAAAATGCCGCGTTGGATCTCACATGGAGCTGAGAGCGCATGGGTTTGGATGTTCTCACGAAGGACGGAGAGAGGAGAGAGAGGACAGAAAGAGGCGCGGTGCAGAGCACACGGACCGAGCGGCGCGTGGAGCAGCTTCAATAACGTAGGCTACGATGCAAACTTCTAAATATTGTCCCGTTCACCCGCTGTTTCTTAAACATTACGTTAAAATTGAGCAAAAGCAAATAATAAGCTCCGAATTACAGCTGTATTAGTGTGATAAGAGCCTTATTGAGGAGCAGATGACGCTCTAAATAAGTCGAGTTTTAACGCATTTCTATTGCAAAATTCGTGTTCCATGACTCTGTTCAGATCATGTTTAGTTTACATACATTTATCCTGCAATCTCACATTTTTCCTAACATAAATAATATGCAGCATATATATAGGCTATGTGAAAAATGTCTTTAAAAAATGCTTATAATGAGAGATGGACGATATCATCGTCCATCACGATGGTTCACTGTAAACATCGTCAACTGCCAATTAAGGGGACATCGCCCAACCCTAAACTCAGTCATTTACCAGGAGAGGGCGGAACAGCTCCTCAGAGAGCAGGATTCAGGAGGATTACTTAGAACTGCGTGAATGAAGCCAACAACCGCTCTGGGGTGTTTTTGATAAGGAAATAGCATAACAACATGGTTAAAAACGCCAAAAAGTCAATTTTGCATGATATAGCTCCTTTAAGTTTGTATTTTTGGTCATTTACCGTCAATTGTAGACATGCTCTTTCTCTCTCTCGTGCGGCGTTCGTAGATTGTTATTGAGGGAACTTCCGCGTCCCTTGAGTGACGCTGCTCATGAACAACACGTGACGCAAATAAATGAATCTGATTGCACGGGATCGGTTTGATTTTGCGGATACCGTCAACGGTGGCGGGGTGTCCAGACTGATCCCCTCTGTATAAAAAAATATAGAGGGGAATCATTGTGGTCTCACCAGGTTATCAGTGTGGTGCCCCTCGGAGCACTTGATGCCCGAAGCACAGCGTGTTATGAGGGTATAGGGAGCGGTGGCACTGATAACAGCCAATCAAATCTCGGAAAGTTTTATATTGATCCAATCACAGACCACATTGTCACGATAGGAAGACTGAATTAACCACTAGTAAAATATTTTCTTAAATGTACTTAACGATCAGATCTGTGTATCTTGATCCGGCCAGATTTCAACGGACCAGAAAATAGATCCGTATTTTTGTCATGGAGGAATGGAGCAGCAGAGCGAATAGGAGGATGTGGAACTGTATTAACAATAATCTAAATCTATTTACGAAGGAGTGCGGAGCGAACTGCAGGATAGTAAATATGGGGGTTAGTGGTTCAGCAGTACCTATCTGTTTTTAAGGGATGATTATACTGTACTACTTCATAAATCTCTGAAGTAATGCCACGATGCCATGCCAATGCTTAAAATCGTATGTTTTTCAACAGGGTATTTTCACCAGGGTGCCGCGGGTCAAGCTTGGAGCAATAGAGTGATATTTCTATTGAGGAGCTGAGTAAATTGCTCCAAATACCAGAAGGCTGTAACATCTCCATAGAGATACCTGGTAACAAACATAAACCAACATATGCTAATGAATAATGGATGGCGAGGAGGAGCGTGTATGCCTGGGCTTTCTCTCTATGGAAGTGTTATTTACAGTGCCACACAAATGTGCTTCCCCTTTATCACTGGTAAAATTAGCAACACTGTAGTTCAGCTAAGATAGACCATGTTTTGGAGTGCATTATGTAAAAGTGTGTGATTGTTTATTATCGTTATTAGGGGTGTAACGGTTCAGCTATCTCACGGTTCGGTACGGTTCACAGTGCAGGACCCACGGTTCGGTGCATCACGGTGCAAGTGGCTAATAAGTCAGTTTTGAAATAAAATAGCCTAAATGTTCATTATTAGGCAGTTTTTGTAATTTCAGAAATACATTGAAAATGCTTTATCATTTTTCAAAGCTGCTTTACAATAAAATGTGTCCCTAGGCTCACAAAAAAACAACAACAAAAAAACACAGTCCTCTAAAGTTATAGTAAAAGAAAAGAAAAAAGTGGGCCATGTGCTTGTTAAGTGATAAGTTTCAGTTTCGCTTTCCACATGGCAGCTAAAATAACAGCGCATTTGATTTGAGGCTTGTGTTTAGGTTGTTCCTGGACGATATTCTGCTTGTACTTTTTTGGAAACAAAGCTTTTGATGCGGATTATGACCAAGATTGGATCTTACGCATTTGTCTGCGCCACCACTGGATCTATACTTTACCGCAGCCTGGCCATCATCAGCAGGAGAAACTTTTGCAAAGGCACGCGGATTTCATTTGTTTTTGAAAGATGTAACTTTGCCTGCAGCCTCCAGTTTAGCGACAAGTGATGATGACACACATGCGCTCTGTTTAAGTGCACGTACATGCGTCTGACACGCGCCACGGAGCTTAAATATTAAAAAATTTGGACTAAAACTTGCACCGACACTTTAGTACGGTTCATATTGTCAGATTTCTGCACCGTAGCACGATACATTGTTACACCCCTAATCATTATACAATGTTAGTGTAATAAGGCAAATTAATATGACAGCCAAAATGTGGGTCGTTGGACAGGGTGTAAGGATAACATTATATTCTGCTTTTATATTTTATTTATTCATAGTAAGTAGCTTTGATGATAGGATTGCACAGTGCATCTATAATTATTGATGTTGCAATAATATTGTAATAAATATATAAAAGTTAAACTCAAACTTAATGTCCTCTCATATCTGAAAACACAGAACTGAGAGCCACGATGAAGGGGGAAAGGATGCTAAAGATCAACTCACTGTGAGTATTGGCTCTCCACAGGGTTGTATTTTGAGCCCTTTGTTGTATACTCTGTACACCCATGAATGTGGGGTCGACCCGTCATTCCGACACCCCTCCATTGCGATGTCCCGCCAATACGACACTTTTTGAGGGTGCATACCTATGTTCCCCGGGTCCTATGTTCCCCGGGTCCTATGTTCTCCGGGTGCGTACTTCAACCAATCACAAGTCATGAGAGTGAAACGTCATACATATATCAAGCAGCTTAACCATGACCCTGCCCTAGCTACTAACCTTAAGGATAGTGGGCTGGTGCCTAATCTTAATCAATAGAAGTGGGGGAACATAGGTACTGGGGAACATAGGTACCAGGGAACATAGGGCTGACCCCGTTTTTGATACCCCCATTTGATACCCGTGATTGTAAACTTCACTATCCTTAAGGTTAGGGATAAGATAAGGTTAGAGTTAGTTTGTCATCTCCACTATCCTTAAGGTTAGGGCTAAGGTAAGGTTAGAGTTAGTTCTAGTTAGGGGAAGTTCCCCCACTCCGACAATTAACCTCAATGTCGGAGTGGGGGGGTGTCGGCATGGCAGGGTGTAATCCATGAATGTGATGTTCTTTCTGCGTAAATTGAAAGAATTTACTCTCAATAAGCAGATTATTTAAAATTTCTACCGCTGTGGTATAGAAAGCCTTCTTACTTCAGCGATCACGGTGTGGTTTGGAAACGCTACGCCAAAAGAAAAGAAAGCTTTAAATCGTGTTGTCCGCTCTACCAGTAGGACCATCGGTGTGGAACCTTCTGTCCTTGAGGACATTTACAAATAAAAGCCGTCGTTCCACATAGCGCGACCCGGCCGCACACGCCACGATTTACATGCACGTATCGACACTACCCCGCAGACCTTTCTGTTTCCACCACACACACACCTGCATTTGTTGTGGGCGGCGCCCATACAGAGCCGCACGCTGTACAGACCATCATTAAAAGTTTAGCATGTTTAGCATGTGTGTTTAGCATGTTTAGCATGTTTAGCATGAGAACAAATGTGGACAAATGCTGTCATCTGGTGGGAGTTATGGAATCATTCAGAGGTGCCAAGCTGTATTAAAACAGAAAAGAAACTGCTAAACTACGAACTATGAAGGTAAGCTACATGCAAATGTTATGCTAACACCAGCTAAAGCTGAGCTAACAGCGGCTAAATGCTATTATTGGCAAAATCCCCTTTTAGCACAGCGGTATGATGTTGTGAAATATTAAATCCATATGACCTGCGTGTCACTAGTGAGGGCTGTCCACTCTCTCGTTGCCAATCAGAGGCCAGCAGTCGGTTCACGTCACATCAGACACGGGTTAGCCCGCTTTGGCCACAGCCAGAGAACGGTCCCAAAACCTATACCTGGTCAGACCGGTTTGGCACTGGCCTTTGTTATGGAAAAGCATGACAAAGCGGGTGAATGAGCCATTCGGCTGACACGCGCTTGCATGTGGAAAAACACCTAAAGACTTGTGTCTCGGGCATTAGCCATCATTAAGGACCCACTGCATCCTGCCAGGGACTTGTTTGAACTTCTCCCTTCTGGGAGGCGCTATCGTGCTATTAAATGTGATAACTGCCGCCACAGTAAATGCTTTTTTTCCACAAGTTGTGATGTCTTTGAATGGTACACTTTAATCAGGCTTCATTACTTATTACCTTTTAATTGCGTTTCACAATTTATTTTTTTAACTGTATTGTAACCTTTTTTAACTTATTCAACAACGTGGCTTGTTTGTTTTTAAGACTGTTATTTTATGTTTTATGAATGACTGTTTGACAGTGAACTTAGTGCTACTTGCATCTTTTTTCCAATGTGGGTTTATACTGCAAATGGCAAATAAACTAAATCTGAATCTGATTTATATAGCGCTTTTCTCAAGACACAAGTCACCCATCATACAAGGGAATGTTTGACAGTGCACTTTGTGCTACTTGCACCTTTTTTCCAATGTGGTTTGTATACTGCAATTGGCAAATAAACTGAAATTGAAACTAAAATTAATCAAATATTTATGGCAATCAGCTGTATGTTTAGATCTTCAACAATAGACTGTTCCTAGAACTGCACTTTTCTGGACCGCGATGTCTGATGTATTTCCTGGGATCTGCTGGAGCCACTGCTCCAGTTTGGGGGTCACTGCCCCGAGTGCCCCAACGACCACGGGCACCACTGATGCCGCCATGAGTTTGGACTGTGGGTTTTGAAGTAACCATTTCTCCCACATCCTTTGCATGTAGCCCCTCTGACTAGGGTTACTGGAGTAGTAGCATTCCATCAGAGCCCTGTTCTCACATCTCGCCCATTTCCGATGACTTACCACTTATATATATATATATATGAATGACACGCGGTGTGTCTGGAAAACGTTATATTCCACGGCCCCACCCACCCCGGAAGTATTTGCCATTGTTTATTATATATTAAAGTAAATTCTAAGACATTTGACAGGCTTGTTAGCATTATTAACGTTTTATTTCAACAAAAAGCTTTTTCTCCATGTCCACTGGGCAGGTACCCAGCCAGCAAAGCAATGTGGGCCCCACATGGGTTTGCCCACATGGGCAATAAGTGGGTTTGTCCGCAGTTTCCATGAGGGTCCCATATGGTTTTGCCCAAGTGGGCTGAAAGTGGGGCTTGAATGGGTTCCATGTGGGCCCAAAGTGGGTAAAAACCATAAGGCCCACTTGGGCCCCATTATGGGGCCCCCATATGCCTACATGGGTAACAAGTGGGTTTGTCCGCGGTTTCCATGAGGGCCCCATCTGGGTTAGCCCATGTGGGTTAAAAGTGGGTTTTGAATGGGTTCCATGTGAGCCCAAAGTGGGTAAAAACCATAAGGCCCACTTGGGCCCCATATGCCTACATGGGTAACAAGTGGGTTTGTCCACGGTTTCCATGAGGGCCCCATCTGGGTTGGCCCATGTGGGTTAAAAGTGGGTTTTGAATGGGTTCCATGTGGGCCCAAAGTGGGTAAAAACCATAAGGCCCACTTGGGCCCCATATGCCTACATGGGTAACAAGTGGGTTTGTCCGCGGTTTCCATGAGGGCCCCATCTGGGTTGGCCCATGTGGGCTAAAAGTGGGTTTTGAATGGGTTCCATGTGGGCCCAAAGTGGGTAAAAACCATAAGGCCCACTTGGGCCCCATATGCCTACATGGGTAACACGTGGGTTTGTCCGCGGTTTCCATGAGGGCCCCATCTGGGTTGGCCCATGTGGGCTAAAAGTGGGTTTTGAATGGGTTCCATGTGGGCCCAAAGTGGGTAAAAACCATAAGGCCCACTTGGGCCCCATATGCCTACATGGGTAACACGTGGGTTTGTCCGCGGTTTCCATGGGGGCCCCATCTGGTTAGGCCCACGTGGGCTAAAAGTGGGTTTTGAATGGGTTCCATGTGGGCCCAAAGTGGGTAAAACCATAAGGCCCACTTGGGCCCCATATGCCTACATGGGTAACACGTGGGTTTGTCCGCGGTTTCCATGAGGGCCCCATCTGGTTAAGCCCATGTGGGCTAAAAGTGGGTTTTGAATGGGTTCCATGTGGGCCCAAAGTGGGTTAAAACTATGTGACCCACTTGGGCCCCATATCCCCACATGGGCAATAACTAGGTTTGTCCGCGGTTTCCATGAGGGCCCCATCTGAGTTGGCCCATGTGGGCTAAAAGTGGGCTCTGAATGAGTTACATATGGGGCCAAAGTGGGTTAAAACCATAAGGCCCACATGGGCCCCATACACCTAATTGCAAGATAGAACCTTGATGAGATAAGATGAGAAATCAGTTTAAGATGCAATGAGGAGCAAACACTGTAAACCCAGACAATTCACCATTAATTACAAAACAAATTAGGCCTCATTTGACAGAAATATTTATTTTTTGTGTGAAACATGTAAAATTCATCTAAATAAAAAAATTATACAACATTGGCATTTTGAATCCTTAAAATAAATAGCATGAATTAAACCTAGTTGATTTTTTTTTATATTTGATTAAAAATGTAAATGTAAAATAACAGCATTGAAATTACACATTTCAGTAACAACAATATTCTATTAAAGAAAGAAATTATGCTATTTCCTGGTATTTGGTAATTAGGTCAAAGACATCTTTATCACTATCTTACACTTTGTTGGTTAGAAAATGCAATATTTACCTAAAAACGCTGAATCAAATATCCAGTAGTTTCATTTCCTGAACCTAGTATTAACAATATAAAATGAGGCCCTCCCAGTCACACAGAAAACACAGACCCTGGTATATTTTTGATGAGAGAACAACAGTGTAACAAGTAACAAATAGTTTCAATTCCTCCAGGATTTTGCAGGCAATTTTTGTGATTGTTGGGCACTAAAAAGCATGATTTTGTGGGCTATTTCTCCAAAAGATGTGATGAAGGTTTTAGCTTAAACATTATATGAAATTTTAAAAAAGTAAAGTAAAGACAGACCCGAGGTGCCTGAGAGGCAGCCCGGGGATAGAGTGGTAGCAGCCCCTGCTTCAGTCTGAATGATTTAACCCAAGGATGCACTGGACATTGCCTCCTATGCCCAAATTTAACCAACAAAATGTATTAGGGCTGCAACTAACTATCATTTTGTAATTGATTAATCTATCACATAAAGCTAAAGTGTTGATTGAACTTAAAGTAAATGTTTGTTGGAGGCTCTTAGCGCTAATTCTGCTTTCTGATTGGATGGGACATGGACAGATATGTTGGTTTTCATAAAAAATATAAAATGTTCATGTCCTTTTTGCTCTATTTGAGTCTGTGTGAACCAGAAAACGATTAATCGATTACTAAAATAGTTGTTGACTATTTCAATAATCGATTAGTCGTCGATAAATCGATTAGTTGTTTCAGCCCTAAAATGTATTTTAATATTATGCATTAATACATAGTTGCGATGGCAACATGGTAAAATCCTGGAGGGACTGTAAAATAACGACAGGCCAACGAACCTCATTCCTCATTTCCGAAATACATGATAGGTCATTTTGCGCAGCAAGCCTCAAACAAGTGTGAACGGCTGGAAGTTGTGACATATTTGGGACAGGTGGGCCATATCGTATTGCATATCGTTATCGCAATATAATTTTTTTATATTGTTGTAATTATTTTATATATTGCTGTGGACACGATATAATTTATGTTACGCTCAGCTCCATCAGAGCAGCATAAACACTGACTGTGAAGGACACAGGGGCAGGTGCTTAAAAAGTAAAATGAGATGAAGGATGTAAACTGCTTGAGTAGATCATATTTATGAGGAAATTAGTATGGCGCAAAAAATAAATAAATAAAAATTAAATGAAAATGCATTTATCTTCCCAATAGGCATAAGGCTGGAATTTTGAAATAATTTGTCCGTTGTCAATTATATCGTCAAATATATTGTTATCGTGATATTTCTTTTTATATCGTGATAGAGATTTTAGGCCATATCTCCCTGCCCTAGCCAGAACTGTAAAAATATTTGCGTGAGGGGGATCCCAATATGATACATTGAGATGCTTTTAGACTGTGATTTCCCTCAGAGCAAATATTTTTACAGTTCTGGCTCACTTACACCTGTCCCAACACAACTTGTTTGAGGACTGCTGCGCATGCGCAAAGTGACCTGACACATATGTACCAGCTTAAATATAAAAAGTCAATTTCATACCTTTTATCATCAGACCAAGGACTTTCTGAACTGGGTTGTTGAGTGTTTTAGAAGAGCTGATGTGTAAAAAGTCTTATGAGATGAAGTCCTTGTGTGTTTTCAAAACAATTCCAAGTGTTCATACAATGTAGGCTGGATTGCCACTGCATCACTGACAGAAGACCCAGAGGTGACTGGACAGCTCAAGCTTCTTCATGTCCTGCTGCAAAAACAATGTTCAACTCGTTAATCTCAAGCACATTTATTTAAGAAAAGTTGCAAATAATGAAAACATCTTAATTCATCTCTCGCTAATGTCAGTATTATCTCTATGTTCGAAATTAAACTTTTCAATTTTTTCCCCTCAAAAAAGTCAACAACTTAATTCTTCAGCTGTAAGCACCACCCAAATATGAGAGTCAAGAGGTTTCCTGTAGGATCTTTTCTGTTGCTTGGACTTAGAGCCTAGTACACGCTTTATCCTCCTGCCGAAGGAGCATCCAGTGCATCGTGAGAGCAGCGGAGAAGATCTGCGGAGCCCCTCTCCCCTCTATTAAGGACATGTACTCCACCCGTCTCACCCGCAAAGCCGTCAGAATCACCAGGGACCCTACGCACCCATCACAGTCTCTTCAAGGTAATGCCTTCAGGGAGGAGACTGCGGAATCTACGGACCAGGTCCAGTCGACTGAAGAACAGTACACAAAGCCATCGGGAAGCTGAACTCCATGTCTGTATTCTGTTGCTTGTGATTCTGGCGATGCGGCGTGTGCTGACTGTACAGTATTTTGTTTGTTGCGCCTAGACAGAGATCATCATTGTAGGGAGAAGAGGCTCACGCTGCGACTAGTGTTTCATATCGGCTAAAGACCTACATAAAATAGTCTGTGTAGTTTTAGTAAATTAAACAAATATCTGTTATAAAATGTTAAGTTTGTGAGACCATGGTATAAGCAAAGTTGTTTAAGCCTTACATATTACCTATTTTTATTGAGATGTACAGTAGATAGTCAATACTTACAGTAAAATGTTGTATTTCTCAAGCATAAGGAGGACCAGACCTCCCAGGACATGATGCATAGGAGGCAGGAGTTGGAGAGCCCAGCCTATGATGTTCTGCAAGTTATGGGAGATAATCATATATGAACGTGTGATTTACCAAGAAAGAGCGTGTCAAGTTCAACACATGACCAAAGACCAAAAGGTTATTTAAGACTAAGAGACATTTTTAAACTTGCCTTGTTCTGTCTTGGTACCAACAGTGGACAGTTCATGTCTCTGGCAGATTCACAAGTCCATGATTCTTCACTCAGCTGGCATCTCACTCAGAAAAATATGATAAAAATCAGTTTAATAAAATAATAATAATATTAAAATAGCAATAGATTAGAGGTTGGAAATAAATCATGGAATGATGACTATATACGCACATTTTAGAAGAAATAAAAGTACATTTAGTCAGATTTCCTTGACCACATACATTAAAAAAGGGGATTTACCAGTAGCGCATGCCTCCTGTGCTAAAAGAATTAACATATAATTACTACACTGTCAATAAACATTAACACACTAAACACTAACATTGAAAAACACAAATCTGTACAAAGCAGAAAACCATAATCAGATATTCAAATATGCTTGCTTGACATAAACATGTCAAAAGTGCATAGTAATATTTGTCATGTTATGGGATAAAATACAGGTCAAAAAGTGACAGAACGAAATGTTTTGGCACTAGCTTTGTAAATATAAAAAGTTAGTTAAATCATTAACTTAATTGTACCTTTGATACGTTGATAACTCAACGTCCTCACGTTTCTCCTCCTCATCCTACGATGTAGAATCAAAAATAGCAGAAGGCACATAAAGTAGATAAAGATTTGCAACCCCACAAACCCAGATAAAGCCAAACTAAATCACTCACACCGTCCAACACCGTTAGTCCACCGTCCAGATTTAATGCCAGTGTACAGACAGTATCCGTCAACGTACGTCATCTGCGTAATTCAAAAAAAGAGCGGGAGGACCCCGCCGCACCGAAACGGAGCGAAACGATGCATTTTGAGACACAAACACTGTCTCTGACTTAAGGTTTAGATCTGCCAAAACGTTCCGCTGCATAGTTTTGAAAATCTCTCACTTAGATGCCCGGGGTAGACGGCCGTCCTTCTTGCTCATTAGATAAAATCACCGCTAAGCTAACTTAGCATACTCGGAGCGCGATGACGTCATGACGCAACAGATCCATCCGCCGCCGTGAGCTTTGAGTGGATGTTTGAGAAGTGTTCAGGCGAGGGGAGACACAAGGGAACTGTAGATTTATAAATTATGCTAGAAAACTACTAAAATATAGGCTACTTACTCTGGTCAAGTTTGAAGCACAAATTGCAATAACAGAAATAGTAAGCCTATATTTGTTCAGAAATTAATTTGTAATATAGATATGATAAATCTAAAATATGCAAGCAAAAAAAATAATGTAAATTGATTACATTATTTAAATTACACACACACAATAATGATTAGTTGCATCACTTTCATGAAAGTGATACAGGCACTTTTATTTTTACCCACAATTATCTTAGTTTACAGTAGGGGTGACAGTGGCGCAGATGGTCGAGCGGGTTGTCTCATGATCGGAAAGTTAGGGGTTCGAATCCCGGCTCCTGCAGGTGCAGACTGTCGTTGTATCCTTGGGCAAGACACTTCACCCAATGTGTGAGTGGTTGGTTGTGGTTGGAGGGACCACCACCAACCAACATTATTAACACACTATGATTCTCATTCAAGGCATTAAACTATGAATGAACACATGGGATTATGAAGGAAACAAAAACAGGTGAAATAACTCCAAATATGTTTTATATTCTAAATTCTTCAAATGCCGCCTTTTATTTTTGGCATTTTCTCCATGAGCTTCATAACGTCGTCTTTTGAAATAAGTTTTCAACATGTTTGAGAAGTCAAAACCATTTCTGGGACAACATTGTGAAGCTCAGTGAGAAAATGTCAAAAGTGTAAAGCAGTAATCAAAGCGAGAGGCGGCCATTTGGAAGAATTTATGTCAACGTTTTTTTGTTTAAAACACAATTCTGTATGTGTATGAACGATTTTGGTGAGAATCTACCATGGAAAAAGTTTTTAAATGAAAGGAAAACACATTTAAAAAAAAGTGTGTCCAAACTTTTGGCCTGTACTGTACTTTCACTACAAATTAAATCAGTTATAGGGCCTAGTATTCTATATACTGTTGGGTCTCAATAGCGTGTCCATGCATGGGAGTGGATCTCTCCTTCTGTGGTTCTCCCTGAGGTTTCTTTTTTCTCCCACTGGGTTTTTGAGTTTCTCCTCGCCGTGTCGGAGAGTCAAAGAACAGGGGACACCCACATGGCTCGTCACCACCTGCCGACGTTTGTTTGGGCATTATGTTTGCCTCGTTCTGTTTCCTTTATTTAATATTTGTGCATTCTGGTGAGGCAATTCCCCTTCTGATATTGGGCTATACATTGTAGATTTCCTACAGTGTGTTGTAAAGTTGTGTTTTAAAGTGCATTAAATAAAGCTGATAAACCTGGTGTTTATTGTTACATACATTAATATTATATTGTATCTTATGTTTGACATTGGCCAATACTCTCTAAATATGGAAAAGACAGTGGAGATGGTTCTGGATGACCGGTACAGCATGTTCCTCTGAAAATCAATGGTGCTGCTGTGGAAAGGGTGACCAGCACCACGTTCTTGTGTGTGCACATTACAGGTCCACAAACACTTTATCACTGGTTAAAAAAAAGGAAGAAAGCGTCTCTACTTTATCCACAAACTGAGAGGCGCCAGAATACACTTTCTACAGATCAAAAACAGGAGCCATATGGCCTTCACCAAGTGAAAGCAGCTGAGATCATTGGCGCTCCTCTCACCTCTGTTAAGGACATTTGCTCCACCCGTCTCACCTGCAGAGCTTTCAGAATCACATCTGATTCTTGGCACCTATCACACAGTGTTCAGTGTACTGCTTTCAGAGAGGAGACTGCTGTCTATGAGCCAGGTCCAGCCGACTGAAGAACAGCTTCAACTGGATGCTGTCTGGTAGTTGAATTCTCTCCCTTCCCTGCTTTCCCTCGTTATAATTCCACCTGCATTCAGGCCCTCAAAGACACTGAAATCTAACCCACCATTTGAAGGATTTGAGAGAAATCCAGATAATTTCAATTTCTCTGATTGAGAATAAAATTATTTTTATCCTATTGATTACATAATTGACCATTATTTTCTATTCTGATTGCTGTTCTTTTTACACACAAAATCTGAGTATCATGTTTTCAGTTGAATTGTTCAAATTCTCATTTTTAATGATTGTGTCGTAAAGGGAACATAAAAATGTCTTTCCATTCTGCCCATTTAGCCCAGTTGAATTTAAAATGGGTCCCATATAGTTAGCCCATGTGGGCTGCTCATATGGGACCTATATGTGTCAAACTATGTGGGCCTTACATTGGGCATCCAATGTCTAGCCCATGCTCGTATAGCCCACTTGAGCTGTAAATGGGCCCCATATAGTTAGCCCATGTGGGTTACTCATGTGGGACCTATATGAGACAAACTATGTGGGCCTTACATTGGGCATCCCATGTCTGGCCCATGCTCGTATAGCCCACTTGAGCTGTAAATGGGCCCCATATAGTTAGCCCATGTGGGTTGCTCATGTGGGACCTATATGAGACAAACAATGTGGGCCCTACATTGGGCATCCCATGTCTAGCCCATGCTCTTATAGCCCACTTGAGCTGTAAATGGGCCCCATATAGTTAGCCCATGCGGGTTACTCATGTGGGACCTATATGAGACAAATTATGTGGGCCCTACATTGGGCGTCCCATGTCTAGCCCATGCTTGTTTAGCCCACCTGAGCTGTAAATGGGCCCCATATAGTTAGCCCATGCGGGTTACTCATGTGGGACCTATATGAAACAAACTATGTGGGCCCTACATTGGGCATCCCATGTCTAGCCCATGCTTGTTTAGCCCACCTGAGCTGTAAATGGGCCCCATATAGTTAGCCCATGTGGGTTGCTCATGTGGGACCTATATGAGACAAACTATGTGGGCCCTACATTGGGCATCCCATGTCTAGCCCATGCTTGTTTAGCCCACTTGAGCTGTAAATGGGCCCCATATAGTTAGCCCATGTGGGTTACTCATGTGGGACCTATATGAGACAAACTATGTGGGCCTACATTGGGCATCCCATGTCTAGCCCATGCTCGTATAGCCCACTTGAGCTGTAAATGGGCCCCATATAGTTAGCCCATGTGGGTTACTCATGTGGGACCTATATGAGACAAACTATATGGGCCCTACATTAGGCATCCCAGGTCTAACCCATGCCTAGTTTGCCCACTTGGAACCCATAAAGGCCCCATTTAGCCAACCCACATGGGCTTTACACCTGGGCCCCATGTATGTTAAACTATATGGGGCCCATTAACTTTTGCCCAGTTTTATCCCATGCCCATTTAACCCACAACAGACCCATGTGGGGCCCAGATCACAGCCCATGTGGGCATCACATATGGGGCCCACATTAGGAAACCCTTCTGGGCCCCTCAAAATTTGCCCCGGTCAAGCCCATGCCCAGTCAGTACCCATCTTGCCCACTTGTGGCCCATGTGGGCCCCACATTGCTTTGCTGGCTGGGTAAGGACCCCATACTCCTTTGCCTATACTGTTATGCCATTAACCATGTGTGATGTCTCCTTTCCAGTAATTGTGTCCTGGAGTCGATCAATATCTGCCGTCCCATGCTGGATTGGTGAAGATTATGTGCCTTAATGGATGCTGGAACCACTGCCTTTTGATTAAGTCCTGCTGCTATTTTTGCAAGCACAAGGCAGTTTTGTTTAGAATTACATGAAAAAGTCCAAATCAGAAAAAGCATGGGATTAGAAAGAATCATATCATGTCACCATACACTATGATTGACTACGATTTTTCACGATTTTCAACATAACGTTTCTCAGCCCCCCAGTGGCCTAGAAAGGTGGTTGGCACATCATATTAAAACCCAGACACTGCCCCTTCCAAAGCAAAAACACACAAGTCTCCATCACATCCTGTTCCAGAGATATGCAACCATTCACCTAATTGATCTGGTAGAGTTAACTTTTTTTAAGATTACACAGCAAATTATAATGATGGACAGGCCATTACCTACTCAATTTCTCTGAAAAGGCAATGGATTTTGTTTCTGTTATTGATGGTCTGCAAGATCCTGCATTTTCCAAAAGAAGAGAACAACCGCTTGGATTATAGAGGCATTTTTATCTCTTGTAGTCACTGAACACCGTATATTGAGATATGATAAAAGTGTTGCTTTTTCATGAAAACTACCATGGATCGGATGCTGTCACACATTTTCCAATACTAGAGATGTGTACCTTCATGAAAATCCAAACTAAACTAAATTTAATCCCTCAAAATGGTACCGGTAGCCCAAATGTGGGGTCCCGTCTCATTAGCCTGGTGAGACCAGAATGATTCCCCTCTGTATTTTTTTATCCAGCGGGGGATCAGTCTGGTCACCCTGCCCTCGTTCGTACGCAGACACGGGGAGAACATGCAAACTCCACACAGAAAGGCCCCGTCCAGGTGGGAATCAAACCCAGGACCTTCTAGCTGTGAAGCACGAGCTCTAACCGCTGTACTACCGTGTCGCCATCGCTGGACCCTCAATAATATTTCAGCAGTGAGAGAATTAAACGCATTTATTTTGCACTCAAAGCCACGGTATTCATTACATTTCTATTTATTTAATGAATTTACCAATGTATTTATTTATTTTATGACTGACACATAAATATAAAGTAAGGGGAAATTGATATGTAGGTTCATCCATCTGTGATCGGTTCTCTGCTCTGCTCACGTCGAGACACAAAGGAACTTTCACTTTTGATCAGACGTTTACAGTGCGGCAGCATCGTGGACCTTTGCTTTGGGGTCTCTTCCTGGACAATTTACGTTAAGTTTTAACCCTGGAAATAAGATTTTTACCTGGACAAATAAAGATGAGAGATTTTATTTGTCTGCAACTTTGTGATGTGCACCCTTTCTTTCTTTCTTTCTTTCTTTCTTTCTTTCTTTCTTGAAGAAAGACTACCGACACTCTCATTACATATATCGTTAAGACACTGAACATTTTTTCATCTGCATTTTGACTACTTCAGTGCCACTGGGGGAACCTGTCAGCAACCGTAGAGTACAGTGCCAAGTGCGTTCACTTGTCTTTCTCGGTCTTCATCAAAAGAGTATCCTGGACTAAAATAAGATCAGTATTTCAATATTTCAACTACAAGTTTCATATTGGATTGTAGGGTGCTTTTTCATCTGTCACCCAATGTTGTACGTTTTTTGTGTTTTTTGGTGTGTTTTTTTGTAAAGAAGGACAGCTCTTAATTGATGTGAGCTTCTTATCTATTAATAATCCATCCAATAAATTGGAGGTATCCTGTTGGCTACTGCTGCCTAAACATTTTCTGGGATCAATTTAACTTTGATCAACAGTCCCTGTGAAGGCCATCTGCTGATTTGATTTATACCCTGTCTTAGGTTTCGAAACACGGCAGATCCTCCTGATCTCTAAACCATTACGAAGTGTGGGGAATGACTTCATCGCCGCCAGCTTTGTGGAAACCGCTTTAAGACACATCAGCCATGCTGGGCACCCTGGCTCTGCCTATAAAGCACATACATGTTGGCGTGCAGCTGGTGAGTGATCTCCATGCCGTGCATGGAGTGTGAAACGATACCGCCATTCAGAAAGAATTTGTAGCAGTGCAATTCACCTCCTATTAGGACAGACATCTGGGATGGATCATGGACATAAACAGAGGATTATTAATAAATGAACCAGTGCGTGCAGACAGTCGAGGTAAGGTGGGTGAAGTGTCTTGCCCAAGATCACAATTCCAGCACGCACCTGCAGAAGCCAGGATTTGAACTTTCAACCTTCTGGTTATAAGATTACCCGCCCTGCCATCAATGCGAGGTGCACATTCACACACTGGTGAAGCCATGCGTGGCTACCTTGCCACCTCTCGTGCTCAGGGTAAAGCCTATGTTTAATTTGCATTCTGCTGCATTATTGGCTGCCCTGTAAATTATTCATGTCCACTGGTTGCGCCGGGCACTTTGAGGCCGTGTTTTTGTGTGCAAAGAAACAAACTGTTATGTGGACACATAAAATAATGGGGTTTGTCGTACATGATAAACAAACATAGACACAAGGGTAAGGAACCTCAGAGTTTCAGCACATTTCAGATATAGTGGCGCGTCACAGGGGCTATCACATAGATTTTCATTTCATGTTTTGACGACACTGTGCCTTCTTCAGCCCACACATCCTCCTCCATCACTGAGGCCTCACTATACAGGAAATGTTATATTCAGCTGAGAGCAGTGTTTTGTTTGTTCACTGGAAGCGTGGCTGCCCTTGGAGAAGAGCCAGAGCACTGCAGCATGACCACAATGCCTTCGACTCACTGTAACTCTCTCCTCTTCATCAGTGCACTCTGCCCCCTTCCCTCTGCCAAATCATTTGTCATCTCTGACTGGAAACAGTACGTCTATTGTCAATGTAAGCAAAAACAGTATAGCCACCCACACCAACAGCATTATAGCCTGGCCTGCTTTCTGTCAAAAGCAGGATCTGGAGGTCTGCCTGCAGCCAATTGTAGCTGATCTGGCTTCTTTTTTCTTTTTTTTTAGCCTTGGCTTTAGGACACACAGGTACTGTAAGTTCCATTGACGAAGTTCATATTAAAAACCTTTGCATATGTGGCATATGTTAGCCTTAGGAGTTTTAACACAAAAATTCCAATCAATGCCACCTGGAGATGGCCAGCAAAAAATAGATTACAGAGGCAAGGCAATTTATATGTATGTATTTGTTTGTGGAAATCTCTAACAGTGTTGCCTTCTCTGCAACCAGCTAAAACTGACCCGGAGACCAGCAAGGTCCCCCTTTTAAATCCCATGCCCCTCTTACAGCCAATACATTACAGTTTATTACAGTTTTCTTGCAATATCACCAAATAATAATATTCCTATTGGTAACATAGTCATAACGTTCCTTCAATGAACATTTCATTACAGAGCCAGAAAATAGGACAAGCACAAATAAATCATAATTATTATTACCTGGCCAGTGGCCACCCATGAAGGCAATATAAGTGCATCCCGGGCAGTCCAGGAGAGGAAATGAATGCTTATGGACGATTTATGGTGATGAGTAGGACGATGCATATACGAGGTGGACTGAGAGTCAACAGCTACACGTAAGAACAGCCACAAACCTACTATATACGACGCGTAAATGCAGCCTAAAAATGAGAAATGTTTGAGCGCACGGCCTGTACAGCCCGGAGAGCAGGCGTGTGCCTTGGAAGTCTGAGTCTGACGGGGACGGCACCGACAAATTAAATAGTTTAGTAGTTCACCTATTGATTTAGCAGAAGATGGCAATTTTCAGTGCAATATTTCTTTTCTTTACGTTTGCCCTAACGCCTGTCAGTTCTCTCTTGTGGTCTCTATTGTTGGACTCTCAAGTCCATAGACAAAAGTATCTTGAATGCAATATTTGAACAATTCCTTTATTGAAAAAGTCTCAGAAACAGGCTATAGTTATGATGTGTTCTTGTGTGTGTATTTTCTGGTCTTTACAATGGTAAATGGTCTCAACTTATATAGCGCTTTTCCACCTACGTTAGGCACTCAAAGCGCTTTACAGCAAGGATCCACTAACCCATTCACTCTCATTCATACACCAATGTACGCAGACACTGGAGGCAAGGTGGGTGAAGTGTCTTGCCCAAGGACACAACGACAGTGTGCACCTTCAGGAGGCAGGATTCGAACCCCCAACCTTCCGATCATGAGACGACCCGCTCTACCATCTGCGCCACCGTCGCCCCTAACTTTAGTAATTGTTAGAGAAGATAAAACTAAATCACAACATGTTTTGTTTTTTCTTCAGTCAGTTTACCCCAGAGTAGTTGTGGATTTACCATCCCCGAGAAAGATAAATGGCACTTTGAGATATTTGTCAACCCCAGCTTGTAAAGCACAATACAAATATAAGCCATTATTATTACTCAGACACAATTGGATGGACATGTTTGACTGTTATTACTTCTGTTCACTTTACCAAACAAACTTTTAATGGTCCAGAAAAACAACATTGTTTTCACAGCAGGCCTGGTCTTGTTTTTTTCCAATTTGGAATTCATTTTTTTCTCCTGCCTCTGATTCATTGCCTTGGCAACAAAGTGATGGTGACAAGAAAGTGGGAGTCGTAATTCAGAGCACTTGGTACAAAAGCTCACCACTAACAGAGTGTAAATGTGTTACTGACCCACATTTACGGCCTGCATATAAAAAGACAGTCCAATGAACCAGATCCCTGCTGTATCAGCTCATCCATCTGCACTTTGTCCCTCTCCCCAGAGCATTATGGGAGGTAAAGCTGAGCTGTGACAGGCAGGTGGGGCCAGACTGCAATGTGTTTCATGGACAAATTCACCAGGCGATGCTTTGTTCTCTCTCTGGTACTTTATTGTTATGTACATCTGGGGCTGCATGTATGGAATAGAGGGCTACAGATGGGAGAGCGGTGCAGTCAAACATTCAACTGGGTACATGTAAGAGACGTTTAAACTATTCTTAATTGCAATAAAATGTTTGTTTTTGAGGTTTTAATTGTGTGGAATCATTAAATGTGCAGTGAAAAAGTACCATCTCTGAAGATGTATGCCAATCAAGAAGGCTGAGGGCCACCAAAAATGGTTATTCTTTCAAGTAAAAGGAGGGAAAGCTGTTGTCAGGGTCACAACCCAGCCCTTGTTATATTTGTTTCAAAATTTGTATTATTTTATTTTAGACTAAATTCTTATGGCAAATGGTTCACTTTCTTCCTTCTGCATTCAACACTATATCAGGTGCTGAGATAATAATAAGTAGGTCCCGACCGATATGGATTTCGGGGTCCGATACCGAAATGAAGGGGGTTGGCATGGCCACTAGCCGATATATAGGCCGATATTTATAGTAATAGTAATTAATAGTAATTTAATTTGATGTTTTTTTTTTTTTCATCTTTCAAATAGTCTATAGTTAAACATCTATTATTATAGGAAAGGTTTCAATCATACAAATATATAGAAATATATCTAATAGAGGTCGACCGATGTGGGTTTTTCTGTGGCCGATGCTGAAAAAATATCTTGTCTATAATACTGTGTATGATGCTTCTCAACGTGTCAGTGTTGAACTGTGACAGCAGGGGCGCTGTATATTTATGTTTAGTAGGTACTTCAGAGGGAGCTTATTTGAAAGACAAAAATCAGTAGATTCAACTGTAAGTCGCTCTCTACACAAAATAGGAGTACAAACTTGTGACCGACCTTTACCGCGATGTTTCTCCAGCCCAGGCTGAGCCCTTCGTGCAAAAAGTCATTATCACTTTTGGTTCTGGAGATATTGGCCGATTATTGAAAATACCCTAATATCGGCCTTAATAATTATGTCCTGGATCCCCTCCTGATTGGACCTGAAAGCCACTTGCAGTTTGCAAAATGAGGAGACCGAGAACAAACTTTCAAAATTCAGACAATCACCCGCTATTCAATATGGTCTGTTTTTATTATAATGTTACGGTATAACTTTGTGTTTTTTCATCCTGGTATTTTGGCTTGATTTTGATCAACAAATATGTAATAAAGCATGAATAGTCTACACTTTGGAAAAGCTCACAAAAAGACTAAACAGTTAACCGTAACTGTTAATAACGGCATGAATTAGACATGCATTACAATAATTGTAAATCATTTATTTATTACCCGTAAGTCAGACCTGGTCCCAGTGCATGTTTGTCTCCGGGCTGCCCTTTGTCACCGATTCTGTTCATTACCTTTATGGACATAATTTCTAGGCGCAGCCAGAGGGTCCTTGCCTCAAGAGAAGGAGTTCAAGTATCTCAGTGAATACGAGTTCACGAGTGAAGGACGGATGGAGCATGAGATCAATAGACGGATTGGTCCGGCGTCGGCGGTGATGTGGTCACTGTATCGGATTGTTGTGGTGAAGAGGGAGCTGAGTCGAGGGTAAAGCTCTCGATTTACTGGTCGATCTACATTCCTACCCTCACCTATGGCCATGAGATATGGGTAATGACCGAAAGGACAAGATCGCGGATACAAGTGGCTGAAATGAGTTTTCTTTGCAAGGTGGCTGGGCGCACCCTTCGAGATAGTTCGGAGTAGAGTCGCTGCTCCTTCATGTCGAAAGGAGCCATCTGAGGTGGCTCCGGAATCTGTTCCAAATGCCTCCTGGTCGCCTCGCGGAAGACCCAGGACACGTTGGAGGGACTTTGTCTCCGAGCTGGCCTGGTGTCGCCTCGGGGTCCCCCCAGAACAGCTGGAGGAGGTGTGCGTGGATCGGGAAGTCTGGACATCTCTGTTCAGACTGCTGCCTCCACGACCTGGCCCCAGATAAAGTGGAAGAAAATGGATGGATGAATGGTTACTTCTCTCACTGCTAGAAGCACGGGCTAAATTCATCAGAAGTCAGCCTCGAACGATTCACCACGGACCAACTCCTGAGACCGTGTGCACAGATAGGCCATTTTCCTGCACAAACAACCCCCATCCTTTATTTGCCTGACCATTTTGAAAATTTACAGTAGGCCCGCGGTCTCTCCCTGGTATTTTAAGGTTCCCTACAGCTCACACTGCTTATAGTTAGACACTGTCAGTTAGTCTATTGCACTTCCACATAAATAATAGAAATAAGTAAACTACTTAGTGTATAGCTTACATAAACTGTTGAGTTGTTTGCATCCCAGCAGTTTAGAGTCTGTACATATTAGGAGTAAAGGAGTGTAGCCTAGTTTTTGTGCATGTGCAGCAGGAAATACAGAGTCATGTCTAGTGGCTTATGATGTGACCTCGGGGATGAATGATTAATGTGAAATCATGCTGGTTTCATACATGTTCTCGCAGCATGGTTCACTGTGCACTGTCATCGCGCGCCAGCTAATGAGCCTCTTGTTAGATGAATGAGAATGGATTTCCACATGTAAAACAAACAGGCAACCATTCCCTACCAGTTATGTTACTGTATGGATGATGAGGAATGGCACTAACTCGATAACATCTTCATATTTTCAATGACAACTTCAGAGTGTGTAGCCTATGTATTATAGTGTCACAGCCAATGGGTCTAATGCTGTATTCCAGACAATTGGTAACTGGGATAGTAATAATGTAATACAATGTTTTTAAAAAAAGAAAAAGCATTAGTCTCCAAGTCGCTTTACAACTTTGTGCATTATTCATTCACACCATACTTGGAGGTAATGAGCTACATAGTCACAGATGCCCTGGGGTAGACTGATGGAAACGAGGCTGCAAATCTGTACCATTGGCCCCTGTGCCCAACATCAATCACTCGTGTAAATGTAAATCAGGATACTGGGTACTCCTCTATCAGGAAAACAAGTAAGTAGCACCAGTGGGCAGACACAGAGCAAGAGGTCAAAGGGGGAGCAGGAAGAAGACGGGCATTTTCATAGATCTAGAGCTAGTGACCAATGAAAACCCTTCAGCCTACAGTACCAGTAACTTGCTTCACAGGGTGGTCACCACCAGGGAGTGCCCAGGTGCATGCATCGAGATATATTCACTCTACCTGGTCTACCCAGTATATAATGGCAACACACCACTGCAGCTCCTAAAAGGTTTGGTTTCGTGATCGAAGCATTCTCTCTGTCTGTCTCTGTCTCTCTGTCTCTCTGTGACTCTCTCTCTCTCTCTCTCTCTCTCTCTCTCTCTCTCTCTCTCTCTCTCTCTCTCTCTCTCTCTCTGCATGTTAGGGATTGGCAGAGGTTATTGTAAGGTTGCTGCACTTGAGCTCAAGTACAAAAAATCTGTACTCAAATGCCGATTATTGCATCATTCTTGAATTGGTTAATTGTTAACTTAATTCATTGTAAACCAACTACTTAATATAAAATATATATCTGTTTCAGCCTACTTCTTCTATCAACAAATCACCTTAAGACTTACTCAATGATCTTCACTCATTTCTTCTTCAGCGTTCAACCGCTTCATCTCCAACGCAGCAGCAAGAAAATTAGCCATCATATTACCCCAGGGCTAATTGAACTGAAGAGCATTTATTAGCTCACAATTGATTACAAAATTCATTAATTACAAATACCAGGTAGCATACAAGTGTCTCTAGACTACATTTGATGAATGTGGGGATGCAATGTAACTATTTCTGATGGGTGACTAGTCTTGTGAAATGATCACACTGCTCAAGCTGATGCCAAGCCTAATTACTTGATTTAGCATTCCCTGTGAATCTCCATGATGTAAGAGGCAGCACAACCTACATCAAGCGCTAAGCATTTTGGCCTTGATGTGTCTAATGAGTTTCTACTAAAAGGGGTGAAATTATGCACCATACACACGTGTTATGACACTTATACAGTCTGAAATAAATGAAAGTCAACGAACATTTATCTTGATTTTAAAAGTGTGTACCGGCTGACTGAGTAACAAAGTGCACAAGGGTCAGTCATTACACTTGGTAAGCTACTATGAAGCCAATGCTGCTCTGAGGTACACTGTTGGCCCCTCTGACCACCATTCATTTAGACTATACATACAAATAGTCAAGTTGGGTGGCAAGGTGGGACTTGCTCAATGACACTGCACATGCGGAGCTGGGATTTGACCTGGACAAATGAAAGCACATCAGCTCACATTCAAGACACTGTAAATTGTGCATGGATTTCTCAGTTAAATAGGATGTTTATTGACACATCTCTCTGAAGGTTGTCCTTGCACTACAGGTTAAAAAAGTAATGAGGTGGACTCATGTGGATGCCAGAGGAACAAGAGATGTCAGTGGTTTCACTGTGTCTCAGTGCAGCAAAGTCGTTGTACCTGCTCTGGCAACCGCTATCTCAGAGAATAAAGAAAAAAGCTAGCAGCAAAATGTGTTGCTATGTGATTGGTTGGGATACCGTCGACCATGCTTAATGTTTCGATATGCGTTTAATCAATTTGCTGATTAAACAATAATAATACATATATTAGGTCGGTCCATCAAAGCATGGTAAAAAAAAATAATGCTAACCTTGATTAGAACCCTGCATTAGGTTTGGCATCCATAAGATGAAGGAGATTAAGGAGAAATTTGGAAGGAAAAGTAGGTTTTTTTAGAGGTTGCACAAGCTGCTCAAAGTTTCACAGCTTTGAAAGTGACCGCAGAATCATCAGGGCCGGACATTGCCCTATTCAAACGCTTCAAAGACAAATGGTCCTCAATAGATACCAGTTCTTTCTCCACAGCTGCTGGAAGAAGTGATATTTCGGTTTTTAAAGAAGACACAGTTTAGTTTGCGATGGAACAGCTCAGCAGTAAGCAACCATATTTTAAAGGAAAGCATTTCATTTACATGATCAACGGTAAGCATTTTGTTCTTATTTCAAACGATCAAAAAATATTTTGAGTGTATAATGTGTCAGTATGTGTATGTTATGTCTAACATAGTTCACAATGAATTTACACCACTGCCCCAGATGCACGTGCTGGGACCTGCCAAGCAGGAATTGACATCCTGAGCAGCTTCTCAGTCATCTAAGGGGTGAATTGTGTTAAAACTTTTGCAGAGGAGCTGGAGTCCCCTCTTTCAGCTCTCACTGGACACTGGTCTAATCCCATCCATATGATAAAAGCCACTCAATCATTCCAGTAACTAAAAACACAAGTTGTAAAGTTGTTTTTAAATGTTTACATGGCTTGGCACCTTTGAGTGAACTCCTGTCTGTCCATGCCCCGTCCAGAGCACTTCGCTCAGCTGACCTGCTCCTTCTGGATGTGCCCAAAACGCACATGAAAACCAGAGGAGACAGCTTTTGCCGCTGCTGCCCCCCGGCTGTGGAACGGTCTGCCCCTCAGTATCCGTTTGGCCCCGCCTCTAAGCAGTTTTAAGTCCTCCCTTAAAACCCACCTGTTTGCACGGCTTTTCAATAAGTTGAGCTGTTTCTCCATTGTTTTTTTCTGTTTCATTGTTCTTGATGTTTTATAATGCCCTGTATTTTTTGTTTTGTTTATTATCCTTTTATGTGAAGCACTTTGGGCAGCTGTGGCTGTTGTAAATGTGCTATAGAAATAAACTTGACCTTGACCTTGATCAATTGTCAAGAAAACTTTACAACATATTATGCTGGCTTTCTGAAAAATTATGTTCATCATGTTGTTGGACTCATGTCAGTTTGCAAATAGTGATGGGAGAGGCACTGTTACACTTTGGGAGGGATTTATTGCACTATTATTTAACTGATATCAAGCTGTTGTTTGTGGGTTTAGCCCATAGACTGTAAAAAAGAATAGACAACTCCTCCTCACTCCTCCCCGTTTGCCACAATGACCACGTTCAAGGGGGAATTCATGGCGGATTTACAGACTCCTCCTCCCCAGCTCTGACGAAGCATGTTCCTAAAAAGGGCATAAGGGCGGGATCTTCACTGTAGACTCGGCCCTTGCGTGACGTGTAGCTCGCGCAGCTCCAATGCTAACAGTCCGGCCCTCATTAAGTACGAGATTTCTAAAATGTTTCTTACGAAAACCAGCCTGGTCCCTTTAATTGTAACTAACCCAGCGTTATCACAGGAGAAATATCTAGCTGTAGAAATTTCCCAAAAATTAGGCACCAGCCTCTAAAGTTGTTTTTGTGTAATGATTTCTAATGGGGGACTAGCGGCTATATGGAGGTACTACAGCAATGACGGACCTCTAGTGTTGTGGTCATAAAGCAGAGCAGCCAGTGGGCATTGGTTTAGCCTCTACAGCGGCCCAGTTTGTGAAATGGAGCTTTCAGTGTTGGAAAACAGCAAAACTTACGTAGATGTCTATTACTGGTTACGCAGGAGTATTCTAATGCTTTACTATATATATTATAAAGTAGCTCAGTATAGTAACAAGTTTTCCAGAGGAGTAAGAAAGAGTTAAAAGTAATGCTACCCAACTCTGTGCAGGAGGCTCTCTGTATCTGTATCTGGCGTCTTCTACAGATCCAGACTCAAGTTGATGATGAACTGCAGGACCTCTGTCAGATGGAGTCCTCACGATGCAGGGATTGACACGGTCAGATTCTGTTGTTTCTATTTGGGAGGTGTAAAGACAGCAGTGAAAGATGAAGGGACAACAGTTGAGAATCAGACGTATTGCTTGAGTCGACCTGCCTGGGTTTGATATTAAAGTTAAAGTTTTTTAGAGGTTTCACAGCTTTGAAAGGGACCACAGCATCATCTGGGCCAGACATTGCCCTATTCAAACGTTTCAAAGCAAAATGGTCCTCGATAGATACCAGTTCTTTCTCCACAGCTGCTGGAAGTAGTGAGATTGCGGAGTTTAAAGAAGACATGGTTCCGTTTGCGATGGAACAGCTTAGTAAGCAACCATGTGATGATTACAGAGAGTTCTTGGAACTTAAGGTCATTTTCCTTGGTGAGGATCCACCTCAAGGAGTTCATTTCCAAGCTCCTGGTGCTCTTCATAGAGCAAGATGCATGGCTAAGGTGATTTACTGCTTTAAGATGTGGATGTTCAGAGAGCAGTTCACCTTGAAAGCATCTGAAGAGCGTGGAATGCTGCAGTTTCTTCTCTTTGTAGCAAGTCTCTACATCAGAGTGTGGTTTGAAGCCCCATCACAGCAAAAGCTCCTGCAAATGATTTGACATTCTTCAATAAGTTGTCACAGTATTAAAATGTAGTTGTCAAGAAAGCAGCATTAACAGCGTTTGGCCGGCATCTTTGGTACTTGAGCGAAGAGATGGTTGGCCTGGCATTTGTCGACGCCAGTGTGACACAGAACAAAAAGAGCTGATGGTTCACAACATTATGGAAAGGGAAGGGTGAGAGGTTCCACCAAAGCGTTGTGATGCCCTTAATCAAGCAGATTATGAAGGGAAGCAGATCAGTGAGTTTGTCACCACCAGGACGATGTGTTTCTTTGAAATTATGTATCTGCCACAAACATTCTTAAGAATTCCTCCAGCAGACAGGGCTGATAATGCAGATTTTCAAAAGGCTGCTAAAATTGTGCATTCCAGGAAAGTTATCATTGATGTTGCAGAAAGGAGAGTGAAGCTTATTCAAGACTTCAACTGTAGCCTGAGTACTGAGTACCCAGGGCCCAGAGCAGGGTAGGGGCCCTCAAAAGTGCTGCAAAAAGCGTTCTGTACTAAACTTTCTACATTTCCTCATAATTGATATAAGAACTGAACACAACAGGGCTGAAATACAGTGGTTGCCAAACAGAATTTTGCACAAACAATAATGATGGATGATTCAGGGCCTTGACACCCCTTTAAAAATGTGCCAAATGGTTCAGCCCACACACCAGTGTTCAGCATCGTGCGCTTCAAGTCAACAGTGATGAGGTGGCTCTGCAATGCAATGACACGAAGCTAGGAAAGAGAAATATTAGTCTTGCCGTGCTCTTATGTGCTTTTATGTAACACTAGCCTATTCTAGCAGGCCTTAGATGCAACTTTCTTGTCATAAATGACAGTTAAACATGAGGTGAGGCGAGTCCCTGCCTCTGCCTGCGCTGAGGAGTGGATGGTGCAGTCAGAGAAAGAACCAGAGACAGAGCTCCTTCTCTCCTCGTTTTAACCTCTAAAGTTTCTCTTTCCTTATATTTATTGTAATTGACTGCAATCAGGCCAATACAGTGACAAAGGCCACAGGTCGCTCACGCTATTTTCGCCGAATTAATTATGCTAATTGAAAAGGTGGGATGTCTCGTGCCATTTAGCCTATTCCATCTTTGTAGAAAAATAATTTACTGACAATACACTTGAAGGAAAGCTTCAAATATGTGAGAGACTAAATCAGGCTGAAGCCCTTGGCTTTATTGCTCATGCCTGTGGGCCACAGAGACAACATAGTATCATTATTTTTTGTAAAATAGCATTTTAATGTCTATTTTTAACACAAATGTGTTATTCCCAGCACACATACTGTATCCCATGTCCCTGGTGCAGCCCTCCTGTTTAATGTGGTACGCTAATAATCATTATGTTCTATCTATAAATAGCAATTTCAATTGTCCCAATGAAAGTATTACACCACCAATTTAAATATCTATAGGCCTATCACTACCAGGATTAAAGGTTATTCAATTTCTGTAACTGAAGCCAAATCAGATGAAATTTCAAGTCAAACATTGATACACAACAAACAATGATATAAGTATGTATATTGTATATTTAGAATTTTTACACCGACACATTTTTTCCACCTGGTTAGGCTGTATATGATAAAGTTATAATGGGGGTGTGGTGGGGTCCACCAAGATAGTTTGTACCCAGGGCCCAGAATTTGGTGCTACACCCTGCTGCAAGTTGTGAAAGAGAACAGGCAGATCTTTTGTGATGCCAATAAAGCCACAGTGAGTTTCAAAGTTTCACTTTGTTTTTTGAGCATAAAACCACACATTATTATAGTATGTTTTTTTCATTTGGCTCGCTATGTTATAGTATAAGGCAATTTTCAAGTGTCTTGTGCAACCTCTAAATATTAATTCATTTGCATAAATTTGGACCCAAATAATTTGGCCAGATATAGAACCAATTGCAGGGTTCTAATCTAGGGAATCTTTAAAAAAAATAACCACGACAGATTGATAACTTATTGCGATTAGTCGCAAGTGGTTTGTTTCGAAGAGTGAACAAGATACGAAATGTAATTGCATCATGTTTATTCCATTGTACAGCTCAGTGATTGAGGCCAAGTATGTAGTTTATGCCAAGGGCATAATTACAAGCCACGTGGTTTAGATTAAAAAAAAGTGGATGCTTCAACTTTGCATTGGTCAACAGCCACAAAAATATACACCCTTCCCCATTCACAAAGGACACAATGCACCAGTGAACAGCACACTATATAATGGCTCTGCAGGGAAAACAGTGTTCCCAAAAAAGCAACACATCTTTCCCCTTCTTATGTTCCCTGTGGATACTGTTCAGCTGTTAGTCTTTACCAAGACACTCCAGTATTTTCCATAAACAACATGAAGACAACAGTGTGATGTGACTGCAGTAGTCTATTGTTTGTGTTGTGTTGTTTGAGTTTAACACATTTGCAACTTCAAACTCACTTTTATTTGGCTGAGCTAGGTTGAGTTAATCTATCAATGTGCATTTTGTTTTGTGTCTTTTGTTTTTCTTTCAAGTATACCGTTTGCTTACAAAGTGCATAGGAAAAGGCCTTGGGGTGGTACAATTTACCCTTTATTTTCAATATAAAATTGCAATGTTTGATTTTGTGCAAGAAGGATGACAGGGTTTATTCAGTGCTATTTTAAGTTTCTTGTGAAATGCTTTTTAGTCTACCCTTTCCATTGTCACCTGTATAATTGTAATGGCATGACGATGAATGTGCCATCTATATTGTTTGATCTCAATACTAATCCCAACACCGGGTGCTTCTTTCCTAGCCTGGCCTTTGCCATCCGTAAACTCCGGTCAATTATAATTTCCCTACATGTACGTCTGGGCTTGATCTCAGTGGCGGAAGAGTTCACCCCTCCCACCTGTTAACGGAGCTCAATTGTGAAGATCCAGACCCTTGTACGAAACGAGTATGAGGGTATGGTAAAACCAGGCTACTTCCTTCTTAGGGTTAGGGTTATACACCGATCTTCATCAAACAGAATAAAGGCAATGACTCTATTTTATTCAAACTGAGAAAAACCCTGCCTTCCATTTTCATTGTCTCCTCTCTGACTCGCACCTCTCTCAGTTATCACACTTTGAATGATCCGAAGACAGTGTTTTCTGTCAGGTTTGGTGCAACGCTCACACACGGGACCCATTGGTGCCCAAGTGCAGCAAGTGCTTCTGACCTGACCTGACTTCGGAGTCTGTCAGGGTTTTAAGGACACACTTGTCCGGATTTCTGCAAAAGAACATATCAAAGCTTGAGAATAGATGCAAGATCAGCAGATGCTGATTTGTTAACCCTGAGAAAGCACAGCAAGAAATCAATTCATTGGCACTTTCCCTGTTTTTGTCAGAATGATGTTGCTGGAGATAAGAGAAGAGGGGCAGTTACAAGACAGAAACATTAGCTGAACACCGAAGTCAAATCTTTCATTTGGGAAACTGTGGGATTAATGAGCAGTGCTATTGTTATAGGCATAAAATAAACATGTATCTGCAGGTTGCCGGTAAGAACACACTGTGGGCATTTTTGAAATTGTAATATTATATTATACTATATACCTGAAATGAATGCTATCTGTGGTGTATATCTGTGTAAAAGTTTGTGTTTGGTATTTGTGTCTTGCAACTTAATGATACAATCTTGTAAAATAAAAAAATTGGCATACATTTAAAAGATGGTAAGGAATAGACCCTTTTTGGTAACACTTTATTTTACACTACCCTTTGATACATTGCACTAAATTTGGCAGGGACAATGTAATCTGCTTTGTAACAATCTGTAGTAACTTGTACCTATGTAGTACATACACAATGGAATAATGTGTATTAATTCTTTGGAGGTACATAATGTATTAAGACGTAAGACCCTTACGGCTTATTACACTATGTACCTTCAAAATACAAATACATGTTATTCCACTGTGTATGTACTACATAGGTACAACTTACTAAACGTCGGTCCCTTTGTTTATGCCAAACCCGCCGGTTTCCTTCCAATAAAGGTGACGACTGGTTGTACAATTCAAAACTAAATGCGCGCCCTTTTCCAGGTTATTTAATAGAGGAGATATCAAGTGTGACCATTTCAAGAAACAAGAGGTGATGAATGACATTTTCTTAGCCTGACATCCAGAATGATACCCCTCTGTGTATTTTATACACGGGGAATATCAGTCTGGGCAGGGAGCTGGCTGTTGCCGCTTCTGCCGAACTCAAACGGATCCGTGCAATCAGAATCATTTATGTGCAGTCACGTGTTGTTCACGAGCAGCACGTGAACAACACGTGCTGCTCGTGAAGTCCCCTTGATAAAAATCAATGGGCGGCGGCCGGGAGAGCTGAGATTTTTTTTTATAATCAGCGACAAATGACCAAAAACACATCAGCAGTAGGTGAGTTTTGTGATTTATAATTCTGTTTGAATATTAACGCAAAACCGCTAATAACGCCACTGACTGCCCTTCGCTGATTGGTTTACTCCGCTTACTCCGCTGTAGAAATCAAGTTGATGCGGAGTATTACCAGACTCACATGCTGGTACAGCGGTGTGTCTGGATTTTTCCAGGCTGTGTACAATATGAGGGAAACAAAAACACTACATACGTATATGCTAACGTTTTTACAACATTTATTTCTAAAAATTACCAGGGGTTGATATTTGTTGAGGGCACTTCCAGTTGTTCCAAAGTATTTTACTGTGCACTGTGCTTGTGGATGTAAACTACTATTTTGTATAGAACATTTATGAGGAATGTAGTTTGACTTTTTCTATAGAAATTAATCTACATGTAATACCTACGGTTAGTGAATATTTACTACTGTATACTGTATGTGCTATAGCCACAGGCTAGTGCGTGTTTTTATCTGAATAGTGGGTGATTAAAATACTCACAGTCAAACGTCCTCGTCTGTTTTCATGTTACAGTAGGCCTAAAAAGGTCATAGTCTCAGAATTTAACAATACCCATTTTTTTTAATGTAAATCATTTTAATGTGCATTCACAATTTCAAAACATTTTCACAAAGCAAACTATTTTATATGAATTACCTCGGTGGAAATTCAGACAGTAAATGGATATAAATGTAGACTGCGCTGGCTTTGTTGTCATTAAAGATGCCTCTGAATCAACAGGTTTGGCCTCTAGCTCGGCAGCGGGTAAACAGAGGAACCAGAAACGGGAGAAAAACCACAGGCTGAAACAAATCAAGTGGATCTTTTGCATTCACTGTTACAACATTTTAAAACATGTCCTTCTGTACCTACCGTTAAAACCGTTACCGTTATTGATATAGCTATTGCCAATTGAAAAAAAACTCATGAGTTAATTCACTAGCAAGGACCACGCCACAACAACAAGGTGCAATTAAAGAATTGAATTATGTTTAGAAGTGTAGAGTGAACTGGGTAAGACTGTGGGTGGGGGCTCCATCTCGAATGAGCCCAGCTCTTCAGGACCCCCTAAGCAGGAGAATCAGCGCTGAAAATAAAACAGATGTAGAGGGAAGGAGGGTGGGGTCGACAGTTTCGAACAGACAGGAATGAAGGCTTGGCCTGGTGAGTATATACAGTATAGGCTCATAGTTAATTAGAGGCGTGGTAAGGTGAATGCAGAAGTGGTTGGTATGCAGAGGTTAATTGGTTGAGGCGCGGTCCTGCTCCTGAACTTAGTCAACAAACATTAACTCCATTTAACCTCTGTTTCAAGGTTGCCCTCTGTACATCTAGCAAAGGACTACAGATGAAAACTAGCCTCCTGGCTAATTCTGGCATATTATACAGTTGCACTGTTGGTTAATATGCACTGGCCTATAATAAATAAATTAAATTAAAACCTGTTATCTGCTAGTTTAGGGTTGGAGTTAGGGTTAGCAATTATACATATCCAAATCTTAAAGCATATATATTGCCAGTGTGACACTTAATTTGAAAGCAAAAACCTTCTAAAAATCGAAAAAATATGTCTAAGATGTGAGTGAAACACATGACATTTGTCGATCCTAACCCTAATCACAAACCTAACCCCTGACCCTAAATTTAACCCTAATTCCCTGATTGGGGGACAGCAAGAAACAGGTTAACAAACCATAGAGACAGTGATATTTTTAAGGGGGCAAAATCAGCAAACATTGGGAACTTACCTTGAAGATGGTGGAGCTTTCTCCAGGGTCCATTCTTTTTTCTGTAGCCATGCAAGGGACGGGCTACATTGAAGGGTGGGCAACACATCAACTCTTACAACGCTTCAGCAAAATATCATAAAGTCCTAGTGCTGGGAAATGAATCCAGTTTGAAAAGGTTTTGTTGATGACATTGATTTTAAGTTGACAGAACACACCTCTTATATGATAGCTGTAGGCTATGGGAAGTAATATAAAACCTGAGGGGGAAAATGGGTAAAATAAAAGGTTAGAATTTATTAGGCAATGAAGGTAAATAATAACAATAACAATTGTCTCTCAAAAGAGTAAAAACAACTAAACAAAAGCTACAAAAGTCAAATGCCAAAAAGGCCGATCCACTTCAGATACAGACACAGAAACAGTTAGTGTCTCAATTTTAACAACATTGAATAGTTACTTTAAAACACATCTAACAAGTCCAATGCGAGCTGTACTAGAAAGTCCCATACGTCCTGAGCGTCACTGGTTCTACGTAGGTGGAGACAGGTGATTGGGTGGTTTGGCAGGCGCTGCACCAATCCAGAAGTCTTGGATGGCAGCCAATTAGAGCCAGAGAGGGATGCAAATCACAAATTGTGTGAGATCTCCAGCAGCAGCATTTACATGCAGAACAAGGGATATGGATCATTACATACACAAAAAATGTGGTTGAAATAGCCGGGGTCACAACCGGTCGTACGGGCTCCTATGGAAAGAAACGCAAGAAACGCACAGAGAGCGCGCGTGTGACATGCTTAATTTGGAGCCGTAGACTGGTTGCAGACCCGCCGCAGAGGTTCTTTGTCAAACAGACTCTACGGGCGCTTACGTTTTTTTCAGGTTGCAAGACAAACTTGCGCATGTTATAGGTCTCCGTGTGTCGTCTGTGCGGCCAGCGTATGTCTTTCCTATGTTTTGTATGAAACTTTTTCGTATGTCGAACTTGCGGACTTCATATATGTGTTGTGCGCTACATGCGCACCAACGCACGTTCAGATATCTCGTACGTCCTCCATACATGTTGCGCAAGTCGATCGTGAGTTGCCCGTTCGGCCACTTTATATATCGTTACTACGATATATAAAGGCTTCAGAGGTGCCTGCGGCCATTTGTACAAAGTTTTTGCAATATGCCAAGGGGAAGAGGGAAGGCGATAGAACAGGTGTCAGAGAGGGAGGAGAGGGAGAGGGCAAGGAGCATTGAGAAGGAAAGACAGAATGTACCTGAAGAAAATGAAGACCACGACAATGGCCAGCAGACCAGGAGTGTATCGTATTCTTTCAGTGTAGAAGATATCGCCATTTTCACAGGGAGCATGTGGTCATAGATAGATAGATAGATAGATAGACCCCTCCAAATTGCTGGGTAATCTCTGCGACAAACGCTGGTACACACAATGTACAGATCTTGTGCAGTTCTTGCAACCTTCATTCAAAGCCCGCATGGAACCCACGGTTAGTACGTTTATTGCAGGTTGATCTTACAACTTACGTGCGTTGACTGTACGAATGAAGCGACAGCCGTAGGTCCGAGCAGCCCCCGTGTGACGCACGTTCAACATGAGCAAAAAATAAACGCAGCAATTTGGGAAACGCCAAAAAATCAAACGTCCAGTTGTGACTTAGGCTTAAGGTGAGGTCCTCATCCAAATTCATTATTTTATTACCCACTGAAAGATTGCATTTTCTGTGTCTACCTCGTCATTAGGAGCACGTTTTGTATTGCTGGCAACAATAAAGTCCAAAATACACTGTGTGCCTTTAAGTTATGGAAAATAAAGTATCACACAGATATATTTAGAATCAGACGCAACACATGATAGTCAAACGAAAGTAAAGTAATGTACAGTATAACTAATCGGACTTGATAATAAAGCAGACAAAACAAAGAAGGGTAACTGAAAACAACACTCATGGATCAAGTGTTTTATTCCGCCCACCTTATCTAGTATAAAAGATCACAGTTATTACGTGCTCGTACTCTGGTCCTTTGTACTCCTGTGGTTGTCAGCATGGTGGTGCTCAGTGCTTCTGGCGAGCAGGCAACTACTATTACAATTGTCCAGAAATAATTTATAATAAATGGTCTTGATTAAAGCCTAATGTTTTGAGGAAAATGCATCATGGCAAATGTTGGTCAGAGTGTGGGTCCCCGACGTTCCTGTTTGTCTGTAGCATCGGTCCCTTCCAGCACATCGGAGTGGTAGGCTGTAACTTTATGTTGAGCGATTGTTTATTATGATTGCTAATTAATGTATTTTAGGTCACTGTTCCTGCAGTTCCACCAGAATATAGGACGCCATTGCTGCCTTGTTTTTATTTTGACAATTCGCCTTTTGTTACAAATATGACTTCTGAATGGAAACCTGTGGCAACAACAAATAGTGTGTTATGGTTAAGGTGTACTATTGTCCCCTGCATTTGACCCATGCCAATGGGGCAACCCGTATCATCAGATGTCGAGCCAGGCTGATGCTCAGAATCACCTGGCTGGAGGATTAGCCTATTGTACATGTTTTGGTTGATGGGGAAACCAGAGTACCCGGAGGAAACCCATCCGGACACGGGGAGAGAAACATGCAAACTCCACACAGAAAGACCCGCGCGGTCTGGGAATCAAACCCGGGACCTTCTTGTTGTGAGGCAATCTAGCAAGAGACTGAACTGAGGGAGTGTATACATACTGTGTATACTGTAAAGGGAAAACAGGAACAGGCTTAGTCAAGGAGCATGGAGTGACTGAGGGGATAAACATGGATTAAATAGGCAGGATCATGACAGAAAGCCTGCACACTTACTCCTTCAAACTGCTTCTAATCAGGCGTTTCAATCCAAACTCGGTCTTCCTCGGGTCATACTGTGTCTGTGTATACCATTGACACTTTCTCCCCTTTTAATTTTTTTCTCTTTATTGAAACAGCGGCGCAGCGAAGTAGAGCAACAGGAGGGGGGTATAAGGCTTATGATAGCTCGCGTGGAGTATCAGGAAATTAAACTGCTGGATATCCCTTTTTAGCTGTTTTATATTAATGCATTTTCTTACGAAGTGTACCCATGGCATGACAAAAATTGTCATGAAATAGGAAGACTCAATGCCAAGTTCTGTTCCTGTTTCATCCCAGCTCAAACATGAAGGACACTCCCCATCTGTGTGTGTGAACCGTGTTGACAGGAAATAAGAGTGGGATAGGTTTCAATTGATCCTTGTAAAATGACAGAGCACCCTGGGAGATGGGGTAGTGTCCTTGTCCCGTCCAGATGGGTTGCCTTTTAAGCAGGAAACAAGTTTGAGTACTAGGTTTCTCTTTCTTTCAAAATAATCTTAAAAAGAAAAAAGTCCTGAAGCTTGATAAATATTGACAGTGGTGGACCATCAGGGCCAGCAATGCCTTCTCTGCCAGCCCTGGTAATATGTGTAAAACAAAAAAAAGTGTGTGTAATGTCTTTATTCAGGTAATAGTTTATTTAAATTATGTGTCTATGGTACAGTTGTGTTGCTTATATTGGTATTGCTGAGGTGTGACTGCAATTTACAACTGAAAAAGTGCCTTCAATACCTGCTCCTCCTGCCCTCCTCTACAGATCCAGGTACCCTTCTGTTGTAAAGGCCACCAGAGGCAGGTGCTGAAAAAATTTACTCAAGTAAGAGTAACTTTACTTAGAAATAATGTTACTCTAGAAGAAGTTAAAAGTACTGACCAAAATAATGACTCAAATAAGAGTTAAAAAAAAATGTGTTGTTGGTTGTTTGACGTACAATGACAGTGTGTTCTCCAGGCCCTATGTGTCAACAGCTAGCCCTTTAGTTTTCATCGCCTGGGAAAAAGCTAAGATAACAGCACATGGGCAACATCAGCCAATCAGAAGCGCTGAAACCAAACTGAATGAAGCTAAATTAACTAAATTTATTAGGGATTTTTGGCATCCCTTCCTCATGAAGAGCTTTGATTGCAAAGCAGCGGGAACGACAGCAGGACGCAGATGCTTGGCTCCCCCAGACTGAAGGGATTGCCCCATGAATCCCCACGTCAGCTGACTCGGGCAGGCAACCGGTATGGGACAATGACTGCTAAAAGGCATCCCACATAGCACCAAACTGTAGTATCTTTTATTATTTTGGATTTTGCGTTTGGGTTGACCTCTGGTTGTCTCGCTCTGTCAACAAAACATCTCATAAAAAACCTGATGCATGGTTTCCATGTTAATGCGCTCGTCTCTAAATGTCATGTGTTGTGTGTTTATGTAAACTATGAGTATTCCCGAAGGCTACATGCCTTTGATCATTGTTTTTTTTTTTAGGCTAATATTATTATTTTATTTATTTTTTCGTTTTTAGTCCAAATCAGAAATGCATCAAATTAAAGTTCAAGTTATAAAAATGTGAAGTTTGGGAGGCACAGTTTAATTGTGAGTGGCGCATACAGTGGGACAACAATGCACAATGACGCACGCGCCCTGAATAGAATATTATTCATTAATATCTCAAAAACTATCTAACTAAGAGCACAATCACTAGCCTGCACCTGTCACTGCCTTTGCCCAAAACCATCTCACGAGCCACTGCAGAGGGACTGAGAAATGCGCATAGCTGGTCCGACAGCGGGGACTCTCAGAGCGGGGATGAACAGGGAAGGAGACGCTGAGCTGACTCCTCTAGCGCCATGAGGATCATTAATAAGCCTCGATCATTATCAGCTATTCTCTCACGAAATACGGGACAAAAGTCGAGGGTAAACAGATACACTCAAAACGATTGTCAGAATAGCGGTACCAAAAAGTGTCGGCTTGGCGGGATGTCGCAATAGAGGGGTGTCGGAATGACCGTGTGTCGGATTGGCGGGGTGTCGGAATGACGGGTTGACCCCAAATGCTATTTCCGCTAAGTAGCTACCATGACCCGGATGTGGTTCCTTCTCTAATCGGTCCTACGAGAAACTAGTGCTTGCAAAAGGTTCCTACGTACGGCATGGATGTTCGCAAACAGGCATCAAGGGAAAACATGCATTATTTTAGCCACAGTCTTGCAAGAAGAGGTATGGCACTAATTAGCGACACCTGGCGTTAACCAGCTCTTCAACGTAGACTCGGCCCTCGTGGGGCGTGTAGTTCAGTCGTAAACCGCGCTGTTAGCTCTGATGCTAAAGGCCTGTCAATCAAAGTCAGGCCCTCATTAATATACAAGAATTCTAAAATGTACCGTACGAAAACCCGCCTGGTTTCTTTAATTGTGCCTAACCCAGCGTTATCACAGGAGCAATATCTAGCGGTAGAAAGTTTAACAAAACTAGAAACCAGGTTTTACGGTTGTTTAAAACGTGTGTAAAGAGCAATGCTTTCTAGTGCGAAACTAGCTTGTTTTGCTACCACTAGATGAAGGTATTCTAGCAACGTCGGCATGGTGGTCACGGAACTGTGCTACCATTGATCCACAATTTGGACCCGACCGTGACTCCCTTCAATCCAATCCAATCCACTTTATTAATATAGCACATTTAAACAACAAAACGTTTCCAAAGTGCTGAACATGCGACCACAACAACAATAAAACCAAAACAATACAAATGAGCTCTACCACTAAATGAGTATAAAAGAATAAATAGAAATAAAACAGTTTAAAAAATAAATATAAATAAAAACACATTAAAAACTATAAATAAGAATAAAACTCAATAAAATAGTTTTTTTTATTAAACACAGGGGACCACACAACTTATACAGTGCTAAAAGCCTGAGAATAAAAGTGAGTCTTAAGACGAGATTTAAAACACCCCGCGGTGGGGGCCGTACGGATGTGGAGGGGCACAGCGTTCCACAGCTTTGGGCCGACAATGGAGAACGCTCTGTCCCCTCTGGTTTTACGGTTCGTCTTCGGAACCACAAGCTGGAGCTGGCCTTCAGACCTCAAAGCGCGCGAGGGCCGGTACATTTGGATGAGGTCTGTGATATACTGAGGGGCCAGTCCATTCAAAGCTTTAAAAACAAACAATACAATTTTAAAATCAATTCTAAAATTAACAGGGAGCCAGTGCAAAGACGCAAGGATTTGGGTGATATGTACGCGTTTTTTGGTCCCTGTTAAGAGTCGTGCCGCAGCGTTCTGGACTAACTGCAAGCGGGAGAGTGCATTCTGGCTGATGCCTGAGTAAAGTGTGGTGCAGTAGTCCAGACGGCTTGAAATAAAAGTGTGCACGACTTGCTCAAAAAGATTAAAAGATTAAAAAAGGCTTAACTTTGGATAAAAGACGAAGATGATGAAACCCCGATTTTAAATGCCATTGATCTGTTTATCAAATTTATGCAGCTTCACTCCTGCAGCTGCATGTTCTCTCTCTCTCTGTCTCTGTCTCTGTCTCTCTCTCTGTGTTTCTGTGTCTCTCTCTGTCTCACTCTCTCTCTCTCTCTTGCTGCATCCGAAACCATCAAATTGTAGCCTCTAAGTACTAACACTAGCAACTAATCCTTAACCTTTCATTGGGTCAACTGTTAGATCTCTATACAGTTAGTGAACTTCTGCTTTGCCCAATTCGACCGTCCTTACCCAGGGGAAGGGGAAGTGACATCACCAACAGCTGTGTTTCTTCTTCTTTAAAGTTCAGTGCAAGCCAAACAAAAGCGCATACCGCCACCTACTGTATATTGTCCAACAACAACATAGTGTCCAAATAAAGACATTTAAGGCGAAAAAAAAGAGAAACATCCAAATGATCCTTCACATTTCCCTTTATTTTATCTCAACCGCTGTTTCATACTGTAAAGCTACAGTATGCAAATTAGCCATGTGGCTTAAGTTTCTACTAAAAGAAAGCAAAAGCACAAACTGCCTTCATTTAAGCCATTTGCTGAGGAGGCTCTTTAAAACCTGACATGTGACTGTGCTGTGGGACTCTAACATGTATTTTGTCACTTTATAAAGTTTGGCTTGTGCAGAATCTTTTTATTTATTTATTATTATTATTAAATGTGCACCTGTCAATCAACAGTGGTTGCGCATGAATCACTCTAGGGTGGGGGCAAGGGGGTGGGGAGATTGGCGCAGTGGCTTATGGGATGGCACATAGCTCCTAATCGCCAGTGAGTTAGCATCAGAGGTCCCTATGCTAAAGTGGCTATGATAGTTAGCATACAGGCCACTTTCCCTAACTCCTTCCTACATCAAAAAGACTGATGTACGGAGGAGGACGGAGGAGCGGAGAGGACGCTGGCGCTGGCTGTTCGCCGCTTTTCTGCAAATCCGTCCTACCGTACCGTATTACACCGGGATTCCACATCTCACGTCACCGCCCCGCTCCAGCCCGCCGCGGGCCGCCTCCGAAGGATTCCGAAATCAAACGCCCACTGCACACGTCTTGCTCCGTCTGGGCTCCACTCCGCCCAACCGCGGAGCTGAGGAGAGCATGCGCAAGACGTACGAGATCACGCGATAAAATGTGTGTACAAAAATGCACGTAGGACAGAGTTAACAGTGTGTAAATAGTTTATTCAGTATTATTACAGGCTCAATGCAATTATATTTATTTATCAAAGAAAGTGACTCATTGATGTATTTTAAAAATATATTGTAATGTAATTTTGTGATTTACAAGTAGTCTACGATTTAAAAAATATTATATATAGCACAGCTTTAATGTAAATATATGTATAAAAATACTTTATATGTTTGAAACGTTCTGTATTTATATTTCTACATTTTATTTTGAAAATCCGGATGTTGTTTCCGTTCTCTTTCCTGTCTTCTGGTGCGTTCTGAACTGTTGAGCTTGATACGGACGGAGCTGACGGGGCGCAGACGTAGCTGAAAATAGAGTTGGTCCGTATTTTTATCGTGCCAAGGCGGAGAGGCGGAGCGGCGACGTTGGCCCTCGGAGCGGAGTGGACGATGTGGAATGTTTCTGAACGTTCAAAATAGCAACGTATTTGCTGCGGCGGTCGGGGCGGAGTGGAACGGAGTGGAACGGAGCGAGCACGGGGAATGTGGAATCTGGGGGTTATTCTTGCTGTAGTTACTAAAATCGCTACAGCAATTGACGGATATTTTGCACTTCTTAGTACTGATTGTTACGTGAAGTGTTATCTGGCACATACCTGTCACTACGCTGAATTCCGGCAAAGTCCGAGTGCATCCTCCACTCTTTGGCTTCAAATCTCTGAGCCCTGGAACCAACTGCGGGTGTTTCAAGTAGGATTGTGCCTGCGGCTGTTGTCCTGGTGCTACATGTCCTCCCTGGACTGTCCTTTCACCGGGGCTTGGAAGCCTGCTTGCCGCTTGCCTGGAGCGGCCATGCTAGTGGTGGTAGCCGCTACGCTCATGACATCGAGTCACATCAGTCTCCACAGATCCTGCATCGCCTCTGCCTTCAAGCGGATGTCTGCACGTGGAATACCATCCCTGTGGAAGCTGTGGATTACTCTGACTTGTTTCGCTGTCATTCACCGGTACACGCCTGGATCTCGGCTAGCCGCTAACACATCACGCATCATGTTGTGGTCCGACACCTCGATGCAGCATCTCCGAGCTCTCAATAATAACAACCGAGCTCCCCTGCAGCAACTGGATCTTCCGTACCGACCTCGATACATCCATAGGGGATCAAGGCGCCGGTTTGCTGTGTCCAAACCCGGTAACCATAGCTCCATCTCATCCCTCTGGTCGGCATCGCGTCCCGTCGCACAACTGATGCGTCACCGTTTGCGTCATCAGAGTGCCGCAACTCCTGGCATAGGTAGTGCTGGGTGTAGAAGGTGCACTGTAAAACCTGGAGTGGATCGCAGTGTTCTCCGCCCTCTCAATAAACTGGATTCTAGAGCTCAAATTACACTTGAACAGCTGAATGTGCAGTCTCTGTCAAACAAATCTGGACTTATAAACGACCACATCCTGGATAAGGGGATAGACATTCTCTGTCTTACAGAGACATGGCAGCAGCCTGGAATATACTCATCCCTCAATGAGGCCTGCCCACCCGGGTACAACTACCTCGATAAGGCTCGTACAACTGGCCGTGGTGGGGGCCTAGCTGTTTTACATCGCAGCAACATTGAACTATCCCCCGTGTCTGTGCCCAGTACTGGCTCATTTGAAAGTCTAGTTTTCAGTTGCAAAAAATATTTTTCAGCAACAATAGCCCTCATCTATCGCCCTCCCAAACCACAGCCAACTTTCATCTCTGACATTCACGACTTCCTAATCTCCCTCTGCACAGCACACTCAAATATTCTGGTTATTGGTGATTTCAACATACACATGGACTCCCATAACTGTAAACTGGCCTCCAATTTCAAACAAACCCTGGACTGTCTTAACCTCCAGCAGCTTGTGGATGCCCCCACACACAATAGGGGGCACACACTGGACCTCGTCATTACAGACTCCCTCCCAGTTTCAGGCCTTCAGGTGTATGACGTGGGTGTCTCCGATCACCTGGCGGTTACATTTAGAGTCCCAATTTCAGTTCCTCCTACCAAACCAAAACGCTATATTACATTCAGAAACATCAAGAACTTGGACGCCACCTCCCTCAGTCAACATCTTCAGCATCTCTCCCCCTCTCCTCACTCATCAGCTGACGACTTAATGGACTACTATAACACCAGCCTCACCTCTATTCTTAACTGCCTTGCTCCATTAACAACCCGGACAGTCACATTTACCCGCTCTGCCCCCTGGTTTACAAACGAGCTGAGAGGGATGAAGAGGTCTGGCCGTGTCCTGGAGCGTGCCTGCAAAACATCTGGCCTGACGGTGCATAAGTTGGCCTACCGGGAACATCGTAGGGCTTATGCCAAAGCACTCTCCAAGGCTAGGTCAGTACACTACTCAACACTCATAAACAACAACCCAGGTAACTCCAAAAAACTGTTCTCCACAATAAATCACATCCTCAAACCACAGATCTCCTCATTCTACAGTCAAACAGATACAAATTGCAACCGGTTTCTTGATTTTTTCACATCAAAACTTAACAATATCCGTTCCTCATTTCCACTTCTCAATAGCACCTCACTAGACCTGCCCGCAACACCCGTCGCTCAAACCCTATCGCAACTCTCCCTCACAACGCAGCAGGAGGTCGAGAACATCATCCGTAAATCTAAACCATCCACTTGCCGCCTTGATCCCCTCCCATCTCCTCTGCTTAAAACTCACAAAAACTCCATCAGTTCCCTCATAACCAAAATAATAAACCTGTCCATAGAAACAGGCTATGTTCCCACCTCCCTCAAAACTGCTCTCATCAAACCCCTCCTCAAAAAGCCCACCTTGGACCCTACACCCCTGTCAAATTACAGACCAATTTCAAATCTCCCATTCATCTCCAAACTCCTCGAAAAAGTAGTTTCCACCCAGCTCCATAATCATCTCAAATCCAACAGGCTATATGAGAAATTTCAATCTGGTTTTCGTCCCACCCACAGCACAGAAACAGCTCTCATCAGAGTCACCAGCGACCTGCTGATGGCTTCCGATTCCGGTTCCACATCCCTCCTCATTCTTCTCGACCTCTCTGCTGCGTTTGACACTGTAGACCACCACATCCTCCTGCACCGACTCCAGCACTACACAGGTCTCTCTGGTACTGCCCTTCAATGGTTTCACTCCTACCTCACTGACAGAACCGAGTATGTAGCTCTGGGGGATGCAAAATCCAGACCCCACACTGTCATCTGTGGGGTCCCCAGGGCTCCGTACTCGGTCCAACCCTCTTCACCATTTACATGCTCCCCCTAGGTCGTGTCGTCGGCAGGCATGGAATAAATTTCCACTGCTATGCTGACGACACACAACTCTACCTCCGAGTCATTCCCTCTAGCTCCCCCTCTGCCACGGCTGCCCGCCTCAGCTCCTGCCTGGAGGAGATAGAGGCGTGGATGAGTCAAAACTTCCTGCAGCTAAATGGCTCTAAAACAGAAGCCATTCAAACTGGAACCTCTCATCAACTCTGCTCCTCTCCAATCACCTCTGTTTCATTCTTTGGACACACCATTCCCCTCTCTCCCTCTGTCACTAACCTAGGGGTTAAATTTGACCCCCATCTTTCCTTCGACAGTCATGTCACCTCCATCTGCAAAACTGCATTCTTTCACCTCCGTAATATTTCCAAACTGCGCCCCTCCCTCTCCCTTCCTGCTGCAGAGAAGCTCGTCCATGCGTTTGTCTCCTCCAGGCTGGACTACTGTAACGCACTCCTCATCGGGATCCCTGGCAGGAGCATCCAAAAGCTCCAGTACGTTCAGAACAGCGCTGCCAGGGTCCTGATGAGAGTGCGAAAACACGAGCACATCACCCCCATCCTCCGTACACTGCACTGGCTCCCCATTCAGTCTCGCATAGAATTCAAGGTCCTCCTTCACACCCATCACTGTCTGCACCGTGCGGCCCCCACTTACCTCACCGAACTGCTCACACCAAACACATCAACCAGGACCCGGTCAGGCCAACAGCACCGTCTGGTCATGCCCAGGACACGGCTCAAAACAATGGGCGACAGGGCCTTTGAAGTCGCTGCTCCCCGCCTGTGGAACGCCCTCCCGGACCACCTCAGGGCCCCGCAGACGGTGGACGCATTTAAAAAAGGACTTAAAACCCACCTTTTACACAAGTTTATTTTAACAGCTAATGCTTGTTTTTTTTTTTTTTTTTTTAGTCCTGTCTTTTAACATGTTGTGTTATATTGTATTGTTTTTAACTATGTTGTCCATTGTAGCACTTTGAGATTTGGTGTCAAATGTAAGTGCATTACAAATAAAATTTATTATTATTATTATTAAGCAACAGCCCAATTCGGACGCATCTTATCATGGCGGACGCTGACGCACATCCGGTTTGGCGTAAGACCTCTTACCAATTTACTGATTTCGGATGGAGCATCTGTCTGTGTGTGTGTGTGTGTGTCTCTCTCTGTGTGTGTGTCTCTCTGATTGATCATCCCGATTCGCGCTCGGCCCGAGTTGTACAACACGCATCCTAATTATGACGCTGGCAAAACTTCACTTCCAGCAAACAGGCGTTTCTCGCGAGTGTGATGGCGCCCTCACACCAAGAGCGGCGGAAGAGAAGAGAGCGGCGAGCTTCCATTCATTCCCTATGCTGCCTGGCGACCGGAATAAGCCTCCAGAAATCCACAGGAGGCACGACACGGGCGGCCGCAGCGGCTCTGTATTTGCTTAGCGTTTAATTTTTTTCAACGCTATGCAAATACAGAGCCATTTCCGGCAGCGACCACCAACCACAGAACATGATCTGACAGACACCTGTGCGTAATTGTCAGAAGTTTAAAATGGCAATGGGAGCCTACGTGGTGGTGCAATCAATGAAACAAGGCGGTTAAAAAAGAATTAAACAATTTATTAAAAGGCCGGTATAAAAGTCAATATAAAACATTAAAAAGAACTCAAAAAGGGGGGTTAAAAGGGGCTAAAAGTCAGGAGCGGGTGTGCGTGCTCGAAGGTGTTCCGGTCATCCAGGAAGGGGGTCCGGCCGGCTTCGGGAGCTGTACCCCAGGTCCAGGGGTCCGCCTCGGGGAACGTGAGCTGGGGGAGCCTGCCGCCGCTGCTCGACTCCGCCGCGCCTGTCCGGTGGACATATCCCTTCCCACGAACGCTCCCTCGCCGCCTTCAGGCTGTGGGCCACCAAAAATTGGTCTGAGGGCTGCATTTTGGACACCCCTGCTTTGTACAGACACAATGCGTTGTATATGTCGACGATACTGATTACTGAAGTTGACAATAATTTTTAAAAATAATTGATATAGCCTACATGGTTGTGGTAGCCCTGGGCGTTCTATTGGTTATAAGTTATTTATCAATGCACATCAGAACAATTGACTGTGAAGGTGACGTGCCAGCTGTTTGGACCCTACTTTCATTTGCACCAACTAGAATTTTTTTTCGCAATAGTAAAATGGCCAAAAAAAAATTTTTTTGTAATTGTTTAAAAAATAATCCTCCAGGGGAGGGCTTCCGCACCCCCGGAAGAGCCCCCACCCCCACAGTCTCCTTGAAATCTGTGGTAAACACAGATATAGAACATACACACATACACATCCGAGTTAAGTATGGTAACGTTGGATATTTCTCTATTAAACTCAATATGTGAACTGTGAAACAATTTTAAGGAATGTTACGTATTTTGGGCCATGCCAGACACCGTAGTTGGGTACCCGGAAGCGGGTTTCTACTAGACTATATCATCTAAACAAACATGTAAGCCAAAAAAAATACCCTCTTAACATCGAAAATATGCACAACTCGATAGATTACGCAACACTGAATATCTGTATTTGATGCTGTTTTTGGGGGGGAATGGGTTGACACGAACTGCGACGTGTCGTTTGGTAAATACGAGTGAGCTAGTAGCTAGTAGCAAACTTTCGGGCTGTTGCTGTGCCACATAGTCAAAAGTTAACTTTCGCAGAAATTATACCGCAGGGAGTTGTGTAACACAAAACATCGCATTTGTTTTGCATTACGTTGACAAGGATTCTAAAAGAAATGTCAGCACTAAAGTTTTCGACATTCACTGAGTTGTTGTTTATGTTGCCTAAGTGCGTGCTTTTTAATTGGACAAATAATGAGTAAGTTCATATTCTTGTTTATTTATTACAGGGGATGATTTTTGCTCAGTGGCCTGGATTTTTAAGATCTGATGAATATGACAATACATGTCTAAAGTGAAGTTCAGTGAATCTGAACTCACATTAAGTGACTTAAACGTATTTATTTATTTCTGCAGGGGTTGATGTTCTTGCCTTTTGCCGTCAGCTTATTTTTGTCATCATCTGGACATGGTGAATGAGCACAAAGTTGTCTGACACAGACTGCAGCTTCATTCCTCATTTGACCAAAGGTGAGCCATGGCTCGTGAGGAGGAGGAAGAGGAGCTGACCCCTACTGAAGCCCTAAAAGAGGTGGACGTCTTCACCTCAGTGCGATGCCTGGGTTACCTGTCCAGTATCAACCTCCTGGTGGCGGTGTGCGTTGGCATGTATGTGCGATGGGAGGTCACCAGCGAGCCAATGATTTTGGTCATCTTCATACTTGCACTATTTGTTATCGGGATAGCCAGCATCTTCCATTACTACTTTGCAATGGAGAAAGCCAGCCTTAGCTTGTTCCATCTATGGGGTGGCTTCCTGCTTGGCCTGCTGTGCTTCCTCAACATCCCCGAGTTGGATTATAATGTAAAGGAGCTTGTAGCAAATTACTTACTTTTAGCATGTGTTATTATGAAAGCGGCATGGGCTTTGACTGAGCGCATCTGCAACTCTGTTCATTACAAACCTGCCTTACTCACATCAGTTGAGTTCCTGGAGCTTCTGGGATTCGGTATTGCCAGCACTACAATGCTCCTCCAAAAGTCAGCAGCCATCATAGGTTTAGTTGTTGCCCTGGGAGCTCTTATTGTGGACCTCAGGATGAAGTCGCTGCTGGCGTTACCCAATCTGGTCACTTTTGCCTTGATGACCTCTTTAGTATTCTTCCAGGCCTTGGACATTACAGCCAACCCATTTGCTTTGGGGTGCTATCTGGGCAGGCTCCTGTGTGAGCCTGTGTTGGATGTGTATTTCAGTGGATTGGGACCGAGTGAACGTTGGGTTCCCGTGCTGTCTATGGGGAAAGTGTGGAGGTGCCTCTCACTGCTGCCTCTCAGTGTCATTGAGTGTTCCTACTTTGTCCTGGCAGCTCTAAAGGTAAATATAGAAATGACTACTTTTATTATTACAAATTATTATAGTTTCTGAATGTATTTTGTGGCATTGCTATTGTGAAATGTGGTATTCTTCGAGCTTTTCTAAGTATCGCAATTGCAAATAGAATTTATGTTTTAAAATTAAAATGCAGTTCACAGGGCACAATTAAAACATGTCCCAGAGATGATAACTTGAGAGAAGTTTGAAATATGAATGGTATACTGTCCAAATCATTTCAAACTTTGCAATATTTCCATATTAATTTGATTGCAATAAATTGTTAAATAAGTGATAGTATAGCTCTAATAGGAAGTAAATATAGAAAACATTTTATGAACTACACCCACCGTAACAGGCCATTTTGGTGAGCAGAGCATGTCTCATTTTTTGGTTTATAATTATACCCCTTAAGTAGCATTGCACATTTTTTTGGGGGGGGAAAACAAAACCTTTTCTTAGGGTTCAGTCAAACAATTTAAATAATCAAGATTACTTTGGTTTTGCTTAAAGATACCATTTTTTTGTTTTGCCATGAAGTCTGTTTTTGACTTAAACCCATATTTCATCCATACTAAATGTTTTTAATAATGACCCAGCATCCGAGCTATTTTCAGACTCTAATAAATAGCTTTCTGATACTTCCTCTCTGCAGCTGGGGCACTTGGAGCAGTGGTATCTGGTCATCCCCGGGTTCTGCTTCTTCGGTCTCTTCTGGTCCATCTGCCACATTGTTCTTGTCATTACAATATGGGGCTTCCACACAAAACTGAGTGACTGTCAGAAAGCATGGAGGGCACAGAGGACAGGTACGAGGAGCCTGAACCAAGTCATGGCTTCCAGAGGCATTAGACACTTCTGCCTCATTTCAGAACGGCTGGTCTTTTTCACGATACTCTCCACAGTCATACTTGGGGCCGTGTCCTGGCAGGTAAGACTCAACATATTACATATACAGTGCTACGCTAACCTCCATATAGCCATAAATCTCGACTTGCATCTTCTTCTTGTATAAATTATTGAATTAATAAAAGTGTGTTCTAGCGCCCAAAATACAGTTGGTAAGATTTAGATTTGAACCACCATTCCTTTTAAAAAAAAAAGAAGAAAAACAGGAAAAATTGCCTGTAAAACAAAAGCATAAACAAACAAATGTGTACAAAAAACCAAAGCACTCCTCCCACATCATAATTCTCTATTTACATTATTACATTATTTACATGGGCTTGTAAGTATCAAAAATCTTTTAAAATTGAGAATTATGATGTGGGAGGAGTGCCTTGTTTTTTTTGTTTTTCTCTCATAGTAGCTGTACTTGAATTTTTTTCTTTTTGTAAGGTAAATTTATTTTTGCCCCCTAAAAGTATTTTGTAAAAGTAGTTATTTGTGAAAAAATCAGCCTGATGCGTGACATTTGCATCATATTGTGATTCACTGATGTTGTGTAGGGTCAACCCAAATAGTCAATATGTTAGTGACGCTGAAGGACGCCCGTGACTCTAAAAATTCCCATTTCTTCACTATTTGACTAAAAAGGTTCAACATTAGGTATAGTGTAGGTATAGTAAAGAGCACCTTCCCCAAAAAAACATATTTTGTTATTGACTTCTTGGGCACTTTGTGTCTAGATTTTCTTGTAAACAAAATGTGTACATTTGGTTTGTTTCTTTCTGGGTTTATGCTGGGGGAAAAAGGCCTTTCTTTTTTTCTCTCTCTTGAAAATACTTCTGAGCTAAAACATCAGTCTCAAGAATAACAGACACTGATCAAAATTGCCATATTAAACATGCTACAACTACCAAAATAAACAAAAGTCGCTGCTGGGGTTGCTGCAGTTGGTCCGGCTTAGATTCAGCAACACTTATGTGCCAAAAGAATGAGAGCATTTCAACATCTTGAATGACCTGGTGGGTCGATCAGTGGATTTCTTCTTCCCTGATGGCACGGGCATAGTCCAAGATGAGACATTCTTTTCACATAATATGAATTGGCCACCACAAAGTTCAGATCTTAACCCCATTGAGAATCTTGCGCTTTGCGCAGGGGTCACACTTTTCCATTATCACTACAAGATCTTGGTGAAAAATGTATGCAACGCTGGATCAACACTGGACTGAAGAAGCAATGCATGCTGTAATCAAAGCGCATGTGACCTTTTTTGTGGCGCCTATTTTTTGGTTAGGCAGTAAACTAGAATCACATTGGTTTAATTATAATAACTGTAATACATTTTATTTATTTTGCACTTACATTTCAGACAAATCTCAAAGCACTAAGTAGTTATTGAGAATGAGGAGTCACGTGCCGATTTGGGAGGGGCTCTGAGTTTGTCGGCCCTGTTGGATGCCGATTAGGGGCACACCCCCAGAATTTCACGCATTCCTCATATTCCAGAGCACTTTAAATGTTGCGCATTTACGTTTTCGGCAAGACCGAGACGGATCTACGAATACGACAACGAAAAGGAAGAAAGTAAAGCAGTGCAAAGAGATAAGGCGAAAGAAAAGGGACCTTACAGGAACAAGCTCATACCAAGCGCAAAACAGCGGTATTTGGAGAAGCTTGCGGACATTCAAAACATCAACACACAAGCTCCCTGCAGCGGAGACCTGGACCATTTACCTCCGTGCACATACATGGACACAGTAAACTACCTTGTATTTGGTGTAAGTTACTACACGATGCAGGAGTTTAAAAGCCACAAGTCCTTGGAAAGTTATGAGACTTTCTGCTTTGGCTGAGTCCAGGACTTGGCCGTCAAGCCTCCAGCTGGTGAAAACAGTGTTGTACTGGCAAAAGTAACTTTCTTCACATGCGTTTTAGTGTGTTGTGATTACATTGCATTTAGCGGACACTTCTTGACCAAAATGACAAAGTAATAAAGTGCGTGTTTCGTAAACACTACATTGTTACGAGATGTTCAATCAATGTACACAAACGTTTCCAACATGTTTTGACAGGTCAGAGACTTGCGCTCCTCGATGCTGTGTCCATTTCTGTAACATAAAAAATTGTATCCCATTGTTCCTACGTTTTCCATATCTATCGTGTGAGGTATTGGAGCAGTTTTTAACACATCAGTGACTTCCAGGCGGTAAAACAGTGCGGAATAGCAAGAACCTCCGCTACTACCGCGTTAACAACACACGTAAACAATGTGTATTGCCGCCGGACAGCATTCATCATGGCGGCGAGGGGGGATCGGCGGGGGGCTCTGTGCCGTGACGACAACTCCTCATTCTCAATAGCAAAGTAGATCAAACTGTAAAGAGGGACTGTAAATTTAGCTCTTTAAGTAATCACTTCTGCTTAATAAATGATTTATTAGCACTTTAATATCCCACTGTACTTGCAAAAAGAGTAGCAATAGCTTACTCTTTTGAAGTATGTGGGTGAGTGAGTGAGTGAGTGGTTGGTGTTGGTCGGAGGGGCCGATGGCACAGACTGGTTGCCTTGCTTCGTCAGTCTACTCTAGTCATTCTACTTACCACCACAAGTATGGAGTGAATGAATAATGACGACAGTGTAGCGCTTTGAGAATCTTAGTAATGCAGGATTGTAAAGCGCATTACAAGTGTAAGGCATTATTATTATTATTTACCTGTATTAGGCATTACCTTTACCCTCATGGGCCAAAGTACTAAATTCAGTCTGCACTTTGTTGATGTTGTCAGCCTCTTAGCGCACCCACTGCACTTCTCTTATTCGAATGGTCTTTGTTCTGGGCTGGGGAGAAATTCATCACTAGGTTCATTTGCATTTACAAAGCCCTGCAGCTCCCTTGATCTGCGGAGGACATTGTATCGAGGAGGTAACCCCGCGTTTAAGGTGGGTCTGGGCTTATTGAGAAAAAAACATTAAAAAATGAGTGAACTACTGCTTCACTCTGGAGTGTTGACACGTCCTCTGTTTTGCCTCCCTCTGCAATTGAAGGTATTCATTCAATGTAAATAGTGTAGTGAGCAGTATAATGGCCAATTAGTGATATAAGAAGTGTGGTTTATGGCAGTCCAGACAACTTGAGTTTAAATATCTTGTATGTTTACCAGTCTTTCATTTAACTACAGGAGCCAGAAAAAAAGCTTCTGAAGATAAAAGCGAAATGTCTTCAACTTAATCCACCCAGTCGAGTCCTGTAGCTGCCAAGGTGGAAACTTGCATAATGTTTGATAGTTCCAATGAGGATGATAGGATGGGATGCTCAGTTGGAGGCTGTTATATAAACTGTGTGCAGGGAAAAAGCCCTGACAGTCCAGATGATTGTAAGTGATTATGACCCCTGCAGTTATTATTATTCTGTTGTGACGGAACAGTGGTATTGTGTGTTCAGACTGCTCAGTGCTTGCATCTCCATTTGCGTCCTGTCATAATTTTGTCAACCCATAATAACACTGTGCCAGTCCTGCATTGTACAACTGTCTGGCAGAGTGACACCACCAATTAGCTTTTTGTGATTGCTCCTGTTCAAATGATAAGAGTTGAATAAAACTGACTCTAATTCTGTCTTTTTCGCAGAAAACCAACGGGCTCTTTCTCAGTGCTCTGCTGGTGGTTCTGCCTGTGGAATCGCTGACTCATGCCTTATTTTACGAACTCGGCAGCTCTTTGGGTGGAACCTGTGTTGGTTATGCTCTGGTTGTACCAACTGCATACTGCAGGTAAATGTTACAGCGAGTTTATTCTGCTTTTTTTTTCAGGTGCTTGATCTTGATTACTTACATTTTGTTAGATAGATAATGCTCTATTGATGTAAAATATTTTTGTCAAAGTTTCTCTCACGTCTGATTTGACACTGATTGCAAAATGGATCAGTCTTGAGAAGCTTTTCATCTTGCTACTCATCACACCTTATTCCACTGCCACTTTGTGGATGTGGCTACTGTCAGGCATCGAAGGTATTATCAGGTGGGGCTGCAGATTGTGGTTTTGCAGTTGCGTGTTTCCAGTAGGTTTTTGCCCTCACTGTTTTGCAAAGGGAGTTGGAGATTTGGAGCAGTGAGTTCTTGGTCTGTGGGAAGACAAAACAGAGTGAGGCGCCAAATCACTTTTAATAGTTGCTGTGGGAGATTCAAACATTACGTTCCATGAATGACCGGCAAGATGCCATAGAATGTTTCAATCATAATCAGAATAAGCCCATAGTTTGAAATTGCCATGTTATCACTGTCTTTACTTAGTCTAATCTGATATCCATATGAGGAAATAATCTGGAATATTCGTTGACATGCCAAAACAGTCACAATTGCCAGTATGTTTTGATGAGGGAACAACACTGTAACATGGTAAAAGCACAGAAAATGTGATTTTGTATATTATTCTAGTTTTATTTATATGTTGTACTATAGACATACTGTACTGTAAACGTACTACAATAGTGGCAAATTAGTACTTTTCACAATTTAGTTTGTATTCACATTTTGGTGCTGAGTTTTATTGGCTGCATGCCCCTGGCTGCTAATGCCTTGCCTGGCAGGTGGTTTAAAGTTACCTGGGCAGCAGTGATTAAATGCCAGCACAATTATTTGATAATAAAAAAAGTGTGAAAATCTCAATTTTAAGAGTGGGTTTGATCATCAACGAGACTAATTGTGCCAAAAAAACGGCCTTACATTTTATCCTAAAGCTTTAAATTGGATTCCACCAAAATATAAATTTGTTGGAAAACAATGACATTGCTCAATTATGTTTACAGCATACGTTTGTCAAATATACTAAACTTGTGGTCTAAAGCAACAACCAGCAAGTTGCCTATTGTGTCCAAATTGCTTTGGTATTCATGCAGCTAAAAACTACATATTTTTCCTTGGTTGCACCTGTATAACTGTTGTAATCCTCATCACACCTCCAAGCCCTTGCCAATACTGATCAGAATGTGAACAGCTCTAACGCAAAGGAGAATTTACTCAAGATGAGCATTTTAGAATCGCCAGAATGCTGCTGCTGCTGCTGCTGCAGTCATCAATGCCTCAGAATGGCCTCAAACCAAAGATATCAGACGCTCGAGCTCAGGCTCAAAACTGACTGTCCGTTCTTTAGTTTTACAATTTTTCATTAGTTTCATCAGCAGTTATAATCCATACATGTGTTTATTTACTACTTCTCTTTCTTAAATGAATAAGAAAATTGCTAGATATTAAGTAATGAGCTTGCAGTAAACCCTGTTTGTAGGGAGCTTTTAGTCTCTAAAGTGGTGGCGTATGTCCTGATCCCTGATGAAACGGAATATTTTGTGTTCATTCCATTCAATGTAGTATTTTAACATGAAATGACTTTAAATTGTGCATGTTACTACCTGTTGCACAAGGTATTGAAAGTGACATTTTTGTAAACCACATGCTATTATCCAAGATGTTCATAAAATTCCATTGTTTGTTTATTACCTTTGATTAACCTGGTGAAATGTTTGGGAACTAGCTCGCATTTACACAGTAAGATTACGGAGTACTACAAGTCTTAGAAGAAAGAGAGCATTTGAACGCTTGTCTAACTGGAGCGGCTCATAATACATTTTCCAGTGCTTTTGTCTGTCTAACGGCACACACTCCTATGGCCTACCTTGGAGGGATCATATTTAAGTGGCAAAGGAAGTTTCTTCTGTACAATGGACCAAATATTATTTTCCTTCCCTCTTCGACAAGTTCGGCTGACCTAAATGATGCTTCTCAGGCATGGATGAGTACAGATGGTCTTTCAGAATGTTTTTTTCAACCACCATCCCAAACTTCTCCAGCTGTAATCAAGATGAACGACAAAGTTTGACCAAAGAGCAATCTGAGGCTTCAAGCTGTACCGTTTCATGGATTTTAATTTCAGTACTTGTTAAGTTGTTTCCTACAGCCCTGTTTTGTCTTCTCATCCCATAGCTTGTTATATCAGTTTCTCCTTAAGGAATGCTCTTTTACAGACCTAGTCAGTGGTTGTTGCTGATTGACTGTAACTTTAAGTAGATGTCTGGGCCTTTTTAATTAGTTTTGATTGGCGATGCTTCCCCATTGTTTTGTCATTTACAGTAGTACTGGCAGTGGCGACTGGTGATGTACGTAAACTCTAGGTGTGGCTGCACAAGGTGTTGGTGTTTTTTTTTTTTACTATCAGATCTATTAAATGCATTTACTACCACTTGTCAGACTAAAAAGTAGCATGTAACCACATATCAGCAAATACCCACGGAACAAGCATTACAAACAACTGTTATTCCCAAAGCATCAGACCTACAACAAGGCAAAGGTTTACTCTATGGACTCCAAAATGTAATTTAAACAGCGGACTACTAAACAGCAGATTACTTAACAGTGCATTTACCCTCAGCACAATAATATGAGAGCATAAAGGAATCGTTTATGTCCTGCTAAAGTTAACAACAGTGCTGAACCCGGACAGACGTGAAATGTGGTGAGAACATGGACTCACCTGTAGCATCGAGGCCATTCGAAACTCCATAAACACACGGCAGCTTCCCCACTACATGTGTCGCCAGCGAAAAGTCCCGTTGCGAGAGTCGTCCTAAAAAACGAAGAATATCCGAGTAATCCACCGGTGTTTGCTCCTACTTAAGTGAAAGTAACCAATGAGGAGTCTTCAGCGTAGTGTGCGTGCTCTGTGATAGGGTCCGGGGGTCTGTAATTGTACCTATTTTTTGATGAACCAATTCAGTTATTGCCAAAAAAAACAACACACAAACAAGATTATTTTCGCTATCCCTACATTGCTGCATTTCTCTGCACCGCAGGCATTTGTAAAAAATAATTACTGACTCCCAAGTTTTCACTCTGCACAAAAAGCGTGTGGATAAAAGGCCAATAACTATGCATAAACACGCTCTAATGTTCAGGCCCTTGAGGGATAGTTCCAGTGATCCCTTCGCAGCATATCAAGTTCTTCTGCTCGAGCAAGTATTGCCCATTAGCCGCTGTATTACTGCCGCTACCATTGCCCTCTCTGTCGGCTGCTTTTAAATGTATTTTTTGATGAGGCTGCTTCGCTTAGTCCAAATCTCTCCATCAGTTGCATATTAGTTTAACATTTTGCCGGAGCCTTGGGATGTCTTATACTAACTACACATTTTTGGAATAAACATACTTAGGATTTAGATCTGTGTGTCTGTTAGTTGTTGTGCATAAGGATTCATAAATTCAGATTAATATGTCTTTTACCAGTACAGCCTAGTGCTCACTGCATATTCTGCTTTTGTTTTTGGAGATCCACATTTTAGGAATAGGATGTAGCGATTAAAAAAAACACAGACTTTAGTCCGGACCCTAAAGCCATTTAATCATATCAATATACTTAATATCTGGTGAAATTAACAATTAAATAAACAATATAGATAACACATTGAATTAAAATTAGAATTATTTATTGTTGGATCAGCTCTGCTATGTAAATGTTTTCCTCCTCTCTCTCTTTCTTGCACTTATTTATGTGAGTGTGGCTGATTGTGTGTTCTGTGTGTTGATACCGTAGTTGTTATTATGTTATGCAAGCAGGTTGACAGATTCTTCTTATCCAAGTAAATTTCATTGCGTTGTTGTCCGTGCATATGACAAATACCTCGATTTAGTCGGGGACCACTGTTTACAAACTGCTTTAAGGGGTAACTAAGGCTGCTTAGTCTAAGAGGCCATACTTCCTTATTATTGGTTACATTGCCTGTCAATCCGTCAGTGATTGCATATTGTTTGAGTTTTGATAATAGAAATGTCCATTTATAGATGTTTAAATTCCTCATTGCTCTCAGTCATTGAAGCGCATTGAACTGCACCTTTGTACGTAATGCCCTTTATAAATAAAACTGCCCAGCCTTTTCCATTGTGCACAGAGGGAGTAGCAGAGCGTAGTGCCCCCTCTGAACTCGTCTTGGCTGATATTGGGCGCTTGTTTAAGTGATGGGCTAGCAGAAAGCAGTGGTGGTATCTGTATGCAATGCTTGTGCTTGCGAAGTCCAGAGGGAGAGCTGTGAACATGATGAGAATGCAGTGGTGTATAATCGGGTGTTTGATGGCTCCAGATCATGTTTTTACAATGACAACAGCCCCATGGGGAGATCACAGAGATAGGCGTGAGAGGAGGCAAAGCGCGGGGTGAGACGCAAGGGTGAAGGTAAACACGAACGCATGTAAACGGGTAGAGGGGGGCTATTGTAGGGCAGCTATGAGGAGAAAAAAAAACAAGGGGAAAAACATTTCAGCATATTAAAGTGCTGACAGTGAAATAAGTATGTATTTGACATACATTATTGTGTAGCCCTTCTAAAAGCAAAAAATAATAATACAAGTTACGACAGACTGAGGTTTACTGGGAATAGGTACAAGATTTTCTAAGGATAAAAAGAGAGGAGGGATATGTGGTTTGAATCTTAAACCACAGAGTCTTCGTTCTCCCGGACGCCGGGAGAGCAGAAAAGATTAGATAGGTTTAGGTGAGTGGGGTGCTTGCCAAGCAATGCCGAGGTGTCTCGCATCAAATGAAGTATATCTTTATAGGGGGCAGCATCAAGGTTGTCAGACACGAATCTACACATCAATTCCATCCACAGTGATACTATAGGACTGTGCTGTGTCATTTATTACGAGTGTGTTTAAAGGGGCTGTGTGGAGTTAAGCAGTTTTGTGCTCACAATTGCCCCCTCAGGCCAAACGCATAACTGCAGCTTCGATGATAAGCTCGTGCATGAGGCGCTCAGGCTTTACCAGCACTAGAAATAACAGTCCCGTCCTGGTCAATTTACAGATTTGCAGGCGTGACTTCAACTGAGGTAAGAAACGTTACTGTTTTGTAAGATATTTAGACCAAATCAGTTTGAGTGAATGTTTTCCAAGATGCGATACTTGAGCAAATGCAGCAAAGTGAATCGAGTGAAGAAGCCAAATAATACAGATAAACAAATAATTGACGTTTGAAGGAGGAAAAAAAAAAACCTGGTATAGTTTGTATGCATAAACGTAGGCCTAATTGAAATAATAAAATATTTCCACTGGTAGAAATGCTACTAGGAAAAGCCTCTCTTCAATTCCCTGGGCCCAGTTAGCATAGCTAACTCGTAAACTATATTGTAAACGGCACATGTCCACTTTTTGTAGTCGTTTCACTACTTATAAATCCATGAACAGTCATGCTTATTTTGCGGCCAAGATAAGCTAACATTAGCAACATTATTTTTGCCATTGTAAATACAGCACCATTACCACTGTTACTACTCAAATGTTTTGTAGGTACAGCACAATTACTGTTATTACTGACACTGCTAGTCTGCTACTAATACTACACAACTTCTCTGTAGGTATAAAACTATTAGATCAACTATTTTGGTAACTTCCAAATATGATTATTTTATGGCTTGTTTCAGTGAAGTTTGTACAACATGCACGGACAGTCGGACACAGTTGTTTTGAAAGCATCATTATTACGTATTTAGTAATAATTTCTTACCTTTCAAGCAAAAATAAGCTGCGGGTCTTTTGAGAGATTATTTTAATATTTTCCAATGTTTACTCTGGTTCTTTGCCGACGCCGATCAGACTCGACTTTCGCCTTTTTTGTCACACTCGAATAAACTCTTTGTTTCTTTTCGTTATTTGGGGTCTGGGCTGGAGTTTCGATGGTGCTTGAAGCCGGTCTCCTCTTATTCTCCGCTAAATCCATCCTTCCGAAGTTACCACTCGCGCTGCAGCGTCAGTATAGAGGAGATACAGCTAACGCTACAGCTGAGCGTGAAGGCGCATTACGCATTACGCTGTTTGCTTGTTCGAGTTCGACCCGAACATAGACTATTCAAGTGACTTTACAGGCATGTAGAGGCAATCGCGGTGAAAAGGCCAGGGCTCATTCTACTCACCAGGGCATTGCTGGAGCATGTATGAGGAAGAAATTTTAAATTTGTATACATTTATTTGTGGTTAAACTTATGTATAGTCCCTTTAAGGACAGACAGCATTTCAAAATGCATACAAAGTAAGTAATTACATTAAAACACAAAAAATAGATGCAATACTGTAAATGAGCAGTAAACGTATAACGTGAGAATGAGCAGCAGTGGCTCAGTATTCACCTTATTCTGGAAGTTCGCATGGGCGCCGCCATGAATTGTGCCCACCCCTTCCTTCATATTAGTTTACACAAATCAGAGAAACATCAGATTTTAGCGGTGAACATTTTCCCTCGTTCTCCACTTAATGGACGGACTTCGCATTCTTCCGGAAGTGTCAATACAATGAAAGTGCCGATCCGTGGCACAAATGGACGGGGCGGAATAAGGTGAATATACGGATCCAAAGGTCAGCAGTTCCAACCATTGCCCTAACTGGCCTATTGTTGTTTTGTCTTTGGGGTAGACACTTCACCTACCTTCACCTGTGGCTATAGCAGCTTACCACCACCAAGTATAAATAGCAAATTAATATATAATTTGCTCAAGATTGATTTTTAATTAAATGCATAATTATGGTAATGCATAAATGATGCATTACCTTTACTATTATTAGTACAGTAATGGCTTAAAACCACAATTGGCAACATTAATGCCACCTTCAAAACACAAATTCTAACTTGGTCCCTGGAATCACAGTACACTCCCAAAAACACCTTTTTCGTTTTTACCAAGTTCAGTCACTTGAGATTGCCACCTGGGTTTTTAAACCTGGAGCTGCCGCAGTTCTACGACACCAGATCCACTTCCGCGCCTTGTTACATTCTCGTCCATTACAAACTAAAGTCTCTGCTGTCAGAGGCTACAATTCGCGTCTTTATATCTTGCGATTATAGATGTGCATCTATGCCTACTACTGGTAAAACAATCATAGAGAATAGCTTACTGTGGCTTTAAAACCAAGTTTCTTCAGCCATCATCTGTACTCTGTAGTGTGTGCTCACCTCCGTATAAGAAGCTGTGTCGTTAATGTATTCATTTTTGGCAGTGGGCCATATATAAGTATCCAGTGGGAGGGTTTTTAGCTTATATTAGTACCAGCAATATTTGTTCTAAAAACTAGTCTCGAATGGACTGCTTGATATGACATTTGCTGAGAGGACCAAGGTAGACTAGAAATGGATCTCAACACGACATACAGTCCTGTTCAAAACTTGAAGGCAAACATTCACATATTGCATTGAAGTTATACTCAGAACCTTAAGATCCAGGCATGCAACGTCAGGACTGTATTTTCAGTTCAGGGATCATTTCTACAGGCAGATCCAAACATTTAATGCAGAGGAAAGATTTTTACTTACCAGAACTTTTGTGATTGTTAAAATGAAAAATGAACACCATGTCTAAACAAAACCAGTGCTTAGTGTGTTGTAGAAGCAGATAGCACAGGACCTTCCATGCAAAAAATATATGATCTAATTGAACATTGTCCTTAAAGTTGTTGTTTTTACAACATTCTCTGTAATATTGAATGTAGCCTCCAATCAGTTATTGCATGCTCCATAAAGTATTACCTCCAATCTACCTTCACTAAACTTTAGCTTCTCCTTGTAAAGACGAGGATAGGGGCATATTGAGAGTGCGATGTGTGAGTTATTTATGCTCGCGCCTGCCGGAGAGATGTATGCTTTGATCTGCTTATCCATGAGAAACATCAGACATTCAATAGGAAATGCTTTGTTGAGTGCTAACCTTGACCTTGATATATAATGCCATACTACAGGTACTGCATTTGTCTAGACTCTAAATAAACTCCATGAAATGACTAATCTTTCTGAAGTTCCCAGTCAACAGTTTCCTTTGAGTGCAATCTTCAGAAGTGTGTACTGTTCCTTCTCTCTTCCCTTCTCTGCCTCTCTCATCACTCCTCTGTTTGGATTCTCCCTGGTGATAAAGACAGCGTCTCCACCCGTCTGTGTCAAACTATCAACTTCACAGTCGTTTATCTCCCTTTTGCGTACGATCTTCCCGCTCCCTCGCCATTTCACACTTCAGACAAAATCACCTTACTCTATGCAATTAGTGGCTTTTTGTAACTGGACTATTTAACTGCCTGTGACTGGGGGAAAATGTAGTAATGCAATGATTATGCAACTTATTGGGGAATATTTTTGGCTCACTGTTGGGTGAATGGTTGGAGAGACAGACATTTGTGCTAGACATTTAATGGCTCTGGTCTGCATTGGTCAGTAGCTCGTGTCGAGGGACACCAGTGATAATTGTATGCATTTTTTTATTATTTATGTTTTGAAGGGTCTGCCAGAGGATATAAAGATACTTAAATGTTGTTTACCAACATGCATTTTAGTAACTAAAAATGTGACAGCCCAATCTGCACAGCGACTTGAAACTTTGATGTGCACATGCTTGGATATTTTGCGCTCCTACTGTGGCATCATACACAGGCACAAACTTCTTGTTCTTTACACATTTTAATGTGCAAACATGGCAGAGCATATAAAACAAAATGAATTCATTTCAGATCAGTATAGTTGATTGGTGGTTACAGCAGGTGTAATCTACACGCGCTGCTCTAAAAATAAACTTGGTGTAAAATGCTTTACCAACTTTATTAACCTTAAATTGATAACAAATTAAGGCTACAACCAAGAGAGATTATATTAAATCTTTTCTACGGAATGAAATAATAAAAATGTCGTCAGGCTACTGGATTAGCATGATTCACGATGATCAGGCCAACGTGCAGGTTGGGCTGTTATTGTTATTCACTGAATGTCTTGCTGTGTCTGCACACTCAGATTAGCTGTGAGGACTTGAGCTTTAAATGTTCCTGTGTTGTCATGCAGTAGTCGCGCTCCTGACTCCAAAATACAACTATTTTCTTGTCTGTTCAGTGTGGATGGCCAGCCCGCAATGTTACCTCCGGACCAAGTGCAACAGCTGAACGTGCGAGCCACAGGGATGTTGAACAGTGTGCAGCGACTCTTCTCCCACCACATGGTGCAGACATTTGGCTGTGACTATTCCACTAGCGGCCTCACTCTGGAGGCTGTGCTTAATAAACTGCGCAGCTTCTTGGAGCTGCGAACCGCAGACGGTCCACGCCATGACACCTATCTGATCTTCTACAGCGGACACACGCACAAAACCAATGGATCCTGGGCTCTGGCAGGTGCGTGCTCTTGAAGTCATTTATGCATATAGCAATGAATATGCCTTTGTTGTGAAAAACACTGTATTTTGAAAGAATTCTGATCCATCTCGTGTCATCACATAATCCGAGCACCTGAGAAATTCTGGGTATTTTCGTAACATGCTATTTTCCCTCCTATCTTCTTACTCTAATTTGCATTACAGTCAGACAGACTTTTCTTTCTTTTTCCTAGCCCCTTTGGCAATTAGAAACTGATTTGCAAAGATCATGTAAAAAAAACTGTTTGAATTACTTTTGTGACGTTTGAGGCATTTTTCCGACATCCCCTGAAGAGAAATGATAGCCGCAGCAGGTTAACACTATGTCAACCCCGGCTCTTCTGTTCCCAGATTACTTGACACATTATCTCTGCACGCCGCTGCAAACAAGAATAACAATCCCCGTTGAAAAGATAAGTTTCCCTGTGTCACCAAACTCGAGGTGTTTTCACCGGATAATTGTACACAATCTGGTGACGTATGGTCTCTTTGGCAAGAGACCAAATTAGGAACGGTTGTTTTTTGAAGTTTATATCATTTCTCTGTTGAGAGAGATACTTTATTTTTGAGTTGTTTGTTTGGGAGAATGCCTATTATTTTTCTGGCGCTTATGTTGGTCTCAGTACTCATTAAATCTAGCCAAAGTCCCCTATCTCTTTTCTTTTATTGCATCAAATAAAAATGAAACAATATTATCTCCAATGCACGATACCTCACTTAACAAAATTGGAGCTTGTCTTAGACTTTTTGCTCAGAGGGTACCAATTAATGATAGAGAAACCACAAATTCTATAAAAGCCATAAAACGGACAGAACATAACTCTGCTTCCCTATTCATTTGTATGGGGTAAAATTGCACAATTTAAACAGGTCTGGCCACCGTTGGCTAATCGGATGTTCGAACAGGCTCAAATAGCTAAAGGGATTTCTACGGCACCAACTAGCTATTGCGAAAAACTACAAATAAATCAGTAAAAATTAGTATAACAAAAGAAAAACTATAACAGGGCTGCATCGATTCTTATCCATGATTAAAACATAACCACATCAAGACAAGACTCATGAGTTTGTGGGCCTCTTTTCCACCACAGCCTAAAAACTCCTGCTCGTTCTTGACCTGTTCAAGGGCATTGCTGCTTCCAGGACACAAAGCTGGTGATGGACAGTGGCTTTACAGGGATCAAACCTGTCACTTTTGGCTGGCGGGTCTGTCTGTCTGCCTTACTGCTGTCATGTCAGCCGCACAAATGGCACCGAGTGGGTTCCAGATGGTGCAGCCAAAGTACAGAGATCAGGGAGGTGGGTGCAGACGACGTCATACTCGGATATAGAACATGTGTCACTTAAGTGGGCAGCAGAAGATTATTACTAACGGGCTAACATCGTAACAGAAGTTATCTGAAAAAGTGAAGGCTTCATTAGTTGCTTGGCAAACCAGACGCTGCAGTTAAGTCACCACTTCTCCTTTTTCATGTCCAAGTCTGAGGTGAGTCATCACCTGTTTAGTTCGGATAAGTGAAAGTCCAAATGTTCATTAAAATAAAGCGTCAAGTCAAGTTGAACCATTATCCATCGGAACATATTTTATATTTAGTAGGTATGTTTATGATTCGGAGAAAGCATTTATGTAGCTGAATAGGGAGGAAGAAATGATAAAATGCCTCTCTGCATCAAACTGAAATGTAATAACTGAGTATACCATGACGTATAACAGCAGTTTAAAAAGTAGACAGATGCAGCTGAATGCTCAATTGCATGAAATATGCTATATATAAAATCACAACTTGAATCACAATATTCTGTCAGAAAAAATCACAATTCTTTTTTTTTTTGTCAAAATCGTGCAGCCCCAGCACTGGATTGATCTACTTCAGTTCAGTTAAAGCAGGGGTGTCCAAAGTGCGGCCCGGGGGCCAAATGCGGCCCTCAGACCAATTGTTGGTGGCCCTCGGCCTTCTTGCTGAATCGGTACACATCATCAGAGATAGTCCTTTTTATTTGAAATGTAACAATTCTACACAATTCTAACCTAAAAACTAACATTTTCTTTTTTTAAGCATAAATAAAGGTATGGGGCACAATTTAAACCTCTGCTAGTCAAAGGTTTTGTGGCACTAACCACCGATCTGTGGCCTTTCAAACCATGTACGTTTCAATATGCGGCCCCCCATGATAAAAGTTTGGACACCCCTGAGTTAAAGGAATAGGCCACTGTTTTTCCATACTGTGATATTTTCTTACCTGAGCTTAGACGAGTTGACACGTACTGTCTGGTTTTGTGCGTGCCTTGGAAGAGCTTGGTCGCTTCTAACTTCACCCAGTTTGGAGCTATAGGAATATGCTGGGAGAGGCCAAATGCTAACAGTCGTTTTGCGTGACTCAGGGCAAACACAAAGACCAGACAGGTACGTATCAACTTCCCTAAGCTCAGGTAACAACATATATCAGTATGTAAAAACGGTGGCCTGTTCCTTTTAACTATTACCAACCGTTGCATTAGTTAACAAACATTAGTCATGTTTGTTGACTAATGCTAACAGCTGTAGGAAAAATACATTGTGCAGGGCAGGCTAACGGACTATGGAAAGTTGACCCGACTAGCCAACTTGCTAACTTGTCACAGAGAGATGATTGCCAAACTGTAGCTAGATTTTAAAACTTGAAAGATTTCACACGGGGCTGGTGGGGTTTATAATTTGTTTATCCTTTATTTAACCAGGAAAGTCCCACTGAAATTAGGAATCTTATTTCAAGGGGAGCCAAGGCCCCAGAGGGAAACCTATTATACATGTTTTTAGTTGTGGGGGAAACCGGAGTACCCAGAGGAAACTTAGCAGACGGAACATGCAAAATCCACACATAGAAGCCTTGTCCAGGTGGGAATCGAGCCCAGGAGAGGGGACCACTCCAAGCCTTCAACTATCTTTGGTGGTGCGTTCCCTGTATCACTGTTTGGGCTGAGTGCTATATGTTGTTTTTTGGGAGATTTCGGGCGATATTTTTGACCGATATTTTTGACCGATATTTGCAAATGTTTGGTCTATAATTTTGTAAAAACATTCATACTTGGTCACTCCAGCAGTGGCTTATTCTATTTTATTACTTTATGTGATTCAATCATAGTTTCTGTCCCAGCTTTGATTAGTTGCCATTAGCATTAGCATCCTGTTGTTAGCCACGGCATTCAAAAATTCAATTACGGAGGTTTAGTGAAACTTGTATTTAACAAGCTTGTGGCTAACCAATTTTCATTGCAATGTTTCTCTGTTCCCCTGAGCCCTAGGGAGCTGTGAGAGGACTTGTTATGAAGTCCAGACTTCACTCTTTCCAATGCAAAAAATGGGAAGTTTTCCATCACTTTCGGTCCTGGAGATATCATAAAATCCCCAAATATTGGCCCAGTATATCGGCCGGCTGATATAACGGTCGACCTCTAATATGTTCAGAGGCACTGACATAGACCCAGTCATCCCTACACTGCCTGATAAACCTGTCACCCACTAGCTGCTTTTTAACACAAAAATGTCTGGAATTTGCCTGGAGTTGCTTTTAATAATATATTCAATAATCTTTCGCAGGTAATGAGGCTCTCCATCTGGCCCAGTTATTGGAGTTGTGGAAAGAGAAACACGCTGGCCACTGTGCACGACTAATCATCGTCTTGGACACCGAAAACTCTCTCCCATGGGTCAGGGACATCCGAAGAGTGGACGGTGTCTATGTGGCAGTGCAGGGGGCAGAGCTGTCCCAAACCAGATTGGACCCGGAGGTCGGCGAGGGCCCCTGTCTTGGCGACTTCACTGCTGAGTGGGTGGATTTCAACTGCAATGCCGATTCCAACACCCAGTGGTCAGACAAGGCTCGAACCGTCATGGCTATCTACGGGGTGTCCAAGCGCTGGAGCGACTACACACTTCATCTGCCCACAGGAAGTGACGTGGCCAAGCACTGGAAGACCCACTTTCCCAAAGCGACGTACCCCATGGTGCACTTGTCCAACTGGTGCTGCGGGCTGAATCTCTTTTGGCTGTGTGGAGTGTGCTTCAGATGCTTCCGCAGGTGTAAACTCGCATGGTTCCCGCCCGCTGTACTTGACACCGGACTGGGCATCAAGCTGGTGCATTCATAGACTCTACAGAGAAATTGATCAAAATGCTTGGGCAATTGCTGGAATGTAAAAAGTTTTCAAAAGGGAGAATGTTATGGTTCTGAAATGTACAGATTTTTGCTTGATTTGCCATATACTGTGCCTCTAAGATGTGTCACGGTTTCTTACAAGTGCTTTGGGATTTATACAGCCCATAGGAGTAAATTTAGAATACTATGGGATTTAGTGAAACTGTAAACAAAAAATGGAGTTGGCGTCCCTCTGGAGTGGCTTATGTGTTTAACCAGTGTTACATTTAGGGTATACGAGCTAGAAGAACATCAATGTGAACAGTCCTCAACATAAAGAACCCAGTCCAATCAAAGATATTTGAAAGGCTCTACTACAATGTTCTACAGCTGAACAGTAATTGTTTTAGTCATTGCTAATTATATTAAATAAACCTACTTTCCCTTAATATTGTAAATTACTGATATTGGGCTGTATACCTTCAATCAAAAATTGAATGTATTTATAATATATGCATTACCATTTAATATTTGTTTTAATTATTCATCTATTGATGTATTGAGGTTTTGGTTTATTATTTCATTTGCCTTTATACTGTAGGTGCCTTAGTTATCTTTGTTACTTCATCTTAAATATTTTGTGCCAAATGTACAATTTAAGTTTATACTAAATTAAGTCTAATTAATTGTGTGGGCTCAGAAGAACTGCATAATCAGCATATGGGAATGGTTATTGGACATGATTCTGTGAGGCATCTGACCTTCCGCTCTATAGAGATAAACCACAATGTACTTCTGTCATTCAGTTTGAGGGATATTTTTCTTATCGCATAGATGCAGTTTAAAAAGCCATTTAGAAGACAGGGTGATACTGCAGGTTGGCAAAATACAATGGTTGTAACCTCTATTACTGCATTGGATCTTTGCAGACAACTATTTGCAAGAAAACAAATTTACGTAATCTGATCGAGACTTAACTGAATAGCACCACATATTAAACTGCTGCCTATTTTATATTTCATTTTGCATGGTCAACCGTTGTGTCTGAAATGACAAACCTTGGAAATAAACCAACTCAATGTCTGGTATAATTGTGTGAATTTTTGTGCAGGAATTATTGCAAGATAGCTCTTTTTGAAAGGTTCACACAAGCTGAAGATGGAATCAGGCACAGTGCTATAGTCAGTTCATTTAACATGGCTGCTGATAGACGCTGAGTACACACAGAGACGGTGCTGGAGCGTAGCATTTCAAATATTGGGATTGTTCGATGGGAAAGATGAGAAACCTGCCAAACAAGGATTTTCTATTGCAAGGATTCTTTTAACTTTTAACTCAATATTTCAGCTTACACGTACAATTTTTTAGCAAGAACATGGGGCTGCACAATGTCTTCACCAAATTGTTATATTAGGTTTTGCAAAATGTTTGAGGTCTACCACTTGCCTGTAATGTGCTTTTTTTTTTGCTAAAACTTAGACATCCAAAAAAATGTATGATGTACAAGGGTTTTGTTTTAGTCATGATTTTCCTAATTTATTTCCAGCAGAGCTTCGTTTTGGTCTGGATTTTGTATTTTCCTTACCTTACTTTAGCACTATTTGTTGAAAGAAAAAAAAAGATATATGATTTAAAAATGTAAAAGAATTTACTAAGTTGAAATACTTTTTTAAATTTTAGCAATATTCAAGACCATTATCACATATATCTTTTTTATCATTGTACAGTCTTACCAGAAATGTTGCACAGAAACTATATAAGCTATTAGGGACCTGTTCATATTCTCTTACAGTGCCTCTCGAAAGTACTAATACACCTTGAACCTTTGCACATTTTGTCATGTTTACAACTATAAACAAAGATTTTATTTTTATTTTGAATTATTTTACTGAAAGTTCACACGCAAGTAACAGACAACTGTGAAGTGAAAGCAAAATGATACATGATTCTGTTATTTTTCAAAAAACAAGGTTTGCGCCATACATAACGTTTTGCATTTGGGTCAAAAAGTTCAATTTTTGTCTCATCTGACCAAAACACCTTCTTCCACATGGTAGCTGTGTCCTCCATATGACTTCTAGCAAACTTCAAACAGGATTTCTTATGGCCTCCTTTCAATAATGGCTTTCTTCTTGCCCCTCGTCCATGAAGGCCAGATTTGTGTAGAGTACGACTTATAGTTGTCCCATGTACAGATTCCCCCAGCTCAGCAGCAGTACGTCGCAGCTCCTCCAGAGTTATCTTGGGGCACTTGGTTGCATTTCTTACCAGTGCTCTCCTTGTTCGGTCTGTTAGTTTAGGTGGACGGCCGCGTCTTGGTAAGTTCACAGTGGTGCTTTACTCTTTCCATTTCCGAATGATGGATTGAACAGTGCTCCGTGAGATGTTCAAATCTTGGGAAATCTTTGTATAACTCAAAGCTGCTTTAAACTTCTCCACAGCTTTATCCCTGACCTCTCTGGTGTGCTCCTTGGCCTTCATGATGTTGCTTAGTGACCAATACACTCTGACCATAGCTCTGAGGCCCTCACAGAACAGCTGTACTTATACTGAGAGTAGATTACACACAGGTGGCCTCTATTTAATGGTTAGGGCAAGGTGTAAACATTCTGCAGTCATTAGGAATGTTATAAAGGCAATTTAATGCACTCAGAAAAATGCTGTATGGATACTTGTGCACGCCCCACGTTTCTATATTTTTGAAAAATAACAGAATCATGTATCATTTTGCTTTCACTTCACAGCTGTCTGTTACTTGTGTGTGAACTTTCAGTAAAATTTCAGTAAAATTCAAAATAAAATCTATGTTTATGGTTGTAAACATGACAAAATGGGCAAAGGTTCAAGGTGTACCCTATTAGTATTTTTAAGAGGCACTGTATCTCTCAATCCTACAACTATCAATTATCTAAAGAAAATATAAAAAATAGCCTTGTGCTTCAATTTGCCAAGAAAAATAACTTGTTTCCTCGGCAGTACATTTCATGGACATAATGAGGGCAATGTTATACGAGTTTATTTGCAGGATGGCTTGAAGCTACCGAGTGTGATTGGGGATGTCTTCATGGCGCTGTGACAGAATACAATACTCATACAAACATGTACTCGTAGAGCCAGCTCCAAAATATTATGAGACAGCACAGGGCTTTCTTACGTACATTTATAGCATTAAGTGGGTGCACAAGAGCCAATCTGAGCTACATTTACAGTAGCAATTATTCTAAACAGACCAGAATAATGGCCTCTGTGGGCGTCTTTTTCGTTGCTGGTGCCCACTGTTACAGCTAAGGTCAGAGATTCATGTATATGGCTATGAGATTATTAGATTATGGGCTCAATTCATCTCCCAGACGGGATTAGATAATAAAAAAGGCCCTATGTGCTGAGTCAGAAATGGGCACACACTTCAATTGTAAAGGATGGGCGCAAGGGCAGAATATTTTGGTTAAGAGTTTCTAACTGCTACGGTAATGGTCCTCCAATTGTATCACTTTGGACCTACAGGTACATGTTGTTTGAGTAATTCAAGGTCTTTTTCTGAAATGATGATGTGGAACTTTCTTTCCCATTTTAACAATTGAATTATGTTAAAGGGATATTTCAGGATTTTTGACATAGGGCCTCATTTCCTAGTTATCCAGAGTGTTGTTGATGTGTGGAGATATTTTTTTCTTAAGTTCATGCAGTTCTTGTATTTGAAGAGTCTAGAGGCGCTAGGCTAGGGCAAGGCTAAAGCATTTCTATGGTAAAGTCTAGCCTGCATTAAAAACAGTCGGACCCACTCCACAGTGCACCTGAGGTAAATCACTTATAACGCCAGACTAAGGATATAAATGTCTGTGTTAATAGAATTATTTTTGAAATATAACTGACCTTGTATCACATGAATTACTGCATTTTGAGGGACTATTTTCTCGCAGATCACTCCGCCGCTGCGTTAGCTTACAGCCACGAAGCTGATGCTGGTCAAATATAATATTTTAAATGCAACATGGTTAAAATTATTCTATCGACACAGACATTTATATGGTTAGTCTGGTGTTATAAGTGATTTGCCTCAGGTGCACTGTGGAGTGGGTCAGACTGTTTTTAATGCAGGCTAACTGTTACCATAGAAATGCTTTAACCTAGCATTAGCCTAGCGCCACTAGACTCTTCAAATATAAGAACTGCATGAATTTAAGAAAAAAATATCTCCAGACATCAACAACACTCTGGATAACTAGGAAATGAGGCCCAATGTCAAAAATCGTGAAATATCCCTTTAAAGGAATAGGCCACCGTTTTTACATACTGAGATATGTTCTTACCTTAGCTTAGACAAGTCGATACGTACCCGTCTGGTCTTTGTGTGTGCGCTCCTTCACGCAAATGTTGTTAGCATTTAGCCTCTCCCAGCATAGGTATTACGTCAAACTGAGGTGAAGTTAGAAGCTACCAAGCTGTTGCATGTTTTCCCTATTTAAATACAGTTAAGTGAGCCTTTACACAATCCAAGTCTAGTTACACAAAATTAAACATGTCGATTATCTAAGTGTATAAAAAGGGGTACTACATTGTATGGTGTAATAACATAGGAGCACTTCGAATTCCTTTTAAAGGAATTCAAGCATTCCTTTAAAAGGATGCTTGAATGCTGGAAGAATAAAGGCATATAGGGCGAGCGATGGATTTATCAGATGACTGGGTGGAGTGAGATGTAGGGTGGGGGTTCAAAGTCAATGGTTTACTTGGAAAAAGCAGACAAATCCCAATTTCCTCTGTAATTGTTCGAGATAGCAGTGAGTTTGTAAAGGGATGTGCTCGGGTTATTTATTAATAATTCAGTCATTTATTTGTAACAACATAAACAACAGTTTATGTATAGGTGCTTTATGCTGTCATGCAGTACTTTATATTTTAGACTTAACTGTCCCCGTAAAAAACTCGCCTTGTCACGTATCGACTCCAGTACACGCTTGTGTTTTCTCCACACTACACAACCGCAGCGGTGCCCCGGCCCCCACAGATGTGCACGCTGTACAGAACGTCATTAAAAGTTTTGTAACCCTCAATGAGAACAAATGTGGACAAATGTTGCCTTCTGGTGGGGGTTATGGAATCATTCAGAGGTGCCAAGGCAAATACGACAGGAATTAAGCAACTAAAAGACGAACCAAGGTAAGCAACACATTCAAGTATCATGCTAACACCCGCTAAAGTTGCGCTAATAGCGGCTAAATGCTAATATCTGCAAAATCCCCTTTTTAGAACAGCAGTATAATGTTGTGAAATATTAAATCCGTATTGTTAACCTGCATGTTAACATTGAGGGCTGTCCTCTCTCGTTTGCCAATCAGAGGCCAGTGTCTGTTCACGTCACATCACAGCCACAGCCAGAGGTCGGTGCCAAAACGTAAAGGCTACCTGGTCAGGCCGGTTTGGCCCTGGCCTCAGCAGTCGAAAAGCTCACCCAACCGGGTTGACCAGGCATTGGGCTGTGTCTGCCAGTGGAAAAGTGGCTAAAGTGTCTTGTACATTTGACCTGACAGGGGCAGTGGGCGACCACATGGCACCTTTTTATTTTTTATGTATATGTTTATTTGATAGGGACAGAACAAGAAGCATTGTTACAAAATAACTGATGCCATGTTCATAGGCCTTATAGCTAACAGCTAATTCGTAGACCTGGTCCCTAAGACATAAAAATACAGTACATAATACATTTACATAAATCATTACAATTAATACAAAATACAAAAGGCAATAAAATATTATACACTTCTGTTGTGTCCACAAGTTTGATTCAGTTTGAGCCATTGTTTAACTTTACTTTTAAACTCGTTCAGGTCTGTTAAAGTTTTCAGACCTTGGGATATCTCCATTAGGATGAGTCAGGATCTTGGTCAAAAGTACTTGTTTGTTGTTTGTTTGAGTTTTTATTTCGAGCTAAGGCACAAAATCCAAGAAAAAAACAGAAAAATATATATACACAATAAAAGAAAAACAAAAAAAGAAAAAATAATAATATACATTCTAACTCGAAAAGGAGTGGGAAGAAGACAAGCTTATTGACTCCCACCCCTGTTCATAAACTTAAATAACAATAACTAACAACACTGCATATTTCTTACCATCTTACAAGACAACTATCAACCGAGTTGGTTACATTTCAACAGATGCCATACTGCATTATACCAGGTCAACACTCACAGTATCTCACACTCTACAACCATTGTATTATTTCTGTTTCCCATACCGAATTCATTACCGTGTTGGCATTATCGTTATTCATCATCACCATTACAACCCATATAACATTACTCTGTATCAAAATGTTTGATACATAACATACTCCACATTTATTCATGAAAGGTACATTAATCGCAGACCGATTGATGCTCATAATAACAAGAATGATCTTAATGATGTGTGTTACAAGGGATTCGTTTTTGTTTTTTTGTTTTTTTGTTTGTTTTTTCTCTGTGACTGGACCAGCTGCCAGAGGGGAGCAGCCCCCGAGTAACCGGACCATCCTTTGTTGAGTGTCCTATACTATGCATTAAAAGAGACAAATGTTTAGGAGTCTGCTGCCAGAAGAGGGTTTCCTCGAGCTGCCGACCCCCACCTGTCTGCCCTGTACTACGGGTTATGTTGAATGCGGAGTACATAGATATGTGCATGATTTACTTCTAAGAATTTAATTCCTTTATATTACCATCAGCATCAATAGCCGTACTGCTGTCTGAATCGATTAAGTTTGATTCTAAGAATAATCTACAGATTATTAGGTAATAATCCTAGACTGTTACATTTAAAGTTTAAAGTTAAAATAGTGATGATAACAACACAACAGCAACAACAATAACAATGGCAATAACAACTGCAATAGTATATTAGTAACAACCACAATATACTTCATTATTAGTTAGATCTGACCTTTAAAGTATACAGCACTTTGTGACACCCATTAGTAAATCAAGTACCCATTTCCTCCTTCTGGTACAATGACCATACCATTTTTTTATATCTTGATTTGAAATGATGAATATTAGGACATTGTTTAAATTCTGCCCCCAATTTGTTCCAGAGTTTAACTCCACATACAGACACACACATACTTTTCCTAGTGGAAGACACTGCTTGAACCTTAAAGTTGTCACACCCCCTCAGGTTATATCTCCCTTCTGTGCGTGTAAAAAGCATTTGTATCCTTGCAGGTAGCGCATTTTTGTTGGCTTTAAACAGCAGTTGGGCAGTAGATAAATCAACTAAATCATGCATTTTAACAGTTTAGACTGCAGAAATAATATATTAGTGTGATCATAATATCCTACTTTGTGTATAATTCTTACCGCACGTTTTTGGAGTATAACAAGGGGGTGTAATGAGCTTTTATAGTTATTGCCCCAAACTTCTACACAGTAATTTAGATATGGCAAAACTAATGAACTATATAACAAAAATAATGCATTGTAATTTAAGAAAACTTTGCTTTATTAATGATTGAGATACTTTTGGAGACTTTACCTTGTATGTGTCTTATGTGTGGTTTCCAGCTTAATTTACTGTCAATGGTGACTCCTAAGAATTTAATTTCTGAGACTGTATCTTAGCTGGAGATTTTAGTCTAAATCAGTGGTCGGGACCCGAAAGTGGGTCACGGAAGTGTTTTCAGTGGGTCATGAGCCTTTCCCAGAAAACATTTAAGAAAAAGTATAAAATCACTACTTCTGTTAAAATGACTGTTATCAGGTTGTTTTAAATCATAATTTCAGCTTTTTTGGCTTATATAATGAAACATTTTGAGGAAAAGGTAATATTTTACGTAATATTTTATTGATACAAATTAAGTCTAATTCGTATTTGGGTGGCTTTTTTTTAACTTAAACAGTCTTCATGTAAACCAGTATGAGCAATATTAATCCTCTTTGCCCCCATCGTCGGATCTTTCTCTCCAGCTGAGACCGTGTCTTTGGGGTAATTATAGCGTGTCATGCGGCGTTACTTTCTTATTCAGCCGAGGTGATGTGCCACCATTTGCATGCCGTTTGAGATAATGCATCAGCTTTATTGTCCGTGTAGCAAAGGGCTGATAGCAAAATCATCAATGTTCCTATTAGAAAGGGATCTCAGCGATGCAGTTTAAAAACGAAAAAAACTAAATATGTGTAGGTAATAAAATGCTTTGTACACGTTTGACCACTTGGCCTTTAAAATATCAAAAAGTTTCACATGTTTGTTTCTGTAGTTCAAGCTGATGAGTAACTTTTATTGTACTAACAGATCTTGCCATTAGATACTGTATGCAAAGGAAACATTACGTGATTATTGTATCGTAAGCCTTCAGTACTTTTAGCACAGTAAATAATTGTTATATTTTTCATGCATTAATGGCATTGTTCATGCACAATTTGCCGCTTTTCCCCTAATACTGACTGGCCAATGACCAAGTTTAGTTAGTTTATTTGTTTATTTGAGCAGCAAACACTCTGCTCAAAAGGAGTGGGCCGAAGCAAGAGTTTATAAGCGCCCACCCCCAAAATCAATACAATTAAAATCATTATTTCACAAGAACATAGTGGAAGAACAGCAAAACAAAATAGACCATTCACACCCGCAGCATCCGACCATGGCCGAAATGACCATTTACAAGATGGTACTTACGTTATTTTATTTTTTTTATTCCCCATGTAAAGTTTATTCCCCATGTAATAATACATCAATACAAGTTTGATGTATTATCTAACAATGTCCAGAATCTCCTTTTCCTCAACAGGATTGAGAAACAAAGTCTTCGGATTTATGTCTATGGAGCTCACAATTATATTTTTGCAGCAACGTTTGGGCCAACTTCTACGAAGAATTTATTAAAAGTGTTGACTACTTCATCCATGTTATTAATAGTTTTATCCTGAGCTTTAAAAATGTTGGGTAATCGAACAATCTTCATTAATTTCTAATTAAACTATTTAAGATGTTCCATAAGCCTTTAATATTATTCTTATTCCTATCTAACAATTTATTATAATAATCGTGTTTATATTTTCTAATGATTTCTTATTCAGTACAACACCTTGTTTTTTCCCTGTGCACAGCTGTAGCGTGTCTAACATAAAATTTCAAAGCCATTATGTGAAATTAGAATGGCTGAGAACGTGTTTAGTAGTTCTTTAGCCATGCGACACTTCCCGCTATGTCAACAATCTTCTGTTCTTTTGACATTGGTTCATTTGGAAAGGCTGCTGTATATTCATTTCATTTTGTCTGTGCATTTTAGCTGATAGGACATTTTACTAATAGACATTGTATTGGTCTGACCATGTAAAATGCCTGGGGAAGCAACGGTTCAGTAGCAGAATCTTTCCACACAAACCTTAATATTAGGGATTCAAAACCAGCTCTGACCAGTTCGTATACTGCCATTGTGTCCTTGGGCACTCATGCTGTCCATAAAAATGTGTTTGTTTGTGTGGCGGAGGTTGATGAAGACGTTTGGGCCGATTTCCAATCACATTCCCACCAGTCAGGCCCATGTGTGAATCATAGTAAAGCTAATGAGGTATTCCTATATTTCTACTGTAGTTGGAGTCGGATTAAAACAAAATATTGTTTGTCTGCTTAGGTTATTTTAGACCCAAAGACTTGTGAATATGATGAGTAGTGATGAGGTTAGAGCTGCCAGAGAGATTCCATTACAAATGGACAAAAAGAAATCATAATGTGGTCACTTGTCTGCTCATGTGATATTACGTGCACGTTTTCAATTACAGAAAAGAACAAAGCATATAAAAAGGCATAATTTGATAATTGGAGCGGATGAGTTATTCGCTTTCAAGATGTGCATTGCTCATATGAGCATTAAATGTGAGACCATGGTTGATTTTTGAGATCAGTATACTGTGAATAGGCCGTTGCGGATACACTAGATTCAATTAAAGTGTCAATGGGAGGCTAACAAGACAGCCAGCTCAGTGGGATCTGGGCAAGTGTAATGAGCTTTGGTGTCACAGTCAGATTGAGATGGGACAGGGCTGAGCTGTGCAAGGCTGAAGAGGCAGAAGAAGTTTAAATTTATGACCAATTTAGGCAGAAATGTGAGAAATTCCAAAGCGTTCACATACATTTTCCTCCCACTGGTGGAACTCTTTTCTGTCCTTGGCATTGCGAGTTTGAGTCTTGGCACTGACAATTTGCTGAATGTCTCTCCCCACCCTTCATTCCCTTTCACCCTGAACTGTTCTATCAAGTAAAGCCAAAAAGGCCAAAAACAAGACCATATAAAATAGGCTACATTCTGACTGTATATGTATGTGTACCTTCCTGTGAAATTAGCCTCAGTGCATAAGTGCGTGCCCCACTGTTCCCTCAACAGTTCTTTGTGAAGTCATCTTGTCAGAAATATATAGTGAGCTTTTGTTTCTTATAAACTCATTAAAGTGTTAAAGTGTAATAGACGCAAGGGCAGGGCAGTTTTCCATCGAGGTCCAACTGGCCTGAACAATCTCTTTTCCAAAAGCACTGCACCGCCTGGTCCTGCCTCGCCACCATCTCTACCTTATGGGTCTAAGTGGCTTATTTCAATCACACCAGGGGTCTCCTCCCATGCACCCAGGCATAGACTGAAAACATCCCTGTTACGAATATAACAAGCAGCTGACTGGCTCTTACTGAATACATCAAGTGCTCTTGATGCTTTCTTAATCCTGGCTATGTCTACAGGGTTGTTGTTCTTTTATGCACTGAAGAACATTGACTTCATTCACTTTTTTTGCTCACTTTGGACACTGTAGTTTTGTCACTGTCACTTGTTTGTTTTTACTAGCTCCATTTAAAGGCGTTAAGATGATTTTCTTATGCTTGTTTGTGTTGTATTATATGTCGATTGAACTACACCATGATATACCATAATACTCTGCCTAGATTGGGGTGAACCAATTTTATTTTATAAGATAAGATATGCAATAAAAAATCTAGTTCTTCTCAACTATTATCTTAACTGGCCTAAAAATAGCGCAGTAAAAGGGTAAACCATTAGTAATATTATTATTATTATTATTATTATTATTAGAACTGGCTAGTGTTTACAGGGCCGGTCTTGGGCATAGATGACTACAACATAGCCAACTTTTGGATAAAGTAGATAGATTGACAGAGTAGACAGACAGAGAGAGACAGTTGTCTGTCAATCATAATAATCATAATTCAATTAAACTAGGCTTTTCCAAAGCGTGTCCAAAAGGACTGGTGTAGCAAAAATAAGGAATGCCATGTGAGTTTGTGGCTTCTTTTTTTTGCTTTACAAATAAACTTGAATTCATGAATAAATATGGAAACGGGGCTGAAAAATACATTATCTCTCAACCATGTGATTTCCATTCTATTTGTATGCAATCAGTGTGCTGTAAAGTGCAATATATGCTTAATGTGAACAGACTGTGTAGTGTTTTTGCCAGTTTCTTGTTTGGACATAAAATAAGTGTTGACGGTGGTGTCGGTGAGTAATGTGGAGCAGGTGTGCAGCAGGTGACTGGTCCAGAGCAGTGCGGGGCAGGAGCACAGTGTGAGCCATCAGGTGATTCGTGACAAATCACCAGCCCACAGCCCCAGTCTTACTAATGCACTGCAGAAAGAGCATGGATCAAAGGGAACCGTGAACCAGCTTTATGTAGAGGCAGGGCCATATAGAAATGTTGAAATGCCAATGCTTACTATGGTAACAACCTTAAGCCCAGGTTTAGACCTTGCTTACAGGTTTAAATTTGGTTTAGACCTTGTAAAAGACGGGATCCTGGGTTTGATGGTTTGCGTGTTTGTGTGTTTTATTCTCGTATAGAGTTTGGGATCAAAATAAAGATATAATTACCATAGAAATATGTCATTTAAGGCAACAACTACAGTATAGCATCACCCAAAACTGTAATATTAAAAAGCAAAGAAACGATGCGGAACAACTCTAGCTGTCAGGTCGAATTGGACACACGTATAGTGTCCAAATGCTTTAATGTGCTGGCAACTCCAGGAGTTTCCACTCTAAAATCTACATTGGTTCTTCATGTTGTCCTCACATTCACAGTAAATGGTGGTCCGGACCTATGAGATCTCCAACGGCTATATGTGCAGGTCATTTATAAAAACAGTTTTTATTGATCCACACCTGTCTCTCCAGAGGTGTGATTACAGCAATTCACAGAGCAAATGCCTACCCAGTGGTTAGCTGCACAGCACTTGTCCGAATTGCTAGTTTAAACTTAATCCATGAGAAGTCACCCAGAAATAAAAGAACAGGAAATCTGACCGGTAAAGTCCCACGTGAAGTGCTCATGAGCTCAGTGCATTTTGACATCGTCTCCTTGGGGTGGATCGCCCACCCACTTTCCCAAGGTAAGAATTTTAAGCATTCTGGTTTAGTACGTAAACACATGTATCCTGATTTCTCTTTCCTGGTGTTACAACACTAAGATTAAAAAGTAACAAAAACAAGATGTAAAATGGATAAATAAAGTTGTAATTTAATAAAAGGTAATGTGAAGTTAAAAAAAAAACTCAAAAGGGGAATATTTACAAATAACTAATGAGTGTCTCTAAAACAAGTCACAGTAGGCCTAATAACAAAACGAGTGACAACCAAAATGAGACACAAACCAAGTTAACTTAATTAAAACGAGTGTTCCTAGAACTCAAACACAAAGTCTTTAAAGACACAAAGGACCACAAACAAAATGGCGTACTGGCCACAAAGGTACGCCAGTACGCCCAGGTGTAGGGCTGACCCACCAATCAGCCAGCGTCAGAGCAATGGAACCAATCACCAGCCAGGACTCCAAACTCAATCCGCCAACCGCAGCCAATTTACATAGTGGGAAAAACACAAGTTTAAGCCGCACAAAACAACTTGCACAAAAAGGTGGGAGACTGACCCCTTCTTCTCTAAACGACTGTTTGCTCACTCTATGCAAAAGTTTAAGCACAACATTTAGACAAGCCTAATGCATGTTGGAAGCAAAAAACAGGTTAAAATAGAACTTTATGGCCAAAATGAGAAAAGACTCTTTACTCTGGCCTTTTTTGCAGTTAATGTTATCTTGAAATAGTACATATGAAAATAAAACTTGATAATTTATTATTATTTAAATGTTATGGGAATGTCTCATCTGTAACTTCACACCTTTTGGAGATCTTGTCATCTTCCCCTTGCGTCAGTCTTTACATTAAGAGGAATTTTGGTCTTGGTTTCCTATACCTTTGCACCCCGCTGTACAAGAGCAGTATAGGCACAAAACTCTACTGAATTGCCAAGCACATATTCATTAATATTGCCTAATAGCATATGTAGTGTTCGAGCTTTACCTTTAGGTTTAGCACTAATAGAAAATAAGGACACAAGTAAGTAAGTAAAACAGGAGCTTAGTTTAGTTTATTTATTTATTTTTTGAGCAGTTTACATTTTAACAACATTCACATTCACGTTATTCTATTACAGGAGCTCAAAAAAGGAGGAAACAGTTCCAACTAACCCATAATTTATGTCCATCCATCCATCCATCCATTTTCTTCCGCTTTCTCCGGGGCCGGGTCGAGGAGGCAGCAGTCTCAGCAGAGATGTCCAGACTTCCCGATCCACGCACACCTCCTCCAGCTGTTCTGGGGGACCCCGAGGCGACGCCAGGCCAACTCGGAGACATAATCCCACCAGCGTGTCCTGGGCCTTCCACGAGGCCTCCTCCCAATAGGACATGCCTGGAGCACCACCCAAGGGAGGCGACCAGGAGGCATCCGAAACAGTTGCCCTAGCCACCTCAGCTGGCTCCTTTCGACGTGAAGGAGCAGGAGCGGGTAACTGAGCTCCTCACCCGATATCGAAGGGTGCGCCCAGCCACCCTGCGAAGAAAGCTCATTTCGGCCGCTTGTATCCGCGATCTTGTCCTTTTAGTCATTACCCAAATCTCATGATCCACGCACACCTTCTCCAGCTGTTCTGGGGAGACCCCAAGATGACCTATCTTGGGTCTTCTTCCAGGCCTCCTCCCAATAGGACATGCCTGGAACACCTCCTGAGGGAGGCGACCAGGAGGCATCCAAAACAGATGCTCCTCACCCTATCTCTGAGGGTGCACCCACTCTGCAAAGGAAACTAATTTCGGCCGCCTGTATTGTCCTTTTGGTCTTTACCAAAATCTCATGAGCATAGGTGAGGGTGGGAACGTAGATCGACTAGTAAATCGAGAGCTTTGCCACCAGACTCAGCTCTCGCTTTACCACAACAGTCCGATACAGCGACCTCATCACTGCTGATGCTGCACCGATTCGTCTGTCGATCTCACTCTCTATCCGTCCCTCACTCGTGAACATGACTCTGAGATACTTGAACTTACAGGGCAAATGCTCTGGACACACACAGCTGCTGTCAGCATGCGCTTGACGCGCTCCCCCAGAACCACAGCAATATTCAATAATTATTTGGAATGACCTGCTCTCGTAGAGCACTGCTCCCAGTAGGACCAAAGCAGAGGATGTGCAAGGGCTAGAGGATGAGCACAGAGGTCTTAGGGTTTTTTATAGCAAAAGTCTAGTGCCCCTGGTGGACAGGCAGACAACAACTCTGCTGAAACATTCATACTGTCACACATGCTGGTACAAGACCACCCTATAGCTTGGAATTGCCGCATGGTATGGATCCATAACTGTCCAACTGTTGCAAATTCACAAATATACCATGAAAATAATCAGACAGAAGGACTATGAACCAACAGGACACAGAGGGTTGTAAGCAAGGCAGGAACATCATGGCCGCCCCTCAGCAGCCACTGTCCTCAGCATACAACATGTTACTATCTCTCTGAGATAATGATAATTGCATATAGACAAAGTGAGAACATTTGTTTTTATTCTGCAAATCGCTCATTAATCACCATTTACAGTAGCCCCTTTCTACAATGTTTCGACATTCACAGTCCTTGGAACATCCTTGTCCGGAGAATGTCCATTCTCAAATTAATTACTGTCTTGGAGAGGCCATAGCATCGCTGAGTGCCCGCTGTTTTAATTAACACAGCGAGAGCTTAAGTTATTCAGTCAGTTAATTCTCTGTAATGCAGCGCTATGCAGCCAATAAAATGTGAGCACAGTTCAGCCGACTGAAGTGCAGCTCACTGTTACACATATGTGAGTCTGAATTTGCATATGGTGGCACAGCTGGAGGGACCACATGGGGAAGAAGAACAAAAACCAACAGGAATTTGTGTGAGCATTTCCCCGACGTTTAGGAAAATAATTGCTAATACGGTTTGTTTTTAGGGCAACTTTTAAAAGATAAGGGATTTATTAAAGGGGACATGTCATGCAAAATCAGCTTTTTTTTTTTTTGTTATATTATAAACAATTGAATTTTTTTCACTTTGGCCAAATAGAAAGAAACTTGAAGTGTCCTCTGCAGCTCCAAAACCTGGAGTCCCAAACTGGAAGACAATTTGGAACATTTTTTGCAACGCGGAATCTGATAATAAGATACATTTTTATGTATCAGGCCAGGTGCTACGCAGATTTTTTGTTGTTGTATCGATTGTCCTCTAAAAGGGATGCATTTTATTATATACTGTACATGCTTTTCAGTCATGTGACCTTTGTTGTTCTGGTGGCCATGTTGAATACTGAAGTAGAATTATGCAGTACTACAACATATAACAATATCTCTACTGTTATATGTTGTCTTGCATTCTACTAAATGAAAGACAACTGATTGACAGTGGCATTGTTATGTACTCGTAATCATTACTCAACAAGGTAACAGTAAAAACACTTTCATGTGAAAAAAACAGTTTCTAAGCTGCTCAAACGTTAGCATGCTACCGGTTAGCATTTAGCTTCAACAGGTGCAAGAGAAAGCCCTGAACTACACTCCAAACATGTAGCCTTGGATACAACATGTGACAGAGGTCAGAGCTGAGCTGTTACTGTAGTATTTCCTCAGTGTTCATAGATGTGAGCCACACATGTATCTATCATGTTGAAGCCATTGACAGTTGATTGATGACAATTGCTAACCAGTAGCATGCTAACGTCTTGAGCAGCTTAAACACTGACTCAGACTGAGACTGTTGACATGACAAGCTGTAAAAATCATAGAGAAAGGTTTTCTGTTTCCGCTTTGATGGGTTAGTTTAGTCTGAGGAGTGAAGCAGATCTTTAGTAAATCCTGCTTTAGTAGACTGACAGAGCTGCTATGTCTGTGCCACATTTGCTGGTTATATCACATAAATGTGCGTCTCTGGGGCCGTGTTCTTACTGTTATCTTCTTGAGCAATGATTAGGAGTACATAATAATGGCACTGTCAATCAGTTGTCTTTCATTTTCATCCTGAGGAGAGATATTGTTACATGTTGTAGTACTGCATAATTCTACTTTGGTATTCAAAATGGCCGCCGGAACTATGATGTCATTGGAAACTTATGTATTGGAGGTTCATCTGAAATAAGATTGTGTGCACCAAAATATATGCACAGATGCAATTGATGTTACAACCAAGCTCAATCTCCCTTTAATTGTGGACAGACAGGCACTAGGACGGAAGATATTATAAAGACAATGTCATTCGGCAACATTTGGTTGAGAGGTAAAAAATTGACTTGAGCAAAACTAATGTGATTTTTGGTTTGAGCACATCACAAATGTCCAAAATCAGCTCATGAAACTTAGATACCTCGATTCATAAGGAATATACACGTCTAAGTGCAATATCTGTATATTTATGTTTATGTTCGGACCCTGAATGGAATGAAAGGAATGTTTGTGTACCTCAAAAAGATTTAGTTTTTCTTTTCATACATGCCACTCCTGGACTATTCCGAATTCTGCCAGTGGAGCTGATCTATGCCAAAAACAAGATGCTTCCTTGCCTGTATGGGTGGATGAAACAGTGATTGGTGGTTGTGGGGCTTTAGTCACATGACCTAATGTGAGGAATGAATGGATATTGTTTTCTGGATGTGCACGGTCAAATATAACTCTCCCAACAGCCCCTTTCCCATAGTCGAGGGGTTTGAGCTCCATGATCCTTTTAGGTCTGGAGCTATGTTGTGGTGGGCTTCATTCCCTGGTAGAGTGTCCCAAGGCAAAGAGGTTCTAGCTGATGGTTTAGAAGCCTCTTATAATGAGAGACCAACAAGGCCAGTGATTAGCCACTTTGGCAGGAAACCAGGAAATTGGAATAAAAAAGCAATTTCACAGCAGATAAGAAAGAAGACGACAACAAAAAAGGCTTATTATGAAAACATTTCTTCTTAGCTCCACAAAACAATGATTGTTAATACAGCTTTGTCTCTTCTTGGTCGTGTCCAGATCATTTTCACTGGTCTGAACTAATCAATAGAAAGCTTTTTGCGGTGGACAGGGCTGAATACAAAAGACCCCAGGGTAATAAAAGCCGCTCCCTGATGTCCCAACTTCAATCTCTTAGGCGCTGGTAAACACCATTGATGAGTAAATAAAGAAAACATGAGCCTAGACCAGGCTCCTCTGTAGGTCAGGACGCAACTATATGCACCAGGCTGGAAATAAAAGATGATACATGTTCAACACAGACCAGACAGTAAATGCAGAGCTGAGGTCATAATAATAATAATAATAATAATAATAATAATAATAATAGTAATTGCTGGTTGTGTCTAGTTCAAGGCATTCTTTGTCTTATTATTATTTATTTATTTTTGTTTAATTATTACTATTATTATTATTATTATTATTATTATTATTATTATTATTATTGGAATTACATTACAGAGTCTCAATGCTGAAGTCATCTCGGGTGCCTCTGATTCAGTCATAAATGTCACACCACTACAATGCTCTGACACTGCTGAAATACTGGTGCAGTACCTTGCATCACCCATTACAATAATGTGAAGTCAGATGCATATTATCATGTCCCAACAATGGTAAGTGTTTCTGACAGGAGTTCTCTGCAGTGTGGAGGCTGCACAGAGCTGTCCCGGGCCACAGAGACTGGATTGGCTATTTGTTGCATCAGTGGTTTAGCTGCACAAAAGGGGGTCAGGGGAGCACATGCACGTCCTGGAGGATACCGCATTCTCCAAACTTTTGAGAAGCTTTATTGGATTTCACAAAGCGGCTCTGAGGAGTAGTCAGACAGACGCAAGGACCGAAAGTACGCTCTCGAGTTAACTGTGAGGGATTCAACAAGGAACTAACCACAATGCACAATCAAAAACGTGTCAAACAATAATAAATGTGATTCATTTAAAAAGCTTTTTTTTTTTTTTTTACTTTTTTTTCAGGTAAAAGTAAACATCATTACATATGGGCAACCGGCTTGGTCACTTTTTACACATTTGATTTTGAAATAGTTTGCAACTGACACACCAGTGCTCCACACACAGACAATGCCTCAGACTGGTTATTAATTGATCTGGACTCTGTTGTTAAAGTATTTCAGAAACTTTTAACAGGAGCGGACGTCGTTTTTTTTTTAAAATTATTATTATTGTTTGTTTTTTGTTAAAAACATGGACTGAGTACCTATCCCCTGTATGGCAAAATCTATTTCAGCTATTTTTAGACCAGGACACGGTGCCAGAAATCTGAAGGAAAAAAATCCAGTGCCCAATCCAGTGCCCAAAAAGACATGTTGACGAGAGAATAATGACTTCAGGCCTATAGCATTAACTTTGAATGTAGTGAAGGCAAAAGAGAAAATCCTAGTGAAGAGACGAAACAAAATAGTTAGATCCATATCAATTGCATACTCAAAGAATCGGAGCTCCAGCGATGCAATTTCCACAGTGACTCCTTTAATCTTAAAACATTCAGAGAAAACATGCGCATAATGATGATAGACTGGTAGATAGATTTCAGTTCTGCATTTAATATGTTTCACACGGACATCCTTTTGTGGAAGTTAGCTCAGTTGAATGTGAACCCCTTCTTAATTTGACAGGTTTTTGTTTTCTTCTTCTATCTAAACAAACACAGAAGGCTAGGCTAAATAAACTGTCCTCTCAGAGGAAACAAGCAGCACACGAGTGCCCCAAGGCACTGTCAGCTCATCACTTCTTTTTAGTAGATAGCTACATACAGTGGGGAAAAAAGTATTTAGTCAGCCAACAATTGTGCAAGTTCTCCCACTTAAAAAGATGAGAGAGGCCTGTAATTTTCATCATAGGTATACCTCAACTATGAGAGACAAAATGAGAAAAAAAAATCCAGAAAATCACATTGTCTGATTTTTAATGAATTTATTTGCAAATATGGTAGAAAATAAGTATTTGGTCAATAACAAAAGTTCATATTTAGCACCTGTGCTAAAGTCTCTCCATTGGCTTCCTGTTGAGTTTAGAATAAAATTTTAAATCCTGCTCCTCACATTTAAAGCCATAAAAGGTATGACTCCGCTCTATCTCCAAAACGCTATCGTTCCATATCGGCCAACCAGAGCACTCTGCTCTCAAAACTCAGGGCTACTAGTGATTCCTCGTGTCTCCAAAATCACTGTAGGAGGAAGAGCCTTTGGCTCTGGTTTTATGGAATAAACTCCCAGCTCACGTTAAAGAAGCAGACACAGTCCCTACATTTAAGACTTGGCTTAAAACGTACCTCTGTGAATTAGCTTATGATCAGGTCAGTTAGGTAAAGCTCTAACCCACAGCCTGAAGTAAAGCTGCCTTAGAAGAAACACTGCTGTGGGAAGTACGGTACACTGAGCACTATCCTCTTCTTCTTCTTCTTACTGCAAACTTTGTCTCATTATGATACAATATTTATTTTATCTGTAGTCTGTTCATTACTATTCACATGGTGTCTCTTGTCCCACTCCCCCTCGGGAGTGCCTGTCTAGATCGAACGGACTGGACGGTGTCGATCCTGGCCCGTCTGCTGAGGACTCCCATCGGGCCTGGGTCTCTATAGCCTGTCTGTCCATGGGAGTGAATCTTTCCTTCTGTGGTTCTCCCCAAGGTTTCTCGTTTCTCCACCAGGTTTTGGAGTTTTTCCTTGCCGTGCTGGAGGGTCTAAGGACAGAGGACACCCGCACCGCTCGTCGCCACCTACTGCTGACGCTATTTGGACATTATGTTTGCCTGGATACTTGATTCGCCTGAACTTTACATTGTCTTATTTACTGCTCTGTTGTATTGCCTTAATGTTCGGTGCAGCCCTATGAGGTAACTCCTGTTGTGATATTGGGCTATACAAAACCATTGATTGATTGATTGATTGATCTCAATACTTTGTTATATACCCTTTGTTGGCAATGACAGAGGTCAAACGTTTTCTTTAAGTCTTCACAAGGTTTTCACACACTGTTGCTGGTATTGGCCCATTCCTCCATGCAGATCTCCTCTAGAGCAGTGATGTTTTGTTGCAGGCGCTGGGCAACACAGACTTTCAACTCCCTCCAAAGATTTTCTATGGGGTTGAGATCTGGAGACTGGCTAGGTCACTCCAGGACCTTGAAATGCTTCTTACGAAGCCACTCCTTCGTTGCCCGGGCGGTGTGTTTGGGATCATTGTCATGCTGAAAGACCCAGTCACATTTCATTTTGATTTGAATATTTTATTTCGAGCTAAAGAAGAAAAGAACAAACAGAAATATATATATACATAATAAAAGAAAAAAAGAAAAAATAATTTACATTACAGCTTGAAAAGGAGTGGGAAGAAGACAAGCTTATTGACTCCCACCCCTGTTCATAAACTTCAATAACAATAACTATAACAATGACTGACAACAGTGCATATTTCTTACCATTTTACAAACAACTATCAACCGAGTTGGATACATATTAACAAATGCGACACTGCATTATACCAGGTCAACATTCACAGTATCTCACACGCTCAACATTCACAGTATTTCACACGCTACAACCAGTGTATTATTTCTGTCTCCCATACAGAATTCATTACCATGTTGGCATTATCGTTGTTCACCATCACCATTACAACCCATATAGCATTACTCTGTATCAAAGTGTTTGAATGGTACATAAAATACTCCACATTTATTCATGAAAGGTACAGTAATCGCAGACTGATTGATGTTCATGATAACAAGAATGGTCTTACTGATATGTGTTAAAAGGGATTCGGGGCTTTTCTTTCTTTTTCTTCTTTTCTGTGACTGGACCAGCTTTTCAATGCCCTTGCTGATGGAAGGAGGTTTTCACTCAAAATCTCACGATACATGGCCCCATTCATTCTTTCCTTTACACGGATCAGTCGTCCTGGTCCCTTTGCAGAAAAACAGCCCCAAAGCATGATGTTTCCACCCCATGCTACACATGGTGTTCTTTGGAGTTTTTACCAAAAAGTTCCATTTTGGTTTCATCTGACCATATGACATTCTCCCAGTCCTCTTCTGGATCATCCAGATGCTCTCTAGCAAACTTCAGACGGGCCCGGACATGTCCTGGCTTAAGCAGGGGACACGTCTGGCACTGCAGGAATTGAGTCCCTGGCGGCGTAGTGTGTTACTGACAGTAGCCTTTGTTACTTTGGTCCCAGCTCTCTGCAGGTCATTCACTAGGTCCCCCGTGTGGTTCTGGGATATTTGCTCACCGTTCTTGTGATCATTTTGACCCCACGGGGTGAGATCCTGCGTGGAGCCCAGATCGAGGAAGATTTTCAGTGGTCTTGTATGTCTTCCATTTTCTAATAATTGCTTCCACAGTTGATTTCTTCACACCGAGCTGCTTACCAATTGCAGATTCAGTCCTCCCAACCTGGTGCAATTTTTGTTACTGGTGTCTTTCGACAGCTCTTTGGTCTTGACCACAGTGGAGTTTGGAGTGTGACTGTTTGAGGTTGTGGACAAGTGTCTTTTATACTGATAACAAGTTCAAACAGGGGCCATTAATACAGGTAACGAGTGGAGGACAGAGGCGCCTCTCAAAGAAGAAGTGACAGGTCTGTGAGAGCCAGAAATCGTGCTTGTTTGTAGGTGACCAAATACTTATTTTCCACCATAATTGCAAATGAATTCATTAAAAATCAGACAATGTGATTTTCTGGACTTTTTTTCTTTTCTTTTTCATCATTTTGAGTTGAGGTATACCTATGATGAAAATTACAGGCCTCTCTCATCTTTTTAAGTGGGAGAACTTGCACAATTGTTGGCTGACTAAATACGTTTTTTCCCCACCGTAAAAAGGTGTGACGAACATTATCTACAAGTTGAATGTAAATAAAACAAGGAAATAATTGTAGACACTGGGGTCAATAGGAGATCATACCAATGGTTACCAACCTTTTGTGTCTCGCATACCTCCTACCTCAATGATCCTATAGTTTTACATGTACCAAAGATGGAGTCAATTGCTGCACATTTAGGAGTGGCACACTTTTTCACAATGTTGCCATTGTTAACGTGAGGCCTGTTGTGATCATTACTAAATCGACGTATTGCTCAAAGTAAAATTAAGGACGATAACATTTTTAGACTGGATAAATGCACGACACACATTCTGTGCCTACATAAGAATGAATGGGCTTACAGAAGAATGAATGCTATCACAGCGCTGAGTGAGCAATTCATCTGCCAATACGATTAAACCCCTAAGGAAGAAAGAGCAACAGAGAAAACAACTCCTTCCCTGGATGAAGTCTACCAAAATATATTTTTAATGCGAGCAGTAATCTTCTTTCCTGATGTTATCTTCTGCAGTGTTGCTCAGGGTGTACCAATGTGTCTTTGTACAAGTCAGATACATTCATCTGGAACTCATATTGATTAAGACTGCTGTGACCGTAGAAAGCTAATGAGCTGCTAATGTAAGAGGGGCTGCAGGTATCCACGCTACACAGCAAAAACTGCAGTGTTAAAATTTCAGGGTTAAATATATCAGAGTTGTTTTTAACACTTAAAATGTTATTTTATGACATTGAGTGTTAAATGGTGGCCAGTATTGGAGTTATGCGTCAGTGTTGATTAGTCCTGAGTGAATTTAACACCTAAAAGGTTAATTTGGCACCTCCCACCCCACCTGGTTCTCACAACACAGACAGAGGACCGGTTGGAACTGGTTTGAGCCAGTTTGGACACAGCCGACGAGGGCCTACAAGACATTTGCTGCTGCTCTCTTCGGTAAGCATAATTTAAAGTTTAGTATTCCTTAATTATTAACTATCTTCTCAGTAGAAATAACATTTTGAGTGAAGGCAGAGCCGAATTCATCAAACTTAATAACGTGGATGTCTTTTTGATGTAGCTTAGCCGGTAATGCTTGCTGACTATTGTGGTCAAAACCCAATTTAGGACAGACCTCTACGCTTAATGTTTCATTTGGGGGTTTTGGTAAGTAGAAATCGATGTTGGACTGTGTTCTTTCTGAATATTAGGTTGTTTTTTTTCCATTTCAAAGTCACGACCTCAATCTGTTTTGCATTGGTTGGACTCATGGTGCTAGGGATATTTCAGGATTTTTGACATTGGGCTTCATTTCCTAGTTATCCAGAGTGTTGTTGTCTGGAAATATTTTTTTTCTTAAATCCATGCAGTTCTTATATTTGAAGAGCTTAGTGACGCTAGGCTAACGCATTTCTATGGTATCCGCAACCCTGCATTAAAAACAGTCTGACCCACTCCACAGTGCACCTGAGGTAAATCACTTATAACGCCAGACTAACCTGTGTTAATAGAATCATTTTAACCATTTTGCATTTAAAATAACTTTATATTTGAGCAGCATCAGCTTCGTCGCTGTAAGCTAACGCAGCGGCGGAGTGATCTGCGAGAAAATAGTCCCTCAAAATGCGGTAATTCATGTGATACAAGGTCAGTTATATTTCAAAAAAATATTCTATTAAAACACAGACATTTATATGGTTGCTGATACCTTAGAAATGCATTAGCCTAACGCCACTAAGCTCTTCAGACTATCTTCAGACATCAACAACACTCTGGATAACTAGGAAATGAGGCCCTGTGTAAAAAAACAAAAAAAACAAATCCTGAAATATCCCTTTAACTTTACAATGCAGTTTGAGTTACTTTCGGGCTGCTGCGCACATGATGTCCAGGTCAATGCGGGGTTGCATGTCGATGTTTTGCAAAGGCGATTGTAAATGGCCAAGCTTGGGGTCAAAGAAAGCTGCAGCTAAGCTAGGTAGGACATGCATGTTCACGGCTAAAGCTCTAGAAGACTGGGTAATGGTTGAGGTTAAGTTCAGGTTTGGAGGGATAGCGGAAGGGCTTACGTCGTGTTGGGCTAGATTTATTGGGGTACTCGATCTTATATTTAATCTTTATTATATTAACTGTGCTTAATTTTGTCTGTAGGTCTATTGACAGTAAAATGGTGGTGCTGGTCCAGGTGAAATACTGCAAGGAACAGAAGTATGTGAGCCTGAAGGAGATTGAAGGTCAATATGATTTTCAGCAGTTTTGCGAGAAAGGTAAGTTAAAAAAAAAAACTTGCCGCTGTACATAGTAACTGGAAAAAAGGTGTCTACATTCATGATGGTTTGAATGCACCCGAGTCATTGAGTAATACACTTGATTTAACTTTTTGAAGTGTTTGTAGTAGTTTTAGCACACAGCACATTATTATCATCTCAGGAACAATGTATTTTTTTCTTTGGGAATACTATTTTTCAATAGTGTTAAATGCTTGTTTCTGATTATGTCACTTCTAAAATGTGAATCGATGTGTGGCAATCTGTTTTGTTTTTTGACTCAAGTTTAATCTTACCTTGAATAATTATTTGGCTTACTAGTTTAAGCCTGTACTTGTAGTTTTAAAGTCGCTGTGTAGGTTCAAAAAAGCTGTTAACATTTTAGCTTCATTGCCCACCCAGACTAATTCTAATTTATTAAGGCTAGTGACGCATGATTTCCTCACAAACTGCTGCATGTAGACTGTTTCATAATTCCAGTCAATAAAATTTTATTTAAAACTCTGTACATTTCTTTCAGTTATTGAGAGATTCTGCTTGCCACCTGAAGCAAACCTTACATTTAAGGATTCAACAGGAACAGAAGTTGATGGAGAAATATTCAGTGACCTCCTTCACCAGACTCAAGGCGACCCTGTGCTAACACTTTTCTCAGATGATGGTGGGATTGTTATCATATGTGAATAACCGTTACTGTGTAAAAAATGTATAGTATAACTCCTCTTTTGTTTTCAAGAATTTCCGACTCTTCTTTTTCATCTGCATCTGAGACGTCTTACGCAAGCGTGAGTTCTAATGCATCCACAATAATTCTTGATGATACCCCGGGTAAACGACCAAGAGTCGAGGAGACTGAGGCCGCATCTGCAAAACAGGTTAAAGTATTCAGTTTAAATCTTTTTAATTAGTTTGTTCTCTTGTCTAAAGTAACATTCTCTTCTATGTTTTAATCAGTTAATTGAGGGCGTGTTGAAAGAGAAGTCTGGTGGTGAAAAAGTGCTACAGGAGTACATGACAACTGAAACCTTAACGGACTCAACACGAAGACAGTTGGTTAACATACTTGTCTCTCATATGGTTGAACATCATGGGTACGTTTCTGTATGATGGATAAATATTTAAAAGGATTTATACATGTTCTTAATATGCTCAAATATTTTCCAGAAACCTCCCCTCTAAGGCCACTCGTGAACAATATGCCCTTGGAACTGTAATGGTGTTTCCATCTCTGAGAGATCCTTATGCCAAGAAAGGCTATGTAAGAATACATTTTACTTGCACAGCCATGGAAGGTTAAGTGGGCCATTTCAATACTCAGTAATAAGGCATCTTTTAATTTCAGGAGCACTTTTATGATCCTGTGAGCAGAACAGGATACATCGCATGGCGGCTAAAAACCATTCGAAGGCATGGGAGGAAAGGGGCTTCACACCCACCAGACAGCCCTGCTGACTCCTCTCCAGGGGGCCCAACGGTGAAAAGGATTGTTCAGGTCGACCTGCAGCTGGATGGGGACTCATGCCAAGAGGCCCTTTCTTTGCTCCACCACATTACGGACAACAGCTTGATTTTCCAAAAGATGAGAGAGACATTTCAGCACCGCCAGAAGCTTGTAAATGACTCTGCTGAAAGTAGTCACATCCTTTCCATCTTTCCAAGGTTTCTCGACACAAAAGGCTTGGTATGTTCATTTTGATGTTTTGAGTAGAGGCTTGTTTGTACAGTTCTGGTCAGTCTGGTATTATTGTTTGTAGGTTAATCAGGACTTCACACTCTTATTTCATGAGGAAACCTCTACCAGGCTTCTCCAGAAATGGGATGTTTTCTTCAAGCAAGGCATCATCCGAGAGGCCAAGCAGCTTAACTCAACACCTGAGCTTCGGTGCCTGATCCAGTCAGCACAGGCTTCATCTGGAAATGCCCTTGGTGAAGAAACAAGTGAGTATTGTCACGTTGTGATAGTATTTTAAAAGTAGAGTTTAGCCTGCACACACTTTAACTTTCTATAAAGGTCATTTACAATATCCAATTTATCTGCTTTTAGCTTACGATGATGAAATGGCATCCCTGTTGCTCCTGATTTATCTCCTTCCACCACCGCCTGGAGGACCAAAAGCCCCCAAAATCAGTGCGTCTGATGCTATTGAAAGACTTGTTGTTTTTCACAAGGTAAAACACCTTTTGAATGAATATCAAGTGTTCAAGCTTTTAAATGGACCATGTATGAATAATAGTGTCATGTACTTTTTTTTTTTTGGTGTGCCTCAGTCATGCTGCAGCTTGGAGGAACATCTCCGGAATCATAAAAGTCAACATCCCTACATCCTCGCTGTTGGGCCACAGAGGAAGATGATTGACAGCTACTACCTTGCAATGGATGCCCAACTGATCCCATGCCAGGCAAATCGCTTCCTCGGAGCCTTTGATGAACTTTTCAAGGCACATTTTGTCTTTAATTTGTCATATGATAGTGCTTTGGTAAATTTTTACACATTTGTGCAGACAACAGTGTTCAACATTGATGTGGGGAAAATGAAGGAGTCACCCAGAGTGAAAGAGTTGCGAGCTAAACTTCTTAATCAGACAGTAAAGGTAGCGCTTTGTGAATAAGATAAGCAATGTTGGCTTGTTTCGTGTGTAAAAACACATTTAGAAGCAGTAACCACCTGATTTCACATTTGAGAGTAGAACATGGCTACTATCCTGGACAAAAGTTCAAGTTGTATTGTTCTCAGGAAGGCTGTAAGCGCCACTTTCTAACTTATACTGGGTTTAGATTGCACCTTAACAGTGTTCATTCTGCTGATCAGCAAGTTGGTTCCAATGTTCCGCGTCTTTGCTCTGAACCAGTTGAAATTTCCGTTCAGAGACATGATTCAGATGACCAGTTTCAATCCCTCTGACCAATGTAGCTCATCTAGCTTTCCAATAGAGAGCAACAATCCGAAATGTACTAAAGATTCCACAAAAGAAATGTGTGCATCCATTGTTGCCAAATTACAGGGTAGTGGGATTTCTAGCACCTTGGTATCTTCAATTGTCGAAGATTTGGAAGAATTGACAAGCGATTTGCGCTCACAAGCAAAACAAGATGTTTTAGACGTTTTACCTGCAGGTGACCCCAACATTTCATTGATTGACCAATCTTTTAAAACATTTGAAAATCCATTTGCAAGCCTAAATACTGAGTGGAAAAGGAACAAATACTTCAGTGAGAAATGGGGAGTTGTTGAGCCCTTAGAATGTATTCTTGGAGTCAGGTATGACAACAGACGCAATTCAAAATCTGGTAATTATGAGCAAGTCCCTGTGAGAGATACATTTATATATGTGCCTATTTTGGATACTTTAAAGTTCATGTGCAAAAATCCTGAGATTTGTGAGTTATTGAAAAGAGACCAGCGATCAGCACCTAACTTGTTAACTGATTTAAAGGATGGTAGTTATTTTAAAAGCCACCCCCTATTCACTACAAAAAAACATGCATTTCAAATCCAACTGTACTATGATGATTTTGAACCAGCCAATCCTCTAGGATCTAAACGTGGGATTCACAAAATTGGTTGCCTGTATTTCGTTTTAAGAAACCTACCCCCCAAATTTAACTCTGTCTTGATGAACATTCACTTGGTATCACTCTTTCATGCTCAGGATCAGCAAAAGTATGGCTTTGATGCTATATTGAGACCGTTAATAAATGATGTGAAAAAACTGGAAAGTGAAGGAATAGCTGTCCCATTTTTTGATGAGCAAGTGTATGGCACATTAGCACAGATCACTGGTGATAATCTAGGGATGCATACAATTCTTGGTTTCACTGAGTCGTTCAGCAGCCGTCATTTCTGTCGTCTTTGTTTGATTGAGAAGGGGGATTCACAAAATGTGTTCAGAGAGGATGATCCAAAGGTGGTTATTCGTGGAAAAGAATTATTTGCAATGCATTGCCAGTCTCTTCAGGAAAACCCTCAAATTAAGTCAGTTTTTGGTTTGAAAAGAAACTCTGCTCTTAATTCTCTGATGCACTTCCATGTTTGTAACAACTACTCATTTGACATCATGCATGATCTCCTCGAGGGTGTTGCTCAGTACGAGATCAAATTATTATTTGGCCATCTGACTCAATGTTTTATTTCAACACAAGACCTGCTTTCAAGAATTTACAGCTTTGATTATGGATTTTTAGAACGAAAAAATCGTCCCACAAAAATTATTCTTGATGGCACTGGTAATGGCATTGGTTTAAACTCTATTCAAACCTTGTGTTTAGTGAAAAACATCCCTCTGCTACTTGGTGATCTCATTCCTGCTGGAAATGAGCACTGGCACTTGTTGTTACTGTTGTTACAAATAATGAACATAGTTTTTTCACCTTCACTCACTCAGGGCATGACTGTCTATTTAAAGCATTTGATCGCTGACCATCATAGACTGTTTAAGGTGTTGTATCCACTTAAAAACCTACTACCAAAGCACCACTTTATGATTCATTACCCCTCTTCTATCAGGAAAGTTGGTCCTCTGTTGCATTTGTGGTCAATGAGATTTGAAGCCAAGCACAAGATGCTAAAGGATAATTTCAAAAACTTCAAAAACATAACAAAGTCTCTTGCTAAAAAACATCAAATGGCCATTGCATATCACTGGGAGACAGTTTCACTCCAAACCAAGGAATACGGTCCAAGTAAATCCTTTAACCCAAACAATATGGCTGATGTGGTCAACAATCATCTGCTTGAAACATCAAAAGAAGTGTTCTCAACAAGTTGGGTGAGAGTTGATGGTGTTGAATATAAAGCTGGACTTGTGATTTGGACTGCAATGGAGGCAAACCTGCCAGTCTTTTGTGAAATTGGTGAAATACTACTGGTTGAGGACTGTGTTACGTTTTTGACCTCCAAACTGTGGACAGAGACTTTTGATGAGCACTACCATGCTTTCAGAGTGTTTCGATGTGAGGAAAGACATCTGTTTAAAATTTCAGAGCTAAAGTCCCCTAAACCTTTCGACATTCAAAGGTCCTACAGTGTCACTGATGAAACTATGTACATTGTTCCAACATTCACAATGTTTTAAATGTGAATAAATGTTTTAAAGGCACATGACTCATGGGATTTTATTTTGAAAATTAGTTGGTATTTAACCCTGTAAAGTGTATAGCCATTACTCCTCCAAATGTTGAATTAACTCCAGTAAAGAGTGAAATTAAGTCTCCATAAAGTGTTATATAAATAAATGCTCAAACTCAAAAAGTGTTATTTATGAACACTTTGAGTGTTATTTTGACTACTTTGTGTGTAACTATAACTCCGACATAAGGGTTAATTGGTAACCCTGGTTCAGTGTTAACCAAGTAACACTTTGGAAAATGTTAACTTAACTCAGAAAAGTGTCTTACCATATAAAGTCTGAGAAAGTGTTAAAATTGACTCAAATTGAGTCAAATTAACACCCCAATTTTTGCTGTGTACTCTCCTCCCGGGACAGCAGCCAGCCTCCATCCCAGTAACAGACACTGAAAATCTAATACAGATGACTTCATAATTTTTGCCTTGTGACCTTTCTGGCATGCTTTCCTCCCCTCCAGTACTCTTCCCTACACATTCCTCCCCCGCCATCCTCTGCAGCACTTTAAATCCTCTGTTTCTCATTGTGTTTCACCTTGTATTGACTTCCAGTGCGCACCTCTTCACGTCTCATCTCAGCTCGCCCCCCTTCCCCCATCATAAGGGCATTATTCATGGCTTAGGCTGAGAAGGCTTTCAAGGTTACCGACTCTCAATACGTGTCACTGCCATTTGTGTTTATTTGTGCACATCACAACCCATTCAAAACGGGACACTTCAACCTCTGTAACTGCTGCTACTAAACTACTGCACTACTGACACACTTTTAGGGCTTGTCCACGTAGCCCTACACAGTACAGTGTGCAGTACACAGCTTCCGTAGTGTCCATTGCAAGTATTCTCTGTACTTCTGGTATAGCTCTAGATCGGTGGATGCCCAGCGGGTTCTAACAAATCCTTCTAATTACAAAATATTCATCATGTTACCGCTTGATGCTTTCACTTTGATTTGAGCGTGAAAGCAAAAAAAAAAAAAAACGTTGGCAGAATTGAGCAAAGTGACTATGCCTTAGGACTCGTGCTTTCGGCTGAAGCATCTTTCTACACCTCGTTTTCATTCACACCCCATACTGGTGCACAAAATTGGCTGCTTTACAACACTGAGCCTGAGTATTGGTATCTAATTGGAATTTAAAAAAATGATATTGGAGCAACACTAAAGCTCCAAACGGGATAGACGTGCAGCGTATGACACCAAGTCATGCTTCTGTGCCGACTGCCGACAGTTTGGTTGTGTACTACAGTGGATTGAGTGTGCCACTGAGTATTTAAAGCTGCTATTACACTTTTTAAAACGACTACTCATGCATGGTCGTGGCGTAGCATGAAGCAAGTGAGTTTGATTCCAAGATCATGTGGTTTCTTCTACAACCACTGGGCACCTGTTTCTTCTTTCAAATTGAATGTGCTGCCATTATCATGAAACTGTAACATTCTCTGTTGTTCTCATGTAAATAAAAAATGATTATATTTCAGCGGCAGAGCATTACATTCCACCAAAACTGCTGTTATACCACTATGATGACCAGTATTGCAGACTCCAGCTTGCAGACAATCAATAGTTTTCAATATGGCTGGTGACGGCGAATGAATCTCAATTTTATTTTGCAAGATTGTGCATTCATTAGATGAACAAATCTTGATGAGTGTATCTGCAACTTGCTCGCTCTGAATTCAGAAGCACTCAAAGAGGAGAGGGCCACATCTAGGGCGGTAACAGACGAGGCAATAATTCACTGCTCAGAGATCAGGGTTTTATAAGGACGTATCAGCTGCCAGATGCCAGGGGACATAAAAAGCAGGGCTGTCTTCGTAGACTTTGATTATTTCCAGCTACAAAAGCATCATGATGTCATCTGTCAATTCTCTTTTGTTCCCAAGAAACATTTTATAGTCAAGCTTTTGAATCATTATGGCTTGTTGCGAAGGAGGTTATTTGAAGTAGCCAGCGATAAGACATCGAGCATTGCATGTTAACTCTGATTGTGCTTGTTCAATCAATATTAATGCCAAAGTGTATATAGATTTGTTTGTGGACTAAATTGAACTGCCAAAGCAGTGGGAATTGAAGCTGTAGAGACGTTATCAAAAGCTTGCTTAAAATACATGCCATCAATTATATGAAGCCAAATTGGGAAACAAGAAGAACAAGTTTTGTAAATGTAGAACACCAATGAGAATGATTTTAATATCCTTTTCAATTATTGCCTACAAAGCTCTAAAAAGTCAATTTTGCTTAAAGCAGAGATTCCCCTTTAAAAAATGTGTTGGTCAAGGTGATGATACATGCTGCACAACTGTAGGCAACGGAAACACAAGGTTGCATATTTTTTTAATTCTTTTTTTTTTTGTATGTTATTTTGCTATGCTGCCATTTTGTTCTTATAGCCAGACCTTTATGTTGATTTCGTACCTGACTGGTTCTGCTACAACTGTGGCCTTCTTCAGAGGTTGTCATGTGGTGTTGCTATGACGTGTCTGGTCAGCTGATTTAAACAGTTTTTGGCTCTGTCCCTAGCTATAAGAAAAAGAAGTGCATAATTACTAGAAGACCTAATGAAGCTAATTGGGTTATTTGGTATACCTATATAAATAGAACATTAATGCAGAAGAGCAACATAGAAGTTCAAACAATTGTGCCATGCAGAAGACAGGCGAGGCTGGCCGCTCGACCATAAGCTATGCTTCCAGCATGCAATGGCCCAGTGCACTTGCAATGTGCCCTTCCTTCTCTCTCTCCTGTTTACTATCCCCCTAAAGGGATCTGGTGCGTTCGAGGTGTTAAGGAGCACAGCATCATCATCATGTTTGTAGTACTCCACAGCCCTGGGTTTGCTCACAGCTTCTCAAGCTCTTGTCCACTTCAGGGAGAGATTTACAGGGAGAAAGTGCTGGACAGTAAGAGGCCTGACAAAGTAGCTGTGAGTTACAGCACACACTTTTTTATTTTGTTATGAAAAATATAGTGGAGCCTAATGTACCATCTTAGGCACAGTGGGTAGTGCTTGCGCTTCACAGCAAGAAGGATCCGGGTTTCGATCCCTGGGTCAGATGGGGCCTTTCTGTGTGGAGTTTGCATGTTGTCCCTTCATGCCTGCATATAGGTTTCCTCCTGGTGCTCCGGTTTCACCAACCACTAAAACATGTATGTGTGTGCATGAATGAATGTGGTGGTTGGAGGGTCCGTGGGCGCAGATGTGAGCAGCCACGCTTCTGTCGGTCTGCCCCAAAGGGCAGCCGTGGCTTACCATCACCGTGTATGGAGTCAGTTGTTCAGTGTAAAGTACATGTGACCATGTCTTTGTTTTATATAAATAAAGTCCTTCTTTTCTTTCCCCGTTGTTTCTACAAAAGAGTGTATACCGAGTTTGCTTGATAAGATTAAATTAGGTGTGAACCAAGTCCCTTTTACCCTTTTTTACCTTTTACTTTTACAAAACAAAAAGAGTGTTAAGATATACTTTATTGTCTCATTAGGGAAATGTGCGTTTGATGCCGCTGGGGCAACCTGAAAGGAGCAGTGGGCGACCACAGTGCAGCGCCCGGGGACCCATTTCCAGTGGAGATAACTGAATATCGCAGAGCAGTAGTAGGACGCAACATAGGACGGAACAATCCAACGATGAATGGAGGTGAGTCAGAGGTCTTTGTATTGCAGTGATGAGCAACTAGAGCCAGGTGTGCCTGCTCAGAGTCCACTCCCCACCAGGACTAAGCCTAAAAGAAAAACAAAGAGCCACAAGAAGGAGATAAAACAGGCACATATGGCCAAAACATATCAAATACAAGCTAGCCACAAAACACAGGATGATAGCCGCATGTTAGTTCTGCTGAAATTAAGCTAACACCTCACAGCACTCAGCGTTGATATTGTAGATTACAATTTGTTGAAACATTTGTAAAATTACTAAACAACTTTATTTTACCCAAGTGTCACCCTGTTGGTTCAGTAAATGACAAAACTCACAGTGGAGTCACAGAGGTGTAGAGTGAGAATTTATGTAGACAATTTCAGGCTAGTGTACAGCAAAAGTGACCAGCTCCAACAGCCAGAGCAACCATTATCACCATCTGCAAACTCATGCAAAGAGTAACAACACAACTAGTATTGTTCTACTACAGCTTCATTTACTCCTGCCACTACTACTATTACTACTAACTAACAAGCACTATTGCTACAAATTATATCTTGTAAAAATGCCTCCATGATTCCATATAAAATGTTCAAGGTAAACCAATGCTGATGTTGATTTTCTGAAAAGGCAGAGCAGCAAGGACTGAATCAGTCTGTTACTGCATAACAGTCAGGGTCAGCCTGAGGCCAGTCTGTGTGGATATTTCACATCAGTCAAAGTAACTCTGCAACTCTCTTTCTGTGCAGCTCTCTTTACAAGAATTAAACCAACAGTTCGGTTCATAAATATGTTTACAGTGACCAAAATGTGTTTCTGTTTTTGTCATCATCATTATTATTATTATTATTAAGCATACAGACTATTTAAAATAGTTATTTAATTGATATGTGCCCTCAGTTTATACTAATTTGAAGGTATTCACAGCCACATCAAAGAAAGGATTCATAACTGTATTAGACCCTCGGGCTAACATTGATCAAATCAAATCAAATTAGCACATTTAAAACAAATGTTGTTGACCAAAGTGCTTCACAAATAGGTCTACAGTACAAAAAATAATTGATGCTGAATATAGTCTTGCAAGAAAAAACTACCAACTGTCTTCCTTGCTCAAGGATGCATTATGGCATGACTTTTGAGAAACATGTACCTGAGTATAGGCTCCTATAAATTTCCCTTGACCCAATATTTATCAATACCTTCTGAATAACTAATCCATAAGGTTAAGTAAAAATAGTTAAATATCCATAGACAAAAAGCTAGTCACAAAGATACTCACATAATATGGTAATAACTACCAATATTAACAGTGGCTATTATTGCATTTGCTCTGGTACTAAACAATGAATATCACAGAAGAACAACAACAACAACTTTATTGTCATTATACAATTAGTATAGTACAACTAATTGTGTAGATTAGATGTTAAGGATTTCACATTATATCAATGCATTGTTTTGCTTTCTGCCTCACGATAGGAATGCTGTATTAGTCATGATACTGTCTGCACGTCTCTTTCTCCGACTGTAAGTGCAGTCTTTGTGTTTGAACAAGGAGTGGGCTGAGTGTTGAGCCTTGCTCTATATTAGTACGTTATAGAACCAATTTGTTATTGCGAGAAGGCTCCTGATCATCTGCTATTTTAGTGGAAAGAAACAAACCCTTATGAGGAACAGTACTCAGTTCATAGAGATCACCCAATGATTAAATCACAGCCATGGTTTTGTTGTATATACATATGTAGCAGAGTGGAGGAGATGTTTAAAATAAGTACAAGATGTTGCCACAACGCCACCCAGTATAACTGGGAAAATAACTTTAGCAAGGTTCTAAGGTCACACAGGTTCATTTTAAATTGATCACAGACAATCGTTCCATGAAAATACAATACACTGCGTTCCCAATTATTATGCAAATTATATTTTAGTGTCTAAAAGGTTAAAAAAAAAAAGTTGGCAGGTAAGTTAAGGGAAAAACTACTGAAAAAGGACGTTCTACATTATTAAATAGACCACCATTTTCAAGCAATTATGGGAAAGAAAAAGGATCTCTCTGCTGATGAAAAGCGTGAAATAGTTGAATGCCTTGGACTAGGTATGAAAACCAACATTTCATGAAAGATCAAGCGTAATCATCGCACTGTTAAGAGATTTGTGGCTGACTCAGAGCACACACAGGTTTGTGCAGATAAAGGCACAATATGGACGGTTTCTGCCAGACAAACAGCTGCTACAAAGCAGCAAACAGGTATTTGAAGCTGCTGGAGCCTCTGGAGTCTCCCGAACATCAAGGTGTAGGACCCTCCAGAGGCTTGCAGTTGTCCATAAACCATCTATCCAGCCTCCCCTAAACTGATAATTGAATTCTCATGAATAGAACTGGCTGCAGTGGGCCCAGAAATACATGAAGACTCATTTTCAAACAGTCTTGTTCACTGAGTGCCGTGTAACCCTGGATGGTGCAGATGGATGGGGTAGCGGATGGTTGGTGAATGGCCACCATGTCCCAACAAAGCTGTGACGTCAGCAAAGAGGTGGCGGTGTCATGTTTTGGGCCAGAATCATGGGGAGAGAGCTGGTCGGCCCCTTTAGGCTCCCTGAAGCTGTGAAAATGACCTCTGAAAAATATGGGGAGTTTCTGACTGACCACTTTCTTCTATGGTACAAAAAGAAGAGCTGTGCTTTCCCTAAAAAACATCTTCATGCATGACAACGCAGCATGTCATGCTGTAAAGAATACCTCTGCATCATTGGCTGCTATGGGTATAAAAGGAAAGAAACTCATAATGTGAATCCCATCCTACCCTGACCTCAACCCTATTAAGAACCTTTGGAGCCTCCTCAAGCAAAACATCTATGAGGGAGGGAGGTAGCCTGGCTAACGCCAGATTGCTGTGTGCGCTCGAATCATTTTGAACTTCACAGCAGTCTGGGGACCACGGCCAAAATTTTCACATGAATTTGGGGACCTATCACAGGAGGAGGGACGGCAAGACGATGACGCGCTATTTGACAGTTTGTTTGCGGGGGAAAAAAAAAAGTGTATTTACAGATCCAAGATAACAGATGCAGACGCGAAGTCATCTTTCAATCAAGCTTTAGACCGTGTTCTAAATAGTTTAGCTCGAAAGTGTACAGCGGGTATGTCATACATCATTGGACACGATGATACGATTGGCTATGGCTACGTGCAGACACATATGATAGACATTTGCAGTGCCCAGTAAATGGCTATGGACAATCGTAAACCACACCTTTCCTACGAGAAAATGAATTTGTGGTCCCCAGACTAAATATCATTTGTGATTTTAGGCTGGCGTTAGCCAAGCTAGGTGGGAGGCAGTTTTCATCCAAACAGCAGCTCTGGGAGGCTATTCTGACATCCTGCAAAGAAATCCAAGCAGAAACTCTCCAAAAACTCACAAGTTTAATGGATGCAAGATTTTTGAAGCTGCTATCAAATAAGGGTCCAATGTTAAAATACAACTTGACCTGTTAATCCAGCCATCCATTTTCTTCCACTTGTCCGTTGCCGGGTCGTCGGGGCAGCTGCTGGAACTGCCCAAATCCCATTGCACCAGCCCCCTATGGCTCCTCCTGCAGGTGGTGGGTCCACAGAAGGACGGCCTCATGGTTCTAACCGCATGCACAAAGACCAGACAGTTACGCATCAACTCGTCTAAGCTAAGGTAAGAACATATCTCAGTGTGTAAAAACAGTGGCCTATTCCTTTTAAAGGGCGGGTCCGGTCAAGGAAAACTGGGCACTCAAGTTCCACAGCATCACTGGAAAGCCAACACCACACTACAGCTAAACACAAACACCAGGTTAGCAGGTAGGCTAACAGCCGGACTCCATTTACAACAGCCTACCTTCAGAGCTGTTAGGGCATGAAAGTTGATTGCGCTCTACAGGGGCACTAAAAGAGTTGAGTGTTAGAAAAGGGTTTTGAGTTATTTTGCTATAATGAATTGAATAGGCTATACCTAAGATGGGAGTGGTGTGCACACAAAGAAGGACGTGCTTGAGGTCAGGGAACAGGACTAATTGATGGGCCATTTATACACAGGCAGGAGGGAGCACAACATGCGCCATACCACACATAGATTTTATACAATTAAATCAATCCTATTTTTCTATTTGTGCGTTAAATTTTGGGCAATATGTCTTTAAAACGTGTGTAAAGTACAAAATAAATAATTGATCACAACAACAAAAAACATACCTGAGTTGTTTGTTTATGCCACTCGTGCATGTTTGAGTGCTTGAATCTTCCCCTGTGATTATTCTTAGCGCTGCAGCAGAAGCTTATACAAAGCTCCTCCTGCTATCCCAAGCTCTTCCGCTGTTCTCTATAACCAGGGAGTGCTTTTATTACCTTCCAATCTCTGGCAACGATTAAAACTCCATCGCAGATCACCAACAGGCAAGTACATAGAGTTGCTTCAAAATGCTACTTTCTTCTTTTTGCATCAGGAGGAGCTACAGCTGCTGACCAATTCAGAGAGAAGTTCTGTTGTTAATCCCACAGCACTCAGCTTTCTAACCTCCTGTCTCCCCCAGACACTTGGTGAAACTTGGTGTGACATAATACGGTACAATTCATACACAAGGCAATTCAAAGTGCTTCACAGTTGCATAAAATTACAAGAAATAAATCAATCAATCAATCAATAAAACATCAGCATACAGTTAATCAATTACAGTAAAAGGCAAGAGTGCAGATAAAATACTTTCAGTTTTCATATGCACGGGTAAAAAGAGTTGTTTTCAGCCTGGATTTGAACATTGTCAGAGTTGAGGCCTGTCTCACATCCTCATGAAGACTGTTCCAGATTTTAGCTGCATGAAACTGAAACGCAGCCTCACCGTGTTTATTATTGACTCTGGGAACCACCAGGAGACCCCTCCCTGAAGTTCTCAGGGCCCGAGATGGTTCATACGGCTCTAACATGTCAGAGATGCACTTTGGTGCTAAACCATGAAAAGACTTGTACACAAGCAGAGCTGTTTTAAATTCTATTCTCTGAGTGACAGGAAGCCAGTGCAGAGACCGGAGCACTGGACTAATGTGGTCGTATTTCCTGGTTCTTGTCAGGACTTGAGCAGCAGCGTTCTGGATGTACGGCCAGTGAGCAGGCCGTTACAGTAGTCTAACCTGCTGGAGACAAATGCATGGATTGGTCTCTCTAAGTCTGGTTTTGACACTATTCCTCTGATCTTAGCAATGTTTTTCAGATGGTAAAAAGCTGATGATGCTTTGATGTGGCTGTTTAAGTTCAGGTCTGAGTCCATGATTACTCCTAGATTTCTAACCTTATTTTTTGGTTTTAGAGAGAGAGACTCAAGGTGACTGATAACACTTTGTCTTTGTGTCTGTGGGCCAAAAACAATTATCTCAGTTTTGTCTGAGTTTAGTTGGAGAAAGTTGTTTTGCATCCACAAACTGATCTGTTTCGATGCAGTGATAGGATTGTTAGATATGAGAAAGTAAGTGAGCTGTTAATATATTACTTTCTCTAGGACTTTTCCTAAGAATGGTAGGTTTGATATGGGCCGGTAGTTGTTCAGTACCTTGGGATCAAGGCTGCTCTTCTTTAGAAGAGGCTTAATGACCGCGGTTTTCAATGCCTTTGGAAATGCTCCAGCCTCAAATGAGATGTTGACTAACTGAACAAGCTTGTGGTAACAAGCTGGTCAGCACAGACTTCAGAAATCTAGTGGGTAACTCATCAAGGCAGCATGTACATAACCTCTTCGATTGTTTTGTCAGTAACCGGTGTCAAATGTGTCAGCTCAAGGTGTTTATCTGGTGTCAGGGTTGCTATTTGTGTTGTGGAAATTATGGCATTTTTAATGCCTTGGACTTGCAAACTCACTGCACTTAGATGTAGAGATTAGTTCTAAGGGCAGTGAAACTGGAGGCTTAGTTAATCTGTTTACTGTGGAAAACAGAACACGAGAATTGTTTCTGCAGTTTGTGATGATTTTAGAGAAGTACTTCTCCCTTTCTCCACGCAATATCTGGTTGAACTCACAAAGCACTTCTTTGTATATCTCAAAATGAACCTGGAGCTTTGACTTGCACCATTTCCGTTCGGCTTTTCGGCACTCCCTTTTCTGTGCCCTAACCGAATCTTCACTTCTCCAAGGTACCTTTTGTCTATTGTTAACCATTTACCATGACAGGAGCAATAGTATCCAAAATATTTAAGACGCTTGATGTGTAAGAGTCCAACAGATTATCAGCATTAGAACATGTGGGATTTTCAAATCTGATCATTTCCATAAACTGTGTCCTTGTTGTATCATTTATGTGTCTTCTTTGAATAACTCCAGGCCCAACCACTGGTTTGGGTGTAACAGACAGGTCAAAGAAGACACAAAAATGATCAGATAAAGCAAGATCAACAACATTCACATTTGATATATTAATACCTTTTGTAATAACCAGATCTAGAGTGTGACCTTTGTTGTGAGTCGCCTCACTCACGTGCTGAGTTAAACCAAACATTTCAAGGACAGCACTGAGTTCTTTTGCATGCCTGTCATTGGTCACATCCATATGCACATTAAAAATATTAGATTAGAAATATAGGCCATGAGACGGGACCCCAAATGTGGGCTACCGGTACCATTTTGAGGGATTAAATTTCCTTTTGATTTTCATGAAGGTACATATCTCTAGTGTTGGAAAATGTGTGATAGCATCCGATCCATGGTAGTTTTCATGAGAAATCAACACTTTTATCATCCCATCTCAATATACGGTGTTCAGTTACTACTAGAGATAAAGATGCCTGTATAATCCAAGTGGTTGTTCTCTTCTTTTGCAAAGTGCAGGATCTTGCAGACCATCAATAACAGAACCAACATTCATTGGCTTTTCAGAGAAACTGAGTAGTTAATAGCCTATCCATCATTATTATTTGCTGTGTAATCTTAAAAAAGTTAACTCTACCAGATCGATTAGGTGAATGGTTGTATATCTCCGAAACAGGATGTGATGGAGACTTGTGTTGTTTTGCAATGAAAAGAGCAATGTCTGGGCTTTAATATCATGTGTCAACCACCTTTCTAGGTCGCTGGGGGGCTGAGAAACGTTATGTTGAAAATCGTGAAAATCGTTCAACTGATCATAGTGTATGGTGACATGATATGATATTATCTGATCACATGTTTTTTCTAATTTGGATTGTTTTCATGTTATTCTATACGATTTTGCCTTGTGCTTGCAAATACTAGCAGCAGGACTTAATCCAAAGGCAGTGATTCCAGCATCCATTAAGGCACATATCTTCACCAATCCAGCATGGGGCAGCAGATATTGATCGACTAGAGGAGACAATCACTGGAAAGGAGACATCACACATGGTTAATGGCATAGCCCTATGAGGCAACTCCTGTTGTGATATTGGGCTATACAAAACCATTGATTGATTGATAGCAGTATAGGCAAAGGTGTATGGAGTCCTCACCTGCCCAGTGCTGAACTTCCATGAGTTGAAAAGCTACAGTAGATTTCAATTGAGGCTGAACATACTACTTTAGATGCTTATGTGGCTGAAGCACGTGTTGGACCACATCCACTCATGGAATGGAATGACCATGCCCAAGAGATGAAAGAGTTGAGCCAGACTTCCTCAGTGCAAAACATGGTGTGGATCCTTATGAGGCAGCCACAAGCTGAACATCAAATTGTCCCAAGCTGGACTGGTTTCAACATAAAATAAGATAATCCTTTAGAAATCCGTGATACAATAATCTATGACAAAGTAGAAATCTGAGAGGGTGTAGTAGCACCTTACCACAATAAATGTGCCAGCTACTGAAAAGAGCACTGTGTATGAGATCTTTAAGCGTTCAGACCTTATTTGTGAAGAGTTGAATCTGGATTCAGTGGTAGTTGTCCTAGAGTCTAGGACAAAGCCCTTTATGTGGCCAAAATTGCTTGGATGCAAAAAGAACAATTCTGTGGTCTGTGGGACGTCTGCTGTGATCTTGGCTCCTCTGCTGAGGGACTCCTTCGGCTCGGGGTCTCTATAGTCTGGATCTCTCCTTCTGTGGTTTCTCTTTTCTCTCCCTGGGTTTTTAAGTTTTTCCTCGCCGTGCTGGAGAGTCTATGGACAGGGGACACTCACGCTGCTCCTCATCACCTGCTGCTGACATTTAATTGGACATCATGTTTATGTTTGCGTGGATACTTCACTTGCCTGGACTTTACATTGTCTTATTTACTGTTTTGTTTAATTGCCTTAATGTTTAGTGCAGCCCTGTGAGGCAACTCCTGTTGTGATATTGGGCTATACAAAACCATTGATTGATTGACAATTCATACTATCTGCAATGCATTGTCTATTCTTGGGAGGAGATTTCAGAATGGTGGGCTGAGGGATGTTTGCATTGAAGCAGGCATAGTTGCTGAGGGACCCATAAGTGGGGTGATGGATGGGAAACACTATTACCATGCAGAGTACACAAGTGCATGTATGAAGCCATGATGGGACTGGCATGGTCAGAATTCACTAATCAGTTAGAGACCAGACTAGCAATTTGAAAAAAATGTATGAGGTCAACTCCTTTTTAGCGCAGGCGGTTGCTTTGGCCAGTTGTTTGACATTCAGTTTTGAACAGTCCACTTTTATCTGGAGGTGTTCTAGACCTCCGCCATAGCAATGGAGAACTCTCAGCTTGCTGGATAGCATATCTGGAATTTGTGGAGGATGTAGTCCTTGGTCTTTTAACAATCCTCACGTGAAGGAATTTGGACTTTTGACATCTTCTCCTACTCCTACCATGGTGTTTCGCCTATGACAATGTGAACTACGCTCGATATCTGTCTTCATGTTATAAAAGGTGTTGAAGCTACCTTTAGAGATGTTGCCAAGTCTTTTCAATGGCACTGAGACAGTGTGGACAGAGCAGCCGAACCTAATCTTATTCTGAGTGAAGGAGTGAAGTAAGTCCAAATGCAGGGAACTGCTCATAGAGAAAACTCTTTTTGCAACTGTCGGTGATGAGTGCTTTAGAATCACAGCTCAGGGCAGTGAGTTATTCCCAAGTCTCCAGTGCCAACAAGAAGAAGCTGATGGTCGTCTTCTTCTCCATGCCACCCATGCAGTTGAAGAAGGGTATAATGCTGTGTTACCTGCTCGGAGGACACAAATGTTTTGGTCATGTCCCTTGCTTTCCATGACACAATTTGGGCACTATGCTATGAGAGTGGGTTGTCTCATGATCGGAAGGTCAGGGGTTCGAATCCCAGCCCCTGAAGAACACTGTTGCTGTGTCCTTGGACAAGACACTTCACTCTCCTTGCCTACAGTGTCTGTGTACACTGGTGTATGAATGAGAGTGAATGGTGACTAGTTCCTTGTTGTAAAGCGCTTTGGGCCCGAGGCAGGTAGAAAAGTGCTGTATAATTTGAGACCATTTGCCATTTACCATAAAAGGTTCATTTAATTCCTGTTAATTAGTTGTAAATAAATGCTTTTGCTCATGATCCAAAACCTTCTCAAGACCAGACTAAACATTATTTATCTTCTGACAACCCTATGATTTAATGTATGCATGGACCCTACCGCTTACTTGTTCCCAAAGGCACATAATGTCGGGTTGGAACCCTTTAAGAAAACTCTGTTTCATTAATACTTCTTTAATAAAGCAACATATATGGCAAATCTAGGGCATTAGACAGACATTATTGTAAAATGCCACCAAGTCAGAGTTCACTTAACCCTTTTCTTGTGATATTTGAAAATCATCCACCATATCCAAAACTACCTTGAATCTAATGCTATCACACATTTTCCAAACACAGGGTCATATATCTACACAAAAATCACCATGTGGTTTAATCCTCAAAATGGTACCGATTGACCCTCCGTCTCACGGCCTAATATTAGATACTCTACAACCCTCTGGTTGTTGGCGAATAACTGAATTATTTCTCAAGTGCTGTCCCTAAATTATGTCCCTGTGCAGCTTAATGGAATCAGTATTCACCAACCCAAAATGTTACAACCTAAAGAAATATTGTCTGTCAAAGATATCCCCATGAGGATTCCAAATTATTTTATTTTTTCCGAAAACCTTAAAAATATTGGTAATCATACTAAGCGGCTGGCGTTAATTAAATCCTAGTTTCTATTCATCCAATTTATCAAAGTATTTCTAATCAGAGGACAACCTTGAGAGTCAACATGGCTGCCATTGCGCTGGAGGCAACGTAGTCAGCTGAGGACGCAACTGTCAGTGGTGAGTTATTACTGTCATATGTGGGAGGAGAGGGGTCCAGGAAGAAGGAAGTGTGAAGGTGGAGATGAGTTACATACTTGAACCCTTCTGCTTGTCCCCGATCGCCTTCATCTACAAATTACCTTCCCCCGGCCTCGTCTTGCCATAACTGTTAATCACTGCATAAGAACTGAAATGATATGGCTATTTCCAAAGGGCAAAAGACAGAACTACAACGCGATGCGTTGATCAAAGCAAGGCAGAATACTAATTAGAATAGCCTAGATAATGAGTTTCTGGGCTGAAGGTCCACAGCCACCAGTGCGGTTGTTAACAGCCTTATGTGACTTTGCTCCCATTTGCTTGGCTGGGAAAGACGTGCTGAGTGCTGGGCACAATAAGGATGGATATGGAACGTTTCAGGTGAACTTAAATGAGCAGGTCAAATGTTTCTTTGTAATAAACTCTTGTATTTCTGTGTGTTATAGGATTCAGTCAGATGATTATAGTACAGTATAATCACTGTATTGTTTTGACAAGAAATGCTACACGTTTATTGCCCTGTATGTAAAATTTAACCAAAACCATTTCACAGGCAAAACAGTCCAAGTAATGATAAGAATAGGCCTATACTGTGTGTCCATACTTTTTAGAATGTTCTATGACGCTTATGCAGTTGAACAATAAAGACATTCACCATAGTTACCTCAATCAAACTGTGAAGGTTATATAAAAGATAAGTAAAATCTCTCAGTTGTTGCTTAAATGTGTTTCTAGCTCTCACAGATGTTTTCCGATTGCTCTCATGAGTTAACTAGAAGCCGGAATTCAAAGCGAGACAGAGTTGAGTCTTGAATGAAGTGGACCGCCAATGCTAACACTGTGCAAATGTAGCCTCTTGACTTCCTGCTTCGAGCCGGAGGAAAATGTGCTATATCTAGACCAGTGCTGGGGTAATACTTTTTCAATAATATAACATATTACTTACAGTACATAAAATATGGCAATATATTAGTCATTACAATTTAAGTAACTCAAGTTACAAGTGCATTTAAATGTATGAAAGAAAAAATGCTAAACTCTACCCAAATAAAATGCAGCACCAAATCAAGTTGCACACTGGTGAATAAGATCTGCAGTTACGTGTTGCTAATGAGAGAATGGAGAAAGAGAAGGAAATCTTTGACTGCACTTTTGCTCGGTGGCATTTTCAGTTTATATTTTGCGAAAAGTAACTCAGAAGTAACTCAAAGTAGTGTAACTGAAACAGTAATATATATAAACATATTACATTTTTAAAGCTGTAACTACTAATATAGAAAATATTTCCATTTTAAAGTAACTTGCCCAACACTGATCTAGACACAAAATAGAGCAACATGGTCTGTTTTTTCTTTCATAAAGTCACATTTTACATTGTAGATAGATCTGGCCAAATGAAGTTTACTACTACAAGAAAATAATTTGATTACCACAGCTTTAAAGGCATGATTTTGAATCAATATTGCCTAATTTGAGGTAACAATGTTAAAAATCAGACATTGATTGTAGTGTTTACTTATTCACAATCAAACACACACTCTAAAACAAACAAAAATACAATGATCTCATCAGAAAGACAATAGGGTAACACTAGTCTTGATACTGTGCTATGTAACAATGTGTAATAACTTGTATAACCCTTAGGGTTAGGGGTTGATTGATTGATTGGATTTGAGTGATGATTTACAACAACATTATTGCAGTGCAGAAAACAAACAAAGCAACAAAAAAGTCAAAAGGAGTAGGCCGAAGCATATAAGTGCCTACCCCCATATTCAAAATTAATTTTCATTCCGGATACAGTAATACAACATCACATGTTTACATACAATATAACACTTTACATTACAAATTCCTGAATTACACAATTACAAATGTCCACATTGAACTTACATATAGCAGCATTGAACAGTGAACGGTACTGTAATTGTGATTCTAGGTTAAAATAAAGAAAATTATCGCGCTAATTAAGAAGATACAAGACGTTCTTGTGAGAAAAATCTACTTGTGCATTCTAAAAAGCGCCACAGGGTTGTGATGTAGCTGTGGGGCTTGGAATCGGCTCAGTCACAGAGAAAGAAAAGAAGAAACTGCACCTCAATATAGTTCAATGGCTCCGAACAACTATTAACTGGACAATTTTCATAAACTAATGGCTTAGCATATCTGAGAAGGAGTTTGGTATTCACCTTATCCCGCCCCGCTATAGCGCGAAGCCCATTCATTTAAATGGAGAATGAGGGAACATTTTCGCCGCTAAAATCTGATGTTTAGTCGATTGATTTGTGTAAATGTCCAATGTTCATTTGCACCAACAAGTCAACACTGCACCATTTCTCTCCGTGGTCTAAAATCGGCTTTTCGTGTAGTTATTGATTTTATCTCGACTTCTGCAGTCCTATGTTAACTGATAGGAGAAAAGGGGCGTGCACAATTCATGTGAACTTCCGGAATAAGGTGACTAGACTTTATGAGCCTATGGTGTATCTGTTTGGATACTGTCAATGTAGCAAACGCTAAAAGGGGGGGAAAAACTTCAATCTTTACATTTGACTGACTCCAAGCAAATCCCCTTTATATCCCCGGTGAACACAGCGTGAGCCTAAATCCCTTCGGGTCTCCACCCCACAATCAGTGCCAAGCCAGGTGCGCAAAGAGGAGCGCTCCAAGAAACAGGTGAGGGGAGGGCAGATGCACTCCACACGGTCACGATTATCTAAAATACAGTTAATAAAAACTGGTATTGCCACACTACTATGGAAGACTATTGGCACTTCATTCAATTGTCTATTCATTTGTCAAATGGCTATGCATTATGTTATTTTAGTATTTATTTTGAATTTGGATTTGGCAAATTGTAATGTTATATCCACGTTTGACATTTAATGTTCTATTCCAAAAGTTCTAATGGCAATTCAATATGCAAAGTGTCGATACAATGTCTTTATATATTTCAAAATACAAGATTTTGAAATGAATAGCATATTGATATGGAAATGTGGCCTCTTTATTCATTGTTCTATTCATTCTTAAAATGGCATTTAGTTTAGAGTTGTATTTGGCAAAGTTGCATGTTATATCCTATTTTGACTTGTAATGTTCTATTCCAAAAGTTCTAATGGCAATTCAATGTGTAAAGTGTCGATGCAATGTCTTTACATATTTCAAATTACAAGATTTTGAAATGAATAGCATATTGCCATGGGAATTCGGCCTCTTTATTCATTGTTCTATTCATTCTTAAAATGGCATTTAGTTTGGAGTTGTTTTTGGCAAAGTTGAATGTCATATCTTATTTTGACTTTAATATTCTATTCCACATATGTTAAGTTTCATTTATTGTGTTGTGAAACAGCACCTACCTCTGGATTGTATTGCATATTGCATATTGCATTGCCACACGCTCTGAGTGCAACTTTATTCAATGTGCTATTCAGTTCTTGACCCCTGGGAAGGCGGGCCCTGGTCCGCTCTTGGCGAATCAGAGATGAGTCTATATAGAAAACACTTGCTGGCTAGCCAGTTAAACGTCCAGAGCTAGTAGGCTAATGTTACTTTAAAAACGGGCTACTCTTGGTCGGTCACCAGTCACAGTTAATGTGAAGCCGATTCAGACAGTCACATGCCATATCTTCCAACTACAGCACCAGTGGGCACACTTGGATCTTCAGACGCACTCCGAGTCTGCACCAGGTATTACTGATGTACTGTGAAATCTCATGATGCTTTCTAGATGCTGTTAGTACCACTATTATAATCACCCTATTGGGGATTGCCCGTATCCGGAATCTAAACTAATTTTGAATATGGGGGTAGGCACTTACAGTATAAGCTTTCTTGCTTCGGCCTACTCCTTTTGAGGTTACTTTATTTATGTTCTGCACTGCAACAGTGTTAATGTAAATAATGTAAATAATTACTCAAATAAATCCAATCAATCAACATCAGTAGTAACAGATTAGAAAGTATTACATTTATGTTACACAACTCTGATCTAAAATACAAAATAATACTTAGCCTCATATTTGTACAGATGTAGGTTTGTTTATTTATTTATTTGACAGGGACATGTACAGGAGCATTAATCAGCTATGAAAAGATGCTTTGTACCAGACTTTAGCTCTTAGAGCTAATTTCCATCTGCAGTCCCCAAGACATACAAAACACTACAAAAAGCATAAAACAATACAGTTCATAATATTTACAGACAGTATTTACATTTGATAAAAAATAAAAAAAGAACATATCAAAGGGAAAACTTCTATAGTCTCTATAGTCCTCTATAGTCTATACCCACCCACTACCTTCTCAGACATAAACTGTAGTAGTAGTAGTAGTTGTTTTTTGTTTTTGTTTTTTCTTTAATGCTGATATTAGGTGTATTTTGTCGTCACGTTATTTAATCTGATCATCAGGATAACTGCACTGAAGATTGTGAGAATAGAAATTAACATGAGCATACAATAAAGCATAGTTTAATAATTAAAACAAAAACATGTGCCACCACGTTTGGTTTAGTGTAAGTATTCTGCCTTTACTAGTATGTGAGAACCAGCTTTGCAGATAGCTAACAGTCCCCAATGAAAACCAAGAAGCATCTTGCTGTATTTGTGTGATTTACTGAAGTACTTTAAAACTGTAACATACAATTACACAAAGAATGCATATTACAATCTCAATTGGGTAAATATACAATGCAAATAGAAAATAAGTAGCTTAGAGTTAACTAAACCTTCAAAAAAACGACCGTATTAGCGAGCGATTAGCACGATGCTAATTTACATGGGAAAAGCCATAGGGGTGCTAACGGTATTAGCGCCGAATATTTTCTTCATAAATACGAATAGGAAACATGCTAAAATTACTAAATTTGGTATCTAATGGAAGCTAAGATCACTATCATGTGAATACTTACAGACAGATATTTTTGTGGCCCAAAATAAAATGTAAGAAGGGGAAACTGTGGAGTTTCACTTTCTGTGGGACTGCTGAGCATGTCTGAACTAGGTAGCACTAAAAGCCTATTCATGCTCCACAAGACCAGCTCCTGTTCGGCAGCTCTTGCTGACACTTCGGTTCAGCAGAACTTTGTTCAGCAGAGCTGCAAGAACTCTCGCTGTGATTGGCTGGATATTTAGTGGGCGGGGTTATTTTGGCGGAAGCGAGAATCCAATGTTTATGTCACGGGCGGACTGGTTTTAAGTTGTTTTTAGTGTGTTTTACTGTGCATGTTTTTAAGGCTGCTTTTATGCATGTTTTAACTTTTAACCCACCCAAGCTCGTGCCCAATGGTATCCCCACCCAGGGGTTGATTGCCTCAACTGGGCACACCTGGGACAAGGTGTTTTTAAGAAGAAAGAGACTGAGGCACGAAAAGAAAGAGAACAGAAGCAGAGGTGGTGCGGAGGGGCACAGGCCACCATGGGCCGCCGGGCGGCAGCGGCGGAGAAGGACGCACGCACGGACGGACGCATACACGCATGGAGGCACGACAAGGACCCGGAACGGGGAGACACGGCCCACTACGGACAGGGGACGCCGTGGACGGAGAGGCCGAGGCTGAGCGCGAGTGAGCCAGGGCTGGCTGGCGGAGGAGGGCGCCGGACAGGACGAGACACGACGACGCAACAGGTGAAGGCGGCGAGGGAGCGTTCGGGGTAAGCGATGTCCCCTGGACAGGCGCGGCGGGGTTGAGAAGCGGCGGCAGGCTCCCCCAGCTCACGTGCCCCGAGGCGGACCCCTGGACCTGGGATACAGCTCCCGGAGCCGGCCGGACCCCCCTTTTTAATGTTTTATCTTGACTTTTATACAGGCCTTTTAATAAACTGTTTAATTCTTTTTTAAAGCCGCCTTGTTTTATTGATTGCACCACCACGTAGGCTCGCATTGCCATTTTAACCTGTGACATTTACTTCCTAACACCGGTGCGGAAAACGGGAGACAACATGGATAGTTTTGAGGCACCACTCGCGGCAGTAAAACACTTAGGATTACAAGGACACGCAAATGGCAAACAATTCCTGGCGAGAAACGTTTTGGGCAAGGATGAAGAGGAAAGCAGAAGAGCCTGGCACTACCTGCGTGAAAGAAGCGAGTGATATAAAAAAAAGTGGTCAGGCTTGTGGACAGAGGGATACCACCATGTTCAATGAAGGTTCTTGGATGAACAACGCCTGTACTGAGAGGCTGCACAGACGTCAAACAACATGATTTTACCGAATGAAACGGAGGTAAGCTTTTAACGTTAACGTTTTCTAACGTAATATACCAGTGGGAGATGTGTGCTAAACATGAAGTCATGCTTCAAAATGGTTGCAATACCATGACTGATACATTTTATAATAGTTTGAACTCAAATGGCTCGTTTTATTTCTGTAATTCCTTGATTGTTTTGGCTGCTGAAAAAGGGGGCGTGGCAGTTCGGCAGCAAGAAATCTTGTGGAGTATGAAATGTCAGAGCCCAGATGAACTTTGTTCTCGTTCTTTTTGCCTCAAGAACAAGAACAAAGTTCTCGCATCTTGTGGAGTATGAATAGGCCTTAAGTAGACAAAACACAAGAAACTATTCCCACAAGGGTCAGTACAGTAGGCCAACAGCTACTAGCTAGTTGAATATTTGGCAGCAGACTAGATTACGGCAAATTAAAGAGGAGACCCTAAATAATATAGCTGGGTTACATTTATCATGGCAACAAACTGGGATGATGTCTTCCCTGTAGCTGAGCCTTTAACCAAATCAAACTTACATAGCTACAAAACGAAGCACTAGAGTGTTGCTAATAAGTTGAAGGGCAGTAACTGCTATTTTAAGCGAGGAATGAGCATATAGGATATTAGGAATATATCGCACTAAAACCATAAAGTGTACACTCTATGGCAACAACTGAGGGCCACCTTAGCATAACAGTTCACAACCTGTGTTTTTCTCCGCACAGTGCTGACTCGGAGTGCGTCTGAAGATCCAAGTGTGCCCACTGGTGCTGTAGTTGGAAGATATGCCATGTCACTGTCTCAATCGGCTTCACATTAACTGTGACTGGTGACCAACCAAGAGCAGCCCGTTTTTAAAGTAACATTAGCCTACTAGCTCTGGACAAGTGTTTTCTAAAAAAAGAAAAAAGAAACACTAAACAGTACTGGTATTTTAACAAACACGCTTCTATACTTACATAGAACCTCCTTAGAGTAACTTGGAATCTTCATGAAGGGTGATCTGTTACTTCCAATCCGTCATAACAGCATTTACTTCCAGCAACAAAGCAACAACACAGCGCATCTAGCTAGGAAGATATAGACTCGTCTCTGATTGGCTGAGAGCGGACCAGGGCCCGCCTCCCAGGGGTCAAGAACTGAATAGCATATTGAATAAAGTTGCACTCAGAGCGTGTGGCAATGCAATATGCAATATGCAATACAATCCAGAGGGAGGTACTGTTTCACAACACATTAAATGAAACTTAAAGGTCCTATATCATGCAAAATTGACGGCGGTTTTTGGCTTCATTCATGCAGTTCTAAGTAATCCTCCTGAATCCTGCTCTCTGAGCAGCTGTTCCGCCCTCTCCTGGTAAATGACTGAGCTGTTCAGTTGTGTCGTCACAAAGGAACGGAAGTGCTCTACGTCTGTAATGTAATGCCTTACGGCCTGGTTTTAATTTATAAAACAGCTTTTTCATTTTTGTTGTTGTAAGAGAGCAATAAAGAAAAAGAAAAAAAAGAAAAAAAGAAAAAAAGAACTCTCCGATGCGTCTGTGCTGTCCCACGAGGCTAATCAAATGCACCCCCGGCCGGAGGATCCATGGATCCGAGCAGAAGTGTTGTTTTTGAAGACTGAGCTCTTTCTAACCTACTCTGGACACCGCCTGTTCTTTTTTCTTACCGAACGATAATGTCACGGATGCGCGTTTGGCTACGAGAGGAACAGGACTATTCAACCTTCCTAAAGAAGAGTGCACTCGCCAGAAGTTGGAATTTCCTTCCGGGATTCAGCTAGCTACTATATCAACCAACCTGATGGATGCTTGGTGAACCTTGGTCAGAATCAAAGTGGATTAACTTTTATAACCAACGCATGTCCCATAACCCGATGGGGAAGCCAGACTGAGCGGTGAGTCAATCAAAACGCGTGTTAGCATGTGTGTTAGCCATTTATGTGTTGCACATGTCAACTCCTTATAACTGCATTATGTGAAGCAACTTCACTTTTTTCACTTTTTGCAGCGATATTTATAATACTGCAAATGTGGAATGAGCGGAGAGAGGGGCGGAGTTAACTGAATCGAAGCGTTTTGTCTTCCGGGTAGGGAAAATACCCCCCAAAAATACTTATATTTCTCTCAAAAATGAGTACTCCATAGTGATAGAGGTAGAATATACAGTATCATATAAATGCCTATACTTTACTTTGGAATGGCTAAAATAGCATGATACAGCTCCTTTAACATATGTGGAATAGAATATTACAAGTCAAAATAAGATATGACATTCAACTTTGCCAAAAACAACTCCAAACTAAATGCCATTTTAAGAATGAATAGAACAATGAATAAAGAGGCCGAATTCCCATGGCATTATGCTATTCATTTCAAAATCTTGTAATTTGAAATATATAAAGACATTGTATCAACACTTTGCATATTGAATTGCCATTAGAATTTTTGGAATAGAACATTAAATGTCAAAACTGGATATAACATTACACTTTGCAGAATACAAATCCAAAATAAATACTAAAATAACATAATGCATAGTCTTCCATAAGCTACATGCATTTATCCACATTTAGGAGCACAGTTAAGTTGTAAATTATACAGAAGGAAACTTCCACTTTGATGGGTTCAAATTCCCTTCTCACTCAATCAATGAGCTGACGCAGCAGTGGAGAGACTTGTAATTAAGTTCATTGCACTCCACGATAGACATTTCCTGCTACCTGAAATAGTACATCAGCATTCAATTTTTTCCCCTTACTTTCTCCTTTTGGCACTGTGATTTTATTTATTATTTTTTTAAACGGCTCACCCGGCTGATTTTCATAATGTGATTATGCTTGTTGATTTATGCATAAGAGCCAAGACATGCTTGGTGGTTTTGTATTAGTCTGGGAGACGCAAATCAATTGGATGTGCAATTGAGCAAACACACTGTATCCCTCGATCCCTTTCTTTGAAAGTATTAAGCATGAGTGTTGAAGTCAGGGATTACAATAGTTTGGCAGTAATATTCATAATGAGAGCTGGGGGTATAATAGCCACCTGAATATGTTTGCAAGAAGTTTGAAAACATTGCTTGCACTAATTTGGTTATGAGATGACAATTTGCTGTAGTATTTTATACTCTATATGTATTGTTGGTATAGGGCTTGGCAATTAATAAAATTTAAGTCTAATCACGATTTTATTGAAGGTCGATCTCAATAATTGCATGGTGCATTTTAATCGACAGGATGATTAGCAATCCTCCATCCATTTTCTTCCGCTTTATCCGGGGCCGGGTCGCGGAGGCAGCAGTCTCAGCAGAGATGCCCAGACTTCCCGATCCACGCACACCTCCTCCAGCTGTTCTGGGGGACCCAGAGGTGACACCAGGCCAGCTCGGAGACATAGTCCCACCAGCGTGTCCTGGGCCTTCCACGAGGCCTCCTCCCAATAGGACATGCCTAGAACACCTCCCGAGGGAGGCGACCAGGAGGCATCCGGAACAGATGCCCTAGCCACCTCAGCTGGCTCCTTTCGACGTGAAGGAGCAGCGACTCTACCCCGAGCTCCTCCCGGGTAACTGAGCTCCTCACCCGATCTCGGAGGGTGCGCCCAGCCACCCTGCGAAGGAAACTCATTTCGGCCGCTTGTATCGCGATCTTGTCCTTTCGGTCATTACCCAGATCTCATGACCATAGGTGAGGGTGGGAACGTAGATCGATCGGTAAATCGAGAGCTTTGCCCCCTGACTCAGCTCCCTCTTCACCACAACAGTCCGATACAGCGACCGTATCACTGCTGACGCTGCACCGATCCGTCTATCGATCTCACGCTCCATCCGTCCCTCACTCGTGAACAAGACCCCGAGATACTTGAACTCCTCCACTTGAGGTAAGGACTCCCCACCGACCTGAAGCGGGGAAGCCACCTTTTTCCGGTGGAGAACCATGGCCTCAGATTTGGAGGTGCTGATCCTTATCCCGGCCGCTTCACACTCGGCTGCAAACCGCCCCAGTGCGCGCTGGAGGTCCTGATTTGATGAAGCCAACAGAACAACATCATCTGCAAACAGCAGAGATGAGATCCTGAGGTTCCCAAACCGGACACCCTCCGGCCCCTGGCTGCGCCTAGAAATTCTGTCCATAAAGGTAATGAACAGAACCGGTGACATAGGGCATCCCTGGCGGAGACCAACACGCACCGGAAACAAGTCTGACTTACTGCCGGCAATGTGAACCAAGCTCCTGCTGCGGTCATACAGGGAACGGACAGCCCTTAGCAGAGGGCCCCGGACCCCATACTCCCGGAGCACCCCCACAGGGCACCACGAGGGACACGGTCGAACGCTTTCTCCAAATCCACAAAGCACATGTGGACTGGTTGGGCGAACTCCCACGAACCCTCGAGCACCCGATGTAGGGTATAGAGCTGGTCCAGTGTGCCACGACCGGGACGAAAACCGCATTGTTCCTCCTGAATCCGAGGTTCGACTATCGGCCGGATCCTCCTCTCCAGCACCCTGGAGTAGACCTTACCGGGGAGGCTGAGAAGTGTGATCCCTCTGTAATTGGAGCACACCCTCCGATCCCCCTTCTTAAAGAGAGGGACCACCACCCCGGTCTGCCAATCCAGAGGCACTGTCCCCAACCGCCACGCGATGTTGCAGAGACGTGTCAGCCAAGACAGCCCTACAACATCCAGAGACTTAAGGTACTCGGGACGAATCTCATCCACCCCCGGGGCCTTGCCACCGAGGAGCTTTCTAACCACCTCAGTGACTTCAGCCTGGGTGATGGATAAACCCCCCTCCGAGTCCCCAGCCTCTGCCTCCTCATCGGAAGACGTGACAGTGGGATTGAGGAGATCCTCGAAGTACTCCTTCCACCGCCCGACCACATCCCCAGTCGAGGTCAACAGCTCCCCGCCCGCACTGTAAACAGTGTTGGTGAAGCACTGCTTCCCCCTCCTGAGGCGCCGGATGGTTTGCCAGAATCTCTTCGAGGCCGACCGATAGTCCTCCTCCATGGCTTCTCCGAACTCCTCCCAGACCCAGTTTTTGCCTCTGTGACTGCACGAGCTGCAGCACGCTTGGCCTGCCGGTACCTCTCAGCTGCCTCCGGAGTCCCACAAGCCAACAAGGCCAGGTAGGACTCCTTCTTCAGCTTGACGGCATCCCTTACTTCCGGGCGCCACCACCGGGTTCGGGGATTGCCGCCGCGACAGGCACCAGAGACCTTATGGCCACAACTGCGAGCAGCCGCATCGACAATGGAGGAGGAGAACATGGTCCACTCGGACTCCATGTCTCCAACCTCCCTCGGAATCTGGGTGAAGCTCTTCCGGAGGTCGGAGTTGAAGACCCTACTGACAGCAATTAGATTAGCAATTAGATTAGCAATCCTGTCGCAGAAAAACACATGAAACAGAGCTGCAAGAAGTGCCCACTTGTTTACAATGGGAAGCGTCTGTAACAACTGACAATGGATCGTTTTAAAAAAAACTGGGTAAAACAACAAACTTATTTGTTAATCTCAAGAACCATCATCCCTCTAAACACAAAGCCATCTTGCAAAAATGCTCGACATCTGCAGGGAGATATAAAAGAATCTGGGTGCCACAGTTTCTCTCATATCAAGCCCAAGGATTCACTCTGACAAACAGAAAGGCTGGACACGACAACAAGAGAAGAGGATTGGGTGAATTTAACAATAAAATTGGCTACAAACCATGCTAACTTGCCTGCCAAACGAATCCTTCATAGATATTTCAAAACATATAGTCTGGACAGCGTATCTCAAAATCCGTGCTGATGACAGACGCATAACAATAGAGCACGCAATCGTAAACAAGCCAGAAGCCTTCCAAAAGTCCTTTTACAGAACCTTCGAACGTTTTTGCTCCGTTAGACATATAAATAAAAAAAGAAAAGAAAAAAAGGTATCGTCGCATCTTAATGGAAAGTTGGTGACAGTGACGCTTCTCTTTGGTATTGAATTTCAAATGTGAAATGATGCTCGAGCACTGCCAACGTTCTTTGAACAAAAGAATGTCTGAAGCAAATGCATGTCTTCATGGTACTTGAGTCATCTTCTGTACTCAGTGACTGACTGAGTACGACTGAGAGCTTAAACAGACATCACGCTACTTGTCTTTTTTTTAAAGTAAGTACTTTTTTTGTCATTGTACATTGTACGTTTACTTTGGATCACAGTAGCTGAAAGAAGCAGCATGGAGTGGATTAGCTGGACTTCTGACCGTGAAGTTTGAACTGTCTTTTATACTCTTTTATGTAAATTTGCTGTTTACTAGTCTTTGTGTACCTATTAAGTTGTTAACTCGTGAAAACTCTGGGAAGTCGTGGCCTTGTGACGCTCTGCACCGCACACAAACAATGCGCTAACTCTCGCTGTCTGCAAAAAAGAAAAAAAGAAAAAACTCTTGCTGTCTGCTACTGACATTCTTAAATGTTGGGTTGCGTTGGGTTGTGTCCCGACGCTTGTGTCTCGACGTCCCCGGAAGGAGTACTAGACAGTGCTCTGACTGGGGACTCCATTGTTCTACGGGTGGTCTTCAACGCCCATGAGGGCAATGACAGTGAGACATGGACGGGGTGATTGGGAGGAAAAGCCTCAACACAAGTGGTGCTTTGTTATTGGACTTCTGTGCTAGTTACAGTTTGTCCATAACAAACAACATGTTCGAGCACAAGGGTGTGCATAAGTGCACGTGGCAACAGGACACCAGAGATCGATGAGCTGTCATCTGATCTTCGGCCATGTGTCTTGGACACTCGGGTGAAACAAGGGGCTGATCTGTCAACTGATCACCACCTGGTGGTGAGTTCAATCTGCTGGCAAGGGAGACGGACCCAAACGTATCGTGAGGGTCTGTTAGGAAAGTCTGGTGGATCCGTCTGTCAGCAGGGTCTTCAACACCCACCTCCAGAAGAACTTCTCCCAGGGACGTTGGAGACATGGAATTCGATTGGACCATGTTCTCCTCCATTGTCAATGCGGTTGCCCTATAGATGTGGCTGCAAGGTCTCTGGTGCCTGTCACAGCATTCCCGGTGGTGCACAGAAGTAAGGGCAAGTCAAGCTGAAGGAGTCCTACCTGGCCTTGTTGGCTTGTGGGACTCCGGAGGCAGCTGAGAGGTACCGGCAGGGCAAGCGTGTTGCAGCTCGCAGAGGCAAAAACTCTGGTCTGGGAGGAGTTCGGAAAGGCCATGGAGGAGGACTATCGGTCGACGGTGGACGGTGGAAGGAGTACTTCAAAGATTTCCTCAATCCCACCGTCACGTCTTCCGATGAGGAAGCAGAGACTGGGGAATTGGAGGAGGACTCGGCGATCACCCAAGACGAAGTCACCGAGGTGGTTGGAAGGTTCCTCTCTGCAACATCACGTGGTGGTTGTGGAGTCAATCCAGTGCCTCTGGATTGGCTGAACGGGGTGGTGGTCCTTCTCTTTAAGAAGAAGGACCAGGACCTGGAGAAAGCATTCGACCGTGTCGACCGTGTTGCTCGCAGCTAGTGAGAGGACAGGAATGCCAAAGAGATTCGCTGCCAAGCTCTACTGTAACCGGGGCCTGGAGGGGATATTTTGGGTTTGCATCACTAACCAACAGGGTGGAATACTACACCCACTTACCCTGAGCAACAAAGTCACAGATCACAACGCGTCTGGTTACCGGGTGCTGCATCCACACAGTCATCTAGTGCACGCAGACCAGAGTTTTTATCGGCCATGCTCGGTACATCAACCCATCACCACACAGGTAAGAAACCAACATGTTACACACATTTATTAGGAGAGTGATTCATATTTGCATTCCTTCTACAACTAATTGTGCATTCATATTTGTATTTTTAACTGGACAATTCAGTGCTTTAATTTATTGGTTTATTTGGTAGGGACAGTGCAAGTTAATGAACAAGCCACACCGGATTGTAGCCTTGGGCTAATTTCCATCCGTCGTCCCCCATCCGCACTCTCAAACACACTCTCATTCATCCTGGCCTATTGTACATGTTTTTAGTGGTAGGGGAAACCGGAGTGCCCGGAGGAAACCTACGCAGACACGGGGAGAACATGCAAACTCCACACAGAAAGGCCCCGGCCTTGGTGGGAATCGAACCCGGGACCTTCTAGCTGTGAAGCACGAGCACTAACCACTGTACTACCGTGCCGCTTGTTCAGCTTCTCTTCAGCTGTTCTCCAGCACAGGTAAAGGGCTCAGAGAGGAACCTGTTGCCATGGAAACTAAGGGGTGAAGGAAAGGTTTTTCACTTTTACACAACTTCCCGAGACATTTCATCTCTCATCGAACGGCAAAGTGGGTAAGATTACCTCATGTAACCTGAGAGGAACACAAGCAAAGATACTTTATTTCTGTTCGTTCAGGAGGCATTTGTACAATTATAATCTATTTCTGAGTCATTTCAAAATCTCTAGAACCTACTCAGGACATGTATAATTGCATCGATGTAATATAATTAAACATACCACAATCACAATCGAACAAGTGAGATTAATTGACCTCTTAATAAATGAAGTGCTATAAGAAGCATAGGGACTCATTGTTTGATGGGTTATGTTATTGTCAAGCATAAATAAAAGAAAAAAATGGTACTGAGAATGAAATCTGTACATATTAGCACATTGCATAGTGTGTGTTCATGCCCTCTCAAATAACTAAATGTGCAGTAAACTGTGCGATTGTAGATTTTGGCACACATTTTTATCGCATGGCAATTTTCTAGCCGTACGATCTTTCAGTCTGTCCGTGTCTCTGTCTTGTATGACTGAAAATCGCACGGTCGCAGGGTTTTCTGACATATTTGTCGTGACTGCACTGCACTGTGGCAGCACTGGTCAAGCTGACTGACAACAGAACAGACACGGTAAAATGCTGCTGCAGGTGCCAGGAAGAGGGAGACACAGGGCGGACAGATCAGCTCTAATTTAAGCAGGGGTGGCACAGTGGCACAACCCTAACAGCTAGAAGGTTTGATCACCGGGTGCCAGGTGGGGCCTTTCTGTATGGAGTTTGCATGTCCTTCCCGTGTCTGCATAGGTTTAGGTCGCATTTCCTGGTTCTAGTCAGGACTCAAGCATTATAGTAGTCTAACCTGCTTTAGACGAACACACTGATTAGTCTCTCTACTTCTTGATGCAGTAAGTGTGCCGGACAGACTCCCATGGCATTGTTATGTACAGCAGTGGTCCAGGCACTAAGACACCTTTGATTTTGACAGTGTTTTAAATTGCAACTAGCTGCTGATGTTATTAATTTAATGTGGCTGTTTAAGTTCAGGTCCATTATTCAGGTCCATTATTTCCCCATAGATTTATCACTGGATTTTTGGTTTTAGAGAGAGACTGAAGATGACTAACTACACTTTGGTTCTTTGTTTCTGTGGGCCAAAGACAGTGTTTCAGTTTTGTCTGAGTTTAGATGGAGACAGCATACCATACACTGATCCGTCTGATGCAGTGACACAGTAAATCTACATGCCCATGTTCACCCACCGTCAGGGACACGTAGATCGAATGTCATCTGCATACATGAGGACACATTAATTGCGTGTATTCGCTGATCTAATGGAAGCATGTACAGATTGAATAAAATGGTTTCCTAGGATAGCTAAGCTCAACAAAAATAATAAAACTGTTGAGCACAGTTGGAGGTTTATGTGTGGCGCGGCCGATAAACACAATTTTGATGCATAATTAATGTTTTGTTTATTCTTCATTCCTTTTTCATTAATATCCACATGATCATTTCTCCTGTTTATTTGCCAGCAGGAGCCTATTCCACTTATTATTGTGCACGACTTGTCCCTGAGTGCTTCTTGTCTAAACATTCACTATTCTTTTTTTGTTCCAAAGTAAACAACCCAAACCTAATTATTTATCCCTTTTGAGTTGGTCCCTTTTATTGCTGAATGTCATCAGACTTTTTAATTCACTTCTTGGCTGCATATTCTTTGTGAAGATTCTGCTAAAGTTCAATTTATTTCCTTTGTGGTTGAAAATTGGTGCTGCTTTAAACTTGCAGCTTGATGTTTAGATTAAAGTGCCACTCCTTGTTTCGTCGCCCCATCAATTTACAATAAATACAAATCTTTAGAAAGAAATCACATTTACCCTTAGCTTTTGACTTAGCCTCTAGGTTGCTATATTCCATAAATCAATACAGTGGCATTGTAGCAGTCCATACAGTGGCATAGATCTGAAATCATACTGACAGCCTCCAGTCTTTTCTATTGAATTTTGCAGCTTCCAAAGACACTAAGGCAGACTTGATCATGTTGCTGATCTATGGCCGGACGCGCAAAGATAAATGGCACTGCTGGCATGAGCTGGGCTCCAGTTCATATGAAGATATCCATCAATGGAGTTCATAAACGCGGCGGCACTGTAGTACAGCGGTTAGCACTCGTGCTTCACAGCTAGAAGGTCCGGTTTGATTCCCACCAGGGACGGGGCCTTTCTGTGTGGAGTTTGCATGTTCTCCCCGTGTCTGCGTAGGTTTCCTCTGGGTACTCCGGTTTCTCCTACCACTAAAAACATGTACAATAGGCCAGGATGAATGTGAGTGTGTTTGAGAGTGCACATGGGGGACGACGGATGGAAATTAGCCCAAGGCTACAATCCGGTGTGGCTTGTTTACATGCATGACCATGTATTTCATTAACATGCACTGTCCACCAAATAAACCAATAAATAAACCAGAGGATACTGAGTGGCTCACGTCATGTAATCTAGACAGAGTATAAGTTGGTTAAGGTATACATAAGTTTGTCGGGAGTAATAACCAATATAACTGTATGAATGCAAGGATTATTGACAATGCAGCAACTAATAGAATATGGCGTCGCATGTTGTGGCGGTTTTGTGCATCTAGGCAAGGCAAGTTTATTTGTAGAGCACAATTCATACACAAGGCAATTCAAAGTGTTCACAGTTGCATCTATATGTTTTTGAGATATTTTAGTGGTGTTTTGTTGCGTTTTTGCTAGACATGATTTAGCTAAACTACCTTTTTAATGTAAAAAGTGCTCCATGAAAGTTATTGTCCAGATTTCAAATACTACAAGTTGAGAGACAGAAACAGAGACTAAACAGGAGATATATGAACCTGCAGTGTGGCTCATCCTCACAAGCCACTTGTTCCGACTGTAGAGAACATTGCTCGAGAGATTGGTGTGTTTTGGCTCAACAATAACTTTGACCGGGCCTGTTTGACCTGCTTTGCTGCGGCAGGGTTATCTCAGTGGGAGATACCACCAGTCCTGCCTCAGTCTCGATCAGTTACAGGTCCGACTGACTGAAGGACAGCTTCAACCACCAATCAGGACCCTAGCCTCCATCTGCAGGCCCCCATTTGTGTGCATACTGTATGTATTTGATATTGCTCTGTTAACCTTTTTTTTTTTTTTTGCATCAATGGATTGAGTGAAACAAAATTTTGATTTTCTGCATTTGCATAGTAGAATTGTGAATAAGGCTGATTGGATTTAATTGTATTTATTTTTGTATGTAATTTTTGTTTGAGTCTACCTGTGTGATTTTAGCTTTTTGAGTTTGATCCATTTGTCGAAGAAGGCTACGTTCATATAGTTAAATCATACAGTCAGCAGCACACATATTCAGACTGCAATATATGAATATTTCCAGGGAAATAGAAACTCCATAATTTTCATTTATTTCAATGTATTATTGCATTTTCTGAAATGGTGTCATTACCTTTCAAAATGGAAATGGATGTTAAGTTCCATTTCCATGTTGTACATTGTTCTTGTCATAGACAGAACTCAGCTCATTAGATGGTATGTTAACAGTATGAAATCACAAGCATCAACAAAGGCTCTCGAAAATATCTTCCATGGGTAATGTACTTTAGCTCAGCCAGTGTGTTTAAGCATTAACAAGGCAATCATTCAGGTCACTCACACATACACACATGCACACGCACACGCACACACACACACACACACACACACACACACACACACACACACACCTACATACACTGTGTAGGTGGAGGGATGATAAATTGGTTATGAAACGTAGTCACGATGGACACTGACGCCTATATGCTCTCTATTTCCAACAGGCTTTCAATGACTTCTGAAGATTTGTACCATAAAAAATTGCATAAAGAATTGTATGTAAAGCCCAACCGATGTTCATAACATCCACACCACGTTTTTATCATGGCGCTTTGACAATTTTAAGACTTAAACTTTTTTTCCCCTTCCACTGTGCTGGGATATTTTCACTTGGTTCCAATCTGTATTAGCTTGGGTGACTGGATAATTTAAAAGACAGGATTTATTTATTTATTTTCATTTCATTCATTCTTTCACTATCATTTCTTTCAGTCACTGATAATATTAAATTTAGAACAATTGCTTAGAATCAATGCTTAATTAAAACAAAACAATAAAACATTTAGAACCTACACATTTTCAAAAAAACAATAAATGTGGAGAATAAAGCTTCCGAGGCACAACTGGATTTAGTGTTTTGAATAAAAATAGTCCCTAATAATTGAAATAAAACTGAATAAAAGACAACAGAGGACCACACAATTCACGCGGTGTTAAAAGCCAGAGAATAAGAGTGGGTATTAAGACCCCCCTAAGCTACTTACTTACTTACTCACTCGTAAAAAGGACTGCAGCACTACAGTATTTGTTGCATGTCCTTGTGATGAAAGGAAATAGGTAAAGGGCCTCAAAAGAATTTTTTTAAAGTGGAGTAATGTATCAAACGCCTTATAGTCCCTTATAGCAGTTTGCCCGCAGGCGAGTGGGCAGGTGCCACATAAAACAAGAGGTGACAGAGCTGATGGAAAGGAAAACAGCTGCCTATAAATAACAGCAGCGTATTCAGCGGGCCTTGTAAAAATTATGATGGAATACATTTGAACCCTGAATGCCTAGTAAAATACTGACAGAAATATGTGTGCTGCTATCTGACAATAATTGGTCCGTCCCTGTGTGCTCCGTTCTCTTTTGCGGGGAGGGGGTGAAGGTTGTACGCGAGGAGACGCAATGTCAGCATGGAGGGATTGCTCTCATTTACGTCATGTTGAATTTACAAAACATCAGTGAAAATATCTAGTAGCAAAGCAGAGCAGTCAAAAAGTTGTGTTCATGTCGTACTATTTGGGGATGTCAAAATGAATGGACAGTATAAGGGCCAATTTTAAGTGGATTGGGGTTTTACTATTTTGAAGAAAAATTAAAGCCATTCAAAGTGAGGATTCATTGTTGATAGAGTGACTTTTACGAGTGTTTAAAATTCAACCCTTGAACGTTAATAAAGATTTTGCAGGGCTTAATGTCCATTTTGTTGAGTATAAGGCAGCAAAAAGGCCACCTTCTTGATGCTTCATATGGATAAAAGGCAATTTCCTCAATATTTAACTGTGCGCATTTGATAGAAGTATAATCAATAAATTGTCGCAAACTATTTGACAATGAAAGGATTTCATATTTCAAGTTACTAAACCTTCAAACCTTTGTCATAAACAAGTCTGTTGCAATACAACCGCCCCGGCATTATATCGATCACATCTGTTATGCTACTATGTTTCCATTGTGTGGTACGGAGGTGAGGACAGCGAGACGCAATGCGCCCTGGTACATACGGTTCTTCTGGGGAGTGTGTGTGTGTTCTTGTAATTATGACATTGTGAGGACCCGTTTGAGTTTTAACCAGCAGAGTGAGGACATTTTTGGAAAGTGAGGACATTTTGGGTGGTCCTCACTTATTTGAAGGACTGTTTGAGGGTCAAGATGGGGTTTTAGGGTTAAGGTTAGAATTGGGTTTAGATTAGGTTAGGGTTAAGATTAAGGTTAGGGGCTTAGGGTTCAGGGTTAGGGTCTGGGTAATAAATTATGTCTATGAGTGTCCTCACTAAGATAGAATTACAAGGTTGCGTGTGTGTGTGTGTGTGTGTGTGTGTGTGTGTGTGTGTGTGTGTGTGTGTGTGTGTGTGTGTGTGTATGAGGGAGCTGTCAGCCTTGCACTGAGCGACCTTGTATAATTCAGCAGCACATATATCGCACTGTTGTCGAGCACACTACAGGAGAAGTGCACTAAAGGAGAGGTGCAGAGCGAGCAAAAGCCCATAGACACCCATTACAAAAACACACGTGGACATTGACACACATACCTGCTCACCCTGGGGCAGAGACGTATTTTGCCATTGGTGCTTATCGGTGGATATAAACCAGTGACAAGAATGTGCTGTAGCTGCTAGCAGAGGTTGCCATAGCACTCAGTTGCTTGTGCAGCCCTTATAGACCAATGGCGTAAATAAAGGGCACATCACTTTACATGCATTCGATCCTTCATAAAATCGATATGCCTATAGTTAATTGCACAATCATTTGGTAAAATGCTCATGATAATATGGAGACACAACAACACATTTTCTCCACTATTTACTATATACCCTAGACCAGTGGTTCCCAAAGTGGGGTCCGGGGCCTCCTTGGAGACACTATAGGGGCCAAAAAGCTTGTCTAGAAAACAAGTACATTGAAAATATATATATTTTAAAAGGAAAAATACATTTATGCGGTAAAATGTATTACTTGAAACCAGTTTTAAACTCCACTCATTGCTAGATGTTGCTTTTTATGTATTTTTGCTGTAAAACAATAAGAAAATTCCAATGAATAGGATAAATTATTTTCTATTGGGGGCCCCGAGAGAATTTCGGATCGACAAGGGGGCCGCGATGTTCCGGACTTTGGAATGGCTGCCCTAAACAACCTGCCACAACTGACCTAACAAAAAGCTTGAGCTGCTCTCACCCTTTGACTTTGACTTGAAAGCTCAATAATCATTTCATTTAAAGCTATCACCTGTAGCTTTTTGATATATATTCTATGTTTCACTAAGTAATTACCTAAAGGCTTTTAAAACAAAAAAACACAATAAGCTTGAACAATTGGCCAAACAACTCACATTGACAAATGATCTCCCCATTCCAATGGTTTATGAGTGAATGAAAACGCATTTAACAGGAATATCAGGATGTTAAACTTTATGTTCAATGACAATATCAGGTCAGTGCAATAGCCCTGGTCTTCCCTCATAATCTAAAACACACCAACAAATCAACAACCAACCAACAACAACCCGTCAATGTTTTCTGTCCAGGCACTATAATAACACATCAAAAGTGAAATCATGGTGTTTTCATTAAACGTTGAGTGTATAACCAATACCAAAATGGTGCTGTCATGTGGCTCAGTGGTTATGTTGCAACACATATGCATTGGGGCATTGCTATAGCGTCAACATTCTCATAATGTCACTAGCATTTCAGATATTTAGGTGGCCTATTTTCCTGACCTTAGAGAAGCTATACAAGATACATTTTCCGACCCAATAATGTGTCTCCAGCATAATGAGAGGTCCCTCAGTTGAATGTATGTGGAACTGCGTGTGGAACATCTTGCTTCCTTCATGAAAGCAACCAATCAAAGCAGCGAGTCCCTTTGGTGATTAGTGCAATCGGCCAATCACGTTGCTCACTCAGAGCCTTGGCAACAACCTCCTCGAACAGCAGTGTGATGTGAGAGAGCGGCTGGGGCTGTGCATCTGTGCAGAGACCATGTGTTAGCTCTGAATGGTCTAAATCGGAGCCTGTGGTGAGTTCAGGGACTATGGGTTTATTATTAGCAGTAACAGTTATATCAGCAGATGCCAACCACTGACCAGCGCGAGACGTTCTATAATCAACATTGGCCAACACTGGCTCAGATTGACGAGTGCTTGTCTTACAATTGGTTTGGATCCGGACTGTCATGTCTTTGAGCAAGGCACTTCATTTACCTTTTAATAAGTGAGTGAATGTTGGTGGTCAGAAACCTTGTCAAGTGTAAGCCAATTATGATAATTATTCAAGTTATTATAGAAAATGACTATTTTATTTTCCAGTTTTCTACCACTTGTAGCTAAATGTATTGAAAAGTGTTTAATTATAATTTTCTTTTTCTTTTATGTGAATAATGGTGTGCATTTTTCCCCATTTTAGCCTCACACCAAAGTTCAGCCACGAGGTAGAAGTCCTGTGGTGGCCAGACCTAACTTTAATGATAGTTAGAGCTGACAAACGACAACCAACATCAACATAAATCATATATGGCAAATGAAATATAAGATGTACTGAATAAACGATTGATTGTATTATTCCAAATTAAACGGTTTTATTAAATATTGTTGAGCTTATTCTAAAATTGTAATAAAATGTAGTCTTATATAGTGCTTTTCCAGTCAGTATACAATTTCATGCATTATTCATTTACTCTTTGGTGGCCACCGTCAATCACTCACGCTCCACATAAGTCAGCGGTAGGTGGGAGAAGTGTTTTGCCCAAGGACACATTGACAGGAGGTGCTAGTCAATGCTGTAATAGATCCGCCAACATTTGTGTTTGTGGAAAAATTCTGTAACCTCTGAGCCACCTTCTTGCATTCTCTTTTATCTCGTATCCTATGACGGACAGATTAATGTATGACTCCATGAATTCATGATTATGTTCTCCTACTCTGAGCTAATACAGCCAGGTGTGCTTCTGCATAAATAGGATTGAGTGGAAAATTCGCCTTTGCTGGTTCAGGTGGAAATTGATTGCACGATGAAGCTGGAGTAGAACCAGATCTCATCTAAAAAACAGAGTTGCCTTACAGTAGAGATGATGAAATACATGGGAAAACAAGGCCAACCTTTTTACTACCCATGTCACGAGGCCCTATTGGCTCATAGCTACCCACTGGATAGAGTTTGTGCCTTTAGGGATAGTGCCTCAATGCTTAAAGATAGAAAGGATGTCATAGCACGCTGTGTGGTAATCCCTAACACAGAACCATACAAATCAGCGTATTCTTCAAACCATTTTAAACTCCAGTGAGCAGCTGTTGAGGGGTGAAACAAAGCGATGCAGTGGCAGCTGAGGCAGAGTGTACGGCTTTGTCATAACCATAAGCTGCATGTAAAAATACGTACATTTGCCTTTCGCTCTCCGCAAACTGGCCTGATATAAACTGGTATAGCCAAATGTTTTATGGATTACAACAGAAAACATGTGATTTGATAGCAAGATATTCAGAGGCATCAATACAATACAGAGCTGTAACTCTTTTTCTTGAGCTACTTCCTATTGAATTAGTTGTTTATGTGCTGCCCACTTTTTCCAGTAATTCGCTTGCCTGGCCTGCAGACACTCTCTTTCTGTTCAAAGAAGAACGTCTGGCAGCTGCTCGCAGCCAATCATTTCACGATTTGACCCACATCGGTCCAATCACGCACCAAGAGACGAAGCCGTCACCTGTCACCACCACGCAGTCTTCCAAAACATAAAGATGCGGCCGATACACTGTTTTCTTCGCACTTTCGTCTGTTTTAAATCATTGGAAATATGAAATCCCTAAAACCGGAGCAAGAAACAGCGCTCGAAGCGTTCCTCGTAAAAAAGGACGTTTTTGAAGGCTTCCTGCCACTTGTTACTGCACGTATCTAGTGTTGCTCTAATTGGTTGATGCCGTCTTCAATCACGCCCACGGAAATTGTTGAGATCACGCTCGCTCCCAGACTATATGTCTTTGAAATATCTATGAAAAGCATGTCGTTGGCAGCCAGCAAGTAATTCGCAAGTCACAGAAAACAAAAAAAAAAACAGAATTGGCAAGACCTGACACTACAATCGCCATAACCCATCATCATCGCGCCCATTGGGGAAAAAAACATTTTGTTGCTTCAATCCCAATTTGATTTTGGGCAGGTTGTTCTGCTTGTATATGATCATTTTCATTCAGAGATACTGTACTTTCGACACCTATATTTTTCTGTTTATTTTGTTGTTTAAGAACTATTACTATTGATTTAAAATTAGCACATGCAATTTAAAACAATGCATCTGATTTGTCCAATGTTATTGCTATGTATAATGAATAGATGAATAAATTACAGGCCGTTGCATCAGAGCGGCAAGATTTGGGGCGGCTTTTCAAGTATAATTTACATAGATACAGTTGCGCCCTCAAATACTCCCTTCATATCATGAAGTGCAGAGTGTTTGCCGTCAGGACCTCAGTGTTAGAGAATAGAATTAAATTGCAATAAACCATCTCACTTTGGCTGTTAGGCGCTGAGGGTTTCAGCTTGGATATGAAGCATAACCAAAGTTACTCCTCATGTGAAAGTATCGCCAGAGTTGAATGGTCAGACTAGCACAACATGCTAATAATAAGAATAACTCAATAAGCTGGAAAAAATATTAGTATTAGAGAGGTGGCTGTGAACTGGTTAAAAAGTTATCTAACGGGCCACAGTTAGTAAAAATGGCTCAGCAAATATAAGTTACTTTTGGCATTGCTTGTGGGGCCCACCAGGGTTAGTGTTGGGGCCAAAACTGTTCAATGTATATATTTTTTATGTATCCCAAACTCTAAAACTCATATCCTGTGCAGATGACACAAATATATTCTACAGTAGTGATCATTATAAAGAGCTTGTAGATACTCCGAACAAGGAACTAAATACAATAAAGAAGTAGATGATCTTTAAATATTAGGAAAACTAAAGCAATGTTGTTTGGTTGTCTAAAAATAATTTCTGAACTGAAAATACCTAGGGATCTCAATTGAAAATGTAAATGGGAATACACTTTTGGGTTTTACAATTGATAACAAATTGACTTGGATACCCCACGTCAGACATATAAAAACAAAAATCTCCAAAAACCCTGGCCTGTTATCTGTTTTTGTGTCAGAGGTTCTCCTCCGGCTCTTACTTACTCACAGAGAAAAAACAGCACCTCCCACATCTGCACACAGCTGCGCATAAGACGGAATGAAGATGAATAAATATTATTTACCAATGAGATAATGTAAAATAAACTGCAAATGACTGAAACTGCAAGAATAAGAGAGTATGAGTTAGGATATTACATGCGAGCTATCAGCTGGTCTATCATTACAGAATATTAATTTTACATTTTAAGCTGTAAACTAAACCGCAAAGGTTCTTCAAACACAGAATTTAGCTGTGTTAAATATGTACAATAACATACATTGTTTCTTTTATAAATTACCCGGATTTTAATTGATCAAAATCACAAGCTAAACTCTATGTACAATTTAGCACGACAAATGTGTCTTTTTATCAGATACCCATACACACTTTTTTTTTGATATAATCAATATACAGCTTAATGTTTTATATGTTATTAACCTAACCCCCAACTGAACCGAGCACATTTTCTTGCTTTACCCAAATCTAAAAGCTACTTGAAAAAAGCGTCAAAACAGTGACAAAAACATGTCGGAAAAAGCAACAATAACACAATAAACAAGCTAAAAATAAGAGACAAAAACGTGATGAAAACACGTCAACAACGAGACAAAAAAAATACAAAAACACATTTAAAAAAACTACGTAAATTCTACAAAATACTTTAAAATGTGACATAAACGCAACAAAAAGTTCTGATCAGTTTTGTAGGTCTTATCTTTCAAATGAAGGCTGTAAACTCTCCAGTCGAGAAGCTTTTAGATTTGGGTTATGCCAGATCGGAGAAAGTGCACTCGGTTCAGGCGGGGGTTAAGAGGTTAAACACATTTCTTTTCGAATAACCGTGACATTTTTCCATTCTTCCTGTAAAAAAGCAGTCCATGACAGGAAAGAGTTGCCCATCGCTGCCTCGGATCACGCACAGGCGGGCACAATGGCGGATATTCGGAGTTCAATCGGAGAGGAGGAGGTGGAGGAGGAGGAGGAGAGCGCTTTGTCGGCACTGTGCGTGATTGTGTGTGCGTGTGTACGATTGTGAGTGTAGCTACAGTAGGCTACATGAGTCACACTGAGGGGGCCTGATACATCTGCGCCCAGCACGACAAATGTGTACCGCTTGACTCCGTTTCAAGTCTACAACCCCAATCCATATGTCCCCTTTTTGTACAGCTTTCTGAATTAGATAAACCCATACTTTAATCTCAGTATGTACCAGGACAAATAGAAGTCATGACAGATGGTAATAATTAAAAAAATGCAGTCATATAATTATTAAGAAATAAATATCTGTCACATTACCATGTACCTAGCATTAATTGGTGACCCCTGGTGAAAAAGAGTGAAGCAAAATGAAAGAAAGACTATCAATAGGCAAGAGAAAGAGTAATTAATTATATAGCATCATATAGATAGTGTATTTCCGTGAATGTTTTCAAGATTTGGTTTACAGTGCACATTTTAAACAGCTCCATTAACATTTGAGAAAAGACTGAACTATTAACTGCTAGACTAAAACAATGCGCCTCTTGTAAAACACAGGGATAGCAGCTTTATGCATAATTCCTTCTTATGAAGACAAACTAAACTGTTGGTTTACAGAGGACATAAATAATTGCAGTCTTTGTGGTTTTGCTATTGAAATCATTCTCAGTTTAACCTTTTTTTATTAAGAGGTAATTCCCAGTATCTTCAGCTATTTGCTCAAGCACCCCGTAAACCCTGGTGGGGAAACACTGATCAATAATTACTTATGACATTAAAGTTGTATCGGGCAGATTTGGACTAAGATTTCATTCTTAGTTTGTCAGCAGGTTTCGAATTACGTGCAGATTTAAGAGCTGTTAATATGACGCTTATTAGATTTGTGGGATATAGACCACACATAATTGTTATTGCATTTGTCATTTCATCTGTAAATTTTAGGTCAAGGTTGCTCCTTTAAAGCTGTCCATCCACTGCTCTGTGGTAGCAGTATATTTTTAAAGTAATGTCACACACTCTGTAACAAGGCGATCAGACAGGTTTGAATATAAAATAAACCTTTGGATGTGTGATGTAACCCAGCCCTCAGAAGTCTGACATAATCAAATCAGATCAGACACGACTACTGTCAAATGTGGACTGCAGCTCAATGGTGAACAACTGCCCCCTCCTGGTGAGAGAGAAAACCACCTCGATAATATCTGTTGCGATGAAGAATAAAACAATGAGCGTCATTATTTTGCTGTGAGGATGTCTATCCGCCACACAAAACACAACATGAGAATAACAATTGCAGAGGAGTGTTCCATATACTATCAAAAGTTAAAAATAAAGAAATAACAGTCATTTAGGTTATAATAATAGTCATTTAGGTTATTTTGAGTTGACCAAGGAGCACTCTGAGTTCCTCTGGTCTGAAGCTCAAGCGTCTTTTATGCAGCAACAAAAAAACAAAACAAAATCTAACCAGTGTATCTATTATTAGCCACTAACTAATTGTATATTCAAGACATGTTTGCGGCTGAGGTTCAATCATTTCAGACAGCTATTTGGGCAGTTGCATGTTTTGAATATAAAAAAACCCGATCATGGTTTGTCAACAAAAACAAAACAAAAAGTGCTTTCATACTGTTTGACAGGACATATTCACAGAGAGGAGAGATGCAACTTGCGTAGATATTAGTTATTGCTTGCATTATATTGTTTGACGCTCATGCAAGTAAACAAACCACTCCAGACTGTAGTCATTGTCTGGCTCTATAGTTTCCATCCATTGTGCCATGCTCACACTCATGCATTCTTCCTGGGGAAGATTTGGCCTGAGAATCAAATCTTGGATCTTCTTTCTGTGAGGCAAGAGCTAACTGCTGCGCCACTGCACCGTGTATTGTTTACATTTTTGTGTTGTTTGTTTTTAGGGTGGATATAATTGGTATCATACTCGTGGTTCTTAAAAATCACTTTCCTCTGTAAAATCTGTAAAAATCCACTTTCTGAAGGTCAGATATATTTGCAAATCAAGTAATCCATTAGGGCACCTCCACCCGCAGGCTAAGGGAGAATGTGGGCCTCAGCTTTGCCCTGGGCCATATATGTCATAATAAACAGAGTCGAGTGTGGCCAAGTGACCACTGGTTTATGGCTCAATATTCTACTCTGCTTCTGGGACTAAACACCTCTATCTCACTTTTGTAAAATATTTTAGACAATGCACTTAATGCTATCTGGTTGAGTCCGCTTTAAAAGAGCTCTCGATAAAATAAAAATAAAAGACAGTTTAATGTATTTGCTGAAGGGAATGAAGTTTACAGTGCAGTATCCAATAATATTCATAAGGCTGTATATTATTACTACTACGAGGCTACTGTTTTATTAGTTTGACTTATCGAAATAACTGCAGATTTCACTCTTTGTTTCAGTCGTATATTGCAAACTCACTTTTAAGAATCACAAATCCGGTGTGGCTTGTTCATTAACTTGCACTGTCCCGACCAAATAAACACACCAACAAATAGTAGAAAGCCAAAACTGTCGGACCATGGTCAATCAAAGGCCCAGTGGATAATTAGATGAGTCTAAATCATCTTTTTAATGTGTTCCCTAATTGCAGCTTTTCAGCCACAACAAATCCCTGTGTATTAGAAAGAAAAAACAGATAATGCTCATTTGGTGACAACGTGCTGCTAATATTCCCATTAATTTTTCTTTTCTTTTTTTCGTAGCGTGAATACACCCCGCTCTATAGTTAGTATCTAAGTGTGGGAGCAAAGGGTGCAGAGTGAGAGGGAAGGGTGTACTGTCTCCATTAGATGCTTGGTTAGAAATGGGATGCTCTATACAGGATGTGCCACAGTAACAACTGTCCAGATGCTACAAGCTAAAGAGGGAATAAACACATTAGCCTTGTTAGCGACTTAAATCATCCACAAGAGCATCTTTGCACATGCAAAATGCTCCGTCTCTACAGGCACTTTTTACTGCCATTGATGGAAAATGAAAAGGCAAAATATCTCATCAGGTGCAAACGCTTACATTTTGCAATGTCACATTCAGGGACTGGAGAATGTCATGCTTCCGCGTTTCGATGCAGTGCTATTGTTTTTCCTGTTTCTTTTACAGCCTGTGGAAAATTCTGAGGCTCTCATGCAATTAAATGTGATGAAAAGGCAAAAAAAAAAAAGCCACAGAAAAGAGCCACAAAAAAGCGACAAAGAGGCAACAAAAGAGCAACAGAAATGTACCGGAAAAGCAACAATAACACAATAAAAAAGTAACACAAAAGACCACAAAAGAACCTCAAAAAACGTGACAAAAAAGTACAGGAAAAGCGACAATTAAAAAACCCTAACGAGTTACGATCAGTTTTGTGGGTCTTAGCTTTCAAATAAGGCATTACACTGGCCTGTAGGCTGTGAGCTGTTTTGGGTAAAGCGGAACTGGAGAAAATGCAGGGGTTAAGAGATTCCACCAGGCCTGTCAGAAGGTTAGTGAATGAGCTATATCTGCCTGCTCCTCTTTGCTATCTGGCCCTATGTCCAAAACATTGAACCTAACCTGACCTTTCTATTCTAATCTTATTCAAATTTGCTTTCCTTCTCATAACCTTAACATTGCCAGTCCTGCAGTGCTATTGCTTCATTGTGCCTTTTCCGTAATGCCGCTGTCTCTAATCGCACAACATATCCGATCCTACTTCTTTCCTTTCAGTCTCCCTCTTCTAAACAACCAAATGTAAGATAAATGTAAACACACTTCCATATCAATATTATACAGCCATCTGCTGCAGAGGTGTTCTGCATGAAAAAAGGATTTGCTTTTTCAAATAGTTTCCTTTGTTGATCTGATCTCCTCTGCACACTCCCACGCATCAGAAATGTTGGCACATAAACACACTAAACAAAAGACTGTTGACTTTTCCATTTTTGTTGCATGTCATTGTTTTGGATGCATAAGTTAAACAAATTATTGATTAAAGTTTCATCAGATTTTGCATGATCCTTGTGTAGGGGAGACCGGGGCTATTTGTCACACGGGGTAATGTGTTACATTGCTTTTATAGCCACACTAGAGTGCGCTGTATGCTGGTACTGATATATCAGTATTGGTGATTCTACATTCTCTTCCAATAATCATTTTCTCATTTGGACTGAAGAACTGAGAGGACACATTTGAATTGTTTTCATGCCTTTTCCCAAACTTTAATGTCTGGGTTATTTTGTAGTGAGCTTTCCTTTTGTTAGTGCCATAAACAAATAACACTGATCTGAAAGACGGAGATGTTATCTTTGATTTGAGCCAATTTTAGAGCCAACATACTAAAGCCGTTTGTTAGCTAGCTTACATTGTTGGTAAAGTGGACACTCAGGGTTGTTACAAAAACTGAGGGTTTATTTGTCACATGGCAATTGCTTTATTTTATTAGCTTTTATAGTCTGTATGTGTGGGTAATTTTTGTGAATTTGTACATTTTACACCTCAGACCATTTTGCAAAACAGTTCAAATCAGTGTTATGAACACATCTGTCATTGCATTGCAACTATTTTAAAGGGTATTTTGCCCTTTTATCTCAAATAGCAAACGAAGTTACAAAGGTTTATAAAATGTTAAGTTAACATTAAAAACTCCATTAAAACAATGACAACTAACCCCAGACATTGTGACAACTTGCCACACATATGGGGCACATTGTCAGTCAATTTGTTGTGTTTGACAGTTAAAAAAAAAGGTACAGACCAGAGTGGATATGAGGATACTATGTTGGGATGGCATGCTGATGCAACTAAGGGATCATTGAATTCATTTATATATAGATGTTTGTGGGTTGGCCTCTGCAACAAAAACAAAAGTATGTTTGCATTTTTTTTTTTTCCATCTGCAGTGTTTATTAATATTATATTGTTACATTTCAAATAATATAGTTTAGCTCACAGTAACTTATAAACAATATTGATCAAGGTTCTACAGGAATGAGCAGCTTATACTTAACCACATGTGGTGTGAATTCAACTAAGCCACGTGATTTACAAATGTGAACTTAAAATCTCACTATGTAAATGCCAAGTGCTGCCAAAACAAAGTACAAAGGTAAAAAAAAGGTCACTGTGAAGAGGATAAACATACAATATGTACATCACCACCAATTGCACAGTTACATTTAAAATTGTACTCCACCAAAAACTACTTCTTGGTTGCTTTTTTCTATAGATTGCATTGACGGAATTTATTTTTTGTGCTGCCTGCAATTTTATTTTTTTTACGAACTATACACAACAATTGTTTAGCAGCCAATATAATTAGTTTAAGGTAGATTAATCTGCAACAGCTCATGTAAGCTTCATAAATATGTTACTAGACATAAAAATAAAATAAAAACATTTTAAAATTCTCCCACATCAACCCTCTTGTCCCTGAACTTGCTTCTAGCCTTGGTCCGAGCTTTGAATGCAGCAGAGTTGTGGAGATGCTAGTACAAATAGATGAACAACATTAGTGAATGTTACTCAATGTGGAGAAACAAAGCCATGTCCCTGACTTACCCTTTCGAAGCGAGAGATTTTCATGGCCTTCATCGTCGCAGAATCAACCAAAATGGGCGGTCCCAATTCAAATACGTCACGAATAAATTCATTTGCCTGGAAAATATATGTTTTGGAGTTAGAATCACTTGCATTAAAGAACAATGAAGGTTAGCACAATGTTACAAGTTGACATTGATAACTTATAAGCTCCCTCTAGTTTAAAGCAAAGATAGTTTTGTTCAATATCTATAAACAAAGGGTTAATTTGCTTCTTTATATTACAAAAAAAAAGAAGACTGGCAAAGGAGCAGCATAGAGATAAGAAAACCAACCTGTAGATGGTAGTTCATTCCAGAGCCCACAAACTCTCTGAAGGTGTCATAGGTCCTCTTTCTGACCCAGCTATCAATGGTCATACGCTCTGTTCCAAAACGAATGGTTTCCACCTGAAAGTCCCCCTCCTGAAATACAGACAGAAGAATGAAATGCAACAGATCAGTTTATAGTGCGCTGTAAATATCAAACCTGGCTAAACAATAGCAGGCCTCACCTCAACAGCTTTTAGCACATCCCTGAATACAGAGCGCTGCTTTCTCTTATCATTTTTGGCTCTGTGCTTGTTGCAGTCGGTGGCCAAAGCGGACAATTTATCACACAGGTCATTGTAGTTATCGATCTCAAAATCCTGCAAGGAAAAAAATGTATCATCATCATTATCATCCAAGCAATAACAAAGATTACACCTACAATGACAAAAAGCACTCACAGCGTCCATGTCTCGAGCCAATTCAAAAAGTAAAGCAATGGTCTCCCCTGCTGCAATCCTCATGTTGACATCCTCACTCTCCAATAGTCCAGGTAGTTTGGGCATGTGTCTGAAAAATCAAAGGCTCAAATTCAAATAAGTATTCCCATAGAATGAAATCTAACATGCATAATGTCATACTTCCGGAGGACTTCCTGGAGTTGGCTGCCCGAACAAATGGTGAGTAGTAGGGCCCATGACAGCAGAGCATTTGTGTGGAGTTGGCTTGTCTGGGGATTTACTGAAAGAAAGGTACCATCGCCCTTCGCATACGAGCGGGAGAACAGGCTCTCGAAGCACTCCATTGTGGCAAACACATCCTAAAGCAAAACAAAGTACGGTTTAAAAGTCGTGCTCAAAACCATCACAAACCAGCGCTGATGACAAGTCTGATTTTTATCGTTACTATTGTTACCGTCTTGCAAAGCACACAAATGACTGACCACAAATTGCCCTTAAGCCCAGAAGTGCCAACCACAAACTAAACTAAAGAGCTGGAACTTACCAAAATGTCATCTTCTGCGACTAAAGTACAGAGCCCCAAGCTTGTTGCCACCTGTTAAATAAAATACAAACAATCATTAAGGTATATACACTTGTACATCATTCATTTTCTATTGAAAGTATTGCAATTGCTCTGCCTGTTTAGCAAGACGATCAGGTACTCACAGCCTGCCTGGCCTGGACACTGGCTGATCCATCTGCCAAGATGTTTTTGAAGACAGGTTTAAGGGTTTTCAACACCTCCTCACTCTCGATACCGGAGCCTAGCTGGATACAGAGAAGGCATGCTAAAGAAGCCGCGGCCCGCTGCTCCTCACCTTTTCCTGTGAACCACAGAAAAGGCATTTATTTTTCCACGATACACTTCCGATCGGTGTACTTTTTAGGACCAGATTCGCTGTGGGCAGTTAAATGTTGTCTTTAAGCAGTTTTTCCTTATTAGCCAGTAATTTGAGCATGTACCTTTTTTGAGGCATCGCTCAATACTGTCTGAAATGGTCATTCTTCTCTCCGAGATAAACTCGTACAAAATCCGGTTAGCCATAGCAGTCTTCAAGCCATCCAGCGCCCCCTGTCTGGTCTTTGCACTAAAGCAAAAAAAACACAAATTATTGTTTTTTATGTCTTGGCAGTTATTAGCGATATGGCAGTTATTCTTCCACCACATTGATTCAATACATCTTTATTGGATGATAAAACTATATTAAAAAGGTATAATTATAATATAAGTTTTAATATACAGCTTGTGAGATAGATGTTTCAAAATAAACCTCAGCTTTCCACTCCAGAAAAAAAAATCATCTGACTGAAAAATGTTTTCAACAGAAATCCCTGGCGATATTGACTACATTGATGCACAGTAGCAGAGTGCACACATATATTCTCGCACCACCGTTTCTCTAATATACTCCTATAGAAACAGAACGTAAGCAACAAATTCAGGTACAACCAGGGGTGAGACTGAGTTTGATGTAGGGGGATAACAACACAAACTAAAAAACAATCCATAGACTTTTAAAAGATATTCTGGTGTATTTTAAATGATGAATGACATTTTCAACTGGTCCCTTTATATTTTATTTTCACATTTTCTCAGCTTTAGTGTATTTTAAACCGGTGTAGAGCTCACAATGGTGTGAGTAAAATTATAAATTACTCTTTAAAGATCTCTTATCTTATCTCTTTACGCAAAAAATGTGTATAATACCAATATTATACATTTTTTGCTCATGTTAAAATGCACTCTGATCATTAAATTATTATATTTACATTTTTTTTAAACTATTTAAATGTTTACAGTTTTAGTGCAATGAGCGTATAATACATTTTTCAGACCTCTGTGAATTTACTTTCCGGTTTGAGAACCCCGGAGTTATATGGTTATGTACTTGCTTAGTTATAGCCACAAATAATAGTGTGTGTGTGTGTATGCTGTCCCTTTAAACAGTTAGGTATTGTTACCTCTTGTCCACAGTGCTGTCTATGAAACCCTTCAACTTGTACTGGAAGTCTTCCTGGGCTGTGTCCTCATTGACCTCACCACCTGGCAAGATAAACAAAAACACATTTTCTCACAGAAATCAATACATGAGGGAGACCAAATTCCCCAATAATGAATGCTACCAACAACTTTAAAACGTACCCTCCTCTGGCACGCTGGTGGTGTCACTAAAACTGCTGCAATGACTGAGCGTCTCTATGGAGGCGTCCTCATCACTGAAAGGCTGCACATGTGCATGCTGCCCTCCTGCCAAGAAAAGAACATACAACACTGATATACAAAAAGACATTGATGGGGAGCAGCATTTCTGTGCAACCATTATGTAACTGAAACCACACAGGTGCTCCAGCATCAGGAAGATAAGATAACCGAACCATAACCTTTGCACAACGAATGCAGCTGGTTCTTTTATCATCTAATGTGAACAACACCATTTTGCCAAAGCACACGTGGGATACAAGAGTGCAAGATCAGGTTGGAGAGACACGGGTCAACAGAGTCAATGTGACAAGTTATGGAAGATGAGGTATGCGTTACACAGGTATGCGTTCTCTATTGAAAGGACTGCAGAGAGTAAATTTAAAGAACAAAGTGTTCCTTTCAGTGCAATCGACTGATCCTTTGACACTTGAGTTTTATCCATGTTACCCGTACTATACTGTTACAACATAAATTTGGGGTAAAAGTTAATTGACAGTTAAGAGTACAAAACATGCTCTTCCACCTTTTTAAGAGGAGTTCCTGTAATGCATGATGAGGATTTGTTTACATTTGAACATATGGTCGGTTTATAGGGCTCATCAAGGAACAGTGCAGTGAGTGATCATGATATTCAGCCATGTATTAAGCTAGATATGTTGCCTACATTGCCACAAAAAGGTAAAGAGCAATGTTTGATTAGAAGTAAAGTAATACCTGGTAGCATTGGCCAACATAGAGGTTGGGCAAGGCCGTTAATTGTCGTTTCAATCTAACAGGTAGTATATAACCCATTACAGTATAATACAGGTCTATCCCATAGAGCTATAAATCCTTTGTGTTGGCAAATGGCACATGCCCTCAGGTAACCTCTGAAGCCCAACTCTAAAGACAGTAATATCTAAAACAAATGCAACAATTGACTGTTACAACAAATTGCGCAAAACAAATCAAGTTGCGTAGTTTTGTTAGTGTGTTTTATTCCCTGCAGTTTACAAACAGAGCTCCTTCATACGAATCGTGTGTCGACGTGGGCCATTTTTCCGCCAGCAGATTCCGAGGAACCAGGGCGCCGCCTTTTCGCAGCTTCCGCACACCCCGTTGACGCAAATAACAACTTCATAGACTATAGTATATAGTGACTATATTAGCAATAAGCCATTTCGAATTGGCCAAATAATCAATAACCAAATTATACAGTCTATCCAACTTGGTCAGTAGTTAGACGTAAGCAAGAATTGGCGCTAGGCTGCGGTGTGAGAAGCCACTCTGTAAAATGGTAGTTACTTGTAGTTTCCCCAGTTTGAATCCAAAAATAACATACAACGAACGAGAATAACAGATAGATAGGCATCAGTAAATATGTCAACGTTGTTAACGTTGCTAAACGGCTGCAACGGTTACTGAACGTTGGCGATAGGGTCCAAAATAAGCTTTTGTCAAAATGAGAACAAGACTAATGTAATCAGTCTAAAGGATTAATTGACAGCGGGAATATGACTAAAATGCAGAGGAACGTTTTCCCACCAACAGCAATGCTTTGTGTTATGACTCCTAGCTAGGTTTGTTTTTTGCCACATACCAAGCTGTGACGTTTGTAGTCCGTACTGCATGCACATCCAACGTTACGTAAAGGTACAACGACTCCAAAAGAACTACAACTCCCATAGCGGCGAGTAGGACCTAGGCTAGGCCATAAGCGCTGTAGCCGCTCTACTCACCTTTGCTGCTCTTCTTCTTATTCCGTGGCATTTTTGCGCAGTGTAGAAGTAAGAAGTTGATCAAAAATCAGCCAATACACGACCAGCCTTTATTGTATTGTCTCGTAAAATGAAATATTCTCGTGGCACAGTAGGCAAGGAGGAAATCAGCGCGATCTTGGAAAAAGACTGTGAACCGAGACGATACATTTTCCCTCAAAAAACAGGGCTGCTTAGGAACAACGCGGCTCGGACTATTTATACCGGCAGACATGTCACGAGGTTTCCCGGCATCGCTGGCCAATCCAGTAACAGGAACGGAAGTCTCATGTTTTCACTCGTGCCCACCATGGTGCCCACCATAGTAATAAATTTGCCCACCAGTAAAAAAGAAAAGAAAATGGATGTTTGGCACATGGATGTATTATAATGGCACCATGGATGTAGAGTAAAAATAATAATTCCCTCACACTGCCACCCTTGCGAAAATAGTTTATGCGGATAAAAATCAACATTTTGGTCGTGAGACCTTTTCTTTATCAGGCAATATGTCCAAAACCAACGTTTCGGTCCTGGACGTTGCTGGCAAGGTTGGCAGTGTGCAGGAATTATTATTTTCATTGGTGTACTATTTCCCCACCTCTCCTATACGCACCTGCCTTAAGCAATTGATGTGCACGTTTTACTCCTAACTCACCATGAGAGTGAAATAATGTGTTCATTTATTATAGGTCCAATATGGATATTTTATTATTTATTAAAGTTATGACCAGGCAGTCAATGTCTCTCGGTGGGAGGCTGTTGGCAACCCAAATTAATTTAAAAACATGTCTTTATGCAGTTATTACACAATACTGACAAAGTTACTATTATACTGTGAATATATATATTATATATAGGCTCTATGTTATAATATAACTGTGTGAAGCGCAATTGATGACTTATGTCATCTGAAAATCTATTTAAGGCAAATGGATAGAATAATATCAATGGTCATGACAAAATTCATAATTTCCCACATTACATATAACTCACCAAGAAAATGACCATTGGCTGATACAATAAACTATATTAAGATTTCTGACTGCAGAATGTCATAACAGATTTTAAAAAATAAATGAAAGCAGTGTGTCAGATTCTTTTACCTCCACATTATCCAAACACAGTCTTCAAACTTTGGGAATATAGCATCATTTCAACTTTGCCTCTAGACTCCAGTGGTGTAGAAAGTTCTAGGGTGTGCACTGTACACAAACCAGCCATATGATTCACAATAATGAAACAAACAACCATGAATCTTTTTTCCCCAAAATAGGCTCTATAAAGTAGGCATAATGTAAAAGTAAAACAAAATAAAAAGTGGTTGCACGGTTTGCTCTTAGAGCTGTGACCTTGTTCCTCTATTAGAATAAGGCATCTTTTCCTACTCAGGTGGAAAATTCAAGCAGTTGCAATAATTCCCATGGTCCCATGACACACAGAGATAAAGCTACTAGTGCAGATTTCAAGAGACTGATTTTTTCTGCCTGTTTAGAAATATATAGGCCTATAAGTGTTACTTATGTATCAAATTATCCAGCTACCAGTGATTTTATACAAATCACACAATGTTATGTAAGGAAGAAGAAAAAGTCAGGTCTTTGCTAGTATTTGTAGTGAGTGAGTGAGTGGTTGGTGGTCAGAGGGGCCGATGGCGCAGACTGCTTGCCTCGCTTCCGTCAGTCTACCCCAGGGCAGCTGTGGCTATAGAACAGTAGCTTACCACCACAGAGTATGGAGTGAATGAATGACTACAGTGTAGGGGTGGGCCATATCGTATCGCATATCGTTATCGTGATAGGCGTTTTTGATATCGTTGTCATTTTGATATCGTTGTGGACACGATATAATGTATGTTATGCTCAGCTCCATCAGAGCAGCATAAACACTGACTGTAGAACACGGGAGCAGGTGCTTAAACAGTGAAATGAAATAAAGGACGTAAACTGCTTGAGTAGATTATATTTGCGAGAATTATTATGCCGTTAAAAAAAAAAGAAAGAATAAAATATCACTGAATTAATTTTCCCAATAGACGTAAGGCTGGGATTTTTAAGTAATTTGTCCATTGTCAGTTATATCGTCAAATATATCGTTATCGAGATATTTATTTTTTATATCGTGATACAGATTTTTGGCCATATCGCCCTGCCCTACTACAGTGTAGTGCTTTGAGAAACTTGGTAATACAGGCGTAAGGCATTATTATTATTATTATTATTATTATTATTATTTACCGTAATTGACACACAATAGGCAAGGCAAGTTTATTTATATGGCACATTTAATGTACATGACAACTCAATGTGCCTCACACCAACACCAGACAACCAACACATTTTTAAAGCAATAAAAAGCATTAAAAACAGAATAAAACAACTATAATACAAATAAATCGATACAATTACATTAAAGAAAATAAGTATATTATGTATATATTAAAATTCGTTAAAATACAATCAATTGCCATAGGCAGCAGTAAATAGGTGTCCTTCCAGCCTGGACTTAAACATAATATTCACGCAGGATTATGACTCACAAAACTCACCGACTGTCGATGTGTTTTGGTCATTTACTGTCGATTGGAGATACGCCCTTTCTCTCTCTTATGCGGCATTCTTAAGGTGGGTACAGACCAAACGCTGACACACCACCAACTTCCATGTTAACCCTATGTAGACGTGCTTCGACGCGCGTCGAAATGTAAGCAAAGCCGTCCGCGCGTATGTAGCGTTGCAAATGCGAGCAGATGAGGATAAACGCGCGTCAAAGCCAGTGAGAACAGCGCGGTACAAGAGCAGGGATGCCGCGCCCACTGCTTCATGCACTCAAGTAATCACAATCTACACGTGTGTTCAGGGACTGGGCTCAAAGAGTGAGCACAAGCGTCACCTGTTACCTGCAGCAGTGGCGCAAAAAGGGCATACGCAATATATGCCTTGCATAGGGGCGCCGAAAGGACGGGGTGCCAATAGTGTTGTGTCGGTCGCGAACGATCCGGCTCTTTTGAACGAGTCTTTACAGTGAGAGATATGAACGGGTTCGCGGAGTATTTTTTATTTTTATTCCTCTTGGGGGAGGGGCGTCACTTTAGTTGTGCATGCTTATTTTGCGAGTTGTATGACACGCCTCCTAAATATGACGCTTGCAAAACTTCAGGCGCCAGTAAACAGGCGTTTCTCGCGAGTGTGAAGCGGCAATGTTTGGCGTCCAACCAGAGGCTGAAGGAGCGTGGACGCACGTTTGGTCTGAACGCACCTTTATGCTGCGTTCAGACCGAACGCGATTATTCGCTCCTGTCGCCAGAGTAAATTCGCCTCCATAGCTTCAGGGATATCTACTGCGCCTGCGCAGTTCAGTGACCAACTTTTTCCTCTACACTCAGGGCAGGTTCTGAACAGGCTGCTCTCTCTTATTTTGTTCAGATTATTGTTTGCTTGTTGATCTAGCACTAGAAAAGTTATGTAGCTGATATTAGACTTTGACTGATCCGACTCCTACCATTGGCGCTTGTGTCTTCCCGCTGCCTTCAGCGGACACACACACTCCCCGCTCTGCAGCCTCCAGCTCCGGTGCAGGCGTCCTGGCTTCTCCGGACATGTAGCGCCACTTTCCCGGACACTGAAGCGGCTACATGGCTACATTTGGCGCTCGTATCTCCCCGTCCCCCTCCTGCCTTTAGCGGACACTCAACACACTGCCCCGCTCTGAGCCTCGAAGGCAGCCCGGGATGGCTAACCGCTGCCCCCGGTGTCTGTGAGCTCTCCCTGGGGGAGATTATTTGTTTATTTTTTGGTTTATTTGGTAGGGACAGTGCAAGTTAATGAACAAGCCACACCGGATTGTAGCCTTGGGCTAATTTCCATCCGTCGTCCCCCATGCGCACTCTCAAACACACTCACATTCATCCTGGCCTATTGTACATGTTTTTAGTGGTAGGGGAAACCGGAGTACCCGGAGGAAACCTACGCAGACACGGGGAGAACATGCAAACTCCACACAGAAAGGCCCCGGCCTTGGTGGGAATCGAACCTGGACCTTCTAGCTGTGAAGCACGAGCGCTAACCACTGTACTACCGTGCCGCCTTACAGTAAAAAGCAGCCCTCAGTCCCATCTCATAAGCACTGACAGCCTCTGATTAGCTCTGCCCAATACAGCTTTATCGTGTCTGTAGTTTCAACTTGAACACATCCAGCCATGTCACTAAATAAGGCAATGGTATTATAATCCCAGTCTTTGAGTTTTATCTGGTTTACAGACATTAATAAATGCAGTGGTGTCCCAGTCACCAATCGCACTTTCCTCTATCAGAATTTGTGTCTTTATTAAGTAGGAGAGGTCCGGGATGTGAGTGCTGTGGTGTGGTTCACACACTCATCCTCCCGCTCCCTGGCCACTCTGTGACCGGCATGTTGTGCTCACGTCACAAAACGGCTCGTCTTCTGATTGGTCAACGCGCTGCGAATTGACCAAAAAGTTCAGATTTTTCAACTCGAGCGAGGAGGGCTGTGGAGGCGAAATTGCAGAATCGCTTTACCGCTTCGCTCCAGAAGCGAGCAAAACGCCCCTTCCGCCACATTCGTTCCGTTCTGTTCGTTCTACTCGCCCTCATCGCCACGCTCTACTCTCATCCATCGCACAGCCGACCTTTCATTCGCTCCTTAGCGCACCCTGGCATAGGGATAACATGTAAATAACTCGCCCTTGACTCCTCCATCGCGTTCGGTCTGAATGCAGATTGTTATTAAGGGAACTTTCGCGTCCCGTGAGTGACGCTGCTCGTGAACAACACGTGCCGCAAATAAATGAATCTGATTGCACGGGAACGGTTTGATTTTGCGGATACCACCACTGGGGGCGGGGAGTCCAGACTGATTCCCCGATGTATGAAAAAAAAATACAGAGGGGAATCATTCTGGTCTCACCAGGCTAAGACACTTCACCCACCTTGCCTCCAGTGTCTGCTTCGACTGGTGTATGAATGAGAGAGTGAATGGGTGAGTGCTGTACCGCGCTTTGAGTGCCTGAAAACAGTTAGAAAGGCGCTATATAAATGTGGCGCCCCAGAATCAACCCCTGGGGAACCCCCTCAATGCCATTTGGTCTGCACAGTTTCACAACGTAGTAAGTTTGGTCGTCAAGGTAGGATCTAAACCACTCCAGAACCTTTCCAGAGATTCCCACCCAGGTTTGTAACTTCTCTAGTGTCATCTCGTGTGTCAAGTGTCTAATTGTTTGTGTTACGGATTGTTGATAATATCCTGAGGCAATGGTTCACACGCTGGGCTGCCAACTCTCACGCTTTCACCGTGTGACACATTCATTTGAGTGGCTTCACACGCTCTCACGTCACACCCCTCATATCACATGCTCAAACAAAAATATCCCTGACGTTTTGCAGCGAGCGGCTAGCCTGGCTAACGCCAGACTAAAATCACAAGTGATATTTAGTCTGGGACCACCAATTCATTTTCTCGTAGGAGAGGTGTGGTTTACGATTGTCCATAGCCGTTTATTGGGCGCTACGAATGTCTCTCATGCGTCTGCATGTAGCCATAGCCAATCGTATCATGGTATCAGATGACGTATGACATACCTGCTGTAAACTTTTCAGCTAAACTATTTAGAACACGTTCTAAAGCTTGATCGAAAGATGGCATCGCGTCTGCTGCTGTCATGTTGGATCCGTAAATATTTTTTTATTTTTTTTATCCCTAAACAAACTACAAGCTTCCGTATGTCAAATAGCGCGTCATCGTCTTACCGTCCCTCCTCGTTCTGTGATTGGTGCCCAAATCCATGGAAAAATGTCGGCCATGGTCCCAGGCTTTTTTTTTTTTTTTTTATTAGATAAAACAAATGATACATTTCGGGTACTTGTGATATAGCAAATAAGGATTACAGAAACAAAGAATACAGAATAAAAAATAAAACAAAGCAACAACAAACAAACAAAAACATTTTTTACGGGGCTTATTCAGAGGTTAAGTCTACAGCCATGATCTGTTCACATAATTTCGTAGCAGCTTTAGATTTGACCAGTTCTATTGTTTTGATTTGTAATTTTAACTCATTCCGAAAAGCATGAAAAGTTAGTCGGGTCCTCACCCATTTACATTTGTGGATGAAAAATTTACCCGTTAATATTATAAAATTTAAGAGCATTTCAATATTCTTGTCTTTGTACAATTTTCCACATAGTATGTCTTTGACTGAGAAGGCAGGTAAATATTCAATCTTCGGCTCAAGCCAGTCGGTTACATCACACCACATGGTGTTACTGTAGATGCATGGTCCCCAGGCTGTTGTGAAGTTCGAAAAGATTCGAGCGCACACAGCAGTCTGGCGTTAGCCAGGCTAGCGAGCGGCTGCCGACGCTTCATTTTGTCTGTGTGCCTGTCCCCCGAGCGCCTACAGTGTGTGTGTATGTGAGAGAACTCCTCTTGCGCTATGGGGATGGCTAGCGTGACGTCACGACATCACTTCCGTGTCCAAGCCGCTGAATCTAATGTAAACACAATGGCAGTAGCTAAGGAACCGGTCACTTTTTTTACGGTGACATCGTATTTTCGGACACCCCAAAGTCCGTGAAAAAGGGTTTGAACTCCTACAACTCCAACAGAGTTGTAAATGTTAGTGTGCTGGCAGGTGGAAGTCTGAAAGGGAAAGTACAGGCTTCAATGAAAAGTAAAGTTTACGAGGTTGAGGTGAGGTCCTGACTCTGAGTGACTCATCATCTGGCACAAAATTCTATGACATTGACTATTGTTGCGTTATATAAGCATAAAACAAATTTTTAATCAATCATTAAGCTGTCGCCCTTTACCATAAAAGATTGTACATTTGTCACGGTTCAAACGTTACAAGTTTTTAGTAGCTACCGTTAGCTCGCTAACATAAGGCTGTCGGCCACCAAGCTAACTTTACTGTACAAGTGTAACGTTAACTATTGTACTTAGCTATGTTAGAATAAGTACCTACGGTTTGTTGACAACTTAAAACTCTGGAAAAGTATTACTCGCCCAATACAGATTAGACATTACCTAACTAGTTGTTGGCTCCACCTAGTGCAACACAAAGATAAGAAAAACCTTTATTGATCTCACAATTCACTTGTTACATTCAGCTCTCAAGAAAACACTCAGGGTGTGCAGAATAGACAGGAAACGTGCGAACAATTAAATAGTAAATATAGGAGGTATCTTATACAGTGACTACCAGACTTCAGGGGCAAAAAGTATAAACAATAAAAAAATAAACATACTATAATAAAAAAAAGTTAGCAGTGCAGGCTTACAGTCAGAGTGCACTACAAAGCTTTGCCTCTTAGCATTGTTAAGAGTATTTTGTGAGGGTTAGCAAAGTTGATTTCACTCAGGTACACGTTGAGGGACAGGAAGTGAAGGCAAGTTCTTGCTCTTGTGCCATCGGGAGGTCCAAGTGCCACCATGTTGCAGCCCTCCTCATTTGGGCTGAGAAGAACTTCACCCGCACGGATGTCGAGTGTATGTGGAAGAGGCCCACGACACCCAAAACAGAGGAAATCACGGCCAAGAAAGTGTCTGTGATTGCACCTTCCACATCACAAGGTTAGTTCTTCGAGTAACTTGGAAATATGTGTCATGCTTTCTGTTTTGTTATCATTGGAAAAACAATGACCATATGTTTTCTTTCCATACTAAAATCTAAGCCTGGGTTAGATAGCAGTTACCATCATACCCTTTATGCTATTTTTTCAGCTGGAATTAAACGCCCTGTCACCCCGGAGGACATAGAATGGGCATCGTCATCTCTGGCACAGCTTGACCGTTTTACAGGTCTGGGTTGGATATTAGCTCCAGAACCTCCTGCACTGCCTCAGGTTTGACTAGTGTTTTGTGTTTTGTTGTTTCATGTCCTGCTTTATCAGAAACTTCACATGTACACAACATTAAATCAGTTACAAAGATTGACGATATCCCTAGTAAGATGGTAAATTTAGTTTGACATATCCACAGATTTAAACCATTGCAAATCAGACATAAACCTGTTCAGACTTTAATTTTAACTTTATTTATACCGCGCATTTCGTACACAAGGCAACTCAATATATGTATGTCTGTGAACAATGTTGACATGAAGGGATCTAATTGTTGTTATTCTGATTCAATGATATTTGTTGGGACAGACTTTTGACCCCTGCCATCACATCAAAACTTTTGATGGGATATTGGCCAACTCCGGGTATTGTGAGGACAAAGCTCAACATCTCCTTTCATCCCTTGCTGTGAGCCCACAACAAAAGGAAGCCATCGAGAGAGCCACAGTTGGGCAAACTAAGAATGACTTATGGTAATAATACATACAAGGATCGATTGATTTCATGTGTACTAAAAGTCATTAGTGACTAGCTCTTTCTTGAATTGTTTTTTAAGTGCTGTGAGGTTAACTGTTGTGTGTTTCTTTATAACAGGATGGCATATCGCAAGAAGAGAGTTACAGCCAGCAACTTTGGTCTTGTGTTGGCGGCAGTGAAGAGGAACTCTTACCCTCCTTCATTATTCAAAACGCTGCTTGGTCATTACAACTTCAAGCAAGGAGCTCATGTAAGTGATGGACACAAAGTTCTTTTAACCCTTGGGTACTGTAATAAAACATATCCTTTAGTCCCTTTTTTTTTTTTTTTTTAAAGGTACAACTTTAGCTGCTGTAAAAAACATAATATATACAGTTTTTTTACTCAGATCTCTTCATCAATCTTGGCCCCGATAAAAACACAAAATTGCAGATTTTAATATAAAAAATGGTGTATGGGTGGATATTTGTTATATGCTATCACACTCTTGGATCTTCCAAAGACTTGTGAAAACATCTGCTTTGGCACATTACTTTTTCTGCAGCATCAGATTTTAAGTAATACTCCCCAGCGACTCCCATTATAACCACAATTTTTCATTCAACCATGACACTGCAGTGAAATCACATATGAAATAGGCATTCAGAAGGTTAAAATCCATTATTTAAAAACACAAAAATAATTGTTTTGATCAGGTCTGAGCTTGATGAATAGTGTTTGGGAAAAAAGGTTGATCAAATTTTTTATCAGATGTTTTTTCAGCTGTAATGGTTGTGGCTTTTAAACAGCCGAATTTGCCCACAGTGTATTTTAGACCGTTTACATTTTTTATTTTTATCACATATTCAAAATGTATGTACAATTAAGTTTCTTCACCAAAAATGTTTTTATTCTCAAATACAGTGAAGGTTATTGTCAATTAGTTCTACATATCACCCTTTTGTGGCAGAAAAAACCCACATAGAGACCCAAGGGTAATTTTTAAGTCAAACAAGTGTAAACAAAAATTGTACTAGAAGGGTTGGGCTGATATTTCTTTCCTTCTCTCCCTTTATAAAGCACCTTGTGATGCCATTGTGTATGAAATTCCCTTTCAACCCCAGGCTTGTGATTGGGGAATCGTTCATGAGCCAAAGGCTAAAGAAGAGTACATGAAGCGCACTGGTGTGACCATCCAGGAGAGCGGAGTGTTTCTCTCTGACAGTGGCCTGCTTGGTGGCTCTCCAGATGGGACAGTATCTGCTGACTGCATCATTGAGGTGAAATGTCCTTATGCAGCCAGAAAGAAGACCATAATTCAGGCAGCAGAGGCAAAGGACTTTTATCTCAAACTGGATGAAGTTACTGGCCTACTGAAAATGAAGCCGACTCACAACTACTGGCATCAAATTCAGGGCAACCTGTACCTGACAGGAGCTGGCACATGTCACCTGGTGGTATGGACTCCGCTGGATGTTGTAATTCTGTTCATCCATAAAGATCCAGCTTGGGCAAACAACATTAGTGTTTTAGAAATATTTATAAGGACATTTTCCTGCCCCATATTCTCTCCGATATTAAATGATTAACCCTGCATTTGTTTACATGTTCTAAATAGGGATGTCAGGATTCAAATTTTTGAGTCACGAATATTATGAGGAAAAATGTTGCGATTTCTTTACAATTATTCATGAATAGCGAAATTTAGAAGAAAGAATTTCTCAACCTTTACAGTTCTGTGTAAATGTTCACAAAAGAGGACATTTTACGTATATATTTATTTAAGGGTTGTTTTAATTGATAGCCTATTGAAGGTTCAGCCTTTATTTTTATCTTCATGCTTTTGTCATTATATAAAAAAGTAATATAATAAAAAGTAAACTTATAAATAGGCAGTAGAATATCATTATTATTATTATTATTATTAGCAATACCTATACCTACCTAGCTAGCTATAAGAAAGCAGATTTATGTGGATGTTTTTGAAAGATCTGTCTTTCCATGTGCTTACACTGTTCATGTCCATTTTTACGTGACAAACGCGGCTGCACATGATCCTTTTTTTTTTTTAACTCTTCCTTTGGCAGCTATGAAAATAAGATTTGCACATTTGACTTATGAACCTGCCGTTGACTTCATGCGTTTGAGCGGATTTAACGCTGAGACGATTTACCTTGGGCCCTAAAACTATTACGATTAACCTACTGTGAGCTTTTATAACCGCGGTTATTGTAAAATCAGTTAATCTTGACATTCCTAGTTCTAAAGCAGGATATTCAGTTTGAATGTTGTAGCCTCTCCCAATTTGTATATATCAATATCTGTGCATTTGTACCAGTTAAACTGATGTTTGTGTGTTTTGTTGTTTTATTTATTCTAAAAAAAGAAAAAGAAAAGCAGTAACATGCAGTTCAAATAAATTGAGTGGGAGCAACATAATCAGTGTGAAGACTTTTTATTGTCTTGTTCAGCTTCAGTTGCATCCAGGCTGTCAAATGGATATCTAAGTACTTCTCAAAATTATTCATTCAGCTTATGGAGGATCAAACACAGTTGTGTTGATAATATGTATAACATAAACCTTTAAAAAATATAACATTTGAGTTTAGGAAAATTGATTAGCAAGTAAAAAACAACATTGATACAGTTCATATGGAATACAGTTAAAGAAAAATTCAATGCTGATGATGGCATTGTGGCAAACAGTGAGATGAAATTCATGCTATTTCACGGAGAATGGGTGTCTGTAAATTTGTGAGAGAAACACACACTTTCAGTATCTTGTTTGCATGCTTTTTATACTGGTATGGAATGTATGACAAAATGTGAAATGTTTTCAGGCGCTGAATGGAACGCTCCACATGAACTCTTGCACTGGCAATAAGTCTGTTGTGGTTGATTTCCTCCATTGTGAACTGTCCGTTGACAAGGAATGTTGGGATGTTCAGTGAAACACCTGCAGGTAAAATGTCACGAATAGTGAAGCCCTTGTCAGCCATCACCATGTCACCTGCTTCTAGTTGTTGAAGTACTCCGCAGTCTGCCGTTATTGCTTTGTCCGATGTGCTTCCACCATACAGGTCACTGGCGAAGGTAATGAATCCATTAGGTGCCACACCAATCAGAGCCTTAAGCGTGGTACCTCCTTTGTAATGACTGTACAGATGACTTTGGGTGTCCAGACTTTCTGTGTTGGACACAGCTACTTCAGTACAGTCGAGCACAATCCGACAATTGGGAAATGGCTGGAAGCAATGTGGCAGGGAGGTTTGGTTCTTGAATCTGGAAGGAATTTTGTTTTCCATCATGCCGACATACAAAATGTCATACAGGGCACTGGAGATGGTGATAAAGATGTTGGTGACTGTGGCCCGGCAGCAGTTAAACCTCACAGAAAGGTCAACAAGACCACAATTCAGTCGAAGTTTCATCAAAGTCAAGAGCAGCTGATCGATTAAGGGCATTTTTTGGACGTTCCAATCAAAGTGATACTGGAGATCAAATTTGGAAAGAAGGGTCTCCAAAATAAGACTGTGGCAGCATCTGGCAAGCCAGTGTAATAGTTGACTATGTCTGGGTGGGAGGATATTTGACTAAATGAAAATGTTTGTTTTTGTTTCTCCAATTCTTTCTTCAGTTTGTCATTTTCTTTTCTGAGCATCTCATTCTCAATTTCGAGCACCACAACACTTGAACTACTTGGGGTCTTCTGAGCAGTGCCAAGGTGACTTGGGCCTGGTTCAGCTCCTCCTTCGTCCTCTACAGTCGCCAGGAGCATTTTCTTTTGCCGTTTGGTCGGCTGGCTGATGTGAGGAAAAGCCTTTCCCTCATTCCAGGCAAACCGTGTGGGCCCCGCTGCTTTGCCATGTGGAAAATGCCATCCACAGACCCTTGAGTTGTAGTTAGGGGTGAAATCTTTACGCCTGGATAAAGAAAAGAACATTACATAAAGAACTCTGTGGCGATAAACAAAAAGAAGTAGGTTCTGCCAGTGCAGAACCCTTATCCCTCTCACCCCCGTTCCACAAAAGCAACACAATTTGGCAACTGTATATACATAAATAGTGACTTTTATATTGTTAATGGCTTCATTCTCAAAAATGTAAATGTAAATACTGACTTTATTCTTGTAAATTGTCACGTAAATCTAAAAAAAAGGACTTGTAAACGACTTAATCTTGTAAAATATTACGTATATCTCGTAATTAATCTCGTTCATTCTCGTAAAATGTTTGTTTTTTGTAAATGAGTTTAATATCTCACAATATGACTTTTCATAAATAACTAGCTAGTTGATTCTCATAAATAACGACTTTAAACTCAGTCACATTAAACTAGTAAATGGCAATTTTATTCTCGTAAATAATTACTTTAATCTCGATTATTTTATGTGGCCCCACTCCATCGTAACAGCAACAGGTAACGTTATCTCGGCTAACGTTTAGCGCAAATACTGGCGCTAGCCCGCACTTAAATGTATTTTTCATGGTTAGATATCCAGCTTACCGTATCAGTTTAAGCCATCTCCTCTTCTCGTTTTCGTCCAAAGGAAAGCGGTAGTAACTTATCGTTTTATTGATATCATTTCTGTTGTTACAACTTGGGACACAGCATTGCACCATTCTAGCCCAATTCGGTTTGGACACGGAAGTGACGTATTCGGCTACGATGACGTAGGCACTAGCCATCCCCATTGGCTGGTCCGTCTGTCTTTCTAACGATCTCTCGCCTCTGATTGGACATTGTACCACTGAGCCCCGCCCTGATGTTTTCAGCTCGCGTGTGATTGGCTGTGTGACCGGTACCGGTGTATTCCACATGGTACTTAACAACAAACAACACGAGACACGTTTCCCTCGGTATTACAAAACTACAATACGATAAAACAACTGTTGGATAAACATACTGAGCTGTGCGTGTGGAGCGGACTGCAGAAGCTTCAAACAGGGATGTGGACATTTTTACTGCAGATCGATGTAAGTAGTGCTGAGCAGGCTATACGCTAACGTGTCCCCCATTATCACAGATGTAAGAGATTGTCATATAAAGGGTGTGGGGGTCCTCTTACAATACATTTTATATTTATAACCAATGTCATTTTTACAATGTAGACATAAAACAACATACAAATCAGATGATTTAATATTGTACACAATGATTATTTTTGTGTTAGAGTTGTTACCTTTTTCTAGTTTACAATGGCTTTTTAGTTTATATATCTTTCTTTATGTTCCTCTGATAGTTATTACATTGAATAATCATATTCAAAGTTTAATCATCAAACATGCTCTAACATACTGCAGGAGACAGGGAATAACATTTTCCAGATTTTCTAAAGTTTATGCTACTTGCTTTTTGTTGTAATAATTGGAATGACTGACACAGAGAAACAGGAGGGACATGACTAAAAACACTCAAATAGAAGCCAAACAATGCCTAACATAAATGTTTTGAAAAGTGATGCCAGGGTAAGTTTAAATATATATTTTTAATTGACTAATATAAAACAAATAAATTATGATAACAGGAAACACAAATCAAACTTTATCACTGACTTCAGTGCGGGGGATGTTTTAAACGTGTTTCTGAGCTGCATGTGACTGACTACCCTCAACTATGCACAATGCTTTGTGACATTGTACCATTTGGCAGGGCCGTAACGATGAAGGGGGCTAACTGGGCCCAGAAATATAATTCTTTAACACCAGTAAATAGACCAGCTAAATTATTATTTATGATCTAAAATGCACCAGATTGCAGGAAATCATATCTGAATTATTTAAAAATTATTGGGGGAGGACCCACAAACCCCCCCTTTGGACTGCCCTCTCACACTTTAAACAGGTTCTGATGGTCATGTAGGGTGGTGCCAAACCCCCACTGACAGAGCCATTATGCAGCTCCTGATGTGCTCAGCCATGTAAATCATACACTTGTTTTTGGCTTATAATTTAATACGATTATGAGACACTATCGCCATGAAAAAGGCCACCAAGCTCCGGACCGACCAATGTCTCACTCCAAGGTTTGGTGAAAAGTTGGCAGCCCTGTTCACACGTGTTGTGTGGGGATGTACAAACCGTGCTGATCCCGACACAACAAAGAGACAATATTTCGATATCCCAAAAGTGATTCATCACAAGGAACAGAGACAGAAAGGCTTTCGTACGAGACATAATCTATTGCTAGCGAGAATAAACAGAGAGGGCTTTGATCCTGACCCAAGAAATTATAAAGTCTGCTCCGAACATTTTAACACAGGTAAATTGATAAAAAAGTGTATTTCCTTTCATTCTAAGTCTTTTTTTTATGAGCCTACCCATCAATCACATGGCTCCTTGATAGTGAAAAAACACTAGCGACTACAGTATGCCCAGAGTAGACACAATCCTACATTCTGTGCATGCGAGCCATGGAGGATTCAAGAAACGGAAACCCATCTATACGTTACTGAAAAGTTTTGTGAGCCGTGATTAAAACAATGTGGACAAACGCTGCCTTTTGGTGGGGCTTATGGAATTACTCCGACTCTGTCAATTACTTGACTTGAGGAACGAAGCAGCTAAAAGATGATAGCAACATGCTAATGCGAACTGCAGCTTAAGTTGTGCAAACAGCGGCTAAATGCTATTACTTTGGCGGGTGCACAGGCACAGTTTGACTGAAGCAAAAGGTGGATGTTGTTTCCCACAGCGACTGTGGTGAATCTAAATGAATATGTGATTCAAAAGAGCCAACAGCTCTGAGAATATATCGCTCTTAAGGAGGCAGAGGTGCACTTTGAACAGCTGCTTCTCAAGCCATAAAACCGGACAAATGCCCAAATACGAGGACAGGCTTTCTTCATCCAGGCTCAAAAACCAGACTGGGCACCCTACTCGTTTGCCAATCAGACGCTAGCAGTCTGTTCATGTCACGTTGGTCTCAGTTCAGCGCACTTTGGCCACGGCTAGAGGTCGGTCCCAGAATGTATGCCTGGTCAGCACGGATTAGTCCTGGCCTCAGCAGTGGGGATGCTTGCCTAACAGGGTTGACCAGGCACTGGGTTGGGTAGGGCCTGCCAGTGGAAACACCCCATATTTGTTGTCCACAACCTGTGAGATGTTTCTGTGACGTCCGGATACCAAGGAGATCATCACAGAGACATCTCAGCAACTGAAGCCTGCTTTATGGTCGTCCGTCAACTCCTCACATCTCCGTTCAGCGCACCAGACAGCCAATGGATGAGCTTGCGGGAGCTGCAGGTACGCATACGTACAACTCCTTCGAAATGTGACTTCACGTCAAAGTGCTGGAGAACACAAGCTCTGTGATTGGTTTATCCATATACAAGACGAGAAAACAGACAACAAACCCCTTCAGTCTCCTTCTTCCATTTCTTTTGTTATAGTACTTTTATGTTTAAACTTTTTATGTTATTAAGAAAATAGATTTCAAAAATGAATCACAACGTCAATGCAGAAGAGCAATGGAGAAGTTTGAACGATTTTGCCTTGTGTCAGGACCATAGACCGTTAAAAAGAATAGACAGCTCCTCCTCACTCCTCCCCGTTTACCATAATGACCACTTTCGAGGGGGAAATCATGGTGGATTTACAGACTCCTCCTCCCCAGCTCTGACGAAGCATGTTCCTAATAAGGGCAAAAGGGCGGGATCTCACTGTAGACTCGGCCCTTGCGTGACGTGTAGCTCGCGCAGCTCCAATGCCAACAGTCCGACCTCCGTTAAGTAGGAGATTAAAAAAATATATTTCGAAAACCAGCCTGGTTTCTATTTTTTTGACTAACCCAGCGTTATCTCAGGAGGAATATTAAGTGTTGAAAAAATGGAAACCAGGCATTAAAGTTGTTTTTAACGTGTCTAAAGTCCAATGCTTTTCAATGGGGGCCTAGCGGCCAAATGGAGGTACTACAGCAATGGAGGAGCAATGGCGGCCTCCAGTGTATGCGGTCACAAAGCAGAGCAGCCAGCGGCCATTGGTCAGGACGCTTGAAACCAAACCAGGCTTAAGAAGATGTCTCAGAGACGTCACCGTGACTTAACTATCACATTGTCTGGAGTTGTCTCCGTAATTTGGTGAGCACGCAAGTAGGGTTGGGCGGTGTCCCCTTAATTGGCAGTTGACGATGTTTACAGTGAACCATCGTTAGTCTGGCGTTATACGTGATTTGCCTCAGGTGTACTGTGAAGTGTGCCAGACTTTTTTTAATGCAGGGTTGCTGATACCATAGAAATGCGTTAGCCTAGCATTAGCCTAGCGCCACTAAGCTCTTGAAATATAAGAACTGCATGAATTTAAGAAAAGAATATCTCCAAACATCAACAACACTCTGGATAACAAGGAAATGAGGCCCAATGTCAAAAATCCTGAAATATCCCTTTAAGGCAGTGGTTCCCAACCTTTTTTTCTTGAAACCCTCCTGTGTGTGCTGTAAGGGGGTCTCAAGGATCAATAGTAGGTAGGTTTTCTCTGCCGACGGACCTTCTCACCAGAAAACCAAAGAAACAATTAACTGATCCTGGAGCGTTGTAGAGACCACTGTGATGGGAAGTAAAGGTGCCATGCACACCATTGGGTCACATAAAGGTACATTTCGCGAAAATATATGGAAAAAAAAAAGTCTGCATAAATGTTCCATAATGCGCCTTTATAGCATCGCTAAGGCATACAAACTGAAAATGAATTGGGGCTGCCAAGCACAACACATGAATGAATCCAGTTTAATTAAAAAGCTGTGGATTTATAGGCCTAGTGAATTTCACCAAAGAAAGTATAGCATTGTCTTGATTGGAAAATGTATTTCTGAATTCTCTCAATTGAATTAACTGACTATACAATACAATAATTGCATAAGATCAAAGTCAATCGTCAATTCTACATGAAACAAATGTAAGTTTTAATATTTGGTTACTTCCTAATCTTTGGTAGGCCTACAAACGATAACAATATTCATGTACCAGAGTATTATATCCCCTTCAGACATACGTATCCTCTTCACTGAGTTATCAGTGTCCAGAGAGGAAACTGCATGTCTGAAAAGGACTTAACAATAGGCATCTTAATCAGTAGAAAATGCATGTTACATGGGGTCACATGTACAACATAAATTTGAGTTAATAATGCGACGCATATACATAGATATATTGATTCAGCTGAATAATTTAATTGTCTATAGTTTCAATAGAATAATACTGTATATTGAATGGATGTGATTAAAACAGTTTATAAAATAACGTTTGACATACAGTAGTAATTAAGCAAACAAATATCAAATGCAATGAAATCAGTTAAAAACATTCATAAAAACATTCATACAACATTTAGAAAGCTTTCCTAAACATAAGGGTCTTGAGCTGCATTTTGAATGAGTGTATATCAGCAACACAGAGGGACAGGGCCAAATCATTCCAAACTCTCAGGGCAACAGCATTTTTATAACCCACCTTATTGACCTTCAGGCTTGAAGAGTGAAGGGTACGTCCTGAAGAGTAGGGGCGCACCCTCAATAGTTCGCATGTTTCTCTCCCCATGTCTGGATGGGTTTCCTCCGGGTGCTGCGGTTTCCACCTTCAACCAAAATCATGCACCAGCCAGGTGATTGTGACCAGCTTGGCTCCATATCTGGAGATGGGTCGCAGCCGGGCACGGCACTGCGTTTGCCCACTGCTCTTTACGGGTTGCCCCAGCAGCATCAAAGGGTGGGTGAAATGCAGAGTCTGTGCTAGGTCGACGCGCACATCCTGAGTAGCGTGCAAAAGTCGAAAGTTGCAAATGAAAACTTGGAAAGATACAAATGAGTCTGCAAAGTCATCTAAAAAAATTTCAAATGCAGAGGACACATTTTACAGGGACAATAAACTACACCTTAACACCTTAACCTTATTCACGGATTTTCATAGCCAAAATGCTAGAATAAAAGTTCACCTACTTGGGCACTAGGGGGAGCCATTCTGTTTAAAATTCATAGAACACTCCTCAAGTGAAACACTCCCTCATGTTTCGATGCATTATTTTTTGAACCAGTTAACTGTTCTGAACTGTGCCTTGATTTTAAGAGTTGGACAAGAGAGGGCAATGCAAATATCATACTGTATAATACTGCATATACTGTATAATAATGTTATGCAATTGAGCTTCAGGGGAGTTCAAATAACCTTATATATAAAGAAGAAAAAAATTACCTGCCAATAAACCAGTGTCAAACAGAGCAGCCCAGTCAGAACTTGCTCTAAATGTGTGACGCGTCGTATCAATGGGCACTGACCCTGACCAAACTTATGCCTGAGGAATACAGATTACACCCATTATAACAGATACAAGGAGGGCTGAGAGCATGTAATAGAACATTTCTGAATATTAATTCTGCATTCCCATTGTTTCTAAATAATTAATGTACAACATTGCCCGGAGCAAAATGATATGAGGCGGCATGAGGAGGTGCATGGTAGTCCTAAAGCTTCGTAGCAACATCAAAGGCCAACCCCAGGTGATTGGTCAACAAAAGCTATCAATATGCACTTTTTGATCTGGACATTTGTTGATACAAAGGTAGTGTGCATTTACTTAAACAGTCCGATCCGACATCACCAATACTTTTCACACAATTCAAAGTTCCTATTTTCTGGGACAGAACAACACACATCTCACCCACTTTCTCATTCGAATTCTTAGGGGTCTCAACAAAGTATCTTTTGGTTGTGGAAGGTGTTTACTTGGTTAATATTGCTATATATTGTAACTATTTTTTATTGGTGAACTTCACTAATTTCCACATGATGTCAGTTCACTAAATGACATAATTAAATCAGGATTAGACACCATTTGAGAGTGTGAAAGTTGAAAGTTAAGTAATATTATGTCCTCTGCAGACAAAACATGGCGATTCCATTGCTTAAACTACAAAAATGTTCTGCAATGCAATATGCATGTAATACTTGGATTAATTTAGCAGGCCAAAAGTTTTCCCTGAAAAGTTACTGCCTCTAACCGTTATTGAAATGTGATATAATGACTTAAAAACAACAAAAAGGTCCCTAACCCTAACAAAAAGCACTCACAATACTTTAAATAAAAATACTTTAAAAAGGATATTAAAAATATATATATATATATATATATTGTACTGTTTTTATGTGGCACAGCCGCAAACTGTACAAAGTCTGAATTTTAGATTTAGAGTTTTTAATGTCCCAGTACCACATGCTTTCATTTGGTAGAATTCTAAAATTTAGTTTACTGCTCAAACTTGTATATGAACAGTAATCATTTTTGTTTTACGAAAATTAATGAAATTTATCCAAAAATTCCATTTGGTCCTTCCGATCAAAAGAGGAAGAAGATCTTTATTTATATAGCGCCTTTCACAGACATGGTCACAAAGCGCTTTACATGAGACAATTGTACATTCACTCCATACTCGGTGGTGGTAATAGCTTCAGTTTCCCTGGAGGAAGCGCTGTCGTGACTGCACACATCTGCGCCAACGGTCCCTCTGACCACCATGCATTCACACACACATCATTCATCCTGGCCTATTGTACATGTTTTTAGTGGTAGGGGAAACCGGAGTACTCGGAGGAAACGCAGACACGACAGGGAGAACATGCAAACTCCACACAGAAAATCCCCGTCCAGGTGGGAATCGAACCCTGGACCTTCTAGCTGTGAAACAAGAGCACTAACTGCTGAGTTACCGTGCTGCCCCAAAAAAAGTCAATTACACCTATGCCATATTTTTTTCTTGGTATTGTTATTGTGAGGACCAGAACTCCCCATTTTATTCTAATGGGAAAATGTTGAAATCCCCAAATTCTCCTCTCAGGGTGTTTATCTGAATGACCTATATGGTGGAAATGTGGAATCAAAAGTTATCCAAAGTATAACTTTTACGGATTTTTGCAGTGCAGCCGCAAACTATAGTCCATTTTTTATGTTTTATACAGAAAATTGCTTTAGGATCTATATTTGAGATTCTGACCTATTTGAATCTCAAATTTAGCTGTCTTTACTCAACGTCTAATCGCTCTGTATTGTAAAAAAAAAAAAAACACTGCACTGTGATTTCCCTTTAATTTAATAAACATTACTTATTACAGACATTTTTATTATTTAATTGAACATGCCTTTGCTGTGAGCAGCTCACCTATCCTAGGCCCTGACTTGTAACTTTACTGGGAGTGGGGACGTCTCCAACTCGTCGCATGCAGACGTTGAGATTCAAATAGGTCAGATCATCATACAAATGCATTCTTTGATTACCCCTGCAAAAGTAACCTTTTTGTGTGACTAGCTGGTCATTAGGATTATGTATATTGCTAAAAGCAGTATAATATCATGTATATAATGAACCTATTGCAAATTATGTTACATTCATCAAGATGACAGTCCTCCTTGAGAATATAGTTAGATAACAGATGCTGCTGAATCCATCTCTTAATTGTACGTTAGTTTTCACGGTTTCATATTTTCCCCAAATTGTTCCATTTCAGCGGGGTTGAGCAGTTTATCGGAGAATTCTGTGACAGACAGGCTAAGCTTCTCCCTGTGTAATTACCTCATCATCCTTTTTTGTTTTTGTTGCAGCTCATATTATACAACTACTTCAATCTCAATCCATTAACCATTTTAAGAGGCCCCTGAGAGCTCCTTTGTTCTGATGTGTGTAGTGCTGCTCTCTTAGAGACATGCCCAACATAGCAGCTAATTGATCAAAGAAACCAAGAGAAAGTAACGGATGGAAGGTCAGAACAAAGTGCCGAAACCGCTTTTATCCAAACTTCAAACCTCATCAAAACCACTGAAGATGGCTTTGAAACACAAGTAGCCTGCCATAGAACGGTTTATCTCCAATGTCCTAAACAAATAATTGCCACCTCATATTTAGTTTATTGTCTGTTTTGTATCTCTTTGTGACAGTTTAAAGTAGTTTTTTTAATGCTGTGCAGAATGTGAAGGCAAAAAAGAGAAAAAATCTGCACAGCTTGTATTTTTATTAGGTGTACTGCACAAGTGATGTTTCGGGTGTAAAATCAGCCATTCGTCATGTCTGATGAAGGCCTAAAACGTCTCTTTTTTGGTGCAAGCTGTGCAATACTTTTTCCTTTGTTGGTCTTGCTGTTTTACAGATCCTGCACTTTGTGCAGGTGTCTGCTTAGTTTAATTTGTATGAAACTGTGTTATGGCTCAGTCTCCTTTGTGTTGTCAGATTTGCCGTCAAGTTCTTGGCTGTCAGGTGTCAAGCCTCTGGAATTGTGATGAGGGTGTCCTCAAATGGTATGTTTTGGTTGTAACTGTCCAGGCACATCCATGGACCAGTTAGTAGGTAGGCTACAGTTTACTCTTCTTCATACTGTTGGTTTTCACATACAGCTTAAAAGAACTGTCTTCAGCCTATATGAACATTGAGCTGAGGCCTGTCTCACATCCTCTCAAGGACTGTTCCAGATTTGAGCAGGGTAAAACGGAAACACAGCCTCAACGCGTTTAGTCCTGTCTCTGGGAACCAGCAGGAGGGCCCAATATGGTTTATGTGGTTCTAACATCTCAGAGATCTACTTTGGTGCTAGACCAAGAAGAGACTTTTATACATGCAGAGATGTTTTAAAGTCTCTGAGTGACAGTAAGACAGTGAAGAGATCTGAGCACTGGACTAATGTGGTCATGGCTGTTACAATAATCAAACCTGCTGGAGACAAACACATGGATCAGTCTCTGTCTAACACACTGTATTTTTTTTTATCTTGGTAATGTTTCATCAGATGGTACAACAGTACAACTATTTGGTTAGCTTTCTTTTCTGCACTCAAACTGCTTGTTTACTTGTGAAGGTTGACATTCTCATCAATTTCCAGCTCAATCTTAATAACTATCTGCACATAAAGCATTTTGCACGTCAGGTATGGGCTTATCGGAGCAGGCTAAAATCCATTATGCCGCACTTACACACTCGCTCAAAGGAGCACACACACTCAGACTGATAAGGTATTGTCCTTGTCATGTGGCCATGTTATTAAGTAGATTAAAAACACATTTGTTGGCAGGTCCTGGATTTGAAATGGTGCTTAAGAGGTAAATGGTGCACTCACAGCTCGGTTGTCCTCAAGCATAACCAATAATGGTTATGCTTTAATTGTTGCAATTAAAGTTTTCTTGTGTTTTTTAAATGCTCCTCCAGTGTACATAAAGTTTATTTAAAAACAACATGTGCTCTATCAATACACAACAATAAATGGGAGACAAAGTGTGAAACATTATGTTTACCAAAATTCATTAGAATCAAAACGCAGTATTGCATTTTGTAGACTCCACAAAGACCTGAGTCTAATCTCAGTCACTTTCTACATAATGACATAATAGCCCCCGGCTTTTGTGTGAGTTTGATTATATACTCTCAATTGGAGGACAGACAACAGGGGAAGCAATCTGTTTTACAGTTTACCATAGCCCGGTGTAAAGACAACAGTGGGATCAATAGTGCTCTGCCGTGTTCAATTTCCTTCGAAAACCCTTTCCTTAATAGGGCTTTCTCCATTTTCTCTCTTCATCTGCAGGATGCATTATATAAGATGTTACCAATACAACAATGATTAAATTACGGTAGGTTTTCAAATGAGTAACAATGCATACAGTGCAATAAACGTTATTTTTGGGAACATTCGTTTTTGTTTCCGGTGGTAAATACAGTACGCATAATGTTTCATAGGGGTTTAAAATAAGAAAAAAGCTTTTAGTCTTGTCTGGTTGGCATGCTTTAGTATTCTGTTTGATATTTTTAGACCCGGTTTATCACCTTGGGTTTAGTCCTGGTGGTATTTGGAAAACAGCACATTATAATGTGGTACTTGGTGGTAGCTTAATCTGTTATAAGTGGAATCTCTACACACCCGAGAAGGCGACAGGTGTGTAAAAGAATAGATTACTTGAAAAAAAGCTCCCACACACACGTCTCACTCTTTTACTTGGCTTTTATTGCAGCAACGTTTCGGTCACTCTCATCTTCATCAGACTTCAAGTCTACTTTGCACCTGTGCCACATATAAAGGTATAAAACTAAGGCATTCAGTAGAAGTCGGACAGATTTGGTTCAAAGATAATATTAATGGAGAGCTTTTATCCTTTTACTGAAGAGTTCTTACATAATAAGCCAATGTCAGTGTGGATAATGTTCTGAGAGTTTTTTTTTACTTTCATTTGTAAAATCAGTCTGGCAGCTTGGACTAAGTGCAAAATGTTATTACAGAATATTGCTTCCCTTGTTCTACTGGAACAAGTTGACTGTACATGCTGTTACATTCTGTGCTGCCAGGGGCCACAGACAAAATGCTTTTTCATCACTAGAGGACATTGCACCCATGGGCTATAACGGTGGCTGACAATGTGACACAGGAATCTCCATTGTGGCTACAACCATCTATAACACACTTAGTGCATTATTGACTCTTGTTCATCCAACTTCACCTATTTTTTATGTGTTCCTAGCCATCATAAATGCTCCCAATCAAGTAAAATAAATATGTTAGTTGTATCAGTGTTTGCGGAGGAATTATCATTGTAGATCATTGTAGATCTTTGTCTTGGGCACGGTAGTGCAGCGGTTAGCGCTCTCGCTTCACAGCAAGAAGGTTCCGGGTTCAATTCCCACCTGGACAGTGCCAGTGTGGAGTTTGCATGTTCTCCCCGTGTCTGCGTAGGTTTCCCCTACCACTTAAAACATGTACTATAGGCCAGGATGACTGATGTGACAGCGCTTCTGTCAGTCTCCCCTAGGGGAAACTGAACACCACTGAGTATAGATGTATAATTGTCTCAAGTAAAGCGCTTTGTGACTATGTCTGTGTAAGGTGCTATATAAATAAAGTTCTTCTTCTAACCTCTCAAGCTAAAAGCTAAAGTGGATGCAAAAGCATTTGTTAAAGAAACAGTACTTTACAACTCAGTCACTTATATACAGCTCAAGATAGCATCTGTTTTTGGTCATTTATTTTAAAGAAATCTATTTCAGTCTGTAGGTAAAATCCCTTGTGACTTGTCTTTGTATTTGGAGCTTCTTGTCATTGTGCCAGTGGTTCTACTTAATGCATTACATCATGTTTCTGGTGTCTGTATGTCATATTTTTGCCACGTTGCGGTGACAACATCTTCAATCAAAGTGGCACTTACAATATGTACCCGTATGTCCACACCCAAAATGGAAAAGGTTCAAATAGACTTTTTGAGGTAGGGTAATATGCACAATATTAGTATTTCATAAGCATTTCATAAGTATTTCATAAGCATTACTAATCCATGTTCCCACATATAAAGTAAACAAGATGAATTAAAACATTGATTTTACTGATGGCAATTACAATGTTGACATTCACAATTGCAAAAACCTTTTACATTTTAAATATAAAAAGTCATTTTTCTTTTGGTTCTTAAGCTGATAATCTAATCAGAAAGTAGAAACAATGCCAGATCCCAAAAGCAAAATCAGTATATAAACTTAAAACTCTCTTCATATAATAGTTTTAGTTTAGATTATTTGTCACACACAATATCCAGCTGTAATAATAACAATAACAAAAGACACAGAAGGAATAGGAGCAAGGAGTCAGCTTGATTTAACAGCCACAGAAGAATTCTTACTTTTATCCAGGAGACCTATTGGCCTTCCTGCTTTTTAGCGTGTAACAGTCGAATAACATTACAAATAAAGTTTAGTGGTGGTTGGGTGTGTTGTGTGTTACCACTGGACAAAACATTTTTGGTCCATGTGGTCACTGGCCAGGAAGTCAGTGGGGAACTCCAAGTTACTTGACTTATCTGTTCTCCTTTTTCTCCACTCTTCCTCTTTTGGTGGCATCTTTTGCTCTGATAAATTTGTATAGAAAACAATTCAAACATATTCTGAGACTCATAGACTGTGTACAAGTGCATGACAATCTCTATGGATATTTTTTGAGTTACAAAAGGTGACACAAGTTGGTGTTGCAAACCTTCTGGTCACTCTGAGGAAGTGTGACGCTAGTTCTGACGTCTGATGAATCAATGTGACTTCTTGGACTTCTTGGACTTCTCCTTTTTTAGTAAATGAATATAAAATCTAGAGGGAAAAAAAATCACACGTTGCCATGTTCCGCATTCATGGGAAATTATTATAAATGAGCTAATGTCTTGTGACATGACAAAGCTATACCCTTTTTTCCTTTGTAAATGTCTCATGAATACAATTGCATTTATTCATATGCTTATCAATGATCTGCTTTCTGCCCAAAACAACCTCACTGCAAATAAACAAATACTAGAGCAGTGATTCTCAACATTTCTGGCCGTGGGAAACACCTTCAACACAACGGGCAGTGGTCCAAATGAATGTCAACTTATAATAAAAACACAGTTTGACTCAGCTAAATGCTTATTTCAAAATAGCATATTTTTTCATGTGTTGATTGATTCAAGCCTTGATCATGGACTCAAAATGTCTATCAAGATGTATTAAAACAATTTATCAAGAATGTTTGCAGGTTAGCACTGGCGACAACAGTGCTAACCTGCAATGCTCACCTCGTGTACCTACCACACCAAGTGCAGCAAGACCAGCCACCAATTCCTTTTTTTTTTTTGGTTTTGTTCCATAGGAGTGCCCAGGCCACAGGTGGAGCTTGTCCCATTCCGTGCTCAGATCCACTCCTCCTCAGACCACTCCTCACAAAACTACAACACTGGGGCGAGCGACAACGCGTCAGCTATGACGTTATTTTTCCTTTTAATGTAGCGAATGTTGAGACTGTACGACTAAAGGAACAGCGACCAGCGGACCAGACGCTGATTTGGACATTTTAGTGAAGATAGAAATGTGAGCGGATTATGGTCTGTATGCAGCACAATGTTGGCACTGCCACTTATGTAAACATCGAAATGCTGCAAAGCAAAATGAAAGCAAACGTCTCTTTTTTGAGTAGTTTAATTGATGTTGGTTAAAGTTTTTTGAGAAGTAACTGACGGGCCTACAGATGCCCAACCATCCGCCTGTGTTAGTACGGCCTCAGCTCCCACCTGGCTTGCATCCACATACACGAGCCCCAAGAATCGCATAAGCTCCTTTTTGGTAACCGGAATGGGAAACTGCTCAACCGCTTGAACCTTAGGTCGGACCTCCCCCTGGCCCACCACATGACCTAAGTATAGGTAACAGTCACCCTCGCGAACTCACACTTGGCGAGGTTAACTGTCAGCCTCGCCCCGGCCAAACGGGTGAACAGCTCCTCAATGCGCTCCAAATTCCCATGTGTCGGAGTACACCACATCGTCCAAATAGATGGCACAACCCGACATATCTCCAACAACCCATTTCATTAACCGTTGAAACGTGCATTCCTTAGCTCAAATGGCATGACCGTATACGAGTATAATATGTAATGTAATAAACGCGGAAATCTCACGCGCACATTTAGTCAACGGCACTTGCCAGTACCCCCTTCAAGAGGTCAAATTTACTGATGAATTTGGCAGAGCCCACCTGGTCAACACAATCGTCCATCCTGGGTAACGGAAAACAGTCTGATTTGGTAAAGGCGTTAAGTTTTTGAAAATCAGAACAAAAGTGTGATGTGCTGTCCAATTTAGGCACCAGGATGCACGGTGACGCCCAACTGGAATTACTGGGTTCCACAATCCCATTCCCGTGCATGTACTTCACGTCCGCGTCTAAGTATTTGCGTTTTTCAATGTTTACTCGGTAGAAACATTGCTTAATAGGCTTAGAGTCACACCATGCTTAATCAGATGCGTACTACCAAGCTAGGAAAACGAGATACCAATTCAGTCAGTTGTTTAGCGCCCTCCTTTGGCAAATGCCCAAACAAGAGCTCTAATTTATCTCGGAATTGTTAAGACGCCCCTGTGTTAGGGCGCTGTCCAAAGTACCAGCGTCACCGTCATCCCCCCACAGCGTGCCATCCACAGTACTCAAACCTTCACCGACACCGACAGGCCTATCCACGGCACACGCAGCATTAACCTTGCTGCACCACTCTGAACGTAATAGGGTTTTAACAAATTCACATGGCAGAGCTTTGTCTTTTTCCTGCCCTCCCGCATTGAAATGACATAATTTTGATCAGAAGTGCGTTCAAGAACTGTATACGGACCAGTAAATTTTGCCTGGAAGGGAGAGGTCACAACAGGACATAAAGCTAACAGTCAGTCTTACTTTAACCAACTCACTCGCCACGTACAACCGTCTCCTGAACCCATTCACATAGTCCACTAGACTGGCTCTTTCACGCTATCCGCCACGATTGCCAAAGGACCTTTCACAGTGTGCGCAAAAAACAGCTTATTCGGGCTAAACCCTGTTCTTTCCTGGATAACCTGCCTGGCTGCCAACATCAGCCAAGGTAGCCCCTCCTCCCAGTCTCCACCCAACTCTGTACAGGAAGCATGCAGAAGGGACTTAAGCGACTGGTGAAAGCGTTCCAATGCCCCTTGACTCTCTGGATGATATGCGGTCGCTTTACTGTGCCGCACTTTGAGCTGCTTAAGGACTTGGGCAAACAAATGTGATGAAAAAGTAGTGCCCTGGTCTGACTGGATTACTTTGGGAATGCCAAACACCAAAATGAACTGGGTAAGTGCGCGCACCACGGCCCTGGCAGTTATTGTACGCAACGGATAAGCGGCTGGATACTTGCGTTGCTTGACACATTACTGTCAGCAGGTAGAAAGAGCCAGCTTTGACCGAGGTAATGGGCCCACACAGTCGATGACTAAATGCTCGAATGGCTCGGATGCTCCAACAATTGGACTCAACGGGAACGGCTTCAACACTTGATTAGGCTTTACGAGACGAAGACACAACATCACATGTAGCTTAAATGTTAACACATTGCAAATACTTCTCCATAAAGCTGATGTCCAGTACAATCTCACAAAATAACTGTTTTGCTGTTACACAAATATCTCTTTCCCTGTTTTCCAATTACGATGATCTAATATCAACACAAAAGGAGCAGGTGTTTTGCATGGCTGCAGGTCCACACTTCATAAATTTGTTATCATCTTAATGGCTTGAGTGCATGTTCTTTGGTGCAGTGTCCATCTGAGTAAAGTAGAATCCCTGCATTCTCTCTCGCTCGCTCTCTCTCTCCCCCTCTTTAGCTCTCCGCTCGCAGGAGAATTGGAGCATACAGAGATGTAACCTGGGACTCATAATACCCAGCTGCTGCCTGCCCAGCACCACCGCTCTCCAAGTTATCTATTCCTCCTCCACCTCCTATTTCATCCATCTTCTCCATAGACCTGGCTGTAATCCTCCCCACAGATGCAGCCGGCGAGTTTACCCAGAATACCCCTGGGCAGGTGTTTATCCCGGCAGAAAGGGGTGTAGATGTGGATCCAGACTGGGGTTCACGGAAGGTTCTCGGGGCTTAAGGCAGTGCCACCCTGCAGAGCACAGCGAGGGGCCGACACACGGATAGGGAAGCATTAACACTCATTGTAATCGGTTAAACTGTGAAAGTGAACTTAAGGGTAGTATTTATCACAGTGAGAAAATGGGGATAGTAATGGTGTGGTGGTCGTGTTGCACTAAATTAATCAAGCGCAATAAAGGGGGTAGGTAGAGCAACAATTTACTAAAGGAAAGCTCTCACAGTATACGTTGTGGCCATAACTCCTTGTAGATGCCTAATATCGTCAGATCATGGAAGAAAAGGTCAGAACCCGATGGGAGACAGAGGGAATACCATGTTGAAAACCATGGTGACTGGTGTGTTAGTGAGTGGTTTGGCGGATAAGATAAGGACCAAGACCATTAAGACATTTAAAGAGGGGGTATTATGCTTTTTTCAATCACATAGCACCAGTCTATAGCATACTACAATGATGACGTAACCTTCTGTTGGTCTGTATATGCAGTAAATTAAAATAACTGCCTTGAATAAAATTGCTCTCTCAAAATGGCTGTACTGAACGTCTTGAAATAGGCCTCTGTCTCTTTAAGAAGCTTTCCGACACGCCCCCTTCGGCACACTGCTGTGGCATCTAAACAACACTACTGTGCGGGGAGGGGCCTCTGCTGAGCTGAGGAGCAGTGGTTGGTGGCTTGGCTGGTGACGAAAGGTCCCGAGGCGTCTCCAGGAGGCGGGGGCGTTGCTAGGAGGACTGAGGCATTGCTACACCTAAAATGGCTGCCGTCTAAGTTTTTACTGATTACTCAAAAATATGTGAATGAGCAAGGCAACACTCCAGGCATGTGTTTAATGAGGGAATGACATAATAACATGATATAAAGCTTGAAAAAGTCGATTTTACATAATACCCCCCCCCCCCCCCCCTTTTAAAAGCTTAGAGTGTTAATAAAATCCCCTTACTGGCTTGTGTCATGTGAAAAAATGCTTTACAATTTGATGTCTTTCACTTTTTTTTCCTCATACGTATGCCAGTATTCTATAGTTCCAAAGTTATATCATGCTGTATATCTAACTTCTTGCTTATCCCTCTGAAGTCTCTCACCTTTATAAACCCAACAGGTAAGTCGACAGTGGGGGTGAATCCATCAGAAAGACTCAATCACAAAAATATCAAAACTGATGGCAGCAAGAGAGCAGTGACTCTGGTGTAGCTAAAATGAGCTAAAAGCACTTTTAATTTTATAATCAGAAGCCTCATCAGTGCATTGCCAGTCTTTTTCTTTCTAAACCTGCTCATTTATTTGTGAATTATACACTTTCACAAGTTCACTGTGTCTGTTTTGTCTTTGTTTATAACTTAGTGTGCATTTAAACCTGTATGTCCTTGGTTAATATGAGCAACGCTAATGTGTTCCCTAAAACTCTCAGCCCACAGTCCCTGTAGCAAAGGAATATAATACTAATTGTAAAAAAAGTGTCTTTGTGAATACAGAAATACTTATACAATGGCGGCTGCAGTTAGAATTAAGAGGTCAACAGAGTAAAGATAACAACAGAGAGGTGCAGTAGGCCTAATGACCATGGGCAGTATTTAAATGAGTATGTGGCGCTTCAGTGCACCGGTTGACTGTGAATTATTACCTGTGTCTGTTCAGGGGAGATGTTATCTGCACGCTTTAAACAGCACTGGCTTGTAGATACAAAGAGAAAGAAAAAGACTACAACTGAAGATGTCAAGTTGTATATTCGTAAACCATAGACAAATGACCGTTGTCCATCAGCTAATCTCACTGGCATGGTCTTCATGTTCTGTAGCGTGTGAGCAAAGCATGAGTCAGAAGCTTGTTCAGATTTCCTTTACAATCCTTACACAGTCAACCGGCATGGCCATGTAAATGAGCATCCCAAAGCCTGCATACAAGTGTAATTTAAAAGTTTGATACATTGTTACTATTTCCAATCTTTTTTTATATTTGAAAAGTAAAACACAACACTCTTGCTCTACCGTATAACGCATTTGTTATTTAATTTGGTGGCCGCACAGTGGCTCTGAACCATTAAGGACCCCAAGTGAGGAAAAAAAAGCTTCTACGATAAGTGTACTTTTTCATGGTCAATTTGTGGCTCCTGCTGTGAAGATCATTGTGATTATCCACAGAATGCTTTTACTTCGAAAAAGCAATGGGACCCTGCAAAGTTCAAGCTCATTATGTCTCAAGAATAGACTTCACTGCCAATCTCCCAGACCGAGAGACTGGCAGTGAAAAATGTCAGGCCAATTCTTATGCACAAAATTCCCTTGCATTTTATGTCCGCACTTTGCTTCTGCTTCTGTTCTGCTTTGTGGCCCTATTACGGTAATACTCATCATTTCAAATGTGCAGGTGCAGCACGCTCACAAATTAGCATATTGAATTTTTCAGTTTGCACTCACCAATTAACAACTCACAACATTAAACTAATGTATATCTAAGACTACTGATAATAATTCAAGTTTTTCTTTTATCCCAGACAGTGACTGCTGTAAAGATTTAGAGACTGACTCAGCATCAAGGCTCAAGGTAAGACTGCACTCATCAGTTTTTTTTTTTGTAAACGACATGTCCTTTAGTAAAATAATCGTTTAAATGGTTTGTGTGTGTCCATTGTCAGACTGAGGAGTCCAGCTGTGGAAAGACCTGATGAGACTGTAAAACTGTGTAAAACTTAATTAAGGGAATTACAAAGTTCACTGATTTCATTAACTCGTCTTCAAAAAAGAGCCATGAGAATTCTCAACAAATCCGATTATCTAGATCATACCAACATACTGTTCTTGGAATCAAAAGTCATTAAATTTGCTGACCCTGTAGATTATCAAACAGAATACCTTACCAAACAATATACAAAAACATTTTCTCACACAACAAAATGTGTACAGCCTCAGGAGTGCTGATGACCATAAATTTACAATACAACAATTCAAATCAACTATGGAAAGTGTTTGTGTTTCCATTACCGGTGCCAAATTATGGAATGATTTGAGCTCAGATCTAAAACAATGCTCAAGTATGAATCGGTTCAAGAAGAAATTTAGAGAAAACCTTTTTTTGAAATACGAGACAACAGAATTTAAAGATTCTAAGTGATTCGTCTCATTTGTGTGTGCCTTCTTTTTCTTTTTCCAAAAAATACATAAATAAATAGTTTATCTTGTTATTATTACTTTTTTTAGTTTTTTTTTTTAGTTTTGAGAAACTCTATATAGCAACAGGAAATGTATGTTATTAACTGTGCTTGGAATAGGGGGGGCTTTTTTTTTTTCAAGAGAACTGACAAGTTTACTTCTGTCTTTTTGATTTGTAACAGCCTTTATGTCTAAAATCTTGTAAAGGTGTATTGTGTTGCTCACATGTTTGAAAGAAAGAAAGAAAGAAAGAAGAAAGAAAGAAAGAAAGAAAGAAAGAAAGAAAGAAAGAAGAAAGAAAGAAAGAAAGAAAGAAAGAAAGAAAGAAAGAAAGAAAGAAAGAAAGAAAGAGGGAACAGGAATGTTCCAGTAACCATTACTAAGAATAATAGTACAGGTTAAGGCCATATTTAAGTAACAAACGTAATCAGTACTAGGAATTCCCAGTTGCCTGTACTTGCATGAACTTGTATCATAAGTAATGAACACTGTGAAATTCCTCTTAATCACACTAGCGTTACTAGTAATCATGGCTTAACATTGGGCTTAATAATTATGCATCAGGTTTACAACTTATTCCAAGTAAGTGCAATGAGTTGGAATTTACAATGTACTGTCTGAAATATTGCAGGAATCAAGTTGTGTTCCAGTTATGTCGGAAGATCAAATGTTTTCTCTGAGTTGTAGTGGGTTGTCCAGGGCAGAGACATCAGAGATGGACACTTCTGCAAACGTTACAACTTTGTTTAGAGCATCATAATCAGTTTACAGGGAAACTTGATTGTTATATTATATAATATAGTTATATAGTATCATGTATTTATTATAATTTTTGTAAATACAGTGATATTTCAGCACTAGTAGTATTTTCCTTTAACAAGTTCATTGAGTCTTTAGCAGCAGAGCAGTAAAGCTCATCCACTTCACATTGACATTTAACAAGTTTATCTGGGAAACATTTGCCAAATAACACTGTTTCTTGAAGGTTACATTTGTTAAATGTCATGTAGGGTGCAACCATCTTTAAATAATCCTTCTCAGGTTCGGTGATTCTTTCCAAGTCGGAGTAACGGAGTTGGTGTGCGTTCCTGTTGAAATTTCCAGGTTGGAAATGTACACATTGTGTACATGAGGTTATATACTGTTACTGTAAAAATGCTTAGATCTACCAAAGTGCAGCGAGGCCATGGGCAGAAGAAGGGCAGTGGGTCTTTCTTCCACGGTTCTGCTCTCAGCTCCACACACGCTGTTCAGCACCTCAGGGATCCTGCATCTCTTTTTGCTGTGTGGTCATGAATTTTGTTGTCTGCTCTCAATTTCACTGCTCTACTAGGAGTCTGCTAAAACAGATGCAGCTAATTTCACAACATTTGGTGAAATAGGGTATTAAGGGGGAATTAATTTTGATGCAAAGTCATAAACAGGGATGAGCGGACAGCCCGGGGAACTTTTTATGAGAACATCAATCAGTCGCCATGCCCAATTATTGCAGCCAAGCTTTAGAAGGACTCAAAACAGAAAATCTGCTACATGTTTTTTTAAGCAATAGTGGCAAAAATGTGGTGTATAAGTTATTTTGCAGACTATAAATTTAATGAATGAAATTAAAATGTTAGTTAACGGTCCCATATCATGTAAAATCAACTTTTTGGAGCTTTTAACCATGTTGTTATGCTATTTCCTTATCAAAAACACCCCCAGAGCGGTTTTTGGCTTCATTCACGCAGTTCTTAGCAACCCTCTGGTCAACGACTGACTTGTGACGTATTTTACATCATAATGCCAAACAGGAAGTGCCAGACCTCTGTAATGTAATGCCTTACAGCCTGATTAAATTTATAAAACAGCTTTTTCATTATTTCTGTTGTAAGAAAAAAATAAATTAAAAGAGGGGGAAAAAAAAAAGGAAGTTCCTGACGCGTTCGCGCTGCCCCTGCGGAGTAAACAAACACACCCCTGAGCGTCTGAACAGATGTCATGTTTGCATCGAAAGTTGTGAAGAAGGAGCACTTTCTAACCTACTCTGGACACCGCCCGTTTTTTTTTCTTATCTAACGATAATGTCACGGAGAAAATGCGCTACAAGAGGGCAGGACTTTATTCAACCTTCCTAAAGAAGAGTCCACTCGCCAGAAGCTGGAATTTCTTTCCGGGATTCAGCGACAATTAGCCAAAATAGTGTTTGTCTGTGAAGGTCATTTGATGGATGTTTGGTGAACCTTGGCCAGAATCAAAGTGGATTAACTTTTATAACCAACACAAGTCCCATAATAATGTAAACACCCAATCATCGATGGAGACAGGTCAGAGGCAGCGCGGTGAGTAAATCAAAACGCATGTTAGCATGTGTGTAAGCCATTTATGAAGCTGTGTTGCAAATGAGCAGCAGGTGCTTACCTGCTCAGTGATCAAAACACGTATGAGCGACTGAGAAGAGACCCCACCAGCGGGTACAGGAAGAAAATTATAGAGCAGCTTCAGAAACTAGAAAAGGAAGGAATAATTGACAAAAAGTTATATTACAAGCTTTACCCGGGAGAGGCTATTCCGTGTATTTATGGTCTGCCAAAAATACACAAGGAAGGTTTTCCTCTCAGACCCATTGTGAGCGGCATCAACTCCATCACCTATAATCTGGCGAAACATCTCAAGTTCATTTTATCCCCTTTAGTCGGCAACACAGAACACCATGTGGAAAACACCAAGGAATTTGTGGAGAAGATCAAACACCTGCAGCTGGAAACAGATGAAACTATGGTTTCTTACGATGTGACAGCACTGTTTACATCCGTCCCTACCTCAGCAGCAGTCACAGCGGTGAGGAAGAGACTGACTGAGGACAGCACTTTAGCGGATAGGACCCAGCTCACTCCTGACCACATTTGCCAACTACTGGAGATCTGCCTTAGCACCACATATTTCCAGTTCAGGGGCAACTTCTACAGACAGATTCACGGCTGTGCGATGGGCTCTCCAGTTTCACCCATAATGGCTAACCTGTACATGGAGGAAATGGAGAAGAATACCTTGGCCTCATACCCAGGTAACAAACCCAGCCACTGGCTCAGATATGTAGATGAGACGTGGATCAAAATTAAAGAGAGGGAAGTGACACCTTTTACAGATCACATCAATGCTGTGGACCCTAACATTAAATTTACTCGGGAGGACGCTAAGGAGAAACAACTTGCCTTTTTAGATTGTAAAGTTATCATAGGGGAAAACGGACAACTTCAGACAGAAGTTTACAGGAAGGCAACTCATACTGACCAGTACTTGATGTTTGACTCTAACCATCCACTCCAACACAAAATAGGGTCATTAGGACACTCAGACATAGAGCTAAAGAGGTGCCTACCAGTGCAGAAGGAAAGACCAAAGAGGAGCAACATGTCCAGAGAGCCCTCTCAGACTGTGGCTATCCTAACTGGTCCTTCACTAAAGCACAAAGGGCAGGAAGACCCAAAGAGCAGGACAGACAGACTACAGAACCCAGAAGAAAGGGAGTTGCAGTGCCGTATGTAGCCGGGGTATCAGAGAAACTTCAGAGAATCTTTAAACAGCACAGGATTCCAGTGTACCACAAACCTGTGAACACACTGAGACAAAAATTAGTTCATCCCAAAGACAAAACGCCTAGCCACAAACAAAGCAATTTGGTTTATTCTATTCGATGCAAAGAAGAAGAATGCAAAGAACATTATATTGGAGAAACCAAACAAGTCTTACAGAAGAGACTTTATCAACACCGAAGAGAAAGCACAAGCGGCCCTCAGTCGGCTGTGCACCTTCACCTTAAAGCCTCCAATCACTCCTTTGAGGACGGGGAGGTCAAAATTCTAGCTAAAGAAGAACGTTGGTTTGAAAGAGGAGTAAAAGAAGCTATTTTTGTCAGAAAAGAAAATCCCTCCTTGAACCGAAATGGTGGGCTAAGATTTAATCTTTCTTCTTTTTACTCCAATCTGCTTCGGGTTAAACCGACAGAGCACGGCCAGTCCAAGAAGACGATACCTCAGCTAACAAAAGAACAATAGGCAGGTAATTAGCAGTGATCATCTATGAATAGGACAGGACTGACCGATACTGGGGGGAGCAGGTCGTTACAGACGCTCTACTTCAAAGGTGTTTACCCACAGGTGAGAGTAGCTGTGATTAGAGGGGAGGAGCCGGGTCAATCCCAACTCCTCCCAACTGGTGTTTATCTACGCTGTGTGCTGAGCGTAACCTTGTTCACTGACGAAGCCTTTTGGATGAGAGGCGAAACATTTGGAGACCTCAACTACCGAGTACAGAAGATGACTCAAGTACCTTCTTTGAAGATGGACAACTCCTGTACGACTGAGAACTTACACAGACATCCTTATAACTGCATTGTAAAGTAACTTCCCTTTTTGCAGTGATATTTATATTTCTTTTACTGCTAAAGTTGCATGGGCTGCATCTGCTCGGATAGTAGGGCGGAGTTAACTGAATCGAAGTGTCTTGTCTTCCGGGTTTGAAAAATACCTCCAGAAATACTTCTATTTCTCTATAGTGGTAGAGGTACAATATATCATATAAATGCCTACAGTTTACTTTGGAATGGCTAAAATAGCATGATACAATATATATATATATATATATATATATATATATATATATATATATATATATATACACCCCCACACACACACACACTTTTCATCCCTTTTCACCCTGTGCTGTCCTATCCAATGAGGCCTATGGGCGGCACAGTAATACAGCGGTTAGCGCTCGTGCTTCATAGCTAGAAGGTCCCGTGTTCGATTCCCATCTGGACGTGGCCTTTCTGTGTGGAGTTTGCATGTTCAAACATGCACAATCCGGTGTGGCTTGTTTACATGCATGAGACCCATGTATGTTCATTAACATGCACTGTCCCGACCAAATAAACCAATAAATAAAATAAATGGGCCAAAATCCTTAAAAAAAACAAAAAAACTCTTTCTTTCTTTTTTCTGAAGATGAATGACTGTATAACGCAAAGCTGGTGAGTTGTGATACTATATTAACTAAAGCATATAGGCCATATTACTCAGCCTCCAATGCCTGTTGTAGCATAATGAGGTGATCATTTCTGCTCTGTTTACTTAAGTGCGCTTAAGCTAAATGAAGTGCACTATAATCTGTCTGAGTGAGAGTATGACCAGAGAGCAGGATACGGTGACCGGTGCAGGTAGCGAGTTAAATGCCCTGTATATGACAAAAATAACAAAATAAAGCACAAAACTCTTCGGTAAGACGGCCTCTGTGTTTTTGTATGCCAACACCACACGTAACAGCGTGGAAGTTGAGGGGGTTAACCCGGGAGAAGTACCGGCCCTGGAGAAGACGGATCTCCCTGTGCCTCCTAACCACGGTTAGGGGAAAAGAGCAGGAAAGGTTAACAACAGTATATTTGGATCAGTTGCTTTACTCTTGGTGTTTCTTGTCGTTCCATCCTCTATTTTATGGATTGTGATTTTGGCACTAACCGTGTTCAAGCGAGGTCGCTTCCTGCTGTGGCAGCTGGATGTTTGTTTTTGTTTGTGGCTACAGGTGGACCACCCTCTATCTATGGACGAGCTGGCAGAAGAAACCGTGAAGGGATAAAACGTACAACTGGTTAATAAAGACAAACAGTTAGATATGCATATTGGCAAGAAAGGAGAAAAAAAGTGGAAAAAAATTAGCCGATGCTGAATTTGAGCTTAAGTCTCAAGGCACCTTGTGTATGGAATGTGAGATACTGTATGCCTTGCCTTGCCTAAGCTGGTTAATTTAGATTTAATGGTCTTCTTGGGCCCATTGTTAGTGTGTGTGCCTTTGTGTGCCATAGAAAGACATTTTAGTTGGTTTGTAAAGTTTCATGTGTGCCAGGGTTGGGCAAAAAAATTGATTTGAATTTAAAATCGAGTCGGTAAGCCAAAGTTTTCTTTTTTAGTATTAATAATTTGGATGTTTAGAAATCTTGCACTGCACAGTTATTTTTCAGTCTGTCTTTGCTATTTTGGGGTTTGTTGATGCACTTCAACTAAAATATCTCTACAGGCAGCAGTTAATTTGTTTTAAATGGAGGGGGAAAAAATCGACTCAAATCGTAAACATCAGGGGAAGAAAAATCCTGCTACTCTAGTGCCATAATAACCCCTAAAAAACAGTGTCAAATATCAGGTCCTGGATGAGTTCTGGGACTGGATTTAAATGAGTGACATCAAAGACTCACCATTTTATTCTGAATAAAAATACACATATCACTCATAACGATGGACACAAAATTAATCCACTCGGCACGCGGCTGATGTTTAATAAAGTCGCCACTCTGGAGAATTGATTTCAAATTCATGATTTTCCAGCTTTCTCCTCCTTCTTCAAGGTGCTTTTACCAACACCGTGCACCGGTAATGTATTCAGCCGGCGCTGAGATCAGAGATCAAAGATACACGCGTGGTATTTTGGTGCGCAGATTGCTACACGTATGTGAGCAGCTAACAGGCATATCTTCAAAAGCAGCGGTGGGGGCCTGGGGTGAGAGGTGCATGCTGGGATATGTGTCTTGATGTCAGATTTCTTAACAGGATTTGCAGCCTCTTCTTAATTTGCAGTCACATTGTACAGGTATGAAGGTGAATCACAGGCAGTTTGTGCCTATACTGACCTTAAAGGAGCTATATCATGCAAAATCGACTTTTTGGAGTTTTTAGCCATGTTGTTATGCTATTTCCTTCTCAAAACACCCCCAGAGCGGTTTTTGGCTTCATTCACGCAGTTTTAAGTAATCCTCCTGAATCCTGCTCTTTGAGCAGCTGCTCCGCCCTCTCCTTGTAAACGACTGAGTTGTTCCGTTGTGTCGGAAGGAATGGAAGTGCTCTACGTCTGTAATGTAATGCCTTACGGCCTGATTTTAATTTATAAAACAGCTTTTTCATTATTTTTGTTGTAAGAGAGAAATTAAAAAAATTAAAAAATATATTTAAAAAAGGAACTCTCCAACGCGTCTGTGCTGTCCCAGGAGGGTAAACAAATGCAGCCCCGGAGGATCCGAACAGAAGTCTTGTTTGTGAAGACGGAGCTCTTTCTAACCTACTCTTAACACCGCCTGTTCTTTTTTCTTACCCAACGATAATGTCACGGATGCGCGTTTGGCTACGAGAGGAACAGGACTATTCAACCTTCCTAAAGAAGAGTGCACTCGCCAGAAGTTGGAATTTCTTTCTGGGATTCAGCTAGCTACTATATCAACCAACCTGATGGATGCTTGGTGAACCTTCGCCAGAATCAAAGTGGATTAACTTTTATAACCAACACGAGTGCCATAAACACCCGATGATGGGGAAGCCAGACTGAGCGGTGAGTCAATTAAACGCTTTGTTAGCGTGTGTGTTAGCCATTTATGAAACTGTGTTGCACATGTCAACTCCTTATAACTGCATTATGTGAAGTAACTTCACTTTTTGCAGCGATATTTATAATACTGTAAATGTGGAATGAGCGGTGAGAGGGCCAGAGTTAACTCAATCGAAGCGTCTTGTCTTCCAGGTTTGGAAAATACCCCCAAAAAATTTCTCTCAAAATGAGTACTCCATAGATATAGAGGAACAATATATCATAAATGCCTATACTTTACTTTGGAATGGCTAAAATAGCATGATACAGATCCTTTAAATAAATATTGAAGCAAGATGGCTGATGTGCTGGAAGTCCTACTAACACGCCTCAAGGCAGAGGCGTGCTGGCCATAGGGAGAGTCGGGACGTTTCCCGGTTGGCCGCTCGGTTCCGGTGCTTCTGGGCCGGGCCATCAGAATAAAATAATGAAATAATAACTCACTATTCCAGGCCTAAAGGCTTTAACTGGGCTGCAGCAGAGGATGAGCTGCTGTTCCAGATATAAATGAAGTAACACAAGCGTAATTGTCATGGAAATCTATCAAGATAACGACTGATGAATGAAAATCTGAAAAATATTCGCATCAAACTTTCATTCTTGCGGCGGGGAGATACCATTTCATATTGAACTAACTCAGAGGGGTGTTTAAGTGGAACACCCCTCCGCTTTAGTTCAAGTTGGTGCAGTCCAATCCAGCGGAGACAAGTGTCTGCGCGAGTTAAGAGACTAAAAGGCAGTGAAAGGTAGAAAGTGGTCAAATAAATTTTATCTACATAACTTGTGCTAATTGTGGGTTTGTATCAGGCTCAGACTGTGTGTGCAGCGGCCCATGTGAAAAGAAATTGTTAGAAAATTGTCAATGTGTGGTATTCGATCCAGCGACCCTTGTACTGGAGACCAGCGCACTATTACAGAGCCATAATTCCGGGCCGGTCTTCTCCAAATTCCCGGGCTGAAATTAGGTCCCAGCACGCCCCTGCCTCAAGGGGAGAGCAGAGAGCAGAGAGGGCTACGGGGAAAATATGTGGAGAACCATGAGAAGTTTGTTGTTAACACTGAAAATAAATCACACAGAATTCAGACGCCTTGGGATAAAAGGGCATTAAATATTAATATTGATCCAAGGAGAACTCTTGTTTCAGTTCAGAGGTCAGACTGAACTGAATACATATGTGACATTACGAGTGGTATATAAAATAAATTAAAGCCTGACAACGCCATCCAGTGTAAACTGGAAAAAATGTGCTTGAAGGCACACAGGTTCGACCCATAAGGACAGAGGCATCATGTTCCTTGTACATTCACTTTAGGTTTATTTCAATGTTTTACTTTTGTTTTATCTTTCTGTTCGGATTTCATATTTTCTTTACACAGATCATCATTTTACGTTACGTTCAGTTGGGCTCACAAAATGCCCGAGAGCAGGTCAACAAAAAGGAAACAAAACAAGGGGAAAGCAAGGAGAAACAAGACAGCAGCGTGGTTCGGTCCACCTAAATGTAAATAAAGGGTTAGCTGAGGAGCAGTTGCAAAATAATGGCTAACCACCAGACAAGGCCGATCCTACCGTCGCACGCCCACATCTAGCCCTTCTCGGCCGGCTCGGTGCTTCGATAGCCCCGAGTTCCGTCACAGGAGGGCCCCAGCAGACCCCGAGCCACCATGCACCGAGAGCGAGCAATGGACACCATGGAGTGGTGCGCGTTGAGGCTCTCAACCACCCGTGACGCTAAAATTAGACCTGCATTAGCAGCTACACCAATATGGAAGAATGGACGAATGAACAAATAGCTACCTGGACCCATGTAACAGCACACACAACCCTGGGCCCAGCCCAACCAGGCCGGAAGACGCCAGTGAGGGAGACAGAGGAAGTGCGTGTGAACGAGGGTGGGCTTTTATACTTATTCTGAGTGGTGGCGCCATCTGCTGACCGTTTCAATATTTAAAAGCTTACATTTAATACGGTTATTTAAAATACAGTTACTAAAACTGGTATTGCCACACATATTCAAATTGTACTTCCTCTTAGGTGATGATGATTGATTGTTAGGTGACAAAGGGTTACAGCGCTCAAAAGTGGGACATCAAAACATTTCACCAGTGCGACCCAGAAAAAATATAAAGTCGCAGTGGTGAAATGTTTGATTGCCCTGATCCTCATCACACACCACATTGATCAGAATGTGCACTGCTCTTACACAAAAGGAGAATTTACTTAGATGAGAATTTTAAGATCACTACAGTTATATATATATACAGTGAGGAGAATAAGTATTTGAACACCCTGCTATTTTGCAAGTTCTCCACTTAGAAATCATGGAGGGGTCTGAAATTGTCATCGTAGGTGCATGTCCACTGTGAGAGACATAATCTAAAAAAAAAAATCCAGAAATCACAATGTATGATTTTTTAACTATTTATTTGTATGATACAGCTGCAAATAAGTATTTGAACACCTGAGAAAATCAATGTTAATATTTGGTACAGTAGCCTTTGTTTGCAATTACAGAGGTCAAACGTTTCCTGTAGTTTTTCACCAGGTTTGCACACACTGCAGGAGGGATTTTGGCCCACTCCTCCACACAGATCTTCTCTAGATCAGTCAGGTTTCTGGGCTGTCGCTGAGAAACACGGAGTTTGAGCTCCCTCCAAAGATTCTCTATTGGGTTTAGGTCTGGAGACTGGCTAGGCCACGCCAGAACCTTGATATGCTTCTTACAGAGCCACTCCTTGGTTATCCTGGCTGTGTGCTTTGGGTCATTGTCATGTTGGAAGACCCAGCCTCGACACATCTTCAATGCTCTAACTGAGGGAAGGAGGTTGTTCCCCAAAATCTCGCAATACATGGCCCCGGTCATCCTCTCCTTAATACAGTGCAGTCGCCCTGTCCCATGTGCAGAAAAACACCCCCAAAGCATGATGCTACCATCCCCATGCTTCACAGTAGGGATGGTGTTCTTGGGATGGTACTCATCATTCTTCTTCCTCCAAACACGTTTAGTGGAATTATGACCAAAACGTTCCATTTTGGTCTCATCTGACCACATGACTTTCTCCCATGACTCCTCTGGATCATCCAAATGGTCATTGGCAAACTTAAGACGGGCCTTGACATGTGCTGGTTTAAGCAGGGGAACCTTCCGTGCCATGCGTGATTTCAAACCATGACGTCTTAGTGTATTACCAACAGTAACCTTGGAAACGGTGGTCCCAGCTCTTTTCAGGTCATTGACCAGCTCCCCCCGTGTAGTTCTGGGCTGATTTCTCACCTTTCTTAGGATCATTGAGACCCCACGAGGTGAGATCTTGCATGGAGCCCCAGTCCGAGGGAGATTGACAGTCATGTTTAGCTTCTTCCATTTTCTAATGATTGCTCCAACAGTGGACCTTTTTTCACCAAGCTGCTTGGCAATTTCCCCGTAGCCCTTTCCAACCTTGTGGAGGTGTACAATTTTGTCTCTAGTGTCTTTGGACAGCTCTTTGGTCTTGGCCATGTTAGTAGTTGGATTCTTACTGATTGTATGGGGTGGACAGGTGTCTTTATGCAGCTAAAGACCTCAAACAGGTGCATCTAAATGTAGGATAATAAATGGAGTGGAGGTGGACATTTTAAAGGCAGACTAACAGGTCTTTGAGGGTCAGAATTCTAGCTGATAGACAGGTGTTCAAATACTTATTTGCAGCTGTATCATACAAATAAATAGTTAAAAAATCATACATTGGGATTTCTGGATTTTTTTTTTAGATTATGTCTCTCACAGTGGACATGCACCTACGATGACAATTTCAGACCCCTCCATGATTTCTAAGGGGGAGAACTTGCAAAATAGCAGGGTGTTCAAATACTTATTTTCCTCACTGTATATATATATATATATACCTCAGGCACAACCTCAGGCGCAAAACTGACTGACCAGCAAAGTTTTCGTTATTAGCAGCAGTTATAGGGTGAGGCAAATAATAGGTTTTAAGATGCAATGTCAATTGCAGTGGAATTATTCTGAATCGATGCAGCAAGTTTCTTTTCAGATACTTCACGAAAGCTGGTGCACTTATCAAAAAACTGTGAAGCATGCTAAAACTAAGCATTTTCCAACATAATTCTATCAAACAGTCAAAATCCTTGTATTTGTTTACGACTATTGACGGTGTGCTCAATGCTCCCAGACCGTCTTTTATGGAAACCTCAGTTGAATTATGTGAAAGGTTTTCAAGCTTCTTCATTGAAAAGGTAGAAAATACCAGGGCTTCCATTGTACTGCCCACTTCTGACCCATCCATCCCTTTTCTTGTACTGCTGTTTTTAATAATTTTGAGCGTGTTAGTCTGCCCTTTTTGAGCGATATAGTTGATCGTATGAAACCCTCTGGTTCTCCATCCGATGCACTTCCACCCAGACTTCTTAAGGAAGCTTTTCCCACTATAGCACCATTTGTTGTTGACATTATCAATGGTAGTTTAACTACTGGGACGGTCCCCACTTGTTTTAAACATGCTGCTGTTCAACCCCTGATTAAGAAGCCTGGCCTTGATTCATCCATTTTAACAAATTTTAGGCCCATTTCAAAACTCCCCTTTCTTTCCAAGGTGTTGGAGAAAGTGGTCTACGGCCAAATAAAACATTTTTGGAGGAGTCCAACATTCTTGAGACGTTCCAGTCAGGGTTCAAAAATCGTCACAGCACCAAGACAGCCCTGCTAATTAATGATGTGTTTTCAGCCACAGACTCTGGCCACTGTGTTGCACTTGTCCTGCTTGATCTTCGACACAATAGATCATCAGATACTTCTGTCTCGCTTGGAGAGCTGGGTGGGAATTCGTGGTAGTGCCTTAAGTGGTTTAGGTCCTACCTTACGCACAGGAGTTTTTGTCTTCGAATTGGGAGTGTAGAGTCCGCCACTGCTCCCATAAAATATGGTGTGCCCCAGGGCTCTATACTTGGCCCTCTTCTGTTCTCACTGTACCTCCTGCCACTTGGGTCCATCTTGCGTAAACACAATGTTGCTTTCCATCTCTACACGGCTGACAGCCAGATTTATGTACCGTTGGAACATGGCAACGGATATTGTACAAAGCAACTTTTGAAGTGTATTGAGGAAGTACAAGAATGGATGTCACTCAATTTTCTCCATTTAAATGACAAAAAGACTGAGGTCTTGCTGCTCGGCCCAAAAGATGCCCCCTCCTCTTTTGTGGATTTGGGTCCCTTAGGTGAACACTTAAAACCAACTGTGACAAGCCTTGGTGTGAAGCTGGACAGTGCTCTGAAGCCTAACGCCCAGATTAGCTCTGTTGTAAAGTCCAGCTTTTATCAGCTCAGGCAACTGTCCAAGGCAAAACCATTTGTTCCCCAGCATTTATTTGAGATTTTAATTCATGCTTTTATCACAAATCGTTTAGATTACTGCAATGCACTTTATGTCGGGCTCAATCAGTCGTCTCTCGCTCGACTTCAACTTGTACAAAATGCTGCTGCTCGGCTTTTAACTGGCACCAAAAAGCGAGAGCACATTACACCTATTTTGAGGTCATTGCACTGGCTCCCCATTTCATATCGTGTTGAGTTTAAGATTCTTTTATTTGTTTTTAAATGTCTTCATTGTCTTGCCCCTCAGTATTTGTCTGACCTGCTGCAGCCCTATACCCCTGCACGCTCCCTGAGGTCAGCAGATCTGTCCTTGCTGGTTGTTCCCAAAACAAAAAGGAAAACCAGAGGCGACCGCTCTTTCTTTTTAAATCCTCTCCTAAAACGCACCTTTTTCCTTGGCTTTTAACATAGCCTGAGAAGTTTGACTTTTGAATGTTTTGTATTTTTTACTGTTCATTTGTTTATTATTTGTTTATTTACTGCTGTGTTCAGCACTTTGGTCGACGTTGTTGTTTTTAAAGTGCTCTATAAATAAAGTTGGATTGGATTGGAGTTGGATGGTCAATAATTGGGATTTAGCAAGCTATTGACTAAATATTATAGCCTTTTACATTGGCTTTTTCTTTGCTATTAAAGTCGCTTCTGAAGGAATACCAAGCTAAACCATTTGTTGCAACTAGGCAATCACACTTATACAATTAAACAATGATTACAAAACGTGGCGTTAAGATAATTGCGAACCCACAGTCACCTCACCGGCTGCAGCGGCCCTTCAGCGGCGCTTCAGCGTGTCTGAGTAGACCAGCTGTAGCAGAAGAAACAGCGTGTCCAGAGTTACATCCGCCAAAAAAAACGACCAGGGTGGGCATAGTCAGTGTGGGGGAGAATACTTTGAAATTGTATTTAGTTACTGAATACTGAATACTTGCCTTAAAATGTATTTTGTAACGTATTCCGTTACTTTGTCTAATCAGAGTATTGTATTCTGAATACTTAGAACACTTGCTTTCACATTGATTGTTAGTATATATTTATGTATTAATATGGCATATATAATTACAAAAATAAAGACTACGATTGTTGAAACACTTGTATAAACTCACTTTAACATTAATTAGGAACTCAAAAACTCCCTTGGCAAATGGAGCAGCAGATACAGCATCATGTGACACACGTGTGCAGTGTTTGCATGAACTGTGGCAAAAGGCGTTTTAAATCTTTATTTTATTTTAGGAGGAAAAACAGCTCATTTTAAAAGTCATTTCTTAATAATGTTGTGCAATATGGAGCTAAAATGTAATAATTGAGAGCTGGGATGTTTTACCTTGATATTTGGAAAGTTACTGTATTCTAAATACTCTCAAATGAAAGTGTAACTTTAAGAGAATACAGTTACTCAAGATGAGTATTCTAAATACATGTATTTAGTTACTCTCCAACACTGCGCACTGTAATCTCTCATCTCTCAACATGTGCAGGTCCAGGTAAAATCTCATTTCCGCAGTTAAAACATCACGTAATTCTATTGATCTTCTTTTTGAGGCAGCTTGAAAGGCACTCAAATGGTTCAAATAATAAGAGTATGTATACAATTCTGTTCAGTAAAATTGGGCTACAGTTGCATCAAACACTGTAAAACAAAACAAAGTAGTGCTTTATACTCTGAGGCGTCTGTATATTGATGTAAATGCACGCGGCGTAGTTTTCGCCTCATGCTATGCCTGCAAATACTCACTGCTGATAGTTTATTATAGTGGGAACAGTAAAACTTGCTCCGTGTCATGTAAATAATAAGGAATGAAAAATGGATGCAATCAATGGAGTGTGCTGCCTAGAAGATGCACCTAAGACTAAAAAATAAAAATGAGCCACTGGGTTTTATAAGGTTATCTCAGCGCCTGTGACCGTTCCATTCCTGCCAGTCAAAGCTCTGATGAGAGCTGAGATAGAGGGACTGAGACATACACTATGTTTCAATAAACTATCAGGTATGACAAGGGCATACAAGAAAGTGCACTGATGGAAGGTTTGTAGGATAAAAGAGTATTGAACAGATAAATGATCTCGAAAACTAAAGCTATCTCATTATAGCAGGCTCAATGTTAACTAACTGACTCAAGCGAACTGGATTGTTCTAGTTCAGGGATGTTGTCACGCAAATAAAAAAGCCCCTATTCTTCAGTGTTAAATCTTTGTAATTTTAATACAAAAGTGTTTGGGGAGACGTGACACAGTGGCTCAGATGGTCAAGATTTCCCAGATGCCTTGGGCAAGACCCTTTGCTCCTTCTGAGCACCTTGACAAATGCTCTCCCTTTGAAATAAATCCAAGCCCTCCTTTCAGTATTGTGTCATGAGCAGAGTAACTTCCCCTCTGTGGGCTGTACGGTCGAGAGCACAGATTGGTCTGAGCCGTTTAAACAGAAGCTGAGGTTGATAAATCAGAACCATGGGAAATCTGGAGCTGTGTCTTTCCCACTCTGTCTGTCCAGGTGCACTCTGGGTAACACTCACCAGCCCCGCATGAGCTCATCCATCTATCAGGAAATACTATAGATGTGCTCATAAAATACTTCCTGTCCTGTTCTCGCATTAAGGGTATTGTGTTGAAGCATACAGTTAAAGGCAACAAACCAAGCTCAAAATAATGCTGTGAATGGTTCCAAGGATGAATAATGGATTTTGTGTGAAAAGATGAGGCTGGCACGTGGATTATTGATGGTATAAACTGCATCAGTGACTCGTACAGAGAGGCTTCTGCTAATACAAAGGTAAGCATTTACGTGTTATTAAAGTTACTTCACTGCATTTTGGTTGTATTGCTTATTCTGGGCTAGCTTATTAGTTTTGATAGCCACTTCTTTGCTTGCAGTGTCTAGTAATAGCCAAGCTAAGTTCCTCTGTTTTATGTGGTATGAATAGGCCTTTATGACGTATAGGCCTTTAGACATCTGCGAGAAGTCACAGTGGCGTAATTTGGCGAGCACGTAATCAATCCGAGTTCAGTCGTGACAGACACAGAGACGTCTCCTCCGGTGAGATTGGCTCTCAAAAAGTTTCAGCCGGAATCTTGAGATCCAATAATAGAAGACGTGACGAAGAAAATTAATATATTCCACTAAAGGTTATAGATAATGTGTATGCGCATTGTGACATTGAATGAACATTACATAAACTTTTAAATGAACACATTAAAGCATTACAAAACTTATTACAAATGCATTCTTTACAATATGATTACACATATTACGTATGTATCCTTGCTAACCTAGGAAGACAATTTAATCAGCACAGATCAATGTCATTCTGTCCATTTTTCTTAACTTTGACAGGGTTTAGAAAATGGCTCGGCCACACTTCAATCTAATATTTGAATCAGTCTTTGAAAGTAGCATTTTACGTCCCATAAAAGAGTCTGATGACTTTTTCTATGTTAAAGAGGGGGTATTATGCTTTTTTCAATCACATAGCACCAGTCTATAGCATACTACAATGATGACGTAACCTTCTGTTGGTCTGTATATGCAGTCAATTAAAATAACTGCCTTGAATAAAATTGCTCTCTCAAAATGGCTGTACTGAACGTCTTGAAATAGGCCTCTGTCTCTTTAAGAAGCTTTCCGACACGCCCCTTCAGCACACTGCTGTGGCATCTAAACAACACTACTGTGCGGGGAGGGGGCTCTGCTGAGCTGAGGAGCAGTGGTTGGTGGCTTGGCTGGTGACGAAAGGTCCAGAGGCGTCTCCAGGAGGTGGGGGCGTTCCTAGGAGGACTGAGGCATAGCTACACCTAAAATGGCTGCCGTCTAAGTTTTTACTGATTACTCAAAAATATGTGAATGAGCCAAGGCAACACTCCAGGCATGTGTTTAATGAGGGAATGACATAATAACATGATATAAAGCTTTAAAAAGTCGATTTTACATAATACCCCCCTTTAAGAGTTATTCATGTAGTATATAAGGACCTCTCAAATACACCTCTTAGTGTTTTGTCAAACTCCTCCTACCCCCTTGCTGTAAGTATGCATCTAAAAACCTTCCATATCCAGGCCTTCACCTTTGCCCTACCCCTCGCTGCAAGAGAGATTTGGGATACCCCTTTGTCTCTTGTGAACACACAAAAAGGAGGGGAAGGGCTAAGGTAAAGGGCTAAGGGGGAGAAATGGGATTGGTTGGCCCTATATCACTTACAATTAAGGTTTCTTATTCCTGATGCAAAAACTTAACTCATCCTTTAACCATTTGCTAAAATACAACGGTGTGTGTCTGCAGAGCTACAGTAGGTGTTCACACTTTTGAAAGGTGTGAAATAAAAAAAACACAGGTGTTTTGCTTCCTCATACACAGTCTTTTTGGATAGACAGTTTAGTTTAGTGAGTACAGTCAAGGATAAAAGCTTATCAAACCATGACAGAATGCATTTGACCAAATAGAAGCAGTAACCTCAGTTGAGTTGAGTCTCTTGGTCACAGCATGATAATCTTTTCCCTGTCTGCCATCTCTTTATCTCCTGTCCATGCTTTTTGCCATCCTATTTGAGATTTGCTGCAGGAATAGCCTCTGCTGTGGATGCTCGATGAGGAGTGCACTCACCTCTTTCAGGAGGAGGTCATCACTGTAAAGCCTGCTGCGTCTCCGACTGAGTAAAGAGCCACACAGCATCCCTCCAAAGCATTTCATATGAACCTTAATGGACAAAGATTGTAGTCAAAGCACACAGGGTTACTCATATAAAATTGGTTTCTTTTCATTTTAGTTTTAAATTTAGATAAAAGTGGGTCATAATGAAAAGATAATAATAATAATCAAAAAGTCATTCTGCGGCATCATAGGGCACTCTTGTACAGGAGGTTTTAAAAGGCAAGATATGGTTTTCAAGTTCCTTTGTTTTTTTTTTGTTTTTTTCATTTTAGTTTTAAAATTTGATTAGATTAGCCCGTTATGAGAACATAAAAATATGTCTTGTGTAAGATGAGCTCTCAGATGTACCGGTCACTTGTGTCATGAAGACACGTGAACCGGAGACACCGTCTGAAAAGAGGAAGTATTCTTGACGATCGGATCAGCAGCTGTGGTTTGAAATGCCTTTCCCAAACCCAGGCATTCGGATCAGAGGAATATCATACGCTTCAATAAACTTATGAAAACACAAACGTGGGCGCATTTAACAAGGCACTGGATTACAAACATGTTTTAAAGGGGATTTTATCGTGACATGAGGCTGGACAGACAGGTACTACACACTCAAAACCACACGTATTGAAATAATATCTGAGAAAGGGAGAGAGAAATGTAGGCTAGTTAAACTATTCCACAGTCACCAATCAGGAAACCGTTTTCATTCATATCTTAATGCTTAGCAGCAACTGCGCAGAGGTTTTTTTTCTATAGAATTTGCGCAGCTCTGAGGTGAACACATACGAGCGTTTGACTGCAAGCCTTTCAAGCGTCCAAATAGAAGCAGCAGCGCAGTCCGTGCAGTTAGGTGTGTAGGAACCATTAGAAGTTTTTCAACAAAAAGGTTTTCAACTAATCACCTGGAAGAATTATTACACTCGTGAATCAATACAGCTAATTTATGAACACAATTTATCTAATAATCTAACGTATTGAAGTGCATTTATGGAGATTAGCCATTGGATGATGTTTGACAATACTAACTGCAAATACATAAACAATACGGAACAATATGCATTTGATGACACATTGTTTATCATTGAACTACAGTATGAGGGGACAGTTTGTCTGGTGTTTTCTGAAGGTTATGACTATTTCATATCCGCGAGGGTGGGTCACTAATGCTGTTGACTTATCTGTCCAGATCTGTCTTCCTGTCTCTGGTTTTGCTGACAAGATACAATGCAATTCCCCGCTGGTTTCCTGATCCCTTTATTGCATGTCCTCCCCGTGTTTTTTTTTTTTTTTTATGGGGGCCTCTCGCTTACCGTTCATACTGTTTGTTGTGGTTTGGTTGTTTTAAAGACCAACTTACTCCCCTCCCTACCCTGAAGGCCAGTGGTACGTACCTGTGGGTGAGGTGGAGAGCTCCTACTTGTAAGCCTGGTGGAGAATGGTGTGAAGGGAGGGCAGTTTGCAGTCACCGTTATTTTATTTGTCTCCTCCTATTGTTTGTTTAAGTTAAGTCCTAGGCATTTTCTTTATGATTTACCGTTCTTTTCCTTTTGTAAATAAATCACTTTTTGAGCATTATTTTGGATGCCTCCTCGCCTGTCTTACCAAAACATCTGGTAACTCCTACACTATTCCTTTAAACATTTGCTTCTGAACTCTAAATTTAAAGGGATATTTCCGGATTTTTTGACATAGGGCCTCATTTCCTTGTTATCCAGAGCGTTGTTGATTTCTGGAGATTGTCTTTAATTTTTTTATTCCTTATACAGTATATGAAGAGTTTAGTGGTGTTAGGCTAATGCAAGGCTAGTGCATGTCTATGGTAACTAGTAGCCTGCATTAAAAACAGTCAGCACAGTGCACCTGAGGCAAATCACTTATAACACCAGACTACTAATATAAATGCCTGTGTTGACTGAATCTTTTTTTTAAAATATAACCATTTTGCATTTAAAAGAACCTATAGTTGAGTAGCAACAGCTTCCTGGTTGTATGCTACGCAGCGGCGGAGTGATCTGCTAGGTAGTTTGTTTACCTGTGGCTGGCATTACTACACATGGAATTCACAAAGGAGCTTTCTACAAATCAGATATGGTAACGTTTGGAGGACTACCTGATGATTTTGAAGAGGTTTTTAATGCAGGCTACTAGTTACCATAGACATGTGCTAGCCATATATCCAGAAATCAACAACAGTCTGGATAACAAGGAAATGAATTTGGTCAACTAATTCAACCTTGCCAATGTCTCGCTATTTTGGCGCTTATTTTCAAGAACCTTTCAGAAGAACCCAAAGTGGAAAAAATGCGCTCGGTTCAGGTGGGAGTTAAGAGGTTAAGATTGCATTTTCTGTTTTTGATATATAATGACACCGAGCTCTTGTCTGAATAATTTGAAACTTAAATGCACCTTTCATTGGCTAAAACTAAATCACAGCGCTTTGACAAATTAACTCATGAGGAGATTTTATCGGAACTCCCTGATCCCAGTCACCAGATTCAATTACCTCTCGCTGCGACCCGGCTTCACCAGTCATCAGATGTCTCCTTTTAATAAAATCAAAATCTGACGACTAATGTTGTTGTCATTGGAGATGGCCCTTAAACCTTAGATATCAGGCTTGGCAGGCATTGCATCATCCTCCAAAGTGTGACCAACAAATCTTCACACTCTCACACATGCACTCATCTCAGCAGTGCATATATTTACTGCCATTACTCTGAATAATAATAATCTCGGGTAAGCAGATGGAGATTGAAATTCAAAATGTCCCTTATACACAATGTCCTTGCATATGAATTAGCAGCTGGCATGTATTTTGGAGTAATAGAAAGTGCTGACTAAATTGAATCATGTCCTCAGCATCACAAGCAGTGGTTATACATTGTGTCAGCATGTTTTGGATGTTGATAACCGAGATAATGACAACCTTAGCCACTGCAAAAGCAAAGCAGAAATTACCAGCTCACCAGAGAGTGAATCTTAGGTACTGCGTCTTTCTAAGGATTTAAGGGTGTAGGAGGAGAGGCTACAGTCAGCACAGCACAGCACATGCACTCCCACAGACTAGCAGCGAGAGAGAGAGAGAGAGAGAGATATTAACCTGAAAAAGACCAAACAGTATTCACTAATAGTCAGCATGGAGCCAGTTGGTGGTTTTTGACAAGTATGAGTAAGAGGAATGACTAAACAAAAGGCACTGTGATGAGGATGGCTAAAAAAAAAAAAAAAGGGATGGTGAAAAACATGTGATACGGAGTCACACACAAAAAAGGCGATCTCTTTTAGCGGTGGGTTTGTCTGGTATTCAAAACAACTGTTAAACAAGTTTGCTGAATACCGCCAGTTTCACAAGTTTGCCTCGTTGTATCCTTGGGCAAGACTCTTTCCCACCTTGCCCACCTTGAATGTGTGATACAAGCGACTGAGCGGGTAAGAACTAGTTCCAGTACTTCATTGGATCCCACTCTTTCAGTTTTTCAAGGCAAAGGATCCGGCAAAGAATTAGGATTATATCATGGTGCAGGGTTCTGACAACTGTTTTGGCCTGTTCCCCCGAATCCATCACATAATTCCAAAAGTGTTCCAGAAATTGCTATTTTACAAATTAAAGGGGCATTATGCAACTTTTCATGTGGAAATTAAAAGTTGATATTTGTGCTTATTTGAGCCTGTAGTGACCCAGCGGCTGTATGAGTGGTCAGCATGGCACCTTTACTTTCGATCATGGTGGTCTCTACATAGAAAGTTGCAAATGCACCTTTAAGCAATAACTGGTTCCAAATCAGTATCTTACCAACACTGTGGAGGGTGAATGAATAATTCAAAGTAAAGTGACCATCAGGTCGTGTATAGTCTACTCTTTTTTCCCCTAGTCTTTAAAGGTAACAGTTAGTTAGGAAAAAGCTAGGTCCGTTAACAGCGGTCTAAACTCATTAACTTTTCCAAAGCATTCCAAAAATCCTAGAGGTGAAATTTAGAAGGACATTTTCCAAGTTACACAATGCTAACAGCTTAGGGCAGACTAGGTTGTCGTTGGAACTTTTGACAGGGCTAACATTGACCCATTACCTCCATCATCATTTTATGTATCTGCAAGGCCAAGGAAAATATATAATTTAATTAAAGATTCTGTTTGGCAGTTTTCTGTAGGTTGTAAGCTTGTGGAGGTGTCTGTGGTGGCGGGTAGGGGGCATTTTGCCAGGCCTTGCTTTCAAGTAACTTAGATACAACCTTTTATGACAACCATCTGTCCAACACGGATTTGTGTGTGCGTATACACGTGTGTGTGTGCATGTGTGTGTGCGCGTGTGTGTGTGTGCGCACGTGTGTGTGCGAGTGGCTTCAAGGCCCAGTTCTGCTGCCGCTGGTGGGTGTTGGGGTCCAGGTGGCAGTATACAGTAATATTTCACCCACTGAGAGCTACAGCACCAGGGCTGTGGGGGCACACTCAGCTTGTTAGTCATAAGAAGCATTGTCAAATAAAGCGCTGGTGCAGCCGAATCCATGAACAAAGTTTCTGCCAGCAAAGACATTTTGTAGTCGCGCAAAGTTACATAAATGTAAAAAAAAAAATGTTTTAATCATTTTTTAGATATTGCTAACTCTTGAATAGTGACAGCTTGCTCTGATCTTATTTCCTGAATTGTGTTGCAGATGGACATCCACATTTTTAAAGCCCATCATCAGACTCATTCTGAGCAGTTCTGTATTCAAGCTGCATTTTTGCTAATTTGTTGGCATACCTAGCAGAAGATGACTGCTTATGTAGTCTTTTGAATGTATATAGCAATGGTATGCTGGGTAATCAGGATAGTCGGGACGTTTCTTGGGTGGGCCGAGCCCGAGGAACTTTTGGGACTAATGGAGTTGGTGTCTAGGTCTAAAGGCTGGGCTTCTTCTATAAGCCCAATGCCCATCTCAACTGTGCATGCGTGAGTCAATCAGGCTCCTAATTTCGGCTACCAAACAAACCACCACCGCCATTGAAATGTGTGAGCGAGTTCAGGTAGCAGAGCGTGAACACTGAAGTATATTGAGCCATAACCGTGAACTATAAGGCTTACGGGCACTGGTTTACAGACTATAAGTCTCAAGTGACATTTCTTGCAAATATTTAGGTTGTCAATATCTTGAAAGCGAGGGAAAAGTCCGGATTGCGGCTCCGTAGGCAGGAGTGGACCATCACGGACAGGGGAACGACAGGACCTGGGATCAGCCCGACACAGACACCCTCACTTTTTAAATCATTTGAATTCGTCTTGTAATCACAGGGAAAAGTTCCAAAACAGTGTTGATGTTAAATATAGTGGGTACATTTCCATCTGTCAAATTAGCGATCGATTAGCTCTGTTGTACCATCAGATCACTCGTAAAAAACATAAAATAAAGTACATTTAGATGGCATAGCCTATGTGTGTATGTGGTTCTCTCTGGTCACAATTAAGAAAAAGATTTTGTTTATTGTCCACCTCCTTATTGACAAAAAAAGAGGGATACTATATTTTTATTTCAGTTTAAATGTTGTGAATATCGGCGACGTGCGGCCACAGTTTCAGACCCTGGACTTTGTCCAACAGTTGCTTTCAAGGGTCAGAAATGTTTTTCTCACATAGTTATTCCATAGTTATTCCAACTATATGAACAAGGACTGGTCGTCACTTTTGACAGCATCTCTTCGTATGAATGGCAGTTTCGTTTCTGTCTATCTCCGTACGCAGCCCTGGTTATAAAAATATACTTTAAGCTAATATTGTAACAAGCTCCATGGCGACGACAAAAACACTTTAAATCATCAATTTTCCGATGGTTAAAATGGTCCAAATTGTAGCTTTCTTCGTTGCTTTACGCTAACTATCATTATTGTTTGGTAGCCAAAAGACATTCCATTACCCATAATGCAACGGGCGAGCCGAGATGGGCATTCGGCTTATTGGTTGTCTGTTTTTAGGGAGATTGTATCATTTGACATTGAAGTTGAACACCCCTACAAGTAATCAATCAATCAATCAAACTTTATTTATAAAGCACTTTTCATACCGAAAGGTATCACAAAGTGCTTTACAGATACAACATTTAAAACAATACGCCCGGCACACCCTCCTATCCCTCTGAATATATACAAACGTTACACTCAAATGTTTGTCTGTCAGTCAGTCAGTCAGTCAGTAAAATAGATGCATAAGGCTGAGTACAGATGGACAAGTGTGGAAACTCCATTTGAGGAGCCGTCTGCGCCGGGAGCATCAGTCCAGCGTAGCTACAGGGCACTGACCCAAGAGAGCCCAGAGGAGAAGGGGAAACACTGGGAAAGCCTAAAAAATAAGAAAACACTCATAAGTTAGTTCAAGTTAGTAGAGCTGAAAAAGAATGACATTAGAGACATATGTGTATAAAGTGGATAAATAAAACATTTTTCATTTGTATTCGATAACACCCATGTGAAAAGAGAAAATGGCATCCATCCAGCCGTTTGATCTGCCCAAATCACATTGCACCAGCCCCTTATGGCTCCCCCTGCAGGTGGTGGTCCACAGAAGGCATCAAGTGCGATAGAATGTTGGTACAGTAAAGGACTTTCAAGGTATGCTAAACTTCTGTGAGAGCGGGCGGACTAAATTATAAAACTGCAGGCCAAAATGAGGTTTCAGCTCTCCATTGCTACTTACATCAAGAAATTAGGCATGACATGTCCACTTTAAAGTGTGAATTGGTTCTCTGATGCTTTAGAAGTTTGGATACTACGACAGATGAGAATGTATTAATTCTTTAACAATACAGAATAGACAAAAAGTATGTTCTACTACCACTAAAACCTCCTTACATTCCCTGGCATGGCACGCTGTACGCCATACATCTTCACCAAGTCATAGGGGCTTTTTGAACGTGGTGCATTTTGGTATTGTAACCGTTAACAATTTCCAACAATGCCACGGGGATTTAACCCAAATAGCAAACATTAATGAAACCATGAGACCAGCTTTAGGAAAATATATATATTTTACATTATATTTGCCGTAATACAAACATAATCTGTTGCGGATCAGGCCAGCACATGACCAGGCCGCATCGCTGCCACTGACCAGTCTCACGGTCAAGGCAAACCATAGTAGATTGGGCGGAACATTGCACGAAGCGGGGGTAGTACAGGATAGTAGAGCACACGCAACTCAAGAATGCAAATAGTCTGATGTAATGTAATGCATGAATTGAAGGGACTTCTACACTCAACAGGTAGCACAACAACCACCAGACGTTAGGGCTATACGCAGGAACGGTGGCTTCCCAAGTTTGTAGCTAGCAGCTTGCACATACGTAGCTCCCTGGCCTGCGAAACTGCTGCGCGTCGCCAAGTGGTTTGACATCAGAGGTGAGAGGTTGAGCCACAGAAGAGAGGAGCACCCCTTCCCTCATCAGCAACTAAAAGCAGGAGGACATTTGATGGTTGGCGGCAAACTGTCTGTTCAGATTATCCCTGGTGCAAAGGGATAAAAAGACAGCAGAGGGTTCAGATGTCCAAACTTGATTTTCCACCAGGGTCACATATTTTAAAGTGAGAGAAACAGTTCACCAAGTGTTATTACAGACCGTGCAACATTTTGACCATATACCATAAAAACTGGCGGTTTGGGTATATGGTGTTGAATGGAGGTAGTGCCTTAGAGCGGTCACATTTGCAACCTTAAAGGGATACTTCGGGATTTTTGACATAGGGCCTCATTTCCTAGTTATCCAGAGTGTTGTTGATGTCTGGAGATATTTTTTTCTTAAATTCATGCAGTTCTTATATTTGAAGAGTCTAGTTGCGCTAGCCTAGAGCAAGGCTAAAGCATTTCTATGGTAAACGCTAGCCTGCATTAAAAAACAGTCTGGCGCACTCCACAGTGCACCTGAGGTAAATCACTTATAACGCCAGACTAACCATATAAATGTCTGTGTCGATAGGTTCATTTTAACCATTTTGCGTTTAAAATAACTTATATTTGAGAGGCATCAGCTTCGTGGCTGTAAGCTAAGGCAGCGGCGGAGTGATCTGCGAGAAAATAGTCCCTCAAAATGCGGTAATTCATGTGATACAAGGTCAGTTTTATTTTAAAAATTATTCTATTAACACAGACATTTATATGGTTAGTCTGGTGTTATATGTGATTTACCTCAGGTGCACTGTGGAGTGAGTCAGACTGTTTTTTAATGCAGGCTAGCGTTTACCATAGAACTGCTTTAGCCTTGCTCTAGCTAGCGCAACTAGACTCTTCAAATATAAGAACTGCATGAATTTAAGAAAAAAATATCTCCAGACATTAACAACACTCTGGATAACTAGGAAATGAGGCCCTATGTCAAAAATCCCGAAGTATCCCTTTAATGTAGGTTTAACTAATCACCGAAAGGGGCCTGTAAGCCATATTGAACACAGAGGCAGGTTCTATTCTTTAAGTATTATTTACTTGTTTCAATAATATTTCTCTTTCTATGATTTTCTCTCTTTTTTAGATTTTAACACAACACAAAAAATATCACACAAGGAGCCCAGAGAAGACAAGATGGCTGTTGCCCTTGTGCACTAACCAACCGCTGACTGAAGCGGGACCTAAATAAAAACACATTCCCTTCAGACCTGTAACACCTGTTACAACTACAATGTGGCGCAGTTTCAACCGGCATTGTACTGGAATGCTAAGCAGCTAAGGCGCTCTTCCTGCTAGCATGCTGCTCCAAAACATAGGAGGACTGAGGCAGAGTGAAGATGCGCGTAGCCTTTTATACTTTATAATTGTCACATATGGTGAAAATGAAATCACACAAATAACGGTTTGAAATGAAAGTGATAGTGACTATTTTCAGTATAACTTATAGAATTAAAAGAACGTTATTTTAGGCAACTGGAAGTTTATTAGAAGGATAAATATCAAGCTAACGGCTAAAGATTTTGACAAGTATGTTGCACTTTCAAGTTCTATTAGAGTCGACACTGTTCATTGAAGCAAGTTTATCATGGACAATTAATGAAGGCACCAGCCATTTAACATTCCTGTGTGCCGTGCCCTTGACAGTCCCTTCACTTTGCACTGGATTTGGAGTTAAGTGAAGGAAACCCCACTTGCAGAGCATTTGAAGTGGGATGTCTGCTTTATAAAGCTAGTACGATTAATATAGCAGTGCATGAAAAATGCTACGTAGCACTGACTCTGTTATGATAGTAAATGTTTTCAGAGCATGTGTTTAAAATAGATGTGAGACAGCACGGAGAATCACACTGCTGTGTCTAGCGTTTGAATCCCAGAGTGAACACTAAAGTTGACAGGACCTGTTTCTTGTTCAACAGTTCACGTCTCGCCGCTTTTGTCTGCAGCGCTGAATATCAAAACCAGAAAAATCATCCAGCGTGTGAGCAGAGGATAAAAATGGCCTTTTGTCTATTTTTACATCCAGCCAAAACACAGATGGAACCAAAGGACCGGTAAGACTTTTCATATCGCTCATGCTGCTTTAAGTCAATATTCTCATTTGTAAAGTGAAAAATTGTATCAAATGGGCAGAAAAACCTCAGTTCCTTCAAATAATTAGGCTATCATTATGAGTAAAACAGATGTACTATTTGCATTTCAATACTTGCCTCACATTTAATATCCTTAAATCCCGTTTTAAATCTTGCTTAAATTACTGTCATCACATGTCAATCTACATGGTTGGTTCAATGTGAATAGTCTTTTACGTACATTAGGTTATATCCTAAATGGAATGAAATCAAATAGACGGAGCTGGTGGATAATCCCTCAATATAGAAAGATATCGCAGCACGTGCCAAAACTGCAGCCAAGCATTTTCTGGCTGCATGGGGAATTAACCATGTTAAAAAAAAACACAAGTGGTGACGGTTTATGAGTTTTGAAAGTGTGGAGGACGACACTTATTCTATATATTAAAGGGGGGTATTATGTAAAATCGACTTTTTCAAGCTTTATATCATGTTATTGTGTCATTCCCTCATTAAACACATGCCTGGAGTGTTGCCTTGGCTCATTCACATATTTTTGAGTAATCAGTAAAAACTTAGACGGCAGCCATTTTAGGTGTAGCTATGCTTCAGTCCTCCTAGGAACGCCCCCACCTCCTGGAGACGCCTCTGGACCTTTTGTCACCAGCCAAGCCACCAACCACTGCTCCTCAGCTCAGCAGAGCCCCTCCCCGCACAGTAGTGTTGTTTAGATGCCGCAGCAGTGTGCTGAAGGGGGCGTGTCGGAAAGCTTCTTAAAGAGACAGAGGCCTATTTCAAGACGTTCAGTACAGCCATTTTGAGAGAGCAATTTTATTCAAGGCAGTTATTTTAATTTACTGCATATACAGACCAACAGAAGGTTACGTCATCATTGTAGTATGCTATAGACTGGTGCTATGTGATTGAAAAAAGCATAATACCCCTCTTTAAGCAACACACTTTAAGAAACGAACCAACAGAATGAAGCAAATACTTAAAATAAATGATTATGAATGGTTAAAAACGTCACAAAATCAGTTTTGCCTAGACAAGAAGCTTTTTTATTTATTTATTTTAAATTCTGGTTAAAAGCATTGATTAATTCAGATTTTGTGTCTTGCTCACACCTCATGGGTTTGAATTATGACTTAATTTGGGCATATTTTTGCTCTTGTCTGTTTTTTTTTTTTTAATTTCTATCTGATAGACTACTCCGTGTGAACTCAGCCTGTACAGTATTTCTCATTAGCTATATTTAGAAATGTGTTGAATGTGTGGATGATGCCGCCTTGGTGTGACCTATAGAAGGCATATGCTCTTCAAGTATCACTCATCTGATCCATTCTTCCTGGTGTGAATTACATCAAAGCTGGGAAGAGCTGAAGCAAAAGTGATAGGTTGTGCTCTCTCAGTAAGAGCTCTTCCCTTTTTAGAACCATACTTTGTAGTTTGTCATGCAAAAGCTTAATAACATATGCAATGTTTAATACAGCTGAAAGAAATAAAGCTGTTCCTCCGCTCAGCTGCAAAGTCAGATCCAAGATGAGTGTGAGGCAGGCATGGAATGAGAGGCAGCAGCCCTCGGCGGTGGAAACATCTCGCATGTGCAAATTTACCAAATGAAAAGGATTGAATTGATCAGAAACTGTCACTTTGGCTGCAGAGAAGTTGCAGAGTCATGCAGTTGCAAGTAAACAGGAACTGGAACATTTGCGGTACAGTTGCAGGATTCTCGGTGGGGCTGAATTGATGAAAGTTTGCTATGTGTGCTGTTTGTGAAATGCACTCCTTCTGTTTTGGACTGAGCTGGTCACGGGGCGCAGCAATGCAAAAAGGAATTTGAGGCTTATTACGACGACCACCGCTGACGTTCTCTTCATTCATCAGGAGGTAAACGCAGCACAGTGGCACTTACACACATGGTAAATACAGCCTTTTGTCACTTTTTTAGTGTAACAAATGCAGCTGCTTCTATCAGCTCATATCACATGAACGTGTAAGAGCGCCCACAAAGGAGTTTGATCGAAGGGAGAATGCAGAAAGCGCTCGTTGAAGTCATCGCTGCTTGTCGTACTGTACACGCCTCCACCCTATCCACTTTTTTTCCTAAGCGACACCCTCAGGCTACCGGCGAAAGCACATGCGCAAAGTGGTATATTCGCAAGATCGAAAATTCACTTTGAGTAAGACTATCCGTGCATGCGCCAGGCAGAAGATCTGGCCCCATATTTTCAAAAGGATGACAAATAAGTCAAAACTCTGCACGATGAATGATTTGACAGTGAATGTTTGTCACTGGTTAGAAGTGAACTGTCCACTGCAAGCCAATTTTGCACACCACTCGAAAGTACATGTAATGCATGAAAGACTGTAAAAAAACTAAAATGACAAACTTCTGTATATTTCTATTTTTCTTTGACCCGGGACAGTTTGAATGATGCATCACAGCTGTTTAGCTTATTTGTGGTGATGAGGCAGAAGATGAAAAAGCTACCGGTGGTTTGAGAGGCGGAAGTGCCGCGTAATCTTGGGATCCCATCTGGAGCAGTCGAGCTTCCCTGACAACTACCATCTCCATCTTGCTTCTTCATGTCAGAAGATGAACGCCTGGCGAAGGAACATATGCCATCTCCCTGATGAAACACCCAGGAAACGTCTCCAAATGTGAGGACACAAGGAAATGGGAGAGATGAAAGGGACAGTGGGGAGCACATTGAAATAAGCATGTCCCGGCTTGTCCTTTGAACATATGCCTGACCTCTGCCACTCTGCACTCGCTCAGCAGCCACTTCATCACCCTATATTCGTCCTGCACTAATCCACCCAATAAGACATAACACTTGCCATTAATATCTCCTTGCCACTTATAAACAGGTGGATAAAAGTACAGGTTAGGGCAGGGGTTCTGAAACTTGATATTTGTACTTTTTTTTTCTAGTAGTATTATTTGAAGCTTGATTTAGTTGAATTATTTCCAGTCTAATTTATGCTTCATTTAGACCTTGTTTAGTCAGGATTTGGTCTAGTGATGGGATTTTCTTTGGGATCCATTCTTTTCAAAGAGCCGTTGAAAAGATTGGCTCTTTTTAATATGAAATGTTAATAACGTCAGCCAGATAACAATATGACACGATAAAAGGCACACCTTTTTATTTAAATGATCTAAAATCACAATGGGACTGATATTTGTGCTTGGAAAATTGTGTTTGTGAATAAAATCTACTAATAAAAATAGGCACTACTGTCGGACAAATAATATTTAGTGCATTTAGCTTTGACTTTAGTGCAAAAAGCTTTCACTTGTGTCGCCTGCTCTGTTGTTGGGCTGATTCTTGTTGTTCGTTTGGGGGATTTATGGGTACAATTTACTGAAAAAAGATCTGGCTCTTTTCACAATTGAGATCTACTGTAGTTAGTAGTTAGTACTAAAGTAGTACTAAGTAATTCATGCCCCTAGAGGCCATAATCGCCACTGCAGTTTGCCTAGCTCTGCCATACTATTCCCTGTCCATTCCACGCAGGGAAGTTAGTCTGGTCACTGGTTAGTCAGACCCACCTTCTTTCGCACAGAAAAGAAGTGGGTGTGGTTTATCAGGCTACACTGCAGGTGTTGTGGCCTGTTGCGTTGTTTTACTCATTAATTGTCCGTGAGAGTAAATACTAAGCTGACAGAAAAGACAAAGGGAGAGAGGGATATTATACATTGTCCCACAACCCAATGACACAATGGAGATATTTTTTTTCACTCAAACTTGGCTGTAAATACTGTTTAAGTGGCGCTAGCCCGCAGTTAGCTTTGCCCGTTAGCCTGTTAGCTTCTTATTCGTGATTCCATTAGTGTGTATTGGTGGCTCCGACCCGGTGCAGGCAAAGTTGTAATTGTGGTTTTCTAGCCAGAGACACCAGGGGGAGATGAAAGACCCCCAATCATCCCATCAACACTTGTATTACCCCCAGAGGGACTACAAAAAAGATGTATTATGGTAAATACGTTACTTAGTACTAGCCTGGCTAACGCCAGACTGCTGTGTGCGCTCGAATCTTTTCGAACTTCACAACAGCCTGGGGACCATGGCCGACATTTTTCCATGGTTTTGGGCACCAATCACAGAACGAGGAGAGACGGTAAGACGATGACGCGCTATTTGACATAAAGCTTGTAGTTTGTTTAGGGATTAAAAATGTTTTAAAAAATTTACGGATCCAACATGACAGCAGCAGACGCGATGCCATCTTTCGATCAAGCTTTAGAACGTGTTCTAAATAGTTTAGCTCAAAAGTTTACAGCAGGTACGTCATACGTCATCTGATACCATGATACGATTGGCTATGGCTACGTGCAGACGCATGAGAGACATTCGTAGCGCCCAATAAACGGCTATGGACAATCGTAAACCACACCTCTCCTACGAGAAAATGAATTGGTGGTCCCCAGACTAAATATCACTTGTGATTTTAGTCTGGCGTTAGCCAGGCTAACTTAGTACTGCTTTAAAGCAGAACTAAGTAATTTGTGCTCCTAGAGGCCATAAGTGCCACTGCAGGTGTCGTAGCCTGTTGCGTTTTTTACTTATTAATTGAGTAAATACTACGCTGACAGAAAAGACAAAGGGAGAGAGGGATATTGTACATTGTGCCACAACCCAATTACATAATGGAGATAATGTTTTTCACTCAAACTTGGCTGTAAATACTGCTAAAGTGGCGCTAGGCACTAGTCAGTCAGTCAGTTGCCGCGGGTGAAAAAAACAACTGTCTGCCTTTTTTTGCCTTGTTGTTTTTAATGTAAAATAGGATATTCATATCATATTTTTTAATCAAAATCACTATTTCGAATGACAAAATCTCAAATCCAAGGCTCTGGGAGCTGCTTTTTCAATAAGAAAGGGAGAAAAGGGCGGTTTCTCATCATCGCAGGAGCACATGGGCTCTGTTTACTTGTAAAAAATATTGAAAATTCCAGCCACGCTGTATGTCTGCGGGTTTTGGGTGGTTTTTCAGATATTTTTGGGCGGGTTTGGCTGCCCAAACCTGGCAACCCTGCCCGCAGTTAGCTTTACCCGTTAGCTTCTTTTTCGTGATTCCATTAGTGTGTGTGATGCGCCTCCGACCCGGAGGCAGGCAAGTTGCAATCGTGGTTTTCTGGCCAGAGATATACCAGGGGGAGATGAAAGACCCCCCAATCATCCCATTAACACTTGTATTACCCCCACAGGGACTACGAAAAAGATTTATTAAGGTAAACAAATTACTTAGTTCTTCTTTAAAGAGCTGTTTAAAAGAGCCGGTCGGTCATGAACGCCACATCACTAATTTGGTCCTGGTGACGTATTTGGACAGCCAAATGTTTTATGAGTTGCTTGGTGTGCAAACATTAGGAACCACAGGAACGTTTTGGGTTCTCAAAAACATCATGTGTTTTATGACCAAACTGAAATGGACTGAAGGACTGAAAGTCCTGCATAGAATTTAGTTCAAGTGCAAGTGTTGACAAATGCAATGAACGTGTCATTATAATGATGGTCTGATAGCCTAACATCAATCAAGTTTCTCTGTAGAAAAAAAAGCACACTTCCTTCTGTTCCATATCCTCAATGGGACCACTACATTGGGTTTGTGTCTTACTGTGCACCCTGCCTCATGATTTATTCATATGTAGAGGGGAACATTCCCCCATACAACCGGCAATGCACCCCCAACCCCCAACAACCTCTGATCAGAAATATTGAAACACCTTGAAAAATAAAACAGCTATATATATATTTAACTTTTGTGATTCATGTTTATAATATACTTTAAGGCTTTTTAAAACATGCAGATAACAATACCAGATGACACAACCCCACCCTGTGTTAGCATATCCATTTATAATTCACCAAATAAGCTTCAAAGGTGAGAGAAAGAGGGGCACATTTTTGACACTTCAAAGCAATAATGTTTTTACCACAACATAGACATGGTTAAATTGGCTTTTACCAAAATGCTTTGTGCTCAGATACATGCGAGACCAGTGGGATGAATTAGAAAGAGGCAGAACCATATTTTATAATGTGCCATCTGCGAAATTGAAGTGAAATGCGTTGCACATTAAAATGTTTAAATCATTTGCACTTCTTTCCCAAAAACCCCAGTCGAGACGGCAGAATTAGTATTTGTGCGGAATGGATGTATTAAATAGTGATGACAGCCGGCTCATAAAAAATATGTGACATTTGTGGAGTCCAGCGCTCACCCACACAGACACGGGGAGACTCTCTCACATGGGGCCGGGCCGGCAGAGATGCAGCTGCACATGGCCTTCACTGCATGGTCTTCACTGCCTCCTCTTTGAGCCTCATGTATTATTCATCCGGTCCCAGCACGGACCTCTGTTCAGGAAGAATTCTCCCAAATACAATAACAAAGTCATGTTTTACAGTATAGGGCACTGCTGTCTGTTCACATAACCTGCAACTGTATACAGTACAGATGATTAGATGATTCCCTGATTATAGATTTTAGAATTTAACCTAAACATTCTAATATAAATCCATCTTACACCATCAACAATTACAGCTGGGCTTCTTTGCAATTCCCCGTTAGCTCACTTTTTCCCCCTTTTTTGTTTGTTTTGTTTTTAATGTTTCTAAGCTCCATGATGATGGGGGTTTATTAACCTCTACGTTGACGTCACAGACTACAATACCCAGAATGCTTTGTTATTATTTTTTTCCCTTCTTTACGCTGCGTTCAGGCACTCTTGGAGCGGAGGCATTTTGTTTTCATCTCATACGGATCTTCATCAGTTGTTGATTCGCGAGCGTAAATGTTGATTAAAATTCAACAATGCAATCTAAAAGAATTTACAGCCGGACCCCATGCTTAAGTTTACGAAGCAGTGTAAGCAGCATGTAAGCCTGATCTACTCGGAAGTATAGCCAACTATTTTCAATACCGAAGCAAATGAAAATAATGTTGCGTGTGTACTGCGCCTAACGTGTAGCCTATTTCAATAGCGAAATCCCGTTGTCCCGTCTTACGCACAGACATAACCTTTTGAATACTCGTATTTCCTGCAGCCTGTGAACGCACCCCGTGTCAGTTTCACGCTCCAGCCCTCTCTACTCCGAGCTCCTCCAGCAGCAGCAGCAGCGGCGGCGGCGGCGGCAGCGGTAACGGTGCTGCTTTCTCCCTGTCTAAACAATGACTGCTACTACACACACCGGGGCGCACCAATAGAATGTTTTACTGGACACCTAACCTTTGCTTTTCGCCGCTTTTTTCCCGCCCGCTCCCGTGAGAGTGCGTCCAGCGTAAACATGTGGATACCTACGGAACACGAAAAATACGGCGTCGGTAAGTTTATTGCCTTTTCTCCCCCCCCCCCCCTCCCGTTTGATTTCATCCCAGCACTGCGCCGTAGGACATCGGGAGGAGAGGAGAGAGGGGGACACAGGGGGTTGGAGATGTGCGGTGCTTTGATATATGGTGCGTGAACGTGTGAAAGATTTGCTTTGGAGTGAGAGGCAGCATCCGTTCTTTTTCAAGCAGCCCGTGATGGGATCTTGGCTTTGGAAATTGAGTGCCACATTGCAGTATGTTTCCTCGCTATGACCCCCCCTATTGCTCACCAAATCACCCCCAGGAGTCATAATTAATTTGTCTTTTTTTTTTTTTTTTCATTTTTGCATTGTCACTCCATACACATTAGTCTGCACGAAGAACACGCAAACACTGTTTTGTTGCCTTGTTTGTTTGCACGGAGGGGGACGGCGACGTTTACTGTAAGGTGATTAAGCCTAATGGTCATATGCAATTAACCCATCGTCGGTCATTTGGTTCGAGGCCATTTGTAGATTTAATTTTCAGGATGGAAAAACGATATGAAGCTTGGAAATGACAGCATCGCAGTCTGGCCGTCTACCTGTGAGGGAGAGTCTTGTGTGCGTTACAGTGCATTGTTCCAGACTGGCGGGACTAGGCATCATAACAACGATCCATAATATATTACAGACACATGCAAGACCATACAGGGTTTCCTCTCATCCCCCCCCCCCTCTTTTTTTTTTTTTTTTTTTTTTTTTACCCCTAGCCTTAATGAGCTGTTTTCATTGCTTGAGATGCTGAGTTTGAGACGCGTTTAAAATGGGATAATAATCCCCTGAGATATGGGTCTGCACTCTGCCATGGTCCAGTCCCAAATCATGCACCCACAACCATTCATTCAACTTGTGCCGTTCTAATCCCTTTTTTGCCAAAGCTCTAATTTCCCCCCCAAATCATGCAAAGTAAAACTTATTTTATTTTATTTTGTCTTCAGCTGTTATTGCAAACCTTGCATGCTCCTGTAATTGTAGCTTATCGTATCCAAAAATGCCACTTTGCACCGTGCCCTGGAATAACCACAGTGGACTTAAAACCTCAGTCTTTGCCGTCCTCTCTCATGCACTTTGTGAGATTGTTTAGCCTGTAATAGACTTGTTCTTCTCCATTTTCCATGGACTTTGAGTCAGGACCCTGATCACTAAGCACTTATGCTATAATATCCTTAATCCTTGCTCTGGACAGTTCACCCCTTCAGCTTTACCAATTTTGATAAGCCCTTGCACATTTATTGAATTTTCCTCCTTAATCCCTTACTTGACTGTCAGTATTCACTTGACTGAATAAAAAAACAAAACATTATTTTAAAAAACTAACATCAGCTATTGTCCATGAATTGTGAGAAAGTGTTAAGTGGATTAGGGCCTTTACTATTTTTCTCAATACAAGTGATTTTAATTGTTTGCGATTCTGTCCCTTTAAAATTGTCTGGCAGCAGAAATAAACTGATTTGTGGCCTGATTTTGTAAGGAAGTAACTAAGCTGTTGAGAAATTTAGGTTACATTATGACACATGTGTGCACACAGACGCTGCTCAGGCATAACTAAGTGACATTTCACCAACAATAAGCACTTGACGTAATATAGGGCAACATTTAGGCTTGGGTCTTCACTTTCTCTCTTTCTTGCAGTTAAAGAAAGCAATAAGCCGAGCATGCTCTTGATTTTCTTTTAAATTTGATTTGGTTGATTTCCATTCTGTCAAATTTGGCATGGCTGTAATTTTAGGGGGTGCAAGAACAATGTAACTTATAAGGAACAAAGTTGTCCTATTGTGATAAAAACTGCATATCCAGTAGTGAAACAACTTGACATGTTCTGAATTTCATGTGGTTCATGTCAGTGTAGCAGGTGATATTTCAGTCTTTTAAATGCTCCTAGATATGTTTAAAATGTGCACTGTAAAAACAGTCTAATACAATTGATACAAATCAAGTATAATCACAATCTGATCGTGTCAAAGACATATCGCTAACATTCATATTTGAATGCACCCAAAGTAACTTGGGTGCAGTGTGTACAGTATTGGGTGACCATTTGCTGTGAGCCTATTGTATTGCCATTCATCAATGTCATATGAAGTCATTAAGTGGCTGTAAAGTGCATTTTAGAACATGTTTGTGGAGGTCTAAACAACAGGGTTAGCATTAGCAATCTTTATACATGATAAATCCCAATACAAGGAGTCTGTTGTGTTGCCTTATAATTGCAGCAATTTGCTAATATTAGGCAATCATTAAAAATTGGGATTTCTATTTGATTTTGATTAAGAGTGCAGCCTTTATTCAGGAGTTTGTGTTCATATTGTTCATCTAAGGTTTACAAAACAACCTCTTGTAAGCCCAGGTAATTATCTTTAAATGACCATTGATCCCTCGATAGTGGCTGAAAATACCATCTTCTCTCTTATCATGTGGAGAAAGCAATCATGCCTTTCAAAATGATCTGCACTGTTATACTGGGATCACATAATATCTACCTGCACCTGTCTCATTGGTACAACAGAGGGGTGGATGAAGACTCATGTAACCACTGCAATGTCTCTCTGTTTGGATTGCCACATTGAATCATCTCTCACTCAGTGTAAAGACTCCCGACTGCGTGGGATTGCTTTTTATTTTGCCGTTGGATTATGAATAGATACCCTTCCTGGGATTACCTTTATTTTACCACTACAGATTACAGGCTACAAAATATGCTCATTCAATTTACCATTGTATTGTTTACATTTTGAAACACAGGCGTGAAGAGTCACAAGCTGGTGCTCATTGTGCCTTCCCCAAGTCTGAAAACATCTGGTATATGTTGATTACAAAGTTCATTGTGTCGCTATGATCCTAGGAGGGACAGGCCAAATTGGAGAGAAGATCTAAATATTGAATCGAGTATTGGCTTCATCAGGTGATAATCCCTGTGAACATGTTACCCCTTTAATGCCAAAGAGGCTGGGTTAACTAAAGCTGATTCAAATTCCTTGAATCCTTGCAGGGACATTTTGATCTGAGACCAAATGTGAACACTGTCTAATTGGAGGGTAGCTCCCGTTTGATGTTCAATTCGCCTTACCAGCAAAAAGGGCCCAGGGAGGATGGCGGCCCACTGCTATTGATGAAATATGAATGGGCTCTTGGTGAGTTAATGTTATGACACAATATGACGCCCACAGTGGAGTGATTATTGGATTTTAACCCCAAGCAAGAAGGTTGGAAGACTGATGAGATCATGCTAATATCTGATTTCTTAATGTACTTGTAAAGCTGGAGGTGTAGATTCTTTGATGCGAACAAAATGGTGACTGCTGCCTACAAGACCTATGAGATCAGGTAGCAGGGAGAACCAGGGTGCCAAGCCGAGATATGAAAAAGCTACTCCCAAGATAATTCTGTGATGCTCAAATTGAATCTGTCAGAAATGCCATTGAATAAGCTTTGAGTCAGGCACTTGAGGCAGTGTTGTGTCACATTGGGAAAGATGAAACCAATGCTATGGGCAGAGTGAGAGAGGGGCCTCTCCCCTCATTAAGACCCGTTTATTCAACCGATCAAGCATGTCGTTCCTCATTATTAGTTAGTTCTCGTAATAATCTGAATTGTATTCTGTGTGGCTATATTCCACATTTTCTTCTATAGGGGGACTCATGAACTTATGGTTTCATGTAAGCAGCCCAGTACCCATCTTACTTTTTGCCTTCGTGCCTGTGTTATCACCCATTATTGTTCACTGGTAAGTGTAAACCAATCAGCCAATGATATTATCTCCAGACCTCCTTCTTGTGAACCATAACAAGACAAGACAAAGGCTACAGAGGAGGAATAAGGTCTTCACCAAGACCCTGGTGATTCTCAAACAATACGCCTCTCGCTCCTACAGCTGTGCGGACAGAGGATGAGCGGGTATCTGTCAGTGGAGCCGCTGTGCTCCAAGTCCAGAGTTTATGAAAAAACTCTGCAGTAAATGACACTCCGCGGGGAAGCACACTCGTGTTGCATCGTTGTTTATTCAGCTTCAGTCATTCTTATCCTCGTTAACTTCCATCGCACAGAAAGTCCCTCTATGCTTATTTTCAGATTTCCCACAAATGCGATAGAGTCAAGGGTAAAAGGAAGCGACAATTAATTAGTAAGCTATTATTTCAACAGCTTTGAAACCACATCAACAGTCATCCTTTACCTTGAAGTCGCTGCTTTGGCCCCTTTAAACTATGAAGGCAGAGAAATGCACCGTGTCCACCGCTGTGGCCCATGAGGAATCTTATGTCGGCAAGAACGAATCATCCGCACAGACTTTGAAAACACAAGGCGCATGGCCTATACGCTTCTGTTTTGTGACATCCATCATTCCTTCCAATGATACACCTCCTGTTTTCTTAGTTTAGACTTGTATTCCGTTTGACAGAGGCAGAGCAATTTGAGCCCACTATGGCAGGTGATAGTCATGGTGCCATCACGCTGCTACTCAAAGTGGAGCTGCGGAAGCGGCGCAATAGCTTCTTTAAAGCGGTGCAGAGTTTTGAGGTTTGCCCATGTCTGCTCTAACCTATCACTTGTCTTATGATAAGCTATTAAGATGCATTATTTTATTGAATTACAGTCATTTTAGTTCCACTCAATGTAGATATTATATTTTGTGTCCTACAGTGTATGTCACAGGAACAGCCATGCTAGATGTGAGGAGACCGCCCGTCCCCTGAGAGCATTGCACTGTAGAGGGCCATCACCGGGCCTGAGGCTTTCCTGCTCTCTCGCAGCTGACATGGCTTGTCTGTCCCTGGGGGGATGTCAGCGTGGTTGATGGGGGTGTAGGAGGCAAGACTGGGTGGTTTCGAGGGTGCTGGCGCGTGTCAAGGTTGCACTCATTTTCAAGGCATCTTCTCTGCTCTGTTACCCCTAAACCCTAACCATGGCACCGGGCACACCCCTGCTGTTCCATTGGGGATTAGCAGGTTGTTTTGGAATCAGCTTGAGGCCCATTCCAGTATTATGGCCATGATTTCGCTAATGCTGCTCGCCTCTGGGCAATGTATGGACAGGACAGACTTGAGGGGGGAGGGGGCGTGGTTTAAGCCGAGCCCTGACCAACACCAGCTTGTAATTGCTTCGTTGCCCGCTGCCTCCTCTCCATCTGCAGAGCCTTCATCCCCTCCCCTTCCCTTCCAGTGTCCACGTATACACACATACGGCCCACAGCCATCGTTCAACATGGGCCGAGCCTGTAGGACGCTTCCTGGTGGATTGAGCAGATGTAGAAAATAATTTAGAAAATAGAGCGAGTTAACATACGCGACCAATCTGTTCAGCGTGCGCGGTTTGAATAAATCTGCATAGACATGTGACATATGACAGAGGAGTGCGTAATACAGCTATGATTCACTGACAATAATAGACTTTGTACCAGAAAGACGGAAGTTGAGACGCGACTTGGAAAAAACGCCACCGCAGCAGTTTGGTTTGTGTTATTCAATTAGACCAGGCTCTATTTGTTATGAAACCTACAATCATGACACCCAAATTACACAAACGTTGCCTCGTTTGTTTAGAGTCAACAACCGGATACCGCAGAGCAAAGAGACAGTTGTGTCATCTCACTCAGTCGTGTTGTATATAATAATGAATATATTTGAGATTCAGACTAGTGCTTGGTTTGTTTTTATAGCGACTGTGCTGTTGGAAAGACTGTGAACAAACAAAGGAAACATCATATTTTAGACAATTTACAAAAACACGAGCCACACTTTAAACATCATGTGAACAACTCTGGGTCAATTTCAACCCGTTTTAAACCTAGACCTATAATGGTTCCACACGTCATCTACTAAAAAAGAGAAGCTGGACTGTCCCAAAGATATTTAAAACTTTGGAAGCACAACGTTTCCACTGACAAGCTCTGGTGGAGGGTCTGAGAACAGAGGTGACAGACATACTTTTTATTTTTAATTTTTTCATATTTCTGATTCTGATAATTTTGGCAAAATTCTGTCAAAAAAATATCACAACTTTGCCTCACATCTATTAAGCCCCTCTCTTCTCTGTCCCACACTGGACAATCCTTGCTTAGCCCAGCCTGTCTGCTTTGGTTTGCTGTAATAGTCTGTCCAGAATGGTATATTGTGCGCAGGCAGCTGGGGGTAGATGTCCTGCGTTTCCATTCCGGTGCCATCCCTGCGCCACTTACTGTAGGGCAGTGAAGCCGTACCACAGTGAGACGCCTCAGTAACTCCCAGCATATGCATATGGCTGTCTTGATGGCTTGGCCTTGTCACATTGACTCGATGTGAATAATTAGTCTCAGAAGCCTGCATGTCTGCTTGTTTATGGATTTCAAATATGCATTTTATTACCTTTGATGGAAAGGGTTTAGTAAAACATGAGTGGAATGTAATCGAAGATGCAGAAGAATCGAAATCACATTTGAATGCTCACAAGCAGCTAATCGCAAAGGCTACAATTTTAGACCTCCTTCTCGTATACTTAAATTAATTTTAATACATTTCCTGGGCCCCTGTTTAGGCAACATGAGTAACACAACTACAGTATTTGCACGGATTGAAACTTGAGTTTAGGCTTTTGCAAGAAGGCTCAGCCCCATATTTTTTGATTAAAATTGGCCCGTGACTAAGCAAAATGGCATACCCCTGAATTAAAGGAGGGAGTTTAGCTTTGTAGAGGAAACCGTATTGGACCGGAGAGACTTATTTGAGACTTAAATAATCCTCCCAGGGAAAATAATTACACCCTCTCCTCTGTGTATCCTATAGCAGTCTGTGAATGTAGCTTCCTTGATACAATCTGTGATCCTTGTGTGAGTGAGGTTAATAGGATATGTCCGATTAGTAATGCACCACTTTATCCCTCCAGTAAAGGGCTCTGCAGTGCTGTGTATTTGTGCGAGTTTGTATGCTCTGTGTGGGCCGGTGGAGAAATGACTGACACGCCGTTTTCATAAGCGAAGAGCGTCTGCCGGTGACAATCACAGTGACTGACAGCTGAGGAGAGCTGTTTATGCGTCAGGAGGCTCTGGTTTTAGCAGAAAGAAAAGCTACAAACACAAGTGCAGACCGAGTCATCTGTGTCCAGTTGGATCCAATTCAAGTTTGCATAATGTAGACAAGTGTACGTACATCTCTATAGGGTAAAATCATTGCAATAATTAAAATTGGTGTTATTCTTTTCCATGTAAATATTGAAGCCTCATGATATAGAGGTGTCATTGTTCTGGAGAGTGTGCAGACTTATTATCTTGGCAAAATGTTGGAAGCCTTTGCAGTAAAGCTAAGAAAAGTCTTATATGACCCTGCCTACCCCGCTCTCCCCAAACTCTTTCTTTGTATTATCAGCAGCCAATGAAAAAGTTGAACATTTGTGGAGGCACATTAAAGGGATACTTCAGGATTTTTGACATAGGCCTCATTTCTAGTTATCCAGAGTGTTTGATGTCTGGAGATATTTTTTCTTAAATTCATGCAGTTCTTATATTTGAAGAGTCTAGTTGCGCTAGCCTAGAGCAGGCTAAAGCATTTCTATGGTAAGTCTAGCCCGCATTAAAAAACAGTCTGGCGCACTCCACAGTGCACCTGAGGTAAATCACTATAACGCCAGACTAACGATATAAATGTCTGTGTCGATAGAATAATTTTAACCATTTTGCGTTTAAATAACTTATATTTGAGCAGCATCAGCTTCGTGGCTGTAAGCTAAGGCAGCGGCGAGTGATCTGCGAGAAAATAGTCCCTCAAATGCGGTAATTCATGTGATACAAGGTCAGTTATATTTCAAAAATATTCTATAATACAGACATTTATATGGTAGTTGGTGTTATAAGTGATTTACCTCAGGTGCACTGTGGAGTGAGTCAGACTGTTTTTAATGCGGGCTAGCGTTACCATAGAACTGCTTTAGCCTTGCTTAGCCTAGCGCAACTAGACTCTTCAAATATAAGAACTGCATGAATTAAGAAAAAAATATCCAGACATCAACAACGCTCTGGATAACTAGGAAATTAGGTCCTATGTCAAAAATCCCGAAGTATCCTTAAGCATTCTATTTGGAGGTCCCCAAACAAAGCCGCATTAATATACAAATAAATAAACAAGACAACATAGAAAGATATTTTGTACTTCTAGCACAATCACCATATTACCATTATTACTACTATTACCACTACAGCTCTGTTATTGATATCCATCCAACTCTGGCTTGTATGTATTGCCAATAAAGGAAGTGCACATTGATTAGTGCCAGTGCTACCGGTGTTTGACCCACTGCATCCCTATGACCTCCAGGCTTTCATTTCTCTCTCTTCATGACTTCCTCAGCTGCATTTCATATAAATGTTTTATTAATACGCTTATGCAAATACTTACTTAACCATGCGCTTTATTGGATGGCTTTTAAATACCGTCATTTAAAGCTGTCAAAGCATAAAAAAGTCAGAGGTGGTTGAGTAAAGTCTCTCAGCTGTTGTCTTAACACGTTTGTAGCTCTCACAGACACTCCCGCACATCCAGATTGTTCACTGGAGTTCATTTGAAGCAGTTCATAGCGAGACAGAGTTGAGACGTGAATGAGGTGGACCGCCAATACTACACTGTGCTAATTTAGCCTCTGACCTCTGATTGCTTTTGTTAGTTTTGTTTTCATTTATCTGACTGCATTTGGCTTATTGTTCTTTGCTCTATTGTTTTATATTTATTGCTTTTTATTGCTCGTATTTGTTTTTACTGGGTTTTATTATTTTAATGACTGTTGTTCATGCTGGTACGTCAACTATGCAGTACTTTGGATTGATCGATTTATTGATGGCTAATAGAGGAGATTTGCATTTGCATTATTCAACTGCGATGGCCTATTTTTATTTATGTAAAACAGATTTAAGCACTTTCATAGTCGCCGGGGGGATGAGTGACAGAGGGTCTCGTTTTGGGCCTCTTCTGTTCTATTTCTCTGTGGGATAATTGACCCTTATTAGCTCATATCAAGAACTAAGCTGTTACAAGCACTGCATGTTTCCTTTTGAGTGTCCGATACGGCTTATTATTTCTCAACAATAACATGACTACATTCTGAATTACTTGATTCATTATCAATTTATCTCTTTACACAAAAACGGTGTTCGAGGGGGGTTTTGTTGGAATAGCAGTAAGACTTGTTAGACATTTGACTTGTGCCTGAGCTAATATACTACACATCAGCTGCAGTTCATAAAGTGGGTAGTATTTGTAGACTTTATTGACATTCAAGGGAAATGTGTCCACTGCACTTGAATCATTCCTCAACCAGTGCCTCAGGGGAACCTGGACGACCATAGTGCTGCGCCTGAGGTCCCATCTCCAGAACTTGCGACAGGATCTTGGACTGGCTGCCTATGTACCTAGCAGGAGGCTTTACTACTGTGCATGTTTTGGGTTAATGGGGGAAACCAGAGCACATGGAAGAAATACACCCAGACGCGGTGAGGAGATATAAACTCAGCAGAGAAAACCCTGACACGGCTTTGGAATCGAACCTGTGACTTTCTGTGAGAGGAGAGTGCCGCTTACAATTACATTACTTACGATGCCCAATTTTAGATGACTAATTTACAAAAAACAAACAAAACAAACTTCCTTTTGAGTCAAAAAATATTGCTGTGTGGAAATTGTTAATAAGAAAGAGATGCTCAGGAAGGACATCCTGCTTAAAACAAAATACCCTTGAACCTTGGGGTCCAGACTAACACTTCGGTTGGTTGCACTAGTACGCCATAGTATTTTCATTTAGGTACACGACCAGGAGAAAGTAGGGTCGCTACTAGAATTGTCTCAAAGTTTCTTACAAACAGGATTCACTGCCTATACTTAACAATATTGAATATCAATTCATCTTCCACTGTCATACATGTTACATAATAATAATAAATATTATAGAAGCAGAATGCCATACAAGCTGTTGATATATTATTTACAAAGTAGGGGCATGTTAATTTGAGATAGTAAATTATGCTCAGGTAATAAAAAACTAAATTAAATGTATTAAGATTCGAGCAGGGCGATATGGCCTAAAATCTATATCACGATATAAAAATGAAATATAACGATATATTTGACGATATACGTAATTGAGAATAGACAAATTACTTCAAAATTAATAAATTAATTTATAGGTAAAGTTTTAAATAGAGTAAGATATTTGTCCCCTGAGGCTTGCTCTTTGAGTGATTAATAATGGTAAATGGTCTCAACTTATATAGCGCTTTTCCACCTACATTAGGCACTCAAAGCGCTTTACAGCAAGGATCCACTCACCCATTCATACACCAATGTACGCAGACACTGGAAGTAAGGTGGGTGAAGTGTCTTGCCCAAGGACACAACGACAGTGTGCACCTTCAGGAGGCGGGATTCGAACCCCTAACCTTCCGATCATGAGACGACCCACTCTACCATCTGCGCCACTGGATCTTTCTTACAAAAAACTACATTTAATTAATGATATTTGATAAATGTTTAACAAGGATCTTTTTTGTTCAATGAGATGTATTAAGATAACAAGTGACTTAATTTTATTAATTTTATGTAAATTATGGCCGGAAAACATCTGGGGCCCTGCTGGAAGCTGATGGTAGCATCAAACCATCAAAGGGAAACATCAACTAAAATGAAGTTCTTGCACAGATAGCCTTCAGGGCCCGACTGTAATCTAAGTGACCATTGTAGTCAGACATATGAGCTTGTAAATATTATTTATGTAGTAAATAGTAGTAAATAGTAGTATGTGAATTTGGCTTAATTCTATCATAACTTCAGAAACGAGGAACTGCATCTTTATCTGCTACCTATTGCAGGTTTTGCTTGTCTGGCTCCCTGCTGTTTGATATCCTCATACACTGTGCATTTTCCTACGGCGCGTGCCAAGGACAGTATAAGGAAGATGCATCACATTTCTGTAATAATGCTTTCATTGTTCCTTTGTACCACAGAAATGCGCTCTTGCATGCGAGAGTCTGTGATCTGCTTGCATCAGCCCCAGCAGACTGGAAATGTGCAGATGATAAAGCGCTCCAGACACCCTGCAGACTTCGGCACTGTGGCCACTGAGGAGGCTGCCGCTGTATATCAGTTTGTGGTGCCGCTTTTTCCACTCTCTGCCGAAGCGCTCTGTTTTCATGTTGCTTTCTTAAGGAGACACATCAATCTGAAGTGGCTGATGTTGAAGAGAGACCAAAATATCTGTTGTGTAGGTGAAGAGCTTTTGTGATAAAAACATTTTGGCGACCACTGAAGCATCCATCATGTGCTCCAGACTTGTTTTACTTCTGTATCAGCCGAGTGTGTGCTGTCCAATGCGGGTTTACCTTTATCCTCTATGAAACCCATTCCATCTACCATGGCTGTCTTTTTTCTTTCTTTTTTTTTTCACTTTTATTGCTATTTTAGAATACACCATTTTGTTTATCCATGCCCTCAAAAACTACTTTAACTGCTTTTTTTTGTATAGCTTTGAAGCTCTGTAATAATAGGAACATTTCATGTAAGCTACAGCTTTTTGTGTTAATACATTTTGTATCGTAAATCAACTCTTTGTAATGTCTTTGTACACATTCGGCTTATTGTTATTAGGATTACATGGGGCAATCGCTGGAGCAAGCATAGCTCCCTATTTCTCTTCCTTTTTGCCTCTCTCCCTCTCCCGTCCCTTCTGGTCAGGTATCCCGCTTTAGCCGCAGTATTGACTCTGGGCTCAGCGGCCGTAGCGTTGACATTGATTGGTGTGGATGTGTCTTCGCGGCGGCTCGACTGCTCTTGTTGTCATCACTCGCTCTGTCTGTTCAGTTCACAGCGGGGCAGTGGACGCTCTCCTCGTTTCAGTGCTGTTAGCTGTCTTATTACCTGCCCCGAGCCGTGTGTGGAAATGTGTGTGTGGTGAGTAAAAACAGAAGTGGTACTAGAGGTACCTACTACAGATATGTGATGATTCAGTAGAAATAACTTACTTTAAAGTCAGTCTGGTTTGGAAGCAAAAATCAACAAATACGTGGTTTGTGGCTTTCTTCTTTTTGGAATTTCTTTTCATGGGGTTGCAATCGAATTATCAAGCCAATGGCAGGCTGACAGACACTGACTTTTGACTTCATCACTATTACAACAGAAATATCTTTCCTGGTCAACCCGCTTTTCCTATTCTTTACAACGACGTGTAGCCTGGGACCCAGTGTTATCGCCACAAGTTGTGATAAGCGTGATTGACGGACGGAAACGCATGATCTGTCCAACAAAAAAAGAATTGGTAAAACTCACGGACGACTGAGAAGCAACGCCATTTTCTACAATTGAATAATTAACAAATCTCCAGCAGGTTAGACTACTGTAACGGCCTGCTCACTGGCCTTTCCAAACGAGCTGTTAGACAGCTGCAGTACATCCAGAACACTGCTGCTCGAGTCCTGACAAGAACCAGGAAATACGACCACATTAGTCCAGTGCTCTGGTCTCTGCACTGGCTTCCTGTCACTCAGAGAATAGAATTTAAAACAGCGCTGCTTGTGTACAAGTCTTTTCATGGTTTAGCACCAAAGTACATCACTGACATGTTAGAGCCGTATGAACCATCTCGGGCCCTGAGAACTTCAGGGAGGGGTCTCCTGGTGGTTCCCAGAGTCAATAATAAACACGGTGAGGCTGTGTTTCAGTTTCATGCAGCTAAAATCTGGAACAGTCTTCATGAGGATGTGAGACAGGCCTCAACTCTGACAATGTTCAGATCCAGGCTGAAAACAGTTATTTTTATCCGTGCATATGAAAACTGAAAGTATTTTATCTGCACTCTTGCCTTTTACTGTAATTAATAAATGTTTATGTTGCTGTTTTATTTATTGATTTTATCTGTTTTCTTATCATTTGTAACTGTGAAGCACTTTGAATTACCTTGTGTATAAATTGTGCTCGTCAAATAAACTTGCCTTGCCAAATTACAGATGAGATTTGATTGAGTTTGTTCTGAATTAGAGATGCACCGATCCAGCTTTTTTGCTTCCGATACCGATACTGGGGGTTTGGGTATCTGCCGATATCCAATATTAAACGATACCAGGAGACTTTCTTAAAAGTAGTTACTGTGAATGAAAAAGCTGGTCCTCTTTGCTCCATTGTGAGATCAATAAAGTCTCATTTTTTTCTTGCAAACAAGATGTGGTCATTATAGGCTATCTATTAATAAACCGTAATGGAAAAACATTAAACAAGAATAACTGGAAAATCGGCCACTCTTTCATTAGGCTACTTTAAGTGATCAAATCATAGTTTCTGTCCCATCCGTGATTAGTTGACGTTAGCATTAGCATGTTGCCGCTAGCTTTAGCGTACTGTTGCTAGACAAAGCATTTTGTGCGTCCATCAAAAATGTGTTTGAGGAGGTTAAAACTAACTCGGCGGTTGAATTCTCCAGGTTCTAAGCTCCAAAATGAGGTATGGCATGTCAATATTCACTTAGGTTTAGTTTGTGAAAGTTGTGTTTTTAAAGCGATGAGAGCCAAAACTGGTATTGTATTTATCTGGTATCGGCTCCGATATCCGATACCAGTATCGGATCGGTGTGTCCCTATTCTGAATGAATGCCGATTTTAAGAGTCTTCTGCATTTGAGTGACGCATCACAAATTCTATCCCACTGCTATAACTACTACAGACAAATTCACTACTGCCACTATCACATGCAGTAACATAGGTATTATTATTATTAATTTCCAAAAAAGAATATTCCTTAATCAGTACTCAGTTACTCTTCAAACATTCAAACTTTGGCCCGCTTAAATAAACTCCTGCACTTCCAGGAAAAGTTTCTAAAAGGAACCAACAACACACTCTAAGAGGCCTCTGCTCTCTGTCCTCCAGCTCCTGTGATCGGTTTCCCTGCCCTGGCTGTTGTTCCCGCTGTATCCTCTGTGGATGAGCTAATGGCTTGGCCTGTATTTATCTTAACCTGCTGCATGTGAATATCTGGCTCTTGGCCTGGCCTCCTCACCTCTCTCCCCTGTCAGCTCCCTGCACTTCCTCTCCGCTCAGAAAAAATAAATAAAAAATGAATGTCGTCGCCGCTTGCATGCTAGTTTTCGTCATGGCTTCTTTTTTTCCCCAGCTAATTTGGAGAGACTGAAGTGTTCTCGCCGATTGCAATTGATTTTTTGCACGCAAGACAGCCTGGCTGATTGAAATGGCTTTATTTCATAGAAGGGATTGTCCATTCTGAGTATGCCAGAGACGGACTTCAATTTGACAACTTGGAAATGAGATTATTGCAATCTGTGACTCCTGAATGTGATTAGTATGAATTTGGCTGCGCGCCTCTTATTGATATACGGGGCTTATATAGTGTCTGTTTTGTTTTTACTCTGCGGTTTAACACATTTTGAAGTTAACGCTTGTTTGTTTAACCTTCAAAGATCTCAGTTTATTTTGAACTCTGTGAAGTAAATCTTCTCCTCCTGTCTTGTGACTTGTTGCATGTCTGTTAACTGAATGGGGCCTTCTGTGTATTCCTCAAGCAACACCTATGGTTAACCTCTGAGTTCATTGTGGGGTTGATAGGCTTTGTCGGTGGTTGTTTTCTGGAAGTAGCACCGACAAACCCTCCTGCTTGATGCAGCGTATCCCTTGGTAGCCTTTCTCAAGCTGTGGTACATTTACCACTCATTAGACTTTACTCATTTGAGATAATACTGTATATGCTTCAGTAATTCATTTAAGTTTGGCATTTGTCTGATTGAAATGTGGTTTACACCCAATTCAGACATTATACTGTATAGTCTTTACGTCTATTTTGGACCCTTTTTTAATGACTTATTGATAGGGGTCTCTCGTTGTGCTTTTTTTCCCAAATTACTTTTTTCCCCTTTGCCCTTTCAAGAATCTGTAGCTTCAATGATTTTTATTTCATTTTATAGTTAGACTGGTCAGTTATAGTTTACTGAACTATAACCTTTGCAAGGATCCATAAACCTTAACCTTTTCGGCCTTTTAAGTTAATTGTCAGTTTATTGATAACATCACTATCATATGTCCTAAACCTTGCTGTGGCCGTTCACCAGCCTTTGAAAAGGTGATGTTTAGGATGGACTTTTGACACATGGATCGCTGTAGTGACTGCCTCAGCAACTGCTTTAAGCACCACTGGTACCGACCCTCGCTCAGTGCTATAATTCCAGCACATAGAGGGCAGAAAGTAGGACTCTGCTTTACCTCAGGTGTGGAGATATGCGGAACTTGGTTGGGTGTCGCTTGAAAACCGCTTGAACCAGGAACCTTAGATCTGATGAAGAGACTTGCTGGCCAAGTCTCACTGCTTGGCTGATTCACAATTCCTCTATACCTGCTCGCACTGAAGGATAAGGCAAAATATGATGGCTATTGCTTTGGCAAAACTGAGCAAAGTTTCCCCTTTCAGTTCAATGGCTTTTTACACAAATTTTCTACTGTTCAGAAGACCAGGTATCATGGGTTTTAATAAACACATTTGTGACACGTGTTTGGCAGCAGCATGATTAAAACTGACACTCATGCACTAAGGCAAGCAGAAGGAGTATAGAGAGCAAGTGAAATAGATGAATTTATGGTTATGATTTAGACATGGTTTACGCCCATTTTATTTAGCCAAACCTGGACACTTTTTACATACAGTTTAGTCCTGATTTGATTTTTTATTTCAGCTAGTGGTGGCAAGGTCAACTATTTGATGAGGGGTTAGTAAAAAGTTTGAGAACTAGTGCTTTTGAATAAACAAAGGACACAGGATTGCAGCTACATCCTGGCTCTTTATAATGTGTTCTTACAAGTTACACTCTACAGCTCCAGTGTGACATTTACTTCCTTTCTCTTCTTTCCATATGCTTCTGGTATTGATGTCAGTTTAATTTTCCTTGACAGAAATATATACTTCCATTTCTGACATGACCTTTTTGCCACAAGGCTATCCTGGCCAAGCATGCACCTGGCATGTTCATTTCCCTTGCTGAAACAGTCTTGCCCTCCAGGGAAACCCCAAAGGCCTAAAAGTGGATAGTTTAGAGTGGCTGAAATGGATCTCCTTTGTGTGGGAGAGACGGGGGAAATGCGTAGGAAAACCCCACTGTGGGAGCTTTTGTGTGTGTAGCTGGGCCACTTCAGTCAGAGCTGGTGCCTCTGGGGTCTGTGGATCATGGAGACATCAGGGCAGTTGGTTGGATGTGACAGAGGAGATGACAGGAAAGAAGATTTATGGTTAATGTGTGTACGCTGCCTATGTACACAACATGGACAGTGGTCAGTCTAGCAACACCCTGACCCCTGGCTATTCCTGTACACTGTAAAATGTAAAATGTGTTTCAACTCAAAAAACTAATTCCAAGGGTTGCTAAGAAATTTTATGTGTAACCAATAACCATTTTACAATCTAGTCGATTTGAAATTTGAGATTCACCTCTTTCGTTCAATTGTATTCTTAGGTTGACATAACTGTTTCCAGTTGTCTGAAGTGAAAAACGTCAGTTACAAATTAAATCAGTTGTGTCAACCTAAGTTTTTCACTTCAGACAACTGGAAACAGTTATGTCAACCTAAGAATACAATTGAACGAAAGAGGTGAATCTCAAATTTCAAATCGACTAGATTGTAAAATGGTTATTGGTTACACATAAAATTTCTTGGCAGCCCTTGGAGTTTTTTGAGTTGAAACAAATTTTACATTTTACAGTGTAGTAATTCAGGTTGACCTCACAAGTTGAGAGATGTACACAAGTATCTTTCAATGAGACAGATCTGGGTCTTATTAAGAATTTTTATACATTTTCATAAGACAGTAATGAAGTACTTGAGTTTATTATCTCACAGTTGGATCTTAAAAAAAAGTTAATATTGTTAAATTGGTCAAATATAAGTATATAATATAAATATCATTTGGAAGGCCATAACCAAAGTTCACACTGTTGGTGTTATCAACAACAATCCTGCCAAGTGTGAAGCTAATTTGAGATGGTCAAGCAGGATTATTCACCTAACAAATTGTGATTTGACATTGAATAACCCTGCCTGAGTTACAATGACCAATCAGACTGAGCTGTGTTTATTTCAGTCTCAAGGGTGTCTGAGTTTAAAATAGTCCTAAATACGACTGGAGGAATTTTCCCATGGTGTAATCCCTCCTACTAATGAATCGATAATGGAAATCTCTTTTTGGATCAAGTGACCCCCAGCCTCATATACTGTATCTGCTGCTGAATGACCTGTCGTGGGTGAGTCGTCTGACCTAGACACTGCTCACCACAGTATAATCTCATCTTTCAGTCATTTTGGAAAACGCTACTTTCATGTGTTTCATTAGTTTTACTTGGAAAAAGCCAGTGGCAGGTATAGTTTAACATTCACATTTGATGTTCCTAGCCTTTGAAACACGACTCCTTTTTATCTGCGAGACCTTTTGTTCCTCCTTCCCCTCGAGTGTAGAAGCCTATTTGTTTATCTTTCTACATGTCGTAATTGTTTTGAGAAAAGCTAAAAAACAGATAGTAAGTATTTGAGTGGATAGGTGGGTCAAACCAAAAGTGTCCATTGTGTGTTTTCTTGGCTCTGTTGGTTCTCTCAGACCAGCCTGGCCCTGGTGTTCTGTGCAGTGCTGACATAATGAGTATGGAGAGGCTAAAAATACTGATTCTCAAAAGGAGCATGCTGCACTACACACATTTATGACATATGCTGTGGGCTTGGATGCTATAGTCGCACCCAGAACCAAAAAGAAACACTATCTAGGCTTATAGAAATATAGTAGGCAAGAATACCTTTTTCTCATACATTTCCAGAAACTTTTTGAACTGTAAAACATACATTTTGAGTGATGTCACCCACCCTGTCTCATGCAAGAGGTAAAGTCACGCTTAAGACAAGATATGATTCTCAACTTTCCCAAACCTAGATAATGCCAATCAGTGGTGCTCAGGTCTCTAATGAACTGTGTAACAAGGAGTGAGGAAAACAAATGACACAATCATATATCATGATTTGGTTTTCAATCACATTTAAATTGACTCAATTCACCTGTCCCTCGCTCAGACCATGATGGAAGAAGGCTGAGCAATAGGAGGAAAGAGTGGGAACAAAGACGGGATGTGTTTGAGCCTAGAGCTGCATTAAACAAAGCCGACCTGAATCACCATCGAACCATCTCTACAGACTGGCACATTAACACGGACCCATATGACGATATAATATTGAACACACTCAGTGATATGGTGAATAACTGACAAAAATGTTTGTGTTTTTATCTGTAGCACTTTGAGATGTGTTTTTCATATGTAAAGTGCAATACAAATAAAATTTATTATTATTATTACATGGGATGAGTCTTTCTCTGTACTGACCATAAAAACAACAATACCCTCAAGCTTTTGAGATCAAAGTTTTCTTCGACACCGTTCATCTCACTGCTGTGATAGATATTTCAGTGTATTACCATTGAATCAGATGATTATGTTGTAATATTAAAGTGCATATGCCAATCCCGTCAGACCTTGGAAGCTAAGCAGGGAAGGGCCTGGTCGGTACTTGGATGGGAGACCGTTTAGTAACACCAGGAAGCCTAGCGAATGTAGTGAGTGAGTGAGTGGTTGATGGTGGTCGGAGGGGCCGATGGCGCAGACTGGCTGACTGTCAGTCTATCCCAGGGCAGCTGGGGCTACAATAGTAGCTTACCACCAAGTATGGAGTGAATGAATAGTGCAATGTAAAGCGTCTTTGAGTGTCCAGAAAAGCGCTATATAAAACTGATGCATTATTATTATTGTTATTATTATTATTACAGGTTTAATTCTTAATGAAGAAATGTTGAGCGTAACATTATTATTTGAATTTTTAAGCTGCTGACAGGAAGTGACATAGTAGTTTGACTCACTCATTTCCTGTTGACTTAACATGGTGGGCATGGTTTGTCTTAGCAAAAATGGTGTCTAATGTGTCATATGCACTTTAAACAACAGTTTATAGTACTGTACAGTGGGATGAAAATGTACGTGAACGCTTTGGAATTTCAACTTCGGGTCCAACAGTCCACAGCATATTTATCCAGTAGTGCAGTGGAGCATCCAAGAGCTCTTTCGCAAACCAAAGTTGAACAGTTTAGGAGGAACACACAACATCATGTGTGGAGGACAAATGGAACAGCACATCAAAACCCTACGCTCATTTTGAAGTATAGAGCAGGGAAATCATGGTGTGGGGCTGTTTTGTTGCCTCAGGGCCTGGACAGCGTGCTATCATCAATACAAAAATAATTCACACGTTTTATGAAGATATTTGGCAGAAAGACCTAAGACATTCACAACATGCACGGAATAAATAAGTGAACCCCTGTATTAAATAGCTGGCTGACCCTTCTTTTGTAGCAATAACAGCTTTCCTGTAGTTGCAGATTAGACGCTCAAACGATCAGGATGAATCTTGGACCATTCCTCTTTACAAAACTGCTGCAGTTCAGCGAGATTCCTGGGTTCACTTACTTTTTCCTCCCTGTCCTGTGAATGTTTACATGTTACGGCCAATAGAAATATTATGTAAATGTTTGGGTGGTATTGGTTTAAGCAGACACTGTTTATTCATTCTTATGATTTTGATGAAGATCAGACCACATTTTATGACCAATTTAGGCAGAAATGCGAGAAATTCCAAAGCGTTCACATACATTTTCATCCCACTGTATATTTCCCATGAATTTCTATTCCCACAAAAAATCTCCGACTTTGATAATTGCAATTTTGTAACCTGTCCAGAGTAGGCCATAAACCTCTTGAGCCATTTTCATGGTCAGGAATCCCTAACTAGGTCTTGCTGTATGTTTAGGGTTGATGGGGGGAAAACTGGGGCACCCGGAAGATACCCACATAGAGGGGAAAATGCAATCTCCACACAGTTGGGCCTCTCCCGGCCTGGGAATCAAACGCTAGACCTACTTGCTGTGAGGTGAGGGTGCTAATTGCGGTGCCATTGTGATTGAGCCACCAAATAGCACTCAGACATCTGGCTCAGTTTCCTAGACCTGGATTAGTGCTTTAACTTGTTCTGACTAGACAGGCAAACCTCTGCACTGAATTATGTCTCAAGTCTGTCTTCCACAAGGTCATACAGCACATTCTAGTGTACAGTGTCTATTACGATTTTAATATGTCATGTAAAAATGTAAATTCTTAATCACATTGAAGCAAGTAATGCCAGAATATTTGAAATACAGTTGCATATTTTTATTTCCTAGAAATAGATGATGTTGCGGTAGTATGTTTATGCATTTACCTGTGTACCATGAGCAATACTATTTTCTTTCCCCTCTCTCTCCCCTCACCTTCTCTGCTTCTCTTCCTGCTCCTCCTCAATTTTTCTCTCTTCTGTTTATCATCCCCGATTCCCCCCCTCCAAGGTCTGAAGCCAACATGCTTTCGATTCCCGATGTGTATTGCGAGTTGAGTGTGAGATAAAAAGTTAAGGGAGAAACGCAGTGGAAACTGTTATCTATGAGCACTTGACTTGTTGTCCAGTGTTTGCACAGGTGCAAGAAAACTGTGTGTGATTTTCTTTTGTCAAGCTCAAAATAGTCTGTTCAGCTTCATACAGACTGCTTCGGTCTCCTTGCATATCCCTGCCACTGAGACGTGATGGAGACATATCACACTAGTGTCAGAATTGTTTGATAGGAATTATATTGCTGGCAGACAAGAACAGGCATAACAGATTCAGTATAACTGTGACTCAACCAGGGTTTGAGCCGGAAAGAGCAATTTTAAAAGCAGTATTTACGCAAGTTGCAGTAATGCTGTCGGGTTCTTATTTCCTCAAGTTCATCCAGATGCCCCGAGTTTGCCTCAGCTCAGCACACTTCCACTGCAGCTCTCATTCAGTCCATAGGTCAGTGTAGTCCGGAGCAGTGATGGAGTGCACTGGTAATCAGGCCATTGATTTGCAGAGGAATGTTTCCAGGCATTCGGCGTCAGTGGTGGTGTGTCACTTGTGTAAGCTCCCCCCGGACCCTCATCTGGACTGCAGCCATAATCCTCTTTACACGGGCTGCCCTAATGCACCAGTAACCTTAACATCCCCACCACCTAGGAATGCAGCACATCCAGGGCGTAGCAGGATAAGCTCAGTTGGTGGGTTGGCTGTGACTGGAAGCACAATTGTACACGCTTGTATATTAAGCTGTCGGATCAGACCTGTAGCACAGACATCACGTCAATATGTTATGAGACTGCTGCATACGGCGTAGTTTCCGTCAACCAAAATTGCAAATGTTTTAGTAACACTTTCTGTGGCTTTCTAGGAGTTTAGTTTAGTATAGTCTTTCTTTGCTCCTAGCCTTGAGAACCTATAGCACAGTACTGTAAATGTGGATCGAATACGGCGAGTGAATTATGTTTGGGTTGGTACAAAAAAAAATTGAACAATCCCTTTTTATAAATATTTGATTAGAATGATTCTGCTTATTTGTTTTCAAGGTCATGTTAGTCTCAGGTGTGTCCCAGCAGACTCAATCAGACTTGAGCCTGGTATAAATTGCTTCTTGCAGGCAAATATTAGTGAGACGCACACGCGCACGCACACGCACACGCGCACACGCACACCATTGCTTCTGGCCAATGTATTATTCCAAATCAAATGAAAAAAAGGAATGAAATGTACTGATGCATTCTTGATACTCGACTTGGATGCCATGCTTTTTCAGATACCTGGCACGAGAACAGGATTTAAAAGTTGAATGAAGAGCAAAAGAAGGAATGAGAGCTGACTGTGAGAGTTTGAGAAGGGGGACCTAGCCAGGCGCAGCAAATCCAAGACAGCCTATGTGTGATGCTTGACGGCTTGTCAATTGCTGGTCCACATGGATTTCTCCCTTGTCCGAGTTGAGCTGCCAAGCCTCTCCATAGTTCCCCATGTGTCTCTATCCGTGTGTGTCTGTCTCTGCGCACTCATTATAATCTTTAGGCTTTTCCCTTTGGGACTTCACAGACTTTGAATGGGCAAGCGAATGAGGCTACCTTTGCACATTCTGTTCCTTCGTTGAAGTAGGTGGAGAAAAACAAAGATGGAATTAATGGCTCTTCTCCTCCCTCTTCCTCTCCCCGTCATCCCAAAGTCTCCTGCTGCCTTTTAACTAGTTTGATTTAATTACAGACAGGTTTAAAGGCCACACACACACACACACACACACACACACACACACACACCCTTTCTTGTTGACCTAAATGTGAAAACTAGGACATTTTCCCCCCAAAACGTTCTTACTCCTGTCTATTGATTCGCCTGTGTGGACCAGTCTACCGGCAAATTAGCAGGGTTCTCCCATCACTTTTGACATTGCTGCTGTCTAGAATGTGTCTTTGGGCTGGCACTGTCTGGTTACTAGGTCTGAAGTAGCCTATAGCCTGTGTGTGTGTGTGTTGCCCTTTATTATTTTATCTTCAGAGGATTTGTTGAGAATCTATTCCACTTGGTGCTTGGTGACAGGAGCTGATATAAATTGGGGGCTACCTCTTTGTTCACTTTGTAGTACAGCTCCTGTAAAGTTTAAGATTAGCAAAGATTTTTATTTCCCCTGTATTCATCGATCTCAATTTTCTATTTTATTAGATTTTTTCATAATATATACATCTTGATGATTCATAGATTTCATTCTTAGAATCAAACTCAATCGATTCAGACGGTATTGCTATTGATGCTGATGGTAATTTAAAGGAACTAAATTCTTAGAAGTAAAACATGCACATATCTATGTACTCCGCATTCAACATAACCCGTAGTATAGGGCAGACATGTGGGGGCCGGCAGCTGGAGGAAACCCTCTTCTGGCAGCAGACTCCTAAAATTTGTCTCTTTTAATGCATAGTATAGGACACTTAACAAAGGATGGTCTGGTTGCTCGGGGGCTGCTCCCCTCTGGCAGCTGGTCCAGTCACAGAAAAGAAGAAAAAGAAAGAAAAGCCCCAAATCCCTTTTAACACATATCATTAAGACTATTCTTGTTATCATGAGCATCAATCAGTCTGCGATTACTGTACCTTTCATGAATAAATGTGGAGTACTTTATGTATCATTCAAACACTTTGATACAGAGTAATGCTATATGAGTTGTAATGGTGATGATGAATAACGGTAATGCCAACATGGTAATGAATTCTGTATGGGAGACAGAAATAATACACTGGTTGTAGCGTGTGAGATACTGTGAATGTTGACCTGGTATAATGCAGTGTCGCATTTGTTAATATGTAACCAACTCGGTTGATAGTTGTTTTGTAAAATGGTAAGAAATATGCAGTTTTGTTGTTTATTGTTATTTAAGTTTATGAACAGGGGTGGGAGTCAATAAGCTTGTCTTCTTCCCACTCCTTTTCGAGCTGTAATGTAAATTATTTTGTCTCTTTTTCCTTTCTTTTATTATGTATATATATATTTCTGTTTTTCCTTTCTTCTTTAGCTCGAAATAAAATATTCAAATCAAAATCAAATCATTAGATGCATCTTTTATTCAAACCTCAGCTCAAACAAAAACAAATGCTTTTCATTTTTACACACAAAAGTCTTCCATTGCCTCGACCAAAGTCCTAAACTAGGTACTATTTGTGCCAAAGAAATGGCTGTAAACCTGTCGATAATAAAGTCCTATGACTATTATTGAGATTAACCAAACTAGAGATTGCGATTTCGATTACATTTCGATTAATTGCACAGCCCTACATTTCAGTCACTAAAAGTCTGGGCACACAACCCTTACCGATTTTTTTTTTGCTTCAAACACATCAATGTTTCAAAATGTGCTATCTACTTCACCTGTCGGTGTTCAAAATGTTCTGCCTGATCGATGCAAACTTACTGCCAGTTGTTTTGACAAAGCAAAGTTATAAAAATGACAGTGTTGGCGACTAAACATAGAAAAATGACAGCGAGGAATCTCTCATGACTCAGGCTCATGAAGCCCGAGTCATAAATAATAAGAATGTTCTCATATGATCGCTCTTTCCATAAACCACAAGATATGAAGAATGAAGGACCATATGTGCAAGTATTTGTGTATATTGGCTGTAATTCTCATTCTTTCCTATCTGAAAATTCTGCGGGTTTTGACAGTCAGATAGCACGGCTTGTTGGCACACTGTCCTTTCTGACATCTGCTCGAAGTTAGACGGATCAATAATTGATGTCAAAACCTTATGTAAAGTGAATACTTAAATAGTAGGACCACAACTGCAGCACTTCACCAAAAATGTCAACAGGAAATCCTGTCGGGCTAATGATGAAGAGCATGAAATAGTGTCAAAATCTCCATCCAAGACTAATAGCTTTGTAGGAAGTGTTTTTTCCTTCCTGGTATGTGCTATAGACATCAAGGCTGTCAGGAAATTTCACAAAAGATGGAGTCAATCTGGAATTCGCTTTCATGTTCTGACATAAGTGGATGCAAATATAAACATGACGGGCCAGAGGGGTTTCCTCAACAGCGTGCGGGAATAAAGAGCTGTGTGTCTGAATGTATAGCCTCTTGTCCGTGCACGTGGTCGCACATTCCTGCCAGGCTAAGAGCCTCAGCTGTCGCCAGGGCTATTTTCCTGTGTCCTTTGCATGCCATTGATATATCAAGGCGGATTATTCCTGGGGCTGGAGAAATGTTGTGGTAGTGCTGGAAGAGAAAGGAAAAAAAGAAGTGAAAAAGCAAGAGAACCACAAACGTTTGGAGCAACTTCTCCCGGGAATCAAAACAGAACGGACCATGGAGCGAGGCGGTGTTTGTTATAGCTAACCACATGGATCAAACTGCAGCAGCCAAGAGCTACACAGAGAGAGGGAGCTTTAAGAGGAGAACTACATGACACTGGTGTTTTCTTTTAGTGCAAAAACTTCATGTCATGGTCTTGCACAGTAATGTACAAGAATCAGGATTGAATTAATGTTATCATATAATTGGAAGGGAGGTGTCCAATAATGCAGCAATAGACAATGTACTGTAAGGCTGTAGGGCTGTATTGATTTTGATGTGTTTTTAAAAATTATTTTTATTTATTTATTTATATTTTTTGAATGTCTTAACCCCCACCTGAACCGAGCAGATTTTCTCCAGTTTGGCTTTACCCAAATCTAAAGGCTTCTTGAAAAAAGTGTCAAAATAGTGACAAGAACAAGGATGAAAATGCAACTAAAAAGTGATGAAAAAGCGGCAAAAGAGTGACAAAAAAACGGCCAGAAAAGCAACAATAACGCAATGGAAAAGTGACAAAAAAATACAACTCGTGATCAAAAAGTGACAATAAAGTGACAAAAACGCAGTGACACAGCGATAAAGAAGTTACTATCAGTTTTGTAGGTCTTTGCTTTCAAATGAGACTTTGTACTGGCATATCGGCTATGAACTCCGAGAAGCTTTTAGATTTGGGTTATGAGGTTAATTTATTGTCATTTTAATTTCTTTATAGATATGGCTTTTATAGAGCTCCACAGTCCCTCCTCCTCTCCGGTCCGGAAGTAAATTCCCCTTGTTTTGGGGCCGTATGGATTTCAAAAAAAGTCTTAACTCCGTAACTACGTCAGCTTGGGCTGAAACCAGCTATGTGGTTATAAAGCGACCTCAAAGTCTGATGTAGGTGAAAAAAACACGTATGAGATCGATCTAGTTTAGGAAAAAATACAGTTTAACAGCGAGCCTTCGTCCTAGAACTACGTTACCCAGGATGCTCGGTAGTCACGTGATCTACGCCAAGGCTTTTGATTGGTTGAGCTTCACGTTCCCCACGTATTTATTTATTTATCGTAATGCAGGCTACATATATATTTTTAGCGGCAATTATTATTAAAACATCACGTAGGTAGATATCTGACGTTTTATCCATATAAAACACTGACGGTAAGAAAAATCGTAAGATGGCAATCAAGAAAATGTCCCTAAAGATCCATTAAACGAGCCACAGATATGTTTTCATCCACTTAGCCTAAATCAGATTGTTAAATAGGAAATTACGTTGAAACCCTTGTCTTAATGGTACAAGAAACTCACCGAACCCGCTAAAAACCACCGTTGCCACTTACCAGCGCCGTGTCGCAATGGTTTATGGCAGGGGTCACCAACGTGGTGCCCGCGGGCACCCAGGTGCCCTTTGGGGCATGCCCAGTAGCCCTTGAGACTTTTTTTAAGGTGTAAAACACCTAATTTTCTTTAATCTGATTCTTAAAAATACAGTTATTTCTGTTCTTGTGACTCAGTACGAGTTTAAATAAAGCTATTTTGATATAATATGGGGTCAATAACCTATAAGTAAACAATGTACGTTCAAGTCTTTAGGATTTGTTTTTAACTGGTAGCTCTCGAACAACTTAATGCTCTTGAAGTAGCCCTCGGCTGAAAAAGGTTGGTGACCCCTGGTTTATGGGATACGGAGTTTCTAAGTCAGGAAGTAAAATATGTACACAGGCTTGTACCTTTGCCTTTTCTTTAACATTATGTCTTCTTTTTGGATTGAAATGAAACATTTTATGGTCACAAATTGCTACATAGCTGATTAGCTTTGCGGTGTTGTTAAACTCTTAATATTTGAATTTTTGGAAAATCGACGGTCTCGTAGAAAGGGATTTTTTGCTTCCGGACCGGAGCAGCAGAACCGGAAGGGGTGGGACTGTGGAGCTCTATTCAAATGGATCATTTAGACATAACATTGGCTAAACCTTACAAACTACTAACTTTATAAAGTCTAAACTAACGTCCACACATTTGCTGTTACCTGCTACAGGATCAACTTTATGTGTGACGATCAAAAAACACCATGTTGATATTTGGGATCAAGCATAGATTTAATCACAATTCATTTGAAATGACAATGCTCGTAACATGGTACAAAGTAAGTTTTACCGGCATCATTTCAGCATTATCAGGCCCTGAAAGTTTTGAGCTTGTGTCTGGTATTTTCAGTCAGTTATTGTGTTATGGCTCATTTGCACTTTTTTAAAGTCGCATACAATTGGCATACCCTATTCATAGGAATGCCTCGATGAATTCTGCCTTAAAGTGTTATAGAGACCAAGTTGCCCACTTTTCATGTTAATGCATATTTCAGCTCTGACAGTACTGTTTAACTCCCTTCACTGTGGCTTTCCTATTGGACTCTGCCCAATTTAAGCTACAGATCACTTCACTTTGTCAAACAGCATTGACTCTCTAAATGCTGTAGATTCTGATCATAAGGTATGCTCCGGTGGCTTGTGTTTGTGTAGCACCTGCCAGCTAGATGTCCTTGAGTGTCGGGCACAGGAGAGCGTTTCAGAGTTAACTGCCTCTTCCTGCGTTGTGCTCACAATTGGCCCGCTTTTGGCTTTTTCTCAGAGGCGACAACCACCGTCTGTCGCGGCGTTTTTTGTACTCAAGCGGAGCCGTGTGATGCTCATGTGAAAGGCGCATGTTCCAGTCAAAGTGTGTCTTCCCAGAGACGACTATTCAAAATGTTACTCAGTGGCCTTCGACTTAGTTATTGTTTTTTTCCTGTATGAGTGAGGGTAATGCTGGACTTGAACTTCTCTCTATATATTATTGCGGATTATTTTGAATTTAGTCAAAACTTGAACTTTTCCTCTTAAGGGGTGGGGTGTTGCTGTCCCAGCCCTTGTTTTGACTCAATCCCCGCGTAGTGCCTCTTCTCTGCACTCCCTCACTGAGTGCTTTCTTTCATCTCCCCGAGAAGAGCCGCAGAATGAGGGCTACTAGGCCATAGAGTGACGTGAACATGCAGAGTACAAGCTCCGCATCACTCGAGCCACGAGCCTGTGGGGATCTGTGCTCTCTCCGATTTGTGTTTTATTACGTTTTCTTGTGTTGTGTGCATCAACAAACTAGGCTAATTCGCAATCCCGCTAGTTCTAAAAATGCCACATTTAAGTAAACAGAAAAACACACTGTACTCTCTTGGGCTTTCTTTAGTCACTTTTTCAGCAGTGCCAACGTTTCATTCGAGATGCAGACTGTATCGAGGCCATTTTAAGCTGAGACACTGCGGATGAATAGGGAAGAAAATTAATTCAGAGATTTGAAAGCTTTGACATAGATTACTGACATAAATATGAGGAAAAATGTATTGCAAGTTTATAGTCATTTTATGTTTTTTTCATATATAAAAAAGCTATGCATAAAATATTAATAATGGGTAGTGCCAGGTAGGGGGGCCATATCGTATCGCATATCGTTATCGTGATATGCGTTTTGATATCGTTGTCATTATTGATATCGTTGTGGACACAATATAATTTATGTTACGCTCAGCTCCATCAGAGCAGCATAAACACTGACTGTAGAACACGGAGCAGGTGCTTAGTATACTGTTAAAAAGAAAGAAAGAATAAAATATCACTGAATTAATCTTCCCAATAGACGTAAGGCTGGATTTTGAAGTATTTGTCCATTGTCAGTTATATCGTCAATATATCGTTATCGTGATATTTCTTTTTATATCGTGATATAGATTTTAGGCCATATCGCCCTGCCCTAGTGCCAGGTTTAACTTTAAATTTACCTTGTGGAGATTTGGATATCTACCGGTTCGTAGTAAAATTAAATCTGTAAAAATGCAAATTGTGCCTGATTTTTGGAGTTCAAAACTCAAGCTAGATATTGAAAAATACCTCTGACATACCTCTCTCATAATGATGTTTATTATGTTTATTACAAGACTGGAATGTCTGGTGTCTGTAGATGCTACTTAAGTGGAGATGTTGTTGCAAGAGAAATGAAAACCTATATCTCCACGCACTTTAGCATCTGGTGTCTTCCAGAAAGAAAGTGACCATACTGTATTTAGGGAGAATTGGCGAGTGCATTACACGTCTCACGTGAATAACAAACATGTTAGTATTTTTGAATGGATATACATTGGAAGTACGCCAAAGTGCAGCAACATTTTTGTGATTTCCTGACAAAATCTAATGCGCATAAAAACAAAATGTCATAAAATAAACATCGTAAGGGTGAGTTTGGCAATGCTGCCCTTTCTCCTGGCAGAAGATTGGGCCCTTGATGTTTATCTTGTATTGGGCTCAGTGTGACTCAATGTTCACACGTCAATTACTATGTGTACAGAGATGTAGTGTGCACCATAAGGATAAGTTGTTCTTGATTCAGTGGCCTGGGACTTGCAGGTTCAGCCTCATCTCTAATGGAAGACTTATGATCGCTGTGGTAATGAGATGAAAATGGTTGCTGAGGTTGAAGTCAATATTGACCCCATGGACTGGCAGTGCTATTTATCTTCAGCACATCCTCCTCTCCTTCCTTCCTCACTCGCCCTCCCGTGTGACCAACTCTTCCTTTCTCCGTGTTCTGCTTCGGCTGAGAGGCGCTAATCAGGTTGAGGCGCATGCTTGTAGTTGTCCACTGGGATCGCTCTGACACCTCCACTTGTTTAGTCCTGTGTTTGAATAGTAGCAAAGGCATAACCAGATTTCCCCCCCATGTTGTGTCCTTTATATAAAGCTTAACATTATACCGCATCATTCATGTGGCATGGCAATGAATGAAGTGTAGAATCTAGATACAAAATTGTTTCCCATGAATAGCAGAGACATAATGGTGCACCCCTTTGATCCAAAATAATTTGTGTTTCTTAAATTTGCATAAACCATATGCATAGTCATATTTAAATATTTGAATATATAAAAGATAGATTTTTACTTATAGAGATTCACCGATCCTGCTTTTTTGCTTCCGATACCGATACTGAGGATTTGAGTATCTGCTGATATCCGATATTAACCGATACCAAGAGACTTTCTTAGAAATGTGAAAACGTGAATGGTCCTCTTATTTTCATTGTGAGATCAATTAAATCTCACCTTTTTTTTGTCATGATGTAACAGAACAATTAGCAATTATATCTATTAATAAACTAATGGAAAAGATTAAACAGATCCTTGGATTTTCAACACTATCCTAGGACAGGCAGCTCACATTAAGTAATCTGATCATTACAACATAATAATAATAATAATAATAATAATACCACCTACCTACCTTAGATCAGTTATTATTCAACAGCATTCCATAAATTAAAATACTCCAGCAGTAGACGATTTTATTAGGCTACTTTACGTTTTCTATCATAGTTTCTGACCTAGCCTTTATTAGTTGCCGTTAGCATTAGCATGCTCCTTCCGAGGCATTTTGCGCAGCGATCAAAATATATTTGCAGGGATTAAAATTAACTCAGTGATCGAAATTCTGCAGGTTCTTGGCTTCAAAATGACACACAGCATGTCCATATGCTGTGTGTCATTAAATTAACCCGCAATAGGCGAAAGCCGCGAACTAGTCAGCTTTATTTTTTCCAATGATTAGATATGTTTTAAGGCAGTAAAACCCCTCACCACACACTTTATACACTTTTCTCACTTGTTCACAAGGGTTCTCCTTTATGCCTGGTGTACACTGTGCAATTTTTGTTTGTCTTATAAGATGTCACATTACAGATGTGGGGATGATAAAATCGTGTGCTGCACTCGTCTCCTCTGTGTGATGGTTCAAAGTAAGAGACAATGTAGCTACGACCAAAGATTTATTGTAGCAGTTTAAAAAAAAACAGTTTAAAAAAAAATCAATCAATCAGTTTCAGGACGCAGAACACAATACGCGTATGGTGTTCATACGCTCTAAAAAAGCAGGCAAAATTATACAAAAAAAAAATCTGCGAAACAGCAAGTCCGCGAAAGGTGAACCACGTTATAGCGAGGGACCACTGTATTATATTTTTTTCAGTATCGGCTCCAATATCCGATACCGGATCGGTGCATCACTACTTATAAAATCTAAAAAAAAGGGTTACCAGTGGCCAAAGGTTTCAGCACTGAAAATGATTCAGCCTGAAGCATTTTCACTGCAGAAATCTTTTTGCGCTTCTTCTTTCTGTCCATGGTGACCACACTGACACCTGCACTGGTTTAGCTGATATAGGGACCTGCACATAACCGGATATAGTGCACATGCCTTTAGAGACCACATACAGGCGGAGGTTTCAATTGTCATGTGTTGCACTCCTCTCACTTCCTCTGTGCCATTTCCTCCTAAGCCCTAGAGAACTGAAAGCCCTTACCCTTTCATTTATACGGGGGCATCTGTGGTGAAATTCAGTGATCGCAAACATCTTTAACTCTTATAAAGAATGCAGAACAATAGTTTTAGTCCTGCAATTGGGATGAATGAGTTATGGTACTTTTAACCACAAATCAGTCTACTGTGTTCCAAACAGAGAGGAATCTTGCATATGGGTGTTCACGGCTCAGCGCAGATTCATATACTTTACAGTAACAACATGCTTATGGGCCTGCCAAGTGAATGCAGAGATATGCTTTTCATGGTGGGGTGAGCAAGTCATTTTAATGGGGTGATGAGTGGTAGATGATGCTGAAATATGGAATGGTATATATAGGTTACACAGCCTCTCAGCGAAGCATGTTAGATGAGAAAATCCCTTTTTATTTGCAAGTGTTAACTATTTTCTCTTACGTTGTCAATGCATTACTATTTTGCTATCACTTAACTTAACACACAGCCTGGCCAAATCATCGCAAGGCTTACCCAAATAATTGGGATTGAAATATACATCATAAAAACACAGGTGCTAAATAGCGAGTGCAAACTGGAAAGTAGCATATAGATATTTGTGGGCATGTTGCACTTACCGTAAATTTCGGCCAATTAAGCGCACCTTACTAAAAGCCGTGCCAGCTAAATTGCGGCCTTGTTCACATACAGGCCGCACTCGAATACAAGCCGCTGGTTTTCATAGTGCTGTGCATTCGCTCAGAGCGGCCCATGGCGCAGATAAAGAGGAAGAAACACCTCATCCTGGAGAAAGGTGTAGTTGCGGGCAGAGGGAGGGCAGCAGGGACGTCAGTGATAAACGTGTAAAAAAGGCACACAGAAATGGCCAGTGTAGCCGACCTCAATGTGAAAGTGTAGAGGCCAAGCACACCAGAACACAGCGCGCCGCGTCACGACACTTCAGAGGCTTTTCTCAAACCGTGCGGGGCTTTACACACGTGATTTATACATTTATCATAAACAAAAGACACGCATGTCCGTGTTGTAAGAGAGAGACAAACCTGGCTCTTTTTTGTAGGTTAATAGCGAGTTGGCGTCAGACACGAGTTTAACATGCTTCCCCTGTATGAGCCCTGACCATGGTTTCTCTGTCTCCGCGGCTTCTCTCGTCCCTCCAAACAAAGTTCGCCGCGGTCTCTCTGTCTGTCATGGCCAGACCCGCCTCTGTGCTCTGCAGGATGGTTAAAAGCCGTGGCGCGGGGTCCTGCGTCGCCGCGCATCACTGCAACCTCGGTGTGCGTCCTCTCATAGAAAATAAAGGAGGCGGCTCTTTTGCCTTGCGTCAAGGCGTTTCGGTGTGCGTTGGGGCGAGCAAAGCCCTTCGACATTTAGGCTAAAGAGAGCCTTCAACATTTAAAAATTACTCATCTACCTCTCTCACTTTTGCGTTTACTGCTAGAGTGTGCCTATAGTGCCTGTTGGCGGCTCTATATTGGCCGCAGGGTTCAAAGCGTGGGAAAAAAGTAGCGGCGTACAGTATAGGCTGGTTAATACAGTAGTTTACCATTTGAAATGACCTGTGCTGTATTACACTTTTAGTGCCCCATATCTGATATGTAAAAGAGAGAATGCTGCATGAGTAAAAAATGGGAAAATGGCTGTGCTGCTGATCCACATTTGCACGTGTTACTTGTTTTTCACATGAGCAAATGCTTGGTAAATGACCCCCTCACTTTACTAAACTAGGTGCTAAATTGCAAATACTACCTAAAAGTAGTTATTGCGATTGATAGTGTGTTGCACCTGATTTCTCATTAGAAACTGTGCACATTATTACTAGTGGGCTGTGGGCTTTTAGTGTTCATGAAAGACAAAAAATGTGTGCAAACGCTTAGTAAATCATGCCCACTGTGAAAAGTTGCTAGTGTTGGCCGACTGATCTGAAGGTGAGTGGATCGATCCCCGTTCCCGACCGTGATGACGGACAAACCCCCGTTGCCCCCAGTGTCTGTGTGCACACTGGTGTCAGTAAGAGTGAACGGGATACTGCTCTTTGATGTAGATCGGTTTGAGTGCCCAGTGGATGTGAAAAAAGCGCTTTATAAATGTGGCCACTTACCATTTAATCTATGCCGTTTTATGTCCATGCCGTGCAGTTGAATGCTGGCGTAGTACAATCACACTCTCGCAAAGAATTGATTGAGAACATGGGTACGATCCTTGTACAGTACGGATGAAAGCCTCTCCTAGTGTAGTCGCAGTAGGCTTTTATTCCACTTTTATGTGACCAGGAAAGTCCCACTGAGATTCATAATCTAGTTTTAGGGGGCGTACTGGCCCTAGAGGGGAAGAACTCCACACAGAAAGACCCCACCTGGCCGGGGATCGAACCAGGCACCTTCCTGCTGTGACCGCTCTGGCATCACATCGATGAAAGCACACTCTGGGGACAGATGTGGACTTGTATTTGTAAACCATCACATTAGGGGTTCTATTTGCAATTATGAAAGACTCAATCTTCCTGTGCAGATGATTAAAATGCTGCTGCTTTGCCCTTCTTCCTCTCTCACTCACTCTCTATCTGTCCCGCTCCTGTCTTCCCTCTCTCCACGATGTCAATCCTGTGAGTTTGCGGGCTCCAGGCTGTGGCTCTGGGCTCTCTCGTCTTAAATCTCTGGACAGACACACTGCACAAATAAAAACCTACAAGGCTTTCAGCTTAAGCCACCACAGAGCTTGTTACCTGCTCTGCTTATGAAATCCAATTGATTTAGCGTCACCACGGGGCAACTCTTTTCCTTTGGCTGTATTCTTCTAAATGCCATTCCTTTAGTGTGTTGTATCTGCCCTTTGGAGCTAAGGCCAATCTCTGTATTTTGTGAGATTTTGTTTCAACAGCTTTTCATCATCCGCAGTGGGTATGTGCTCTTGATACTTTCAAGCCTGATGTAGCCTGCAGCAAAGAGGAAGGTTTTTTTTTTGTGGTCTAGTGGTTAAGGGCGGTAGTAATGATGGCAGGAAATGGTGGCACGTTTTATTATCTTTGATTAATGGCACATACGCTTGTGCTTCACAGCTACAAGATCCCGGGTTCGATTCCCACCTGGACGGGGCCTTTCTGTGTGGAGTTGGCATGTTCTCCCCGTGTCTGCATAGGTTTCCTCTGGGTACTTCGATTTCCCCTACCACTAAAAACAATACAATACAATACAATAGATTCCCGTCTGGGGCCAGGACTCCCTTGGAAAAAAGATTCCTAATCTCAGTGAGACTTTCCTTTCCAACATTCTTCATCCATGTCATTAAACTTGTTTTGCCTAAGCCTGAAGTCTACATAGTCATGGTTATGCTGCTGCTTTGAGTGACACTAAGGTCCTGACTCCAATCAAAATCAGCTGTAATGGCATGCACATTCCATCATCTGCAGTGGAATGAACATTTACACCAGTGTGCAGTACTCATACCGAAAATAGCTATTTTAATGGTGGCAATTATTTATGTAATAATGTGCTCTGAAAACAATAAATCCTTGAGGATTTACAAATCTGTGTTTAGACCCTCACGCATTAGTTCTCATCGCACACGATTCATCTGATTCATCTGATTCATCTCAGTGTCCTTTCAGGTGCTAATGCTCCCAAACTGCAAATAGTCCGGCCGAGTTATAAGATTATCTAGATTGAAATAAGTTTTGGACTTGCCAGTGTCACAACAATTGCTTAATTGTTTAATAAATGCTCTAAATTTAGGCTATTCTGATTTGATTAGCTGAAATGTTTTACTTCAAATCATTAGAAGTATTTCAAATGCGTAGTATGGTTGTCAAATCTGTTTCAGAAAAGGCCTGTCTTAACATTTGCTTATGTGTGAAGGAACCTGTGTAATGATTTCCTGTCAGTTTTAGGTGTGTGCCCATTTAGTCAGTCAGTCACTCATCTCTGGGCGGAAAGAGTGTCTCAGAAACGCTAAAGGAGTGTAGCCTATAGGTTTCAGTCAGATCTATAGAGCAGGACAGACTGACTCATATTGCTTTTTGCGTCTTTCTGTTTATTATTCTTGTCATTGACACGCCCTCTATCTGTTTTTATTGTTCTAGTATCAGCAAAAGCAACAATTAACTGGATACTTTACTTATGTGATTTACCTAAGTACTATTTTGAGGTGAAATAAGAGAATGTAAAGTAAAGATTATCCTTACATGCTTTTTAGCCTAGCCTTGCCTCTGAGTCCGCAGACTTCACAAATGGTAGGAGGGATGCGCTGGCACAGACTTAAACCCCTACACATCATATGACGTCTTTACTGACCCGTTGCTCTATGTAACAAGCAAACAGGAAGTCAGATCATTGTTTGTACTTCGCCGAACAGTTATGGCAGCAAAAAGACCAATTTCCGAACAAAACAAGTCAAAGATGATGATATCAAAGCGTTATGGGTAGATTGAAATGTATTCAGGTGAGGTAAATCCTCCTAAAGAGGATTAAGATTAGAATCTGAATTTGAGCATCACGGTGCTATTGAATGCTGTCTCTAATGGGAGATTTTGCACCAGATTAATATTTAACACGGAGGCATGAAGCTAAACGCTCTTTGACCTATATTTACATTTAATCTGAGTTTTATGATTTATGAATGTTGCGAATCAGCATTTTCACTTGCAAAGCAGGCTCGATAATGGTATAATTTGGTGTACAGTAGTAAGTAAGCCTACCTGGTCCTTTTGCAGTTCGCCCTCAATTATTTGATTTCTCTGATTCATATTCTCTGCAATAAACAAATGCAGATCATACCATTTTTTATGTAATTGAATCAACAAGACCCAGCTATTTTGTAACTAGAGAGCTGCTTCTGGTCATTAAAATATACATTATGGAAAAAACATTGACATTAATGCATATTTGACCTATTAGTGACAAAGCAGCTGTATGGATGGTGAGCAGAGCGCCTTTACTTTCCATCATCATGGCCTCTATTACGCTCCAGGACCAATTGTTTTTAAAATAGGTTGTAGGTGTACTTTATTGATCCTCGTAGGGAAATTTCCAGATGTGGAGCCAGGCTGATGATAGCACATAGGTTTTGTGGATGGAATGTAGCCTACCAGAAATAAATTGATCCTGGAGCATCATAGAGCCCACCAGGATGGAAAGTAAAGACGCCATGCTAACAGAGGTTCGGCTAAAAAGAAATGTAATGTATATTGTGTTGCATTATCAATAACATTGCACCTACATTTAATATTAGATGGAGTAAGTGAGTCACAGCTTTTTCTAATGAAAGAACTCCAATGTGAGAAAGACGCAATAACAGCTCCAAATCTATACATACATTTGTGGCGTGGAGACCATGGGGAGCGGCAGATTCCTTTGGTGGAGGACATTTGGGGTTCACTGGGATTCTTTCAATTTGATAAAATTACCACAGGGCCAAACGTTTGGGGAAGGCCTTGGCATTTTGTAACTGCACATATTTATGTATTTCACATTTTGAACTGCGCTTTTTGTTGATTTCACATTTCGATGAAAAGTGTCACCGTGCTCTGAAAGGTGCCTCTTCCACAGCGTTTTTATTGTTGTGGCTCTTTTGTGACTGGGCTAAGGTGTGCTATCTCCAAACGCACAAAGGCAGCAGAATGAAACCTGGCCATCGGGCAATGGAGAGGACATATTGAAAGCCGTTCCTCCTGGCTGATCCTGCCTCCCTGGCTTTTGTCTGCTCTGCCTATCATGCGTCACCACTCTTTGTGCTATGTGTATGTGTGGGGGAATGCCAAGGTGAATCCAATATAGGCTTTGTGGCATACATCCCTGTATCAAAGGACAATAGCCATGAAAGTATAGCTTTGGCAAAAAAAAAAACTTTATTTCTTCTTTTAAAACACTCAATCAGGCTATCTTATCTTATCACTATAGAGCTATTAGCAGACAATTTGGCAGATTTTACAGGAGTTGGATATTGGGGCAGCAGTGGCTCAGTTGGTAGAGCGGATCGTCCAATTAGAAGTAGGCGGTTCAAATCCTGGCTCATGCATGTGCAGACCCGGTTGTTGTGGCCTTGAGTTAGACACTTCATCCACTGCCTGCATGAATAGTGTGTGAGTGAGTAGTCGTTGCCTGCCCATCCAATGGAGAAATCTCTCTGTGGTTCTCCCCAAGGTTTCTTTTCCTCCCACTGGGTTTTTGAGATTTTCCTTCCTTCCATTTCCATCTGCTTATTTGGACATTACATTTGCTTGGACACTACACTACATTGTTGTGTTTCATTGTTTTAATGTTGCAGCCCTGCAAGGCAACTCTTGTTGTTATTGGTCTAGATACAAAACGATTGATTGAATTTTGTGCTGGTGGTGGGAGGGGCTTATGGCCAATCTGCGCTATGTCAAATCAGCCATATCTCTCACTCCTTACTGTGTGTTTTTCATTATTTCCTTTTGAAAGCATTCAGTAAGGGGTTATATCGCACATCTCTTGTTTGGAACATCGGCATAAGAGAACGCCCATACGCCAAACATAAAACAGAACAAAAGATTTCTCGAATTATTTCCCTGTTTGAAATTTAATGCATGAATATTGATATTGATGTAAAGGTACCCAAATGTTTTTAGTCGTCAGCTATGTGTAATTGTCCAGTTCAATCTAAACACACACAAAAAGAAAATACTAAAAAGATATATTTTTCTTATTTAACTAACATTGTTGATGTGACAAAGCTCTGAAAAAAAAAATCAATAAATATATCAATAAACGCAACAGCATAAACAACTATCCACCGTTGACTACCCTTTCTTCTCCTCTGGTCAACCTTGTTGAGCCTCTTACTTGAGAATTCATGATTTAATTTTCCCAGTAGCGAGCTCAACACGAGAGATGTTTTTTACAGCCAAGGCACACACTGAATTAATCTGGCTCTCTCGTTGTTAGACAAACCCTCTCTGCCACACAAGCTTGTTTGGCTTTTTGTAAGAATAAACCTGACTTTTGTGGTTAGGATTTGGTTTACAAAATCTCTTTGCAATTCCCATGTGGTTATTCAGGCGCTGGCAATATTTTGGCAGGACGACAAAGAATTTCAACTTCTTTTTACTGTGCCACAAAAGATAAACGCTTCATGTCTTTGATTAGGACTGCAGCATGTTTGGCTTGAGCTAACACAGAACGTAATTGGGCTAGTTGTGGTTGAGTGAGGAATGCCATAGTCACATTGCTGGAATTAAAAGCACTTTTGGTTTGGCACCTGTGCATCAGTTATAACAGTGCTGTGTTTATTGGTCATTTGAGGAATTTACTATGGGGTTTTTGGTAGAGGTCAATATTTGGGAATTTTACAATATCGGCTGATCTAGTGATCTCACTCCAAGGTTTGGTCAAAAGTTGGCAGCCCTACTGAAATGATACGAGAAAACTGGCCACTGCTGGAGTGGCCAAGTATTTGTTTTTTACAGGATTATAGACCAGACATTTGGAAAAATCGACCACAGTATCGGCCGAGCATATTGGCATCGGCCTTAGAAAAACCCAAATCGGTCGACCTCTTGTTTTTGGTGCTGCTTTGGTTTATTATGCAAAAGCATGGAAATAACAATATGAAGCTCTTCCATTACTTGAAGGAAGTGGTTTCTTCACCTTATTTTAAAGCAGTACTAAGTAACTTGTTTACCTTAATAAGTCCCTTTTGGGGTAATACAAGTGTTAATGGGATGATTGGGGGGTCTTTCATCTCCCCCGGTGTCTCTGGCCAGAAAACTACAATTGCAACTTGACTGCCACCGGGTCGGAGGCCCAATACACACTAATGGAATCACAAAGAAGAAGCTAACAGGCTAACGGGCAAAGCTAACTGCGGGCTAGCACCACTTAAACAGTATTTACAGCCAAGTTGAAGTGAAGAAAAAATATTTCCGTTGTGTAATTAGATGTACAATATCCCTCTCTCCCTCTGTCTTTTCTGTCAGCGTAGTATTTACTCTCACGGACAATTAATAAGTAAAAAAACGCAACATGCTACAACACCTGCAGTGGTGCTTTGGCCCTAGGGTGCACGAGTTACTTAGTACTGCTTTAAACGTGATGGTAATCCTAGAGTACACTTTTTAAAGTTTTTTTTACTATTGGCAAAACATATTTTATGCAGGTTAGGAGTGTTCGGAAGATTACGTAATAAAGTAATTGGTTATAGTTATAGCCTACTCGTTACTTACTACAAAAGTAACTGCTTTACTAACTGAGCGATAGTATGATAAAATAGTTACTGGGCAAAATAAGGACTGGGTTACAAACACATTTGCAAGAAAGGAACGCTCATTTGGCATGTTGCCTGTTTTAGCCTCATAAACACCAGCACTTCTGTGGTCGACAGCTTTAAATTCCAGCTTTAAAACCCATCCAAACAAGTCGTCAAATAATGAAATGTATCCGTAAAATGGAAATACACTCCTGTGAGCATTTGTTCCAGTTTTAGAGAAGACAAGGCTGCATGTGTGCTTAAACCTACACGTCAGAACACTCTTTTCGCAGTCAATCATTCTGTCAGCCAATCAATGTCCCTGTTGCTGCTAATGCTTTTTCTCACTTCATGAAACAATGAACTGCGCTCTGTGGAATAAACGGGGGCTGGATATGAGGGACGTCGCTTTTCTTTGAGAAAAATATACATAAATATACATACATAAAATTACCTCCATTACTTAAGGAGGTAATAGTAACTAATTAGATTACTCGTTACTGGAAAATCTAACAGTTACTAACACTGTTATTGATAAACATTATTCCCAACACTGGTGTAAAAAAAAATTGAAATTTGGATTTGTCAAATTATTCACAATTGCAGTGCTGGCCCTACATTCAGAGGATTAAATCGCATATGGTGGTTGCAACAGGAAGGGCATCCAGCGTAGCATTAACACCCTTTTGTGACTGGTGATGGGAAAAGCCCACAAAAAAGGGATGCAATTGTGTTTTCCATTAAAATAAAAACATGTTAAAACGTAAATCTTTCCACATGCATTACAGCTTTTATTGGTTAAGGTTTTTCTAAATTCACACTCTAACATCACTATTTTGAATTTATAAAATGTATCAGAACTTCCCTTTCAGGCCATCCTTTTTTTTTTTTTTTACTGAATTAACATAGACTTTAATAATTGAACATTCCTAAAACACGTTGGCACGGATCCTGATGAAGCTCACATGTATGTTACCGCATCCAGATGAAATATTCATGACCCCTGCATCTGGCAGTAATGGAGGCCATAGCGAGCTCCACCAGTTGCTGCATTGCTAAATTATCATATTAACGATATAAATGGCGTATAATTAACGTGGGAGTGGATTATCTGTGGGAATCATTGTCAGATCAATCAGTGAGAAGAAAGGGCACAGCTAATGAGGCTACAAAGCATATTTACATGCTGTCTACAGGGAATTGAGCTTTGTTTATTTAAAACAAAATGCCACAGGGGGCAAAATGAAATTGCGCTATGCTTTGTAACTTTAATTCAACTACTGAGTACAGAAGATGACTCAAGTACCTTCATTGAAGTTTGTAACTTTAACTTAAATTGTACACTATAAAATCACAACACAGTATCTTGCTTTTAATCACCGACTTTTACCTACCTGAACCATTAGCATAAGCTGGTATTTGGGATGAAGGCAGACACGGATGCTGTTCTTTCGCATGGCCCATGGCTGTTTGTACTTCTAAGGAGCTTAAGGATAGTGTGGAGGGGGTGGGGGGGAACCCAGTGTAACGTGGTATGACAGGCGCCGACTCCAAGTGGAAGCCTCCAACGTGTGCATAAGCCTAATCCGCACCACTGTGGGCTTTCCGGGGCTCACGTCTTTACTCAGCAAAATGCTCAGCTGCCAGGATGTGATGGAAAGTTTAAAGATCAATGCTACACATATGCAAGTAATTAAATAGTGTTAGATGTACGCGGATACTTGGATGTGCACAATCTGGCAAAATCTCACATGAAGCTCACAATTTGAAACTTTATGATAATTATTGTGCACCTATTTGCCGTTAGGATGGCTATCTGCTTCTTACCAGAGTTCACACTTAATGGTGGTTAAATCCGTTCACTCTCTCAGAGCATGACAGACGGATCAATGGGAGGAGAATGTGCATTTGGTTTTGAACAAAGAAATGAAAGCACTGAATCACTTAACCAGGTCCAAACCACGTCCCGACCATCACAAAACTATCCATGATCAACTAATTGCAAAATACGACAATGCTGTAGAAAGTCTTTTTCATCATTTTGAATGTGTCTTGTAAATGAAGATACTATGTTATAAGCATTGAGATGATGATTTTGCAATGCATTATGCAGCCAATCCAACCCCTGACTCCAATATTTCACTCTGTCACTGAGTAAATTGATATTAACCCTGATTAAAATGTGTTTGGTCCCATATCTCAGCCGCTTCCTCTGCGTAATGATTATTTTTCTTTATTATTGATGAGTTAATCTAATCTCTTTAATAATTCACACATTGACTTTGAGGCCAAGGTGATGCAGATTGCTGTCTCAACCTTGCTCGGCTCTGAGGCTGAGGCGTGGATTGTGTCTCTAAACATGAGAGGCACAGGTACAGGTGTCTTGTGTAACCAGAAGGATAATATCGGTGACTGTCTGGACCGGTCAGATTGGGTTAGCTATGGGTGAAACTGAGTGAAATTGGTATTTGAGAGCTGCTCGTGGCCAACCCAAGGTGCCGGTCCCTGCCAACGTGTGAGCAAATTCTCCCCCGTGATTAGACAGTGGTGTATGGATGCGGCTATTCACAAAAATCACAAAATCTTGATTCAGTTTTATATGTGGGCTTTCGTGGCAGCAGCTAATTGTTGTTGGCCCCCACAAGGTTAAAGCCAAAAGAAAACGGTTTATTTAAAACAGAACTAAGTAACCTTTGCTGCTAGAGGCCACAAGCGCCACTGCAGCTGTCGGGGCGCGTTGTGTTTTTTACTCAGTTATTGTGAGAGTAAATACTACACCAAGAAAAGACAAAGGGAGAGAGGCATATTGTACATTGTGCCACAAGCCAATTATGCAATGGGGATATTTTTTCCCCGCTCAAACTTGGCTGTAAATACGGCTAAAGTGCCGCTAGCCCACAGTTAGCTTTGCCCGTTAGCCTATTAGCTTCTTCTGATCGTGATAAACCAAATAACGTTTTGCTAAATGTTCATCAACAAACCGAAAGCTGTAGACAGAGAACAGTCAGGACTTACCTGTCCGCCATGTCATAAACCTCAGAAATGCGACCCAAAAGCGATTTTGTAGACTACTGAGAGCAGTGAAGGAGATGTTTTCCATTATTGGAGATGCGGGGTCAAAGCAGGCAAAGTTGCAATTGTGGTTTTCTGGCCAGAGACACCAGGGGGAGATGAAAGACCCCCAATCATCCCATTAACACTTATATTACCCTCAGAGGGACTACAAAAAGGATTTATTGATGTAAACAAGTTACTTGGTTACAGAAGCAAGGACTATGGAACCACAAAGTCCAACGTCTCTCTCTTCTTCAGACGTCCAAGCTGCAGGTATCCAGGCCTTTTGAACAATCTGTCTGGATGGACCAATTTAGCTTCGTCAAAGTCATTCAAGTCTACATTTGTTCTTGTACCTCTTCACTATAGGCAAAATATATTGTGTCGAAAAGAAAGATTGCACACTGTTATTCATATAGTTGCCCAGTACACCATGCATTATGGAAAATTATGACACAAAAGAAAGTAATCCCTATATGACTATGACTATATCACTATATGACTAGCACTACATGTTAAATTTGGACATTTTAGATTTCATGAGGACCAAAATGTAATGAACGCCATTCATCCTCTTTTGTAGTGTCATCACTTCTCCGATTCTCACTCATTCGTCCCATAGTGACGATGTCCGGTGTGATGGAGATGAGAGCTGCCACCTAGACTCTGTGAAGTTGCAGTGACACTCTGCATTACTGTCGTGTCACTCTGAATATTTTTCATTCAGCCCAAATCTGCTCCTTGCTCCTCGGTTTTTCCACATGTCACTCTATTTCCACATGTCACTCTATCTCCTCTTTATGTTTGGATAACCTCATTTTCATTCAGGACTGTCCAATGCATTGCATGTTTGTGGCTCTCAGTCATTTCAAGTGATCAAAAATCGCATTTAGCCCTCATTTTGGGGTCATGTACACAGCCAGGTGCTAAATTGCGAGCAGTACTTAGAATAAGCACGTGCTGTTTTGTTGATTTGTTGCACCTGATTTACGATTTAGAAACTTAGTTAGTTAGTGCGGCAAACCTGATATGTAAATGAGTTTACTGCGTGGGCCGAGTATGTGCAAATCTGTCGCCGCTCTCAAAGGTCTGAGCACTTTTGAGAGAACAACCACACATTAAAGTTATGTTGGATAAATGACAGATGTTTCTTGTCACTTTATTTTAAAATATAATCATAATCATCATAATCATCCTAATAATGGCAAATGGACTCAACTTAAATCTTATCTAAATGTTTGGCTTTAGAGGAAGACCCTACTGCCTGTGATTTGTGTTTGTCTCTTTCAAATATTGAATCCTTGTTCACACTCTGCTGATTGTGCAAACAGGTGCAGGGTGGAAAACACTCTGAAATAAACCTTCCCGCCGTCCGTGCTCATCCAGAGGTAGCCTAGGGATAGGGATGTGCTGGAAAACTTGCAACACTAGGCTAACCAGCATGCCGCTGTTGAAGGTTGGACCGAAGATTACGAGGTTTTCAAACAGTTTTAGGAAGAAACACGCCCGCACATTGGAGACGCCTCGGGATGAAAGGAACAGGCGATCAGCTCGTGCCTCCTTATGTATCATCAATATGCCGGGATACTTCGGGATTTTTGACATAGGGCCTCATTTCCTAGTTATCCAGAGTGTTGTTGATGTCTGGAGATATTTTTTTCTTAAATTCATGCAGTTCTTATATTTGAAGAGTCTAGTTGCGCTAGCCTAGAGCAAGGCTAAAGCAGTTCTATGGTAAACGCTAGCCCGCATTAAAAAACAGTCTGACTCACTCCACAGTGCACCTGAGGTAAATCACTTATAACACCAGACTAACCATATAAATGTCTGTGTTAATAGAATATTTTTTTAAATAAAACTGACCTTGTATCACATGAATTACCGCATTTTGAGGGACTATTTTCTCGCAGATCACTCCGCCGCTGCGTTAGCTTACAGCCACGAAGCTGATGCCGCTCAAATATAAGTTATTTTAAACGCAAAATGGTTAAAATTAACCTATCGACACAGACATTTATATCGTTAGTCTGGCGTTATAAGTGATTTACCTCAGGTGCACTGTGGAGTGGGTCAGACTGTTTTTAATGCAGGCTAACCATAGAAATGCTTTACCTAGCATTAGCCTAGCGCCACTAGACTCTTCAAATATAAGAACTGCATGAATTTAAGAAAAAAATATCTCCAGACATCAACAACACTCTGGATAACTAGGAAATGAGGCCCTATGTCAAAAATCCCGAAGTATCCCTTTAATAAGGACATGGGGCAGACTCCTGAAAGCCATTTAATGGACAACTGCTGTGAACTGCTCTAGTTTAATGGAAGACAGACAGAAGCCAAGGCCCCAGTGTTGTATGTAGGCTACTTTCTTTAGCCTATATAACTCTGTCCACCATCAAAACAACACAATATCATCTTTTTATCAGCAAGAAGGGTCCAGGTTACATTTTTAGATAAGTGGGGCATTTCTGGAGTTTGCCTGCTTTCCTTGTGTTTGGCTGGGATCATTTGGTCTCCCATGGTTAATATTTACCCTTATTCATACTCTAATCTAGTGGCTAGTCAGATGAGTATATTATTAATGATTTGCTCTGTGGTGTTTTTCTTTTGTCACAGATCTCAGAATTACATATGTTTGCTGTACACATTTGCTACTCCCCTTAAACTGTCTGCAGCTCCGTCCTGTAATGTGGTTAGGATGAGAAGTGTCTCTGGTAACCCCGTTGGACCAGCATCACACAGGACGAGTCTGAGTTTGTGTCAGAGAGGATGAGTTTGCTTTTTAGTTGCTAGAGAGCTGCATGGTCAATGAAGCTCACATCTATTGTTCAGCCAGGGCTGTTTAGTCTGTCGGAGTAGAGCTGCAGTAGTGTATCCAAATTCCAGACGTGTTGTGTGCTTTAGCCCGATTATAGGATTTCCATATTTGTATGCCTGGTCTTTTCACTCTACTACAGCGACACATGTGGAGGAAAGGATTTTGAGAAGAATAAGGGAAAATGAACAAATTCCTTCAAGTGTCATCTATTGGAAGTGGTCCAAACCATTTGATCATTTTGTTTCCGACAAAAACAGTGATTTCTTTTCTTTTCTTTTTGTTTTGTTTTTCTTTGCAGCTGGGAAAGTCAACGAGATAATTAATTCACAGGGCACTTTTTGAGAGTGTTTGCTCTGATTGCTTGTGTTCTTGGCGAGTTTTGTGAAACTGGGCGACTGTGTGCTTGCAGTTTGGTGTTGAAATGAATCGCCAACTTGCGACAAATCCCTTGCAAGGACATTGTATTTTTTCCCCCCTTTTGGAGGATAACAAGGGGTTGGAGTCGCTTTTACTTAACATGCGGACTGAACACGCAGTTTAGCCGGCAGCCTGCAATGTCAAGCCCCCGTTTGATGGCATCAGCAGACTTCATTTCAATGTCAACTTGAGAGCGTGGGCGTGTGGATAACTGTGCTGCATAAGTGACTACATTATACTGCATTTGAAAATATACTATTCTGCCACTCAGGCGCTTTCTTCCTCTGTGCATCTTTTTTTATTGAGAAATCTTCACGAGATGTGCTGAGTTTTCTATATAGATATAGGTACACATTGTAGAACATCTCAGTATGGCTATGAACTGTGTTATACAAAATGCATAATAATCTGAAACCCGGTCATATTCATTTTAAGAAAATTTTCCAAAGTCCTTCTTCTCTCTGCTTTTAAAGATTGTCACCCACTGGACATAATGGTTTCAACAGTAGTGAAAGGTAAAAACGTGTGCATGTTCACCTTAACAATGGGCTATAATAACTGACTTTATAGGTGACTCTAAAGACATTTCAATGGAAAATTTCAAGCACCATTTGCATAATAACCCCTGTAACTACCTCAACAAAGAACATTTTGTTCTACTACACATCACCCTCGTGTTCAATTTCAATTAGCAGTACATACACAATCATCTACATGATCGGACGTGGGAGCTTCTTCTTTTGAAAAATGAAATAAACATGTTACAAAACTCTGGACTCTTATTTGTTGCCTCTCATAGAAGGTTCAATTTTACACAGTTTTGAAAACAATATCTTTTAAATGTCAGCCTCCATTGTCAATGCACAGATTCAAGCATGTCGACTGCTATATTGGCTGATTCGGTTCGGATTGTGTTCTGAATCCCTAACCCTAACCCCACTGGAAATAATCACAGGGGACTAAATTTGGCGAGCTCGCAGGTCAGTTTCGCTCCTCTCTCAGGGAGGTTAGTCGCACCGGCTTCTCTCAAAAATCCATTGAAATCATTTTGTTTTGGGTGAAGTTGGAGTTCCTCGTGAAGAATTCGATAAGCTCAGGCCAACTGCAGAACGCTGTGACAACGAAAGGCACGTTGCACACAGTGGCCGTTATAAAAAGACGCCTGCTCTTAGCTTTTCTCTGACCTTAAATTACACTGGTGTTTTTTTCCCCCTTCTGCATGTGTCAGAGAAGGCTTTCATTATTTGATAAAGGACAAAGTGACGTGTAGTTTCAATAATAATGATGGATGATGAATGAAGATTAAACATTCCCAGGGAGAAAATGCACACCAATTGCCAATGCTGTGAGCTGTCTGATGGGCACTTTAAATTATGCACTCTGATACACTGTTGAATTGAGGGCTGGACAGCTGATTAAAACTTCTGTCTGATCAAGTTATCTCTTATCCCTAACCCTATCTGTGTACGTATTGTTATACCTATTATGTCCATTTGAATGTATGCATTTCTTCTTTTTGTTGCAGTGCTGGCCAGTTTCCGAGGGACTGTCCAACATGGCCTGCCGTTGGAAATTGGAGACACAGTTCAAATTCTGGAGAAATGTGAAGGTACTGTGCAAGTGCATCGGTGTAATATCGCTCAGTTAGTAAATGGAAAAGGGTACAGCCACTTCCTTTACTTTTTTTTTGAGCAAACAACATACAGAGACATTAAAGGCTTGGTATATTTTAAAAAACTGTACATAAATTGTGAAGCATATTTATTTTTTAGACTAGTTGTTTATATTACTGTCAAAGTTAAAATAGTTTTTTTGTAACCTCTAAACTCTGAACCGACCATTTTCTCCAGTTTGGCTTTACCCAAATCAAAAAGCTTCTTGAGGTGTCAAAATGGCAACGAAAATGACGAAAACGAGGATAAAAATGCAACAAAAATGTGATGAAAAAGTAAAATAAAAATGTGACGAAAAAGTGACAAAAATGCCATAAAAGAGCAACAGAAAAAGTGACGAAAATGTGGCTAAAATGTGACGGACGCCCAACAAAAAAGCGATGGGGGAAAAAAATGTCAAAAAAAAGTGACGACAACGCAGCAACAACATGAGGAAAAAGCTCCATTTAGATTAATTTTGTAGGTCTTGGCTTTCAAATGAGGCATGAAACTGGCCTATAGGCCTTATAGATTTGGGTAAAGCTGAACTGGAGAAAATGCACTCAGTTAAGGTGGGGGTTAAGAGGTTAATATTCATAGTCATCAAACATCAATTAAGTGACATTCCTATACTGTAGTTACTATACTGTAGTTTGTAGTGCCATGTTCTTGCCAACACTTTGCCAAAAATGAAAGGAAATATTCCCATTTGTTTAAAGAGGGGGTATTATGCTTTTTTCAATCACATAGCACCAGTCTATAGCATACTACAATGATGACGTAACCTTCTGTTGCTCTGTATATGCAGTAAATTAAAATAACTGCCTTGAATAAAATTGCTCTCTCAAAATGGCTGTACTGAACATCTTGAAATAGGCCTCTGTCTCTTTAAGAAGCTTTCTGACACGCCCCCTTCAGCACACTGCTGTGGCATCTAAACAACACTACTGTGCGGGGAGGGGGCTCTGCTGAGCTGAGGAGCAGTGGTTGGTGGCTTGGCTGGTGACAAAGGTCCAGAGGCGTCTCCAGGAGGTGGGGGCGTTCCTAGTAGGACTGAGGCATTGCTACACCTAAAATGGCTGCCGTCTAAGTTTTTACTGATTACTCAAAATATGTGAATGAGCCAAGGCAACACTCCAGGCATGTGTTTAATGAGGGAATGATATAATAACATGATATAAAGCTTGAAAAAGTCGATTTTACATAATCCCCCCCTTTAAACAGTTACCTCTTGCTCACTCAAAGATGCTCTGGCTTTTTTAGTTATGGCTGCAGAGAAGCTATTGCATTTGCAGACTTCCTTCCATTAGGTAATGGCAGGTAGAGAGTCTAATCAAGCAAACACAAGCCTGGGAACAGTCACTGAGCTTTGGCACAAGAGAAGCTCTAATGGCCGCAGTGAAACAAATTGACCTGCTAAGCTCCCCGCGCGCCAATTCAAATGAGCTGCATTGTATCTTTGATGAAAGCGTGCGGAAACTCAGGTTTGCTACCCTTTCCTGCACATTGGCCTCAGTGATTTTCCTGCCTTTGCTGCCTCCACGCTCCATATGTTTTTCTCCTCTGCCGCCTCCTTTTAGACTTTACCTTTGACTTTTTTTCTGTTTATGTGATCCAAATAGTAGCTAAGAAAACAAAGACGCTTAACACTATCTCACAAAGCCAAGTCATCCCATGTTTTTCTTAGTAAAATATTTAAAATCTTTTTAAATCAGCTTCTTCCAGTTTGTGCACTTTTCATGCAAATTGCTTCTCTTGAAATATCGCTCTCCATGTATGAAGGCTTGGGCATTGCACGACGAATAATCTAACTTGTGATGCTACATTTTGCAATAGCATTGCATTAAGTAGCCACCACCACAAAAACAAACACACCACTGTTTTCCGGAGGTCTTGACTCATTCAGCCTCACTTCCTGTTTGAAGATATAAACACAATACAGTACATGAGGATCAGAACAGGAATCCATGCACTCAGCCAGTTATTTCGAAGAGGTGCGGTAAAAGACCCATGAGGAAGAAAACAATAGCTTGGCCCAAAGGAGAGGAACAAATTGAAAATACAGCCAGCAGTTAGTGGGGAAGAAGAGCCCATGAGAGATGGGGAGAGAGTGAGCTTGCTGACAACACTAGAGACCGTCTTATAGCTGTGCCTTGTGTTGACGCCGTTGGCACATCACTGCACCATTGGACGGCGTGTGGCCATAACTGACATGTGGCTCCCGCTCGCAAACTGAGCTCAGCAGTAATTCGATTTTTGCTGATGGATATCACTACTCGGCTGCTTGATTTGCAGTCTAAGCACACTGTATGTTAAGTAAACAGTTATTACTGTCTCAAAGGGAGAGTCTGGATGTAGATCGCTGCAGCAGTGTGCAACTTTTTGGTTTGAGGCAGACTGGGGGAGTGACAGAATTGTGGAGACTGTCATTAAGACACCTTTGTCCAACAATGCTCAACCCTGTCATGGTGTGTGATTCTCATGTTGCTCTCACGTCTGTGTAGTTAATGAAACGTTTTGCATCCGAAAGAGCAGGATAAAGCTAATGCCCGTGTGACGTGTGATCACTACACGCAAGGAAGGAAAGACGCTTGCCAACAAATTAAATGTTAGTTCTTTTACATAAAATTAACATGGCACAATTTGCTGGAGTTCATGATTTGTTTGTTCTTCTGTTACTCCTGTTCGTATCCTCATCTTCAGCAAATCACTTTGATCTCACCTCTAATGACAACTGTAGAGCGTGTTGCTAGGCCTGTACAATCCTCCAAGTACAGAAGCACTTTAGAAATACTGTGGCTTAATAGACCCTTGCCTACCGGAATTAGTTTCCATCAAACTCTCCCATTTCGAGTAAAATCCATCCCATCATGACCTCTGCTCCTGCACAAAAGGTTGTACACGATGTACCGCACAATTCACCTTATACCTCAAACACCTGTTTAAACAATTGAGATCTTATGAGTTTTACTTGCTCACACTCGGTCTATTTTCCAGTATCACATTTTGGTTTGTGGTTTCAGGAAGCCCACATTTTTAAAACAAATGGCTTCCTTCCACTGTTCGCTCATGCTGTAGACTGAGATTGCGCTGACATTTTCATTATCCACTGATAGAGTTAGTCATCAGGGAAAGTGAAACCGGGTAAGCTCTACGTTTCGTCCATTGTAATCAGTCTGATAAACTTACACAAACTCTGTTACTTTTTTAATACAAGCAATGAATGTTTGTCTGAACTGGTTTACTAAAATGCACATTGTATTTCCAGGCTGGTACAGAGGATTCATCTTGAAGAACCCCAATGTCAAGGTAATCAAGTTTAATATCTTCTTGTAAAGTCCCTTGAGAGCAATTCTTCAAAAGTGTGACTAATGTTATGACAGGTGTCGAGGTCTAATTAAGGACAATTAATTGCTTGTATTAACTGAACTGCATAGATTTACAAGAATATTCTTTGCAAGGATAAAAGATATGATAAACAACTGCATACTAAGTTCAATAATATTACTATCAAGTACTGTATACCTATTTAACTGACAGTAAAGCAGCTCCCTCTGAGTATAGTTAAAAGAAAAGTCTTGATAAAAATACTTTCTGGTGACAGAGATCAGTACTGAATTGTTGTGACAGAGCTGGCAGCCAGATTGACAGAAATCAAAAGGTGTGAATGTGGAAGGTACAGTACCAAGCCTCTGTCACCTAATGTCCCATTTCCACCTGCCCTACTTATTACTACTTATTTGTTTGGGCTACCACTATTATTAAATATTGTAATATATCTTGCAGACCTACCATCCACAACAGTGTAAAATCTTTGATAACCATGGATTACGCCATAATATGAAGGATAATCACACTTGCCTGCGTTGACAAATATCTCAAAGCGCTACACTGTAGTGATTATTAATTCACTAGACTGACGGAAGCGAGGCTGCCATTGGTAGCCCGGCAAGTCCAGAATGATGCACCTCTGCATTTTGTTATACACAGGGATATCAGTCTGAGCCCAATGCCCTCGTTGGCTGCTCTAGAAAACTCAAAAGGTCCCGTGGAATCAGATTGGTTTATTTACCGTCGTTAAGTCGTTCTCGAGCAGCGTCACTTTTGGGACACGGAAGTCCCCTCAATAACAATCCATGGATGGTGCATGGGGTGGGGTAAATGCTAATACCGCTAATTACAAGTTTACAACACATGTCCTCCCTTCGGTGATTGGTTACTCCACTTCCTATTTGCTCGTGAACCTCAGAACGTAGTTGATTCCACCGTCACTGGACTCAATCGCTGGTGAGTCTGGATTTCCGGGCATTGTCACACCAGCTCCAGCCATTCATTTATACACCGCATTCATACACGGGCAAAGTGTGTGAAGTTTCTGGACACAACAGTGTGCACCGTGACACGACCAGTCAGCAACCAGTTGTCTGTTTTGTACCAGCATGGCTCGGTTTGGAACCCCGGCGACATTGGTGCTAAATAAAATGCTCAGGGTTGCTTTTAGCACAACCAAAGCAACACATCCGTGATTTGCTAAAATCTGTGTAGAGATGTCTTTTTTTAATATCGCCGCACATCCATACAATTCATATTTTTAACACCCTTTTGTATGTTTTTTTTTAAAGGGGATCTTTCCGACCAACTTCATTCACTTGAAGAATGCCCATGTCAAAAACAAAGGGTAAGCTCATAGTTTTGTTAAATAAATAAAAGTGCCCTAAACTCCGCCTTGACTTAAATGAGAATATCGTTTAGTTCAGGGGGAAACACATTGACCTTCAATCTCTCAATCTCTCACAATATCACTGGATCTCGTATAACTTTACTCTATACCACTTTGGAGTTGGCACATCTAGGCTTTTATCTGATCCTGAAAATGTTTTGAAATGTCTAAAAGGAAAAGCAACAACTTATAAGGTTTTTTTTTCTTTTCTTCCCAGCCAATTTGAGACCGTCCTCCCTGTTGAGGACACCGTTATCACAGAGATGACGTCGACCCTACGGGACTGGGGCGCCATGTGGAAGCAGCTCTACGTGGTAAGAAAACCCCCTCACTTCCACTAACTGCAGAGTGCACTCTCATATGGGTTGTGCTGGTGCTTAAGCAGAATTGCCTTTGTAGGTTTCTCATCAAGGGGCTCTACTTAGCCTTGGGTAATTCACAAACTCCAAAAAGTCGACTGCGCGCCGCGCCACAATCATTAGCCGAATTGATGGTGTTTGCAGCCTATTAAGACGTCTATGTGCAGCAGCTATGTGCAGTTTCAATTGAAATACGAAACTCTCCTGGATCAAAGCACATCAATTCACAGCAGTGAGCAGCGGGACAGTGAAACTAATTTGCACAGATCCATTTGAGTGCTCCATCTTCTCTCTGGGTTGTCTCGTTCTCGGCCTTTATACCTCTGTTAATTTCGCTGTACCATCACATTGTGTTCAGTATTTTTTAGTGTTTCACCCTTGTGGAAAAGTAAGAGACCTCTACATTAAGTCAGCCTTCGTTGTTTATGCTTTACACCAGGGAGAAATAAAGGTATCATCTATATAAATAATAAATGTGATATATTTAGTACAACTAAACGACAACAACTAAATGCACAATACACCTCTAAATAAATAAATTCGAAAAATCATATCCTCCACTGACTTTCTGTGCCGTGTCCAACTGAAAGATGAAAATGCTTTTTTCTCTCCCACAGAAAAATGAAGGGGACTTGTTCCACCGGCTTTGGCATGTGATGAATGAGATCCTGGACCTGAGGAGGCAGGTGCTGGTGGGCCACCTCACTCATGACCGCATGAGAGACGTCAAGCAGCACATCACTGCGCGGCTGGACTGGGGCAACGAGTGAGTAGAGCGGGGCATGAATTAGTCCACGTCTGCGTGAGCCTGGTTTTTCTTACAGAACTCGTTTATAAACTAGAAGTACAGGGCTGTAATTTCAACCCTGTGTTTTATTTGTTTTGCAAACTTCCTGCAAATGTAATTGTGAACTTTCTGTGTGTAAGAACCGTTAAGTGCAACTATTCTTCATACATTTTAAGCCAGTATTGCAGTGTTAATGGATTTCTGGTCCAAATCATCCAGGGAACGTTATTATATATTCAAGTGCAATGACTTTACCCGCACAGAAACATAAATAGTTTATGTAATCTCTTTTTACACTGCAGAGCATTTTTAGATACAGAACACAACCTTAGTCAATTATCCATGTAAGCTTTTTCTGAAATTATAAAGTAGTAGTAGTAATAGTAGTTTGTTGAAATGCCAATAAGCCAACATGTTCAATAGATTAGGAATGGTCATACTGATTATTATTAGACTGCAGTTTAGATTTTATGTCTTCATTATTTTTACGGCCGTGGTCGGTACTTGGATGGGAGACCGTTTGGTAACACCAGGAAGCCTAGTGAATGTAGTGAGTGACTGGTTGCCTCGCTTCTGTCAGTCTAAGTATGGAGTGAATGAATAGTGCAATGTAAAGTGTCTTTGAGTGTCTAGAAAGTGCTATATAAAATCGATGCATTATTATTATTATTATGTTATATTCAGGTTTTCAGATAACTTTTTGGACTTCCCACAAGCCCTTCCAAAGTAATATAAGGTTATTTTATCCTGGTACATTGTTAAATTATTCATCCGTTCTGGTTGGACTTGCAGCTCTCCTCCTGCTCTCCTTGACTTTTGTTGTGCCCTTCCTACCCTGTGGCCACTCTCCTCTGTCACTCACATCTCATTCTCCCTCTATCCTCTCCTCTGTGTCCATGTCAGGGGAGCACAAAGATGAAAATATATCCCAACTTTCCTCCTCATCTTTGTGTGTCCTTGTCTTCACTTTGGATTCCCTTCGGCTGTCCTTAAAGGAACAGGCCACCGTTTTACATACTGAGATATGTTCTTACCTGAACTTAGACAAGTTGATACGTACATGTCTGGTCTTTGTGCGTGCCTGTGGAAGAGCGTGGTCGTTTCTAACTTCACCCCGTTTGGAACTATAGGAGCTTTGAGAGGCCAAATGTTAACACATCTTTGGTCTTTTTGCATGACTGAGGTCAGGTACGCATCAACTCGTCTAAGCTCAGATAAGAACATCTCGGTATGGAAAAACGGTGGCCTGTTCCTTAAAGTGTCCTCTCACGTCACAGTCAACATCACACGATGTGTATATTGTCCAACAAACCATTTCTTCCAGTGCAACTTGTCAGACATGGTAGATGCACCACAGGAGTGCATTTCACTATACAGGAATAAGCATAATAATAAATACATTTATTCCAAAGAGGATTGATCTCATCCAGGTAGATACAATTAATGTTTTATATTAAAAGTTGTAGATAAAGATTAGATGCAGAAACAAGAACTGTCGGTTACTTTTACCCATGAATTGCACAACGATCTTTAGGTTTCAAAGGTCAATGTCAAACCCATCTCTCCTGCTTTGCTTCATTCCCATACAATAAAAACACTGTTGTGTTCTCTGTACTGAACTTCATAGTTGAAGTGTGCCTATAGGAGCCTTGTTTAAAGCATCTTCGCTTCAATGCATGTTCTAGGTACATCTAAATTACCCGTCGTGACTAAAACAACCATTAAAGGGTTGTCAGACATTGTGTCTTGTAAGTGGTTACTGAGTGATTAACACAGTAATAGCTCAAAATACCCTACAGTTGCTGGGATAGGCTCCTCTTACCTCTTATGTAAAAGAAAAGAACACAAATCCATGAAATGAAATTATTCTTTCACAGGTCTGTGTTTCTGCACCAAATGCAAATCTTAGTTGTGGTCTCAAGCCGCACAGCCCTCCTCAGTGAATAGACAGTCCCTTGTTACAGACCAGCGTATGCTTGACCGGGCTTGTCTTATTTTTCGCCACAGCATGGGGACAGTCTAGAGTGGCGTTTTGGTCCACTGGGAGGACAATCTCAAAGGAAGGAGTTAATATTATGTGGGTTAGGGAGGAAGATGGAGCTAGAGACCGGGCAGATAAAGTGTGGTGTGAAGTCAGTCAGTGGTGGGGAACGAAGTAAGCACTTGATGGAGTTAGGGATGGAAGAAGCTTGCAAAGGAAGGATAACGTGTCCTAGTAGGGGGCTAAAAGGAAACATTTTTGTCTTTCATCTTTTGCCCAGGCGAGGACCATCTGTCACATGTGTTTAAAACTGGCAGAGCTGATCCAACAGCACGGCACAGATGAAAATAAGAGGGTTTCATTGAAATATGTGGAGGTTGTCTTAAGTTTGGAAGTTTCAAGGTTAGAATCCCGGCTCCCACTGGTGCAGACTGTTGTTGTGCCATTGAGTAAGACATTTCACCCACCACCTGTGTACAGTAAATGTAGTTTGTGAGTGGATGAAATGATGGTGGTTGGACGGGCTGCATTGCTTCCGTCAGTCTACCCCAGGGCAGCTGGGCAGGTACGAGTATCGATTAATAGAATAAGGGCATTGGGAAACTTTGCACGTTTTCCTGTCATCTCACTTCTTACAACCTGTTGGCTATTGGCAAATGAAAATGTGAAGAAATAATAACAATATCAATAACTCACTCAAACTCTCGTACGTTATAATTGTGCACACAGTGTAGGCTATAGCTTTTTCACTGCAAAAAGCTGACCCACCATACACAGGCCTAAAATGGTTGAAAAGATGTGCTCAACTTGTATTCTTATGTATAAAAATATTACTTAACATAAAAACTGCTTTGAAAATTAGCACTGTTCTGAGCTGTGTTTTGTTGTCTCCTGCATTACAGACAGCTCGGGCTGGACCTGGTTCCTCGGCGGGAGTTCAGCATGGTGGACCCTGATGAGATCAGTGTCACAGAGCTGTACAGACTGGTGAGTGCCCCACATCTCGCCACACAATCTCTCCTGCTCCACTTTCCGATTACATGCATAGTGTGGAGAATCGCAGGTGCAAAGAGGACCTAGTTTCTAGCACTTCCTTGCTCAAGAGCTGTACAAGAAGGTATTTGTGAAGCAACTAATCAGTGAGATGAGAAGAACCTTATTCTATTGAACGGCTTAAACAGGATGAACAAGGGATCTCTGCAATTATTTTGATTGTTCAAAAATTACATTTCCCGTTTGACATTAATATTAAAAATCATGAATTGAAGTGAAGTTTCATAACACTATATGATTGAAAAGTTTGATTTGTCATGGGTGTGATACTGGGAAGAGAGTCCAGGGAGTTCTAGTCTTGAATGCATACTTTCAAAGTTTCAGTTTGTAGCCATACGATGCAAGAGGAAAATCATTTAATGCTTAAGTGGCTCTAATGACTGAATCATATCGGCGTAATCTTAATAGGAATTAAGTGCGAGAGTATCCCCACATTTTGTGGGGCTGAGGGCTTTATCAGAGTGGCATTACACTTCAAAGCGTGTCCACTTCCCGTCTTAAACAAGTGGCTATTGACTTACCAGTTCAAACGAAGAGAAAGAAAGAGGGATTTTTCGAGCAACATATTCTTGTACAGTGCTTCTTTCAGTAAGTCTTATTGTGTCAGCAATTTGTTTTTCTCAATTTCTTAGCTTTACAATTATTGTGTAATTATTTAATTAGCTGCTGCCACAATCCTTGGAAGAAAGAGAAAAGTTAAATCAGTTTCAAGTGCACCTTCTGCAGGTGTTTTTGGTAGCTATGTTATCATATTATAATATGGTAACATTATATAATATTATAAGTATATTTGTGGTAAATGCTCTAACCAACTTTGCATAACTTTTTAAACAGCATATTGAAACTGACATTACAATAACACATATTTAGTTTGTGTAGTATGGAAGCAATGGAAGCATGTACAACCTGTACATGCTTCCATTGGGTCAGCTAATAAACAGCAACAATGTGTCGTACCACAACTACGCAGATGACACTCAGATCTACGTGTCACTGACGGCAGGTGAACATGGGCCTGTAGATACTCTCTGTCACTGCATCGAACAGATCAGTTTGTGGATGCAAAACAACTTTCTCCAACTAAATTCAGACAAAACTGAAATCATTGTCTTTGGCCCACAGACACAAAGACAAAGTGTTATCAGTCACCTTGAGTCTCTTGCTCTAAAACCAAAAAATCAGGTTAGAAATCTAGGGGTAATCATGGACTCAGACCTGAACTTAAACAGCCACATCAAAGCAATAACATCATCAGCTTTTTACCATCTGAAGAACATTGCTAAGATCAGAGGAATAGTGTCAAAACCAGACTTAGAGAGACTCATCCATGCATTTGTCTCTAGCAGGTTAGACTACTGTAACGGCCTGCTCACTGGCCTGTCTAAACGAGCTGTTAGACAGCTGCAGTACATCCAGAACGCTGCTGCTCGAGTCCTGACAAAAACCAGGAAATACGACCACATTAGTCCAGTGCTCCGGTCTCTGCACTGGCTTCCTGTCACTCAGAGAATAGAATTTAAAACAGCTCTGCTTGTGTACAAGTCTTTTCATGGTTTAGCACCAAAGTACATCTCTGACATGTTAGAGCCGTATGAACCATCTCGGGCCCTGAGAACTTCAGGGAGGGGTCTCCTGGTGGTTCCCAGAGTCAATAATAAACACGGTGAGGCTGCGTTTCAGTTTCATGCAGCTAAAATCTGGAACAGTCTTCATGAGGATGTGAGACAGGCCTCAACTCTGACAATGTTCAAATCCAGGCTGAAAACAGCTCTTTTTACCCGTGCATATGAAAACTGAAAGTATTTTATCTGCACTCTTGACTTTTACTGTAATTGATTAACTTTGTGTTGTTGTTTTATTGATTGATTTTAACTGTTTTCTTGTAATTTTTTCTGCAACTGTGAAGCACTTTGAATTGCCTCGTGTATGAATTGTGCTCTACAAATAAACTTGCCTTGCCTTGCCTTGCCTAGTAGTAAATCTTCATAGGACATTTTTGTACGATCATAAACGAAAAAGTAAGCTATGTGATTTGCTATTTTATGACTTCAAATTGTGCTTCTTTTCCTTTTTTATTGTACAGCCATAAATAACAAGCATACTATACTTATGCATGTGTTGTTCGCATGAGTGTATGCTGAAAGTATGATGTTGTAGATAAATGTATGAGAGATGAGGGGTGGGTTTATACACCTTCTCTGAACTTCTCCTTTCTCCTTTTGAGCACAAGTGTCATGTTTTTTTCATTCTGTAGAATATGTTTTTAACCTGATATGCTGCTCAAATGAACATAAATATCTTAAAAAGGGACAGAAAGAATCATTCAAACGTTCCTAAAGCCGAATGGTAATTCAATAGAAGTCAGAATGAGAATAATATATTTCTGTCACTTTTCTAACACTTTATCATTTATTCACTTGCAGTGTTGCCAGTATTTGATAACTAAAGAAATCTACTACTGTAATTACAGTAGATTACTTTTTAAAGAGACTAGTTGGAGTTTAAAAATGTTAAAATTATGTATTTTCTACCCCCTACTTGCTCCAGCAATGTCTTGATGTGTAGAATGAGCCCAGACATATTCACCACAACTGCCACTAAAAGACTGCCCTGTCACTCAAAAAGTTGTTATTTCAGGCCCGAAGTGCCGTCATGCACTTCGAAACTGTACTTAGGTGACAGTAGCGAGTATAAAAATGACAACTTCCATCTAATCCCTTTAAGTATAATGTAGTAATGTGATTAGATTTTAATTACTTTATCAGGTAACTATTGATTACACCTTCCATAATATTTTGACAGCTGAAAATGTCATATTACTTCTAAAATATCATACCGTTTGAAATACAACTCATATCTACAAAGTCTGGCTGGAAATTAAGACACTATTTTGAGTTTATCTTGCCTAAAGCAAGGAATACTGTGGTCCACTGTTGGCTCTGTGCGTTCTCAACTGCGAAAAACTACAGTAAGTGGGGCAGACCTAAGCAGATTACCTGGCTTGATTCTTTTTTTTTACTGAAGTAATCAGTAGTTGGATTACTTTCATGGAGTAAACCCAAGCACACTGTTCACTTGCTACTCTCTGTTTCTGGAGTCACGGCTGCCCTGGGGTGAAACGAGCACCAACAATCACTCACTCACCGTACGCATTTTGTTTGTTTATTTATTTGTTTGAGCAGTTAACCTGCTCAAAGGGAGTGGGCCCTTTGTGGGTGAGAAGGGTCTTGTCCAAGGACACACTCACAGAATTCCCCGCCAACCTTACAGGCCTTTTGGCAAACGCTCGACCCGTCAACCACAGCCCCCCACAAAGTAACACATGACAATATAGTTCTCGCATAATCTTCAGGAGATTATTGTTGACATACTTCGTGTGAACTTCCCAGTCGACCCCCCTTTCTCTCCTTTCCCCTTTCTTCTTTTCTCCACTATTTGCTCCATGCGCCTCCATCGTCCCATTTCGCCCCAACCACTGTTACCGTGGCAACCACTTCTCTGCCCTGGTACAGTGCTGGGAGAAAACCATGCCACAAATATACACACATAGACACACGCACACAATACAAGACTTTTCCTTCGCGTGGGGTAATTGCGGCTCTTAATCCATCTGTTTTCTCTCTGCGCCAGTCAAAACAAAAAGCAGGCGCTGCGGCATGAGAGCTGAATGCACCTCTTTTTAATTCAATACGGAACGAGTAAATGACTGAGATACTTTTGTAGCGGGGACACGTGATAGATACAAAAAAAAACCACAACAGCATTTTCTAGGCCTACAGAAAAGAAGCACACAACATGGCAACAACAGCGCAGACAAAATCACATCAGTATTTGCCTGCCTTTGTTTAGGGGAGGGAGAGTCTTTGTTTCCGACTTGCTGCCTCTGTGGAGCGACTTAATTAAATTGGGATGGGGATTACCTGCATTTGTGCAGGGAGCAGAGGAGTCGAGCTGTGGGAAATTCTAGCCTGGCAGCTCTATTGCATCATGAGATCACAGCATGAGATTTCTCCGCATATAAGGATAGGGCTAATTTTATATGAGGTTTATTATGAATCTGAAGCACTTTGGGCATTTTGTTCTTCAGAAGTAACCAGTCTTTAACCAGTCTTTCAACCAGCGATTCGGGGCAATCAGCCAGAACGGGTGGGCGAATATGGAGGGTGCCTTCTTAAATTCTCTGCCCAATCAATTTGCTAAACCCTGCAAATGACGATGAGGGCGCGTTTTGTGATGTAATTTGCTGAGTTATCATTGGTTGTATCTACCGGTGATCCGACACTTGCTCGGCTTTGCATCTTTACATTCAGTGGGATCTTTGGAACTGACTTCATTGCCATTTTCACCACCAATTTTGACAACATAGGTTTAGTCTTAGTCTTTTGACGAAAATGTAATTTAATTTTAGTGGAGATTTACTAAAATTGCATGTAAATTTAGTTGACTAAATTGATTTGATTTTGATTTGAATATTTTATTTCGAGCTACACAACACTGGCACAAAAGCGAGAGAACAAATAAATAACATTCTAACTTGAAAAGGAGTGGGAAGAAGACAGCTTATTCGCTTCCTATTCATATACTTAAATAATAATAATGTGGTTGCAACAATAACAAGGCTTAGTCCTCATTGTCTTACTAAACAATTAAGTTGGTTACATGTTTACAACAAATGCATCAAGGCATTACATTAAGTCAACATTTACAACAATGCATTACATTAAGTCAGCATTCACAGTATGTTACACTTTATAACAAGTGTATAATTTTTGTTTCCTATACCTTATTTATTACCATGTTAGTGCTACTGTTATTCATCCTCATCATCACAACCCATATAGCATTACTTTGTATCAAAGTGCTTGAATGATACATAACATAATCCACATTTATTCATGAAAAGTATAGTATAATAGACTGATTGATGCTCATGATAACAAGATTAGTCTTAATGATGGTGTTAAAAAGGAGTCGGGGCTCTTCTTTTTCTTTCCTGTGTCTGGACCTGCTGCCAGAGGGGAGCAGCCCCCAAGCAACCGGACCATCATTTAAGTGTCCTATGCTGTGCATTAAAAGAGACAAGACTAAGAGTCTGCTGCCAGAAGAGGCTTTCCTCAAGCAGCCGGCCCCCGCTTGTCTGCCCTGTACTACGGGTTATGTTGAATGTGGAAATACATGGTTATGTACATGTTATAGCTTCTAAGAATTTAATTCCTTTTTATTACCATCAGCACCAATACAATACCGCTGTCTGAATCGATTTAGTTTGTTTCTAAGATAAGACATAGATTGTTATATATTAGTATAATGATGATAATAACACAACAGCAATAGCAATAACAATTACCCCACATAATCTATTCTTATACTAATATAGTCACAATACATTATTGATCACCAGCATTAATTAAAAAAACAAAGAAACAAACAAACATAAAAAAAACAACCAAGTCATATAGTTCATATAAGATATTACTAAATTCAAGACGAATTTCAGCTTTGCATTTAGAATATTTATTTCTAATCATATTTAATCCAGCTCCTCTACTTGATGGAGCTTCTCCCAAATTAACAAAGCACAGACGTGTTCCTTCGGCCATGAATTCAAATATATGAGGCTCGTTCAAACTGTTATTGGAAGTTTGGTTAATTTTAGTCTCATCATTATTATTTGGTCATATTTTAGTCGACAAAAATATCTAGACATTTTAGTCATAGTTTTAGTCTCATAAAAAACTTTGAATTTATTTTTAGTCCAATGGTAGTCGGCAAAAATATTACCTTGAATGATGACCCAAATGATGACTAAAAATTTTAATCAGTGAAATTCATCACAGTTCCTCTCTCTCCCTTTTAAGCGATGGCATTATATAACTTGGCAAGAAATGGACTTTGATGGGTTAAATCAGGATGAATGGTTTAGGACTCCTAAAGTTGTTGCCCTGTCCGTGCACTTCTTAAGGAAAGATGGAAATTGGTCTGTAACACACAACTGATCAATGATTCAATGATTGGACACAATAATGGATAGATCAAAGGGGCTCGGAAATTTTTATTGGAGCTTCACTTGACCTGGCTATGTTGGCAAGTATGGTGGGTGGATTATGCAATTTAGGACAAAGCAAACTATGGGGGACTTTATCATTACGGCATGCTTGAACAACAAACACCCACATGCAATGTACTACATCACTCTTTTCTCTCATTAGTAGTTCGCCATGTCATGAGTTTGCTTTAGTCTTTTTAAAGTAAATAGTTTTCCTTAGAAGTTTTTGCCACAGAACATTGATTCTTGGTCTGTCTGCTTTATAAGATTGGGATTTTGATTAGAAAGTGTGTTGAAGAGTGAGACATTCAGTTCACATTTTTATTTTTCTGCGACAGTTTTTTATACTAAATGTGTTTCGTTACCAGTAGCTCCTTTTCACTGGACATAATATTACCATTATAGGTTTTGCTTAGTAATAATTTGGCTGTCGACATTTCAAAGTCAATATCACTTATAATATGAAGTAACTCTAGCCAAAATGTTAGTACCTCTCTTTTTGTGTTTCGTCATTATAGCAACTCTGCTCCCACTGCTGCTGCTGCAAACCAAAAATAACCTCATAATCACACCCCACAGTAAAAAATCAGGCCTTTTCCACACCGAGTCATTCTGTTTCATACCATAGTCATTACTCAGAGGAAAAAACAAACAAAACAAGCTTACAGAGAGAGACGATGCAAATTGTAATGTGATGTATGTATTTATATTTTTTCTCACCTATTTGTAAAGCCAAGGTAAAAAACTTGTGAATTAAACCAAAAGGAGAATAAATTGTGACATATTGACATCTGCTTTCTTTAAAAAGTGCAGTTTGCTGCCCGGGGAGTCCCTGGATTAATGTCAGATTGTCTGTCTTGCGCAAGCGGTAACCACAAACTACTGTTCAGCGGTCTAAGATAACTCAAACAGATAAAACACATCTTCATACTGTATCGTCTACCACTCATTCCCTCTTATTATACAACTTATTATTTTGTTATCAGTTGAATGCTTGAGTTTTGTTTTTGTTTTTAGCGATCTAAGCGTATACTCAATGTTCAGTACGTTGTGTGGGACTATAGAATATAATGCTGACATCAGTATACTTTAGGCATTTAGAAGTGTCCTTTCCTTTAACAGTGACTTATAGTGGCACGCACTTTGAGCTTTAATTTAAATTGGTTTATTCATTTATCTTAAGGATTTCATTTTCTAGCACTACATCTATTTCCGTTACCGTTTGTCTACTTAGGATTAAGGGGTGAATTATTTTCTTAGGCCGCTTCTCCCTGCCTTCTCTCTCTCTTTCCTCTGTATGTCCAGAGGTAAATGTGGTGCATAATTTGGCTGAGGGAGCTTTGGCCATCTGGTGTTCTTGGAGAGATTGTTGAGTCTGTGTGTGCGTTCTTATATTTTACAATAGATTATGATGAGGCGCCAAACACTGTGTAATGCTGTTGTTCAGCTCGACTGTTGTCATACAATTGTCTGCACCGTGTTCTAACCATTTATAAAGTATGTTATTCTTCAATCATCATTGCTGTTTGCTTCTGTAATACATCTCAAAGCATTGTACTGTATGTAATCATCATGTAATCATCTCATTTACACTCTTTATTACCCCTACACTTTTCCCTTAAAGGAACAAGCCACCGTTTTTCCATACTGAGATATGTTCTTACCTGAGCTTAGACGAGATGATATGTACCTGTCTGGTCTTTGTGCGTGCGCCCAGTCATGCAAAAAGTCAAAGATGTTGTTAGCATTTAGCCTCTCCTCCTATGGGGCCAAACGGGGGTGAAGTTAGAAGCGACCAAGCTCATCCACGTTTTCCCTATTTAAATACGGTTACGTGAGCAGTTACACAATCCAAGTAATTTATAGTTACACAAAATTAAACATGTCGATTTTCTAAGCGGATAAAAGGGACTATGGCGTAATAACACCTTAGAAGCGCATCACGTCCGCACAGTAATATCTTTAGGAGTGAAGATAATACAGCCCATCCATGTTTGTAGAGTTTGTTTGTTATATACCCTCGATCAACTGAGTTGTGTTTTGAGCCATCCTTGCATAGTATTTGACAAATTATTGAGAACTATTCAAAGTGTCATAATTGCGATCACAAAGCGCATTGTGCATTATGTCGCATTTCATCTATTGCAGATGGAGCACCGGCACCGGAAAAAGGATACCCCAGTTCCTGCCAGCACCCACCACTTGTTTGTTCATATGAAGAGTTTGATGAGCGCCAATATCGGAGAAGAGCTCGAAGTCTATTTCCACATCTATGACGGACGAGAAAACCGTCCTCTCAGGTACAGATGCAGCTGTTGTTGTCTTTGTGTTTTGGTTTTCCCAGGCTGCATTAACTCTTGTTGCTTCATGTACAAGATTTTAAGTGATTAGTTTTTCTATTATTATAATATTTTTTTTAAAATTGGTGTCTGGTGGTTCTACCTAACAAAGTGGAGATGTTGCATTTTCGAGGAAATGCACTTATTAAACACCTTATTGTGAAGAGGAGGCAGGTTATTTGTTTTCAGGTGAAAGTAAATGTTGAGAGAGCAAAATGTCCCCAAACCTGAAAATTCTAAATCTGTTTCTTTCTTTCGATTGTATCAAGCTCATACGTTTTTTTTTATCATATGAAAATAATTTGATTTGACATTGAAATGAAAGATCCTGATTTTAATAGACTGCACAGCCGTGGATGAGTCATGTCTGACTGTTATTCTTGAGTCATTTCCAAGCCGGCAATTACTTTCCAGCAACATTTCACACGTTGCACTTGAACTTCCTCCTGACCTGTTCTTCATCTCTACCGTGTCTATATGCTGAGTCTTGTAATTTATTGTAATTTATGGTTTTCTTTTCTTATTTACTTCTTAAACACTTTCTTTGTTATGGCAAGCAGTGCTTTCTCCTTGAGCCTCCGGGCCTTTACTATATTATTTGCCATACTCTTCAAAATGGACGATCATCAATACTAACAGACCTGTTCGTACAGTACCCATTTTTTACTATTGCCCCATAAATGGATCTTGAAAGTTGAGGGTTTGAATCCTGCTATCAACAGGATTCATTGCCAAAGAGCAAGAAGTGGTGCTCTATTACTATTGTCTGTAATGTTGTAACACAAAAAAGCATCATTAGTGAACAACACTGACTTCTCTGCCTCTTTTGACCGTCGCTCCTTTGTTGATTGTGATTATGTTGATTCACTTGTACAAAGATTCAACAACCACTGTTTGTCTGTTTTGGATATGGTAGCGCCTGTTAAAAAATTTCAGGGTCACAACAAAAGAACCTCCCATGGATGAATGATAACATTTGTAGTTTGGGGAGAAAATTTCGGAAGACAGAGCACCTGTGGAAAGCCACTAAATTAGAGGAACATAGACTCCATTTAAAGATATGATGCTGGATCTGAATGAATTGATAAAGCAGGCTCGCTCAGCTTATTTTTCTAATCTTGTGTCAGGAAATAAGGAAAATCCTTAAGTCCTGTTTCACACCATTAAAAATCTAACTGCACTTTCAGCTCCTCTTGTGCCTGTGTACTCGCATCAGGACTGTAACCATTTTTTGTTGTTTGACATTAGGGCCAGTTTTAAAGTTCCCCTAATCAGTATTTGTTCTACTGAGTTCCCCCCGGTTTCATCTGGTCATCCTTCACTCCAGTCAGCCTACAGGATGTGAAAACCTTAATAGGAAATATGAAACCATCTTCGAGCGCCGCTGACATTGTCCCAACACCCCTGTTGTTGACAATGTTTGATATTGTCGGCCCCTGTGTGGTAAAAATAATTAACCTGTCACTTTCATCTGGCTCAGTCCCCAGCTACTTCAAACACGATGTGCTAAACCCGATTTTAAAAATCCCAATCTTGATCCTTTAGATCCTAAAAATTACAGGCCCAAACTTCCTTTTATTTCCAAAATTTTGGAAGAAGTAGTGGCATGCCAGCTGAGCTCCTTTATGGAGCAGCACAACTTGTTTGATACTTTTCAGTCTGATTTTCGAAAATTACACTCCACTGAAACAGCTCTTATCAAAGTCTCCAGTGATGTGATGATGGCAGTGGACTTATGCCGCTACACCGTTCTAGTACTTCTCGATTTGACTTCTGCTTTTGACACTGTGGATCACAGTATACTGATCAACCGGCTTCATAATGAGATGGGACTATCTGGATATGTCCTGCAGGGTTCTCTTCCTATGTTCATGACAGAACCTTTAACGTTGTGTACTAAAGTCAGATGTTACCAACTTGTCCTCCGGTGTGGCACAAGGGTCAGTTTTGGGTCCTATTTTATTTTGACTGTACATTTTGCCACTTGTCAAATTATCGGTTGTTTCAAGGATGTATCGTATCATTTCTATGTCAACGATGTCCAGTTGTATTGTTCTTTTAATGATGCTGAGTTCCATCGTTTGTCACTGTCCTCGATCAAAGACTGGCTGGCCACTAACTAATTGCAGATAAATTAAACAAGACTGAAACGCTGATCTTAGCCCCAGACCATGAGATCCCGCTGATCAAACAGCACCTTGGCTCTCTTGGGTCAAATCCAGCCTCAGAAACCTGGGGTTGTGTTTGACCAGGCCATGTCTTTGGAGACGCACTCAAAACAGCTCGTCCGAAATTGCTTTTACACCTTAGGAACATCTCTAAAATTCACAAAATGTTGTCAAAAAGGACCTGGAAATGATAATTCATGCTTTCATATCAACAAGACTTGACTAATGCAACTCTGTTTTTACCTGTCTGAATAAGTCTGCTCTGAACAAACTGCAAATTTTCAAAATTCTGCCGCTGCCCGTACTTCTCTGGCTGTACTCTTCAGTCCTCTGGCCAGAACCTGCTTGTAGCCCCTAAGACTCGTTATAAGACAGCACTTTGTGATTTTATCTGTGAAAAGTGCTTTATAATATAATAATAATTATAATTATACTTTACTAACACCTTCATTCATGTCTAAAATTGTCCTCTGTAGCCCCATTTGTTTTCGTGGAGGAAATCTCCTCGTGGCTGTGATCCAAATGTTTGGACACACATGTAAACAGAGCACACACATATTTCTCAGTTCGCCTGGCAGGGAGCCACCGGTCGTCCCTCCAAAGAGCTGTGGGAGTCTGTCAGGGACCAGATGGGGGTTAGACCCATAGTCTCTGCCTGTGCCAGCACCAGCCGCCCCTGTTCACGTTGGCAGCTCCGTTGTGTTTAATACAGGCTCCTTGTCTCTCTCGCATACACGCATACAACTGAATACTGTATTGGACCAACATAATACCCAACTGCTCTTTTGGAAAATGGCAGACTTACTTAACTGTCCTCTCTGTGTCCTCTTTTGTCCAACTCACACTTCGCCTCCTCCTTACACTCGCACCGCTCTAACAAGGTCACCCACAGATGAACAGGCATTTGTCTGTATAGCCGCTGCTGATCTCAACATTTTTTAGCAAAGTGTATTGCCACATCCAGCATCTTATTTGGCAGCCTGCTTTTGGCATACCCCTTCATGTTAGACAAGGTATTTGAGCCCAGTATCAACAGTTGCCTGAATTGTCTTTACTCGTTGTGTAAAGGCAACATGTTCTGCTTTTATATGTGTGGCAGTATTGACAGTAGTTGGTGGCTCAATGTATGGGGACTCCCAAACTTTCTCGCAATTCGTACAAGTGGGGGTAGAATGCCATTTCTTTCTGACTAAGAAACAAAACAAATGTTAAAATAAGGTTGTTTTTAACGTTATTTGTGCCCAGAATCAAGCCTTACCCCCAGACGAAACGCCAAACCTTTTAGGAAGTTCATGCCTTATGTCCGAAAACACTTAATCCACATTCTCACAAACTTGTGTATGTCATGACACATTTTGTTGCGTGAACTTGCATTTTCCCTTTCAAATGATCTACTCTACTGTATCTTATGAAATGCTAAATAAAGGAATAGGATACACAATAGCATGTTTATTGTGTTGCCCAGCTGTTGTCAAGTCAAATGTGAGCCAGCTAATAAAATATGCTGCTTATTTAACGTATTGGTTAACCCACTCCACCCACTTTTTACATAAGATTGCATTCGGAGTTCCTAATACGATCTTTGATTTAAGAAGTGGGAATAGTGAAGCGCCTGTGGAGAGAGAGATTGTCCATTCATGTTATGTTAATGTGGGCAGTGATGGAGGGAGATATGATGCCGCTGGGGGACACCGGCCCTCTGAGCACGGGCGATCAGCACGCTGCAGCCGGCATTGAGCAAGGCTGTTAGAGAAGAGAGCTGAGCGTCTGTTATTGCAGGAGAGGCGGTTAATTGGCTGTAGGGATTTCAACAATAGAGCACTAATTAGAGTTCTTGAAACATGTTCAAGTCTCACGCCTAATGCACGAGAGTCTGGAGGCTCCGTATGGCCTAATGTTGTAAATTAACTAGCAGGGGCGAACGAGTGCAATATTGATGTAAAAACCCTTATAGTTTATTCAAGCTAGGAGCTGGTACAAGGGGTATAGCGTGGTTTAATCCTTGCGACCCACGTTTTGCTTCACCCAAGCATATTTAAGATTAGACGTACATTTATGTAACTGAAATGCACATCTCCATGATATGAAAATGAAACATTGTGGCGAATTGTCTCGCTAAAATGTAAACAAAACTTGTTTGCAATTTGTTTGTTTTCAGCAAATGGTGCCAAAAAAGAATGAAAACAATTACCGGTAAATGAGGATCAAAACAGGGCTAAATGGAACCAAATTTGGGAAATCGGGACAAACCCATTTTCACGTTTCTGTGTGTTTTTGTTTTGGCTGTGTTTGCACAAAATGTGTAAATCTCATTCAGATGGACATTATGCACATTGTGTCACCTATATTGTGATAATAACTTGCCGATATATTCTGCCACCATGCACATTTCTTTGTTTTGCTTTAGTTTTAAATGCTCACTATATTATTAATGAACCTGCTACTGAGTCTCAAACACATCTTCACAAATGTAATGTACTGTATATCAATGAACTATTGTATGCACTCCTGAAACCCATAAAGTTTCAGAATGGCAGATACACATGACCAATATTATGCTTAGTAATTAGCATTGGGGATTTCAACAATGCCGCGTCAATTAGAGTACGTGGAAACCTGCTGAAGTGTAATGCAAAGGAATATTTATCCTCCATATGGCTGAATACAGTTAATGGACTGGAAAGATACAGGGAGCAGCTAATGAGCACAGTCATATCCAAACTGAATAAAAGGGGCTTTACAGAAGGAATACATGTATTAAAAATTATGAGCATTTGTATAATTAATCAAGTGGGGCTTAATTAATTCATCCATGGGCACCCACTGACCTACATACACAAAAGCTGGTTTTAATATGGTACAAGTCAGTCTCTTGTTTACTCCAGCCATTGAGACAGCAAGTTCTGTTTGTGCTTAAAGTAGAATTTACAAAACATCCTTAACGTGTAATAATGCTTTCACTAAATGCATGATTGTGTTGCACAATGACTGAAAATGAACTGGTTTCTAAATGCCTATATTGTTTTGTCCTCCTTTAGTATATTGGAAACTCAAACATTTATGGGGAAAAACACAGTGCTTCTAATTATAAATCATTTGAATACATTTAATGAACTTGCATTTTTCTAGAAAAAATCAGGTACAGTGTCTTTAAGTAGAGTTTTGAGGGTCTATACCATACTTGAGTGTTTTTTGTGTTAAGAATTTATTAATTACTTTTACTCCACTACATTTAAAAGACAAGTACTGCATTATACTTTCTACTCCACTGCTTTTCTGAAAAGGCATCTAAGTAAAACATATTTTCACTCAAGTAATAATTTGATGGAACACCTTTGACTTTATTGAACAAGTAATGAAATCAAGTACTTTGAACACGACTGGTTATGACCAACTGGAGGATTATGATTAAACGCAATCGGTCATGATTATTTTTTGAGTGTGCGTCTGCATATTTTTTCTAACATGGTCATCTGTCATGAATGTTCTGTTTCTCACAACTCTATCCCTTTACATAATGTTTACATTCAGCTCCACTGTGAATGAATACAGCGTTTGCCACTAGCTTCGCCAGCAACTTGGCCCTTTGTCAGACTCTGGTGCATTACAAGGTTTTCTGTCTGCTTATCGTTGGACTGTGAAAGTCACCTAACTGGATTAGTCCTCAGCTCTCGGGCCAGGGCTGGACTGACCCAGCAGGAAGTCTCCACTGTGGCTCTTTGAGCTGAGCGAGTAATACAGAGCCAGTGGAAAAGTGCAGTGAACAAGAGATCCATCCTCTCTAGTTTGACCCACAAGCAACAAGGCACTTCTGGCCACCACATGACTCACTTTATGAAGCGATTTATGTAAGAGCAAGTTAACCATGATTTGTATTTTTTTTTAAGCAAACCATTCTTTTTCACTGAGGGACACTATTTTCTAGCCTGGTGCGCTACCTTAGCCACTCTAAGCTTTTAGAACAGCCTGTTGCCAAACAAACAAACAAAAAATCACACAATAAACCATAATACCAATTTGAATGTTTTGCTTCAGATAATTCCGATTCGAGGCCAAAGTTGTCCTGAGGAAAATCAGTTATGGAGCAGTAGCAGACTGTGATACATCCGATCCAACTTTATTTATAAAGCTTTAAAACAACAACAAGCAAAACACAAATGCTACACAAATAGTCACCACACCAGAGAAAAAAAAAAAAGAGTTTTCAGCAGGGATTTAAACACAGGAAGTGAATTGACAAGAAGTTAATTCTATAGCCGCTGAAAAGCTTTCTTACTAATGGAGCAAGTCAGACCGCTAGCAGTGCTTAGTATTTTATTGTGACTGACTGAAAACTAGGGCTGAGACACAATAATGGATTGGATCGGCATACTTTTTGCTGCAATACCAAGTATTGATACTTTTATCAAGCAATACTTTCAATATTTGTGCTTGGAGGCATTTTTTTTATCATGCACTTTGTTGTGCTAATGCGTTTTTCAATCTTAACTCTTCAATAAATGTCTGATGGCGTTTGGTTTATAAACTTTGGACACATAATGTTTTGTTTTTACACATTTTAAGGTAAATATATCACTCAATGTAATTACTTGCTGTTAATTACTGTGTCACAATACATACCGGATCGGCCCCTGAGTATCGCAATACGTATCGGATCGTGACAAAAGTGTATTGTTCCAGCCCTACTGAAAACGGAAAGTTATGTTTTATGTTAAATCAACCACTGACTTTCAGCCTGAGGTGAATAACAAGTTATTGATGCTCATTTCCTCACCTCAATGACGTGTAACCAAAACCCTGCACAAGAAGGTCATGAACTTCAAAATCATTACGTAAGATATTAGTGGTCTTGATGATGGGTCAAATATAATCTTTACAATTAGTTATCGGGTCGTGACTTTCCCAATTAAAATCCAGCTATTGCCTTTAAAGTGGCAGTTAGAACCACAGAGCTGAGGTTATAGTAACATTTTGCAGTGGCTGGCTGGTGACAGACAGTTGAGTTTCTGGGCTAAAGATGTCAGAGAGACTATTTGCAACAACACGCTGAATATTTCATCCAGGCGCATTTCCGTGTAGACTTGTTACAGACGGTCTTTGTGGGAGTCTTGGTTCAGTAAATCAAACTTTGCACATCCGTTTGCCTCCCCCCACTGTGCCTCTGTTGTCTCTGTCTGTTTTCCCCTGCACCAGATTCTGTTTGAAGGATTGAGACAGTTTTAGCTTTATAGTTTCAACTTTGAAGACATTTCTCCAGTGGCTACACTTGAGTGCTTGACACTTTTGACGTGTTTCTAATCTCTTTTCTGTTCCCGTTAGCAGCAGTTTGGATATGTTTTGTGTACAATGAAGGCGAGCGATCACTTCTGACCTCATTCATCTCCATGTGTGTCTCCTCTCTCTCTTTTTCCCCTCTTATACAGTGAACGCTTCTTTGTCCGGCTGAATAAGAGCGGTCTGCCCAAGTCGCCGGAGAAGACCGAAAGACAATGCACGCTATTTGTGGTGAGCAGTCCATTTTTAACAATGTGTCGAAGGACCAAACTGCTGTGTGTGGACTTGTTTTCAATGTGTGTGTCCGCTCTCAGGCATCAGTGTTTGTGTAGAGGTTTCAAAGATGTCAACTGGACTAGGTTTGAGTTAAAAATGTTTTACCTCTTCACAAAGGGTTTTTTCGGCTCTCAATTTAAAATGATCCATAACAACAGATGAATGAGTGATATTGACCTGGGGGAAGCAAAAACAAATCTATAGCAGTTCTTACCCCTCCCTTTAGGAGGAGCCTTCTCTTGGGAGGAGAGTTTAAAACTAGCTTGCCAGGCCAGAGACAACTAGAGTGAGAGCAGAGGTAGGATTTGTGAAGAGGCTATACGTTCTCAACTCAAAACGTAAAAAGCTGAAAAAAAAAAAAAAATCTAAACAAAGATTTCTAATTGTGATTGTTCTGCCGAGTGTTGCAATTGCGCAGTTTAGGTTTCAGGTTATGATTCAGTTCACTAACTAATATAATAATCTCATGCAATTAGGAACAAGTTTATAGAGGCCTAATCTAGTTGTATGTAAGCCCAGTTGAATCCATCCTCAACATCAAGCTGATGATGGTGGTTGAATGTCTATCGAAATTTTTTTGAAGAAAGTATAAAATCTAAAGTCGTCTTTAGTATTGTTGTTGAACATTAAAGGTACCATTCTCAAGTATCCATACAAAGTAAAGACCTGGCAAATATGTTGTTTCCTTGGCTGTGTATTCAATCTTTTGGTGACCAAACAATACATACTAAAGCTGTGCTAAACTTAGTCTTAAAAAAAAAAAGCACAAGGGTATAAATGCCCAAAGTGCTTCAGCTTCACATACCTAAAAAAGATAAAGCAGGACTAAATCCAGTAGAAACTGGAAACCAGACATGCGCAAAACATGGACTAAACTCCACCAGTGGTATTGAGGGATGAGTCAAATGCAGTGGACAAATTGCTCCTCACCTGATCCGTATCTCAACCTACACTAAACCTTCTTTTTTAACAGGATTTGGGTAGCAGCGATCTACGAAAAGATGTCTACATTGTTGTCCACATCATCAGAATAGGTGGGTGTCACAAAGTAATGACTCACCTCCACAAAGCTTTTTTTCCACATCTACAGTACTTTTTAATTTTGTTATTTTGTACTCAGGGAGGATGGGAGCAGGAGAGAAGAAAAACGTCTGCAGTGTCCAGTACAGGCGTCCATTTGGTTGTGCAGTCGTGAGCATCGCCGACCTCCTCACAGCTGACTCCAAAGACGACCATCTGCTCAAGGTTTATGCGTAAGTCTCACTACACAAGCTCGTGCACATTAATTCATTCAGCAAGGACATTTACTGCCGTTTTGCAATTGCAGTTGTAGATATTTTAGTAATAAATTGCAAGTTTAAAATGGTCTAAATTTCAAGTTTAGCTGGTTGTATATACATAAAAGCCCACATTTTGTTGTAAATCTTTATAATTACAGCTCACCTATACTTGATTGCGATTAATCTTACAGCCCTACTATGGACCACCCGTTTTTTGTTTTTTTTTATGAGGTGGAACCACTCTTCTACATACTGTACAGTAGTACACAGAATAGAATTGTACACAGAATTCATGACCTTAACTGTGTTCACTTCACTGTGCAACTTTTTCCCAATAATATTAACAGGTAGCCATAGGATTTTAAGTTAAATTGTACATCGAGGAAACAACACCGCCGTTGTGTCTCTTTAATTACACATTGCACCATACTGTCTGCTCCTGCCCTGTGTTTCTGTCCACTCTCACATAATGCCCCAAGGCCCAGACAAACTAGTGCTGACACAGTGGATTGACCTAAATTACAGCAGGATCAGAGTAGTGCCCTTTGTCAAAAAGAAACCTACACCACTTCCTCTGTGAAGGGCAACACAATTACTCGGATTAGTATTTATGCTTGGATCTGAAGGTGTAATTTTTTTAAATTTATTTTATTAATAGAAATACGGCTCAGACAACATGACACAGTTTGTGCCACAACAAGTCATTTGTTTGTTTAAACCGTGTGGTAACATTTACTATTTGTCACTTACCACAATAGAACTAATTAAGTAAAAATGACTATGAATGTGTTTATAGATACACTGTCACCATATTTACCGACAATTCAGAAAGCAGACAATTGTGTTACTACATTTAATTGCTTGTGCATTTAGATAAATGTCTTGTGTTGATAGTTTAAAAAGAAACAACCAAATAAAAACCCCAAAAACGTACAATCATAAATAATGGTTTGGGGATTGGGGGATAGAAAATCTGTAATATTAATTAGTTTTGGTTTCTCCCCATTTATTTTGTGCCAGGTGCAACACAGAGAGTGAGTGGTTCCAGATCCACGAGAACATCATTAAAAAGGCCAATTCCAGATACAACCTGTCTGGCTCCAACACCGGTAAGTTTGGTGTAACGTCTCTCTTGGTGTACACATGTCATAACCTAAAATTGTGGTTATTGTGTGGGTTTGAATCAGAGGTGGACATTGTGTTTTGTCCTAAAAATTATGATTCAGTCAATGTGGGCAACAATTTGAAATAACAGAGGCGTAAGTGGTAGTGGTTGAAGTATTCCATTTACAATTTACTACAGAACAAACTTTAATAAACTGTGATCACTAGCGCTACTACTACTTTCTGCTGTAATTGAGCTATTACAGCTGATACTTCCATTACTTCTACTGCTCTTACCAATAGGTTACGGAGATATGTGTTAATAGTCTTAAAATAAAAATAGGTTTTACTTTAAGTGAAAGTGCTAGTGTTCATCGACCAACATTGTCATCATGCGTCATCCTCCTCCTCCTTTATGCAGCTTGTGGTCATTCTGGGCATTGTTTATGTGGGAGTTAGGTTCCTCTCTTCGAAATCTTCTCCTGGAAGTTAAAGCTATTGCACATGCATTTAGATTACAGATTATATAAACAGCCGCCTTCGTTTGCACCAGCATCACTGGTCTCCCATAGCAACAGGTCGGTGGAGAGTCTAAACAGTGAGTGCGTCAAACATCAGTGTCACGTCTATTGAGGAGATGTTTTGAGACTTAATTATTTCTGTGGCTTGTGCCTCTGTTATGTATTCTTGATAGTGCAATTACAAGGAATAATGAAACAAATAACTGGATTCGGAAATGAAGTACAAGTTTAGGTGGTTAAATACCAAGTGTAAAATTATGTTAGAATTATTATAATACACTTTTTTTTTTTACACACATACAGTATCTTGTTTTTCTCCTAAGTTAATCAAGAGTCAAACTAGATACTAGATGTGCCTTGATAATGAAAAGAAACGACCCACTAACTGTCCATGGAGGTACTGCCGTAGCTCATGAAAACTTCTTCCTTTAATTAGACAGCAATATGCACATTTAACAATGTGCATATTGCTGTCTAATGCTCTTTTGTAATAAACACATAAGAACAAATTCTTCTTGTGTTGGATAAAGGATTTTATTTTATTTTTTATTTGTTTCACCTTTATTTATAGATAAGTCCCACAGGGAGTAGGTATCGAATCTCCAGGGGAGTCCTGGCCCCAGAGGAGACCGATTGTACATACCGTAATTTCCGGCCTATACGCCGCTACTTTTTTCCCACGCTTTGAACCCTGCGGCCAACATGACGGTGCGGACAATATATAGCCGCCAACAGGCACTAGAGGCACTCTCTAGCAGTAAACGCAAAATTGAGGGACTTCTAATCTGCTCTTGGCTGAGGAATGGTAGATGAGTAACTTTTAAAATGATCAAGGCTCACTTTAGCCTAAATGTCAAAGGGCTTTGCTCGCCCCAATGCACACGAAAGACCTTGACGCGCGGCAAAAGAGCCGCCTCCTTTATTTTCTATGAGAGAACGCACACCGAGGTTGCAGTGATGCAAAAACACAGGCTTTTAACCATTCTGCAGAGGCGGGTCTGACCATGACAGACAGAGAGACCGGCATGAACTTTGTTTGGAGGGACGAGAGAAGCCGCGGAGACAGAAAAACCATGGTCAGGGCTCATACAGGGGAAGCATGTTAAACTCATGTCTGACGCCAACTCGCTATTAACCTACAAAAAAGAGCCAGGTTTGCTCTCTCTTACAACATGGACATACTTGTCTTCTTTTATTTATGATAAATGTATAAATCACGTGTGTAAAGCCCTGCACGGTTTGAGAAAAGCCTCTGAAGTGCCGTGACGCGGCGCACTGTGTTCTTGTGTGCTTGGCCTCTACACTTCCACATTGAGGTCGGCTACACTGGCCATTTCTGCCTTTTTTACACGTTTATCACTGACGTCCCTGCCGCCCTCCCTCTGCCTGCAACTGCACCTTTCTCCGGGATGAGGTGTCCCTTCCTCCTCATCTGCGCCATGGGCCGCTCTGAGCGTATTCACGGCACTATGAAACCTGCGGCTCATATTTGAGTGCGGCCTGTAGGGCTGAAAATTTAACTGGCGCGGCTTTTAGTAAGGTGCGCTTAATTGTCCGAAATTTACGGTAGTTTTAGTGGTAGGGGAAACCGGACACGGAGAGAACCTGGGACCTTGTGAAACAGCCTCCAGTGTTAAATCCTTCCCAAAGCACATGAAGTCAGTGGCAATCATCCAATGTGCAGAAAGCAAATCTTACACCTTTTAACTTAATCATTTGGGAGTTGCTTAACGTTGGCAAAGGAAGACCCCCAAAGATCTATGAGCAGCTACCGTTAGCGCTTGTACTTCACAGCTAGAAGGTCCCGTGTTCGAAACTCACCTGGACGGGGCCTTTCTGTGTGGAGTTTGCATGTTCTCCCCGTGTCTGCGTAGGTTTCCTCCGGGTACTCCAGTTTCCCCTACCACTAAAACCATGTACAATAGGCCAGGATGAATGATGTGTGTGTGTGAATGATGGTGGTCAGAGGGACCATTGGCGCTTCTGTCAGTCTCCCCCAGGGGAAACTGAAGCTACAAAAGGTAGCTTACCACCACTGAGAATGGACTGAATGTTGAATTGTCTCATATAAAGCACTTTGTGATCATGTCTGTGAAATGCGCTATGTAAATAAAGTTCTTCTCTTCTTCTTCAGCACAGCGTATGTTATGTCAGGGTAAAAATGAAAGTTAAACTACAGAGTGCATAGAAATCAGCTGATAGATTTGTTCATTTGTTTATTTCACTCTTTTGTAATTATAGTGAATTCATGAGACAAGAGATCATAGGGAATTATCTTATTGTAGAATATCTTTTGAAAACATTCACACCAATGGCTTTTTTTTACATATGACTAATAATAATGTTCTATTGCCTATTTTTTTCTTTTAAAATCATTATTTTTAACATAAAGGGTAAAAGCATGATAAGAGATAACACTGGCTGGATGTCCATTAGATTTTCAGTAAAAAAAATAAAAAAAAATAAATACATGTAATGTCTTGTTTCTTTTTTTTTTTTTAACATTTACACAATTTACTGTAAAGGATTTGAGAAATTCTCAATTTTTTCCCCTTAATTTCAATAATTGTGAATAATCATAAAATCGTAATAGTTTTCCTCACAAAAATAATGACTCAAAATTGTGTTGTGACATCCCGTCTACACTTCTCATCCGAATCTCCCGTTTGATTGGCTGGTTTTCTGAATGAACACACATCTCCAAAACCTGTGCAAACATGAGAGAGCATTTCATCTGATACAAACCGGTCGATGACCCGCCTCAAGTTCCTCCCCATAAATGTCCACACAAGAGTTAAGGACCACCGCGTGTAATTAAACGCCAGCTATTTATCACCTTCGGAGTCAGGAGGATAATTAAAACAAAGTTGCAGTGGCGGTAAGGAATGTGTTGCTGTGTACATGTTTATCGAGCTCCGTGGAATGTTTCAGTGCGTGTGTCTGTGTGTGTGTGTGTGGGTACGACTCTCTGTGCTACTCCTTCAGTGCAGAACTTGGACCTGTGCCAGAGGTCTCCTATTAGCAGCCAATTAGCGGTGAAGGGATGCGCTTGGAGTTTGAAATACAATGAATGCTGCACAGTGTGGCTAATCGTCAGGAAAAGAGTCTGAGGTTTTTGCCCTATAAGGATGTGGGCCAAAAAAAAATACATTATAAAATCTATTTAAGATGGATGGTGCACAGATTAAAAATAATATGGTGATTATTTTTCCTTTACAAGTGACTTTGAAAACTGCATTAGGTTTATTTTAATGTTCTGAGATAGTAGTAAAAAAGCCTGACTACTACTACTACTACTATTACTAATACTAATACTAATACTAATACTTGTGGTAAAATAATTGGTTGCTCTAAATTTCTATGATGAATAAATTAGAGCATCAGTGTACCCCAAAGTTCTACTTGTGATTCAAAACACTAACAAGCTATAAGATTTGGAAAGAAAAGTTTGATATTATTTTTAGGAAATCCACAGCTATACTATAGTTGACAATAAGTTGGGCCAGGTAAAGCAGCGCCCACCTCCATGTGAGCGTAGGCTGCCTCGGAAAACATGCACCGTGCCCGGTGTGTTGTTTTGGAGTTTTTGTTTTGGTCTTTGCGAGTTGTGAAGAGGCAGCTGGGTGGGCTGGGGCGCCGAAGGTCGACTCTGTTTGAGTCAGCGCTCGCTCAGTGTACTGGGCTGAATTGTAATGTAGCCACTCTCTGTAATTACGGCTTTGCAATCGCTTTTACTTCCCAGATGTGGAAAAAAACAAAAACTAAAAAACTCCATAAAAGACAGTACACAGCTAAAACTTAAAAGGATCCTCACAGTATTTTTTTTTTTTTTTTTTTTTTTTATCATGATGGTAACTTCTAAGTCAAATTATAAATAGGGTTGGGTCATATCGTATCATACCGTGATATAATTTTTTTTATATCATTGTAATTTTTTATATCGCTGTGGACACAATATAATTTATGTTACGCTCAGCTCCAGCGGGGCAGCATAAACACTGACTGTAAAACACGGGGGCAGGTGCTTAAAAAGTAAAATGAAATGAAGGATGTACACTGCTTGAGTAGATCATATTTGCGAGGAAATTAGTATGCCGTTAAAAAAAGAATGAAATATCTTTGCATTAATCTTCCAAATAGGCGTAAGGCTGGGATTTTGAAGTAATGTGTCCGTTGTCAATTATATCGTCAAATATATCGTTATCGTGATATTTCTTTTTTATATCGTGATAGAGATTTTAGGGCATATCGCCCTGTAATTATAAAATGAAGCCACAATTTAGCAGAACAACCAGGTTATAAATCAAAATCAAATATATATTTGTCCCAAAGGGAATTTTGTTTGGAGGGTGTTTGCAGATAAATACAATAATAACAACACACAGCACGTTACATACAAGGTACTTTCATACAGTAACAGCTAGGGCTGGGCAATTAATCAATCAAAATTTAATCAAAATCGCAATCTCTACTTGATCCGTCTCAATAATCGTCATGGGACTTTATAATCGACAGGTTGACAGCCATTTATTTGGTACAAACAGTACCTTGTTTGGGAGTTTGGACGAGACAATGGAAGACAAATGACAAATGTTATGAATCAGCAAGATGTATTTAATTTATTATGAACAAATCAAATCGAAAATCGAGGTGATCAATAATATTGATTGATTTTTTTTTTTACTTAATCGCCCAGCCCTAACAGCGATTGTTTTACATTTATGTTGTATATAATTCTATAATATAATGACCGTTGGTAGTTTAATCTTGCTTATTTTAACCCCTTTTTGATACTGTAGATATTGGAAATTGCAGACGGGAACACTCCACAAGAGCTGTTGTTTAGTAGATGCTCTGACACAGTCCTGCCATAATGGGTCTCGTGGCTCAAATAGACTTTTATACAATCCATTCCTGTTTAATCAGAAATTATATCTGGGGAAAGTACTCGCCTACTGTACATCACTCAATCATTATCAAGGTTTAAGACACATTTACATATTTATATACATTAAAAAAAAGTAAGAATACCCTAAAATACATTTCAATATTGTGACTGCTTCGAAGTTTATTTTGACATGGTTTCCATCTCCACTTCTTTATAGCTCATATAGATTTTCTTTCATGATTGAATCCATCACAATAATAATCACTGTCATTTCCCTCATTTCCATGCTGTTTGCCTGTTAAACTGCCATTCGCCGTCATAAGCTCAGACAGTCACACATGCTGTCTTTAATATAAGCATGCAAATGAATTTAGATCAAGTGACATTTGGTCGTTGTGATATTGATTTGACATGCTGGCCTTCATAGGTGATTTTATTTTAACTAATCTTAGTCCTCAATTCCAGTTTTGACCAGTTTTGCTGCATCTAGGATCTATCCATGCAGAGTTTGCATGCAAATGTTTACTTCCCAATACACCTAAAAAATGCTCAATAGTCCTAACACGTCTTCCTTAATTGGAATGGGTCCTGAAAGGTTGACCTAGTGTTTTTTTGTTTTTGTTTTTTTTACACAGAACTACATTTTTCCTTACATTTATTACAAATACTAATTATGCAACAACTTCAAATCCTTGCAGAACTACAACTGTTACCACTGTAGATTTTACGCCCAACCATAACATTTATATCTTAGCAGTTATATTTTTTAGTGATAAATATTCAGGCCATGTTACAGTTTTTTTTTTTCCTTTTCCTGCAGGTTTGTCGGTGGCTCTACAGTTGCTTCACGGTGACATTGAACAGCTGAGGCGTGAATACATGGTGCTATTTACTCGTGGAGTGTCCATCACAAGAAAACTGGGCTTCTCTGATGTTATCATGCCAGGTAAGATACTCGGGCCTAGATTGGTGAGTAATGGTTTAATACAAGTGTACTTTTCGTTTTTTTCTTTTACCTTATAATTCACAATCAAATATTTGCCAAAGTAAATTAAAATCTAAATCAAAGCGTAAATGAGAGGTTGCTTTGTTTATTCATAGTTGTTGTTTTGTTCCAAAATGTGCTTCAGTTACGTAAAATAGACTAAATCGAATGTTCTACTAATTTAGGGTAAGCACATTTTTAATCTGAATTAAATCAAACCATCCGCATTGCTGATTTTATTTTCAAGATTTTTATTTGTCAAACCATATGAATGATTTGAAATTATATTTCTCTCATCCTTGATTATGGAGCAGGGGGTGGGGGAAGAGGGGTGGGAGGGAGGGCAGGGAGTTCAAGCTTCCCGATGGCCTTGTGTATGAAACTGTTCTTAATACTGTTCTTAAGTGCCTTACACTTGTAATGCGCTTTACAAGCCTGTATTACCAAGTTTCTGAAAGCGCTACACTTTCGTCAGAAAGTAGAGACGCTGATTACTTTTCTTGACCAGTGATGTAGTGTGCATGCTCCAGGAGAGGTTCTCTGTGATGTGCACACCCATGAACTTCGTGCTGGTCACCCTCTCCACTGCAGCACCGTTGATTGTTAGAGGAGCATGCTGGACCCGCGCTCTCCAAAAGTCCACAACAATCTCTTTTGTCTTCTCCACACTGAGAGAGAGATTGTTCTGTGTGCACCACATGGCCAGACTGCTCACCTCGCTCCTGTAGTTTGACTCGTCTCTGTTGCTGATGAGACCCACCACTGTTGTGTCGTCTGCAAACTTGATGAAGAGGTTTGAGTCGTACTTTGGATCGCAGTCATGGGTCAGTAGAGTGAACAGGAGGGGGCTCAGCACACAGCCTTGGGGAGCCCCGCGTTCAGTGTGATGGTTCTGGAGGACTTTCCGCCGACACGTACAGCCTGTGGTCTCCCCGTCAGAATGTCCAGCAGCCAGTTGCAAAGTGATGTGTTGATCCCCAGGTCGAGCAGTTTGTGTATTAGCTGCTGTGGGATTATAGTGTTGAATGCTGAGCTAAAGTCTAAAAACAGCATTCTAACGTAAGAGTAGGACTGGGCGATAAATCGAATTAATTCGATTAATTCATGCGTTTAATAACAGACGATGTGGAAAATGGCAAAATCATGTCCGCCGCTCCATGTCCCCCTCACGTGCGCCGTGCTGCCAATTTAGCAGCGTTTCAGACGCTCTGTAGCGACTGTTTTCAGAAATGACGACTTTCTGACGATCTCTGCTGCTTAAGAAAGGCCGCGTGTTGTGTTTTCGTTGTGCGCGATGGTGTTTTCTTCGCTAAAACATAGTTTCCCCCGGTCTGATCCTCTGCCCTTCTCACACTCAGAGCGGTGACACAGCAGCAGCAGCGGCACCATGTAGCTCCGCCCCTTTCCCCTTTAGTCTCCATGGAGACGGATGTCAATCACAGCTGAGCTCATGAGGATGATAAAACTAAAGTACTTTTGAAAACTCCATGGCTTATTAAGAAGTTTTACTTTTGAGAGCAAACAAGGAATATTTAAAACAGAAATAACCATTTGTAATGAGCCAAATTGTGGGCTATATTTGAAATCTAAATAATGTGGAAGACTGGCAGTTTCTTCATTTGAAAGATCAGGAGATCTTTTTAAGTTTATTTCCAATTTGCCTGATGAAGGTCTCAGGTCCGAAACGTTGACCTAATCCTAATAAACTATTTTTGCAAGGTTGGCAGTGTGCGGGAAGTATTATTTTTACTTAAGTTTATTTACAATAAAATCGATTAAAATCGTAATCGTCCAAATTGAGTAAAAAAATCGAGATTTTATTTTTTGAGTCCTTTGTTTCAAGGTGAGTGAGGGCTGAATGAAGCGCAGTGGAGATGGCATCTTCAGTTGAGCGATTGGACCGATAAGCAAACTGGTATGGGTCCAGGGTGGGAGGGAGAACAGACTTGATGTGGTCCATGACGGGCCGCTCGAAGCACTTTGGAGTGAGTGCTACTAGGCGGTAGTCGTTAAAGCAGAAGGGTGGTGACTTCTTTGGCACCGGAATGATGGTATATTTGAGGCATGTTGGGACCACAGCCTGCTGCAGAGATGTGTTAAAAATGTCTGTGAAGACTTCAGTGAGTTCATCAGCGCAACCTTTCAGTACCAGACCTGGTATGTTGTCTGGACCCGGTGTTTTGCGTACATTGATCCTGCTCAGAGATGTTAATCAGAGATTGAGTGGCAGAATAGCATTGCACACTTGCCACTCAATTTGCTGCTGTTGTCGTGATGGAATGCTAACTGCCGTTGCTATGTTATGACGTCACACGCATTACAAATTCACTGTTACCATGGACATTAGCATAAAACTGTATCAAAATTGTAGAAACATGCCATGGAACAATTTCGTTAGCTGCTGCGTTACTGATGGTAAATACATCTAACACACTGCAGTGTTCAAATGTTTTCATGTAAACAATAACACCAGCGTTTTACGTTTTAAAATCGCCATTGGCTTATGTAAAAAGGCCGCTGCAAATCCCATGATGCTTATTGATTTGACATCACAATCCCCTCAACACTATTCTTTTTTGTTTTTTGTTTTTGTTTTTTTAAACGCTTGAAAAAAGCAATGGTTTGAGTTGGAAACACCTTGGTTATCCAAATCCTTTCAAACACTGTCTAAAATGTAAAATCAGTGTGATGCTGCTTTCCTTACAAAATATCTTGTTTGTGCTTAGTTCTTGCCATATGCTACACTAAGGCACCTTCTCCACTAAATGGCACAGCCCCCTTAGGGTAAGATGAGGTTGCTATGGTTACTAACACACAACCATTTGAATAGAAGACAAGGGCAAGGTGCAAATTACGCGCTTTCTTTTTTTTACATGTAAGGTACATCGATGACTGTAAAGTGGGCAGTATGTCAAAGCGGATTGACAGAAGCAGCTCTTTTTTTCTTCTTTCATTGCAGTGAGGTACAGTACGTACGTGTGGTCACTGGTCAGACACAAACAGAAGAAGCAGTGACTCCCCAGCGCCTAACTAAGACAGATTTATGTTCAGTGTCTTGGTCTTTGTCTCTTTCTGCACATAAAACCCTTTCGCTCTGCCTGTCTGCGGAACTCTGCCCTTGGGCTAAAGATCCCCGCTCTCCTCCCTTTTTGCAGTCTACCCGTGCCCCCTCATTTTTGAGGATTTGCACCGTGATAGAGACAGATTTGTGTTCACATCTTCTCTACAACATACAGTACATTTGGCTATTCACGCCCACTGCCCATTGAACAATAAGCAGAAGCTACACCACACACTCCCATGTTTTTCTTTCACATTACATGCTCTGTAAGGTTTCTGCTTAAAATGCACCGTAAAAACAAAGGAATAATATAGACAGCGGAAAAAAAACATTTGAAATCTGGTTTATATTCAAAATGTGAACTCATCTCACACATCAGCAGGAGTACCCAAAGTGTGGCCCAGGGGCAAATGCAACCCGCAATCTAATTTTAGGTGGCCCTCAGGCTTCTGAGTCATCAGAGAGTGTACATTTCACTGCAAGTTTCATAAGTCTACATGATTATAGCCTCAGTTACTTAACATTTTAGTGCGAGACAGTGCTAAATAAAGATTTAAAGCAGTGCTAAGTAACTCGTGCACCCTAGAGGCCATAAGCGCCACTGCAGGTGTCGCAGCATGTTGTGTTTTTTACTTATTAATTGTCCGTGAGAGTAAATACTACGCTGACAGAAAAGACAAAGGGAGAGAGGGATGCTGTACATCCAATTACACAATGGAGATCCTTTTTTTTCACTCAAACTTGGCTGTAAATACTGTTTAAGTGGCGCTGGCCCGCAGTTAGCGTTGCCCGTTAGCCTATTAGCTTCTTCTTCGTGATTCCATTGGTGTGTATTGGTGCTCCGACCCGGTGGCAAGCAATTTGCAATTGTGGTTTTCTGGCTAAAGACACCAGGGGGAGATGAAAGACCCCCCCAATCATACCAATAACACTTGTATTACCCCCAGAAGGACTACGAAAAGGATTTATTATGGTAAACAAGTTATTTAGTGTACTGCTTTAATGCCTAAAAATGAAGTGGTTGCACAGTTAAAAGCTCTAATAAATGCGCCCGGTTGAAGTTTTCAGTGGCCCTACACAGCATAAACACTTCATTTTTGCGTCCCTCGATGGAAAAAGGGTGTGTGTGGGTATACTACTCTGTCTTTTCTGCAATAAGTTAAAGCCACAGTGCGGAACATCCTGGTTATATGTTGCTTTGTCACCAGCAGTGGTCAAAGTGGATTTTGGTGGAACTCTAATCTAGAAGACTTGGAACACTACATTAGGTCGATATATGAAAGGCTGTGCGTATATTACATGTAACAGAAGGTGTTTTATATTACTTGTACTTCATTTATTTTAAAAATAAGTTTTAAACCTTTTAAGATTTCTTTGTTTGTGCTCTTGTTTGAGATACTCCCAGAATGTTAGAGCAACCGCCAGTCCTCACCGGGAAATTTTGTGAATAATCAGATACAATGTAGTGCAATCTGGTGAATTTCAGGCAAAAATATGCTGTTTAAATAAGCCTTATACAGTGATGAAATCAGAACTGCCTACATTATGATTACTTTCCTAAAAAAAAGAAAGAAAAAAACAAACACTGATTTTTATAGCTGCAATTAGACTACTTTTATTATTTAATCTATTTATTTATTGTTTTTATGTACTGTCAAAATCCTGTGTAAGTGTTTCCCTGTGGGGCCCCTCTGTTGTGTTCCTCCACCGTCTGTAGCTGCAACTCGCGCTGATCAGTGAGTAGGAGACACAGGCTCCAGACTCAGATTTAAAGACTCAACTTTAGCCAGGATTCATGACTCTATTTTTACTTTTAAACCATGGACAGGTTCAGAGGATCAGATCAGAGGAAATACTTTGTGAAAAAGGCCGACATCGTGCTGTAACCGAACGCCGCACTGTTTATCGCCTTTTCTCTTCATTATGCTTCCTAAAATAATCTCTAAAACAGAAAATGTGTGGCCAATCGATATGAAATAAAAAGTGGGCAAAAGCTTGGGAAGAGTAGACTCCGTTTATGGATTAGTTTATGTCCGTAAAGTTCATGATTTCGTGATAAATGCTGTTATATTGAGGCGCATTAAACCCGCGCGCATGAGGAACAGACTGAGCTGCTGCTGCTGATTATCTCTCCCTCTGAAGAGTGACTTCTGTCCAGCGCAGCTTCAGCAAATTAACAATAATCCCCATACGCTCTTCTTCTTTGTTTATTTGGTGTTGGTGATTCTCTGTCAGACACGATTTTTTCTTTCCAGGCAGACTTTCGTACAGTATGTATGTGAAAATGACAAAGTTGCAAACTTTTTTTTTTTGCCATGTGAAGGTGCGGGAACGCAGTTCCCGACCGTTCCCGCCCACTTTAACCCCTGGTCACCAGAGCACTTAAACAGCTGTAAAACACAACACCAAAACAAATGTGCTCTCAATATTAAAAACAATGCTGTATTTGCAGTGGGTTACCAAATAAATGAAGCATTTAATGTATTTTGACATTATGTTAGACTACCTGTAGTGAAAGCAAAGCAGCAACATCTTCACGTAGGCAAGCTGGGGCTGTCCCGCTCCCAGGAAGGTTTTATTTTCAAAACACTCGTATAGAAATAACTGCTTGTATTTTGTTTTATTTATGTGAAAAGGTTCGCAGTATGGCTTTAATCTTTGTTTCTTTAGTGTTTGTGTGAAATTCTTAATTTATTGATTGCTTTTATAGTCCCCCTTTCCTCATTTTACCACCAGGTACTGAAACCCTACTTCCTGTATTTCCTTTTGTACAATAAGGACCCTCATGCTGTTTCCTCTTCACAATATGTGCTCAACAATGCGTTTCCGTGGACACACATTTCAAAAGGAGAAAATCAATGCTAACCCTTGAGATATAGAGATATGATGAGCCAGGCTTCACACTCACTGCAGTGGTATAGGAGGAACCTATTACAGTCTGACCTCTGCTCTGGTTGTTCCCGAAACAGCTCAATCCATTTTTGCTCACAATGCACTCATTGCACTCTTTTGACTTCCTCTTTGGGGAAAATAAAGTCCTCTATTTGTGTATTTAACGGTAATCAATTTTCTTTCTTATTTTTGCTGTAGTGGATTGCAAAATGCCAACTTGAGTTGTGTTTTAGTAATTAACAGTTGATTACAAACTTCCATTGTATGTGTTCTACGCATTATGAATAGAAAGTGAAAATATTACAAGAAAAAAAGTTTAAAAAAAAGGTGACTGTAATCTGGCCTGCATAAATTCAATCCTTTGGCGCCTCATTACTTTATTTACATGCAGATACACTAGGTCCAAACCTTGGCCCAGGCTTTATTTGATACGGCCTCTGATGTAAATACTACTGTACAGTGTACACCCCTGTCATGATAAATAACATGACAAAGTGTAGCGAAGGCGTGGATAAATCATTATTGATGTTTTCTTCTATGGATAACGTCTGGTGACCTTTTTGCTTAATGTGGTGCAGGAGAGATGAGGAATGACCTTTACATCACTCTGGAGAGAGGCGAGTTCGAGAAGGGAGGCAAGAGTGTGGCGAGGAACGTGGAGATTACCGTCTACGCACTGGACATTGACGGACAGATACTCAAGGTAAAAAACATGTCTTTCCCATATATTCAACAAGAAATACTGTAAGTTAAATAAAGTAAATGGTTTCATAAAAAGAACAGCTTTTGTTGGTAAAGCTATATGCAGTGCCATATCATTGCACTACTATAAATGTTTTTTGGCTAAGCTGGCCCATATTAGCCTGTTTTTGTGAATCATTGAATCCTTAACCTCTTAACCCCCACCTAAACCGAGCACATGTTCTCCAGTTGGCTTAACCCAAATCTAGAGCATCTAAATAATGACAAAAGCGAGACCTACGTGATGAAAACGTGACAAAAATGCGACTAAAAAGTGACAACAATGCAGCAAATACAAGCAACAAAAAAGGGATGAAAAGTCATGGGAACAACGAGGAAAAAGATCCTTTTAGATCCATTTTGTACATCTCAGCTTTCAAATGTGGTGTTACATTGGCCTATTCGAGAAGCTTTTAGATTTGGGTAAAGCTAAACTGGAGTAAATGCGCTCGGTTAAGGTGGGGAGTAAGAGGTTAAAAGTTTTCGAAACAGCACCCATAACAGAAAAAGAAATGTGACTGGAACAGTGTCTCTCCATTTTTGTATGCTCCTCTTTCATCTACCTTACAAGCATTCATATTATTTAGTGTCTCAACAAGGCTGTAGGATTCATTTATTTAAATAATGAGTAAACATATGTAGATTTTCGTTTTTTGTGGCGATTGCTGTAATAGTCGAATGGAGGATTGAGCGCTTCTCTGCTGCCCAGTATTTCGGGCGCAACCTTGTGGCAGTTTTGCTCTGTGGTTTCATGCACTGCCTCGGCCTTGGAGAGAAAATAGATTCAAATATAACCCTTCTGCCTTTGCTGTTGTCACCACATGGCACGCTCCCTAGTAACACTGGCAAAAACACAAATGAAAAACCGTGCCACTCAAACGTTATTGCTATTTTTGATGTGTGCATGTAAGGCCCCAGTGGTTTTTAATATATTCTTGTCACATTAATTCATCGTGCAGCTACACGCACCACCTCCATTATCAAGGCCCTCATTTCCTCTGTGCTTCCGGTCTTTTTTCAATCCCTGCATGCACCTGTTTGCTCACTTGCTTTTGTGTCTTTTCCTGTTAGAGTCAGGTGGCGGCCGGATCCGGAGAACCAGGGGCGGATGAATACCACTCTTTGGTGCTTTACCACAACAACAGTCCGCGCTGGGCAGAGCAGATCAAACTGCCCATCCCGGTCGACATGTTCAGGGGGTCTCACGTCCGCTTTGAATTCAGACACTGCTCCAGTAAGTGCCCCAGGCCAGGTGGGCCTTTCTGTGTCGAGTTTGCATATTCTCTCAATGTCTGTGGAAGATTCCTCCAGGCTCCAGGTGCTCAAGTTTCACCTACCATTAAAACATAATTCAATTAACTGCGCATTGTGTGAAAATCAAACGGTAGTTCCACAACCCACACAGTGAGTTGTGGTTCCAGTCCAGTAGGCACTTCACATGAGGAATATGATTAAATACACATAATAAGTGCCACTGTATTGCTAATGAGACACATGTCCGCTCTGACTTTCTTCGGTGACAACAATAAGAAAGAGGGGAAACGCTAAGCTTGCAGCATTTAGCTGATAGCCTAAGAACAAGTCTTTTCAGCGGCTAATTAGCATAATTAATTCTGCGAAAATAGCGTGAGCGACCTGTGGCCTTTGTCACTGTATTGGCCTGGTGGCAGTCAATTACAATAAATATAAGGAAAGAGAAACTTTAGAGGTAAAACGAGGAGAGAAGGAGCTCTGGTTCTTTCTCTGACTGCACCATCCACTTCTCAGCAGGCAGAGGCAGGGACTCGCCTCACTTCATGTTTAACTGTCATTTATGACCAGACAGTTGCATCTAAGGTCCGTTAGAACAGGCAAGTGTTAAATAAAAGCACATAAGAGCGTGGCAAGACTAATATTTCTCTTTCCTAGCTCTGTGTCATTGCTAGGACATGTTAAGTTGAAGCGCGGTGCTGAACACCGGTGTGTGGGATGAACCATTTGGCACATTTTTAAAGGGGTGTCAGGGCCCTGAGATATAATGCATTATTATTGTTTGTGGAAAATTCTGCCTATAGCAACCACTGTATTTCAGCCAGGTTGTGTTCAATTCTTATATCAATTATGAGTAAATTTAGAAAGTCCAATACAAAACGCTTTTTGAAGCATTTTTGAGGGCCCCTACCCTGCTCTGGGCCCTGGGTACTCAGTACCCTTTACTCCCCCAGTCCGACGCCCATGTTCAGAGCCAGGAGAACATGATTTTTTGTTTGTGGTTTCCGCCCGTTTGTCTCAGCGTGAGCAGATAAACAGTGGAGTTTAAAGGATAAATCTCTTGATAAGCATTTGAATAATTATTAAAGATGCACAGATAAACCTGTAGGCTAATACAGCAACAGCTTTCTGCAGTTGTGCTAGCAGCATAGCTAAAGTTAGCATTTGATCTGTTAAACCAAACTAACATACTTTAGAAAAGTTTTATACTGTCATCGATCCATGGGGCAAAGGGGCAAAAATGTCTCTGCTTTTGAGAAGAGGAGCTTCTCAGGAGTGCGAGAGTGGTCTAGCAAGCGACAAGAGTGAGGGGAGAGAAAGTGCAGGCTGCAGTGAGAGGACAGGACAAATCACCCAAATACATGCTCTTTCAGTTGAGAGATTCAATTATGTGTTTTGCCTGTTAATTGTTAGGCATAAAGAAAGTTGACCTAATGAATTAGTCGACCTGTGTCCATGCAGCGCTTCTGTTCTTTCGTGCTGGACCGGAACCGGAAACCACTGCAAGGGTGGTGGCGATACTGTTTGCTTGATTCTAACAAGTCAATTGGATCCCCTCTGAGGTCATGATTCCCCTGAAAAAAAGTCTAAACCTCAGCTTGATTGAAATTACATCTGTAGATCAAGGTGTAGGTGAGATTACTTGCAGGTTGTGATCTGTAGAGAGAGCAGAGAAGTGAAGGACAAGAATGAAGGTTTGCCACTTGACAGAATACATTTCCTGTTAGTTCTTCTTTTTCTTTCTTCTTTGACCTTTTATTCAACCTCAAAAGTCCCGGGGAGGGTTCAAAAATCTTCGGTTCCAACGGGGTCTCTATTGTACATGTGAATGACATCACACCATTGTAAACAGCTTGCGGTGGGGAGCTAAGAATTCTATTGAGGTAACTATGGTAACGATCAAAACTGTCTACGATCAGACTGCAGGTCTTAATGCTCAAAATAATAAAAATTAAAAAAGAAGAAGAGGTCTTACTATCAAATGAAAATAAAAGAAAATCAGATTTTATTTTTTTATTTTTTTACTATTCTGGCTGTGCAATCCTTCATAACAAGGACATGTTTTACTCCTGCTCCCATCTACTTTAATGCAGAGTGAATGCCATTATTATAATGCGACCTGGCCAGACTAAAGTCACATTGCTAAAACCACATATCCAAGGGTCTAATGTTTGAAGACATCAGGTCTATGTTGGTCAGACTGTCATGAAAAGATCAGATACCGGTTGCAAAGGGGCAAAAGAAATTGGAACAAAGCTCAATGACTTCTCCCTCAGCAGATATTACTGTCTCATAAAGGTGTCCAAAAGTGGTGACAATATAAAAATAAAAATAATACGTGGTTGATGTTGGTCAGATGGAAGGACTTTCAGCCATAAGATTGTGTTTTTTTTAAAATCTGATCACTTTGGAGATTTCTTTCCAAAACTATCTCTGTTCCACTGAGTTGTATCGGCTCCTGCTCCACCTGAGATTATGAAAACGGTACGGGATTTACGTTATTAAGTGTAAAGAAACAAAAAAACAACAAACAAACATAAAAGAATTGGTTAATTGGTGAAGAAAAACGGCGCAATGAGGAGCACAGTATAGCAAAGCGGTCAAGACTTTGCTAATGATATAAACTTGAATTATGGCCAAAAATATTGCACCTTACCTGCTCACCATTTTCAGGGCTACATGGAAAAGCCGTAAACCTGTTCTCTCAAAACAAGCTGATATTATGCTGCTTTTTGCGGTGGAGCTTTGAGCTTGTGTGCAATAGATATAGTTGCCTTATTACGTGTCAGCAGCATTACCCGTGGTCTGCCTATTAAAGGCCTAATTTAAGCTTGTGGTGGCACCAAGAATGGGTACTTTATTGCATGTTTTATTAGGGCTCTTAACCTCTGGGATACGATTTGTGCCGAAATGCTACCATAAACTTTGTAATTTTATTTCATCAGCTGACATTAGTAAAACGGTCTATGGTATACAATACTGTGGTTTCTTTTTGCGAGTTTTCAAAGTATAAAAATCAGCAATTGCAACAGCTATATAATAATTACCACGAAGGATCAGCTTGTGTTTTCACACTATTTGATCTTTCCCTAATCCTCCTCTTGATGCTGCTTGGCCTCATCAGATACACCGATGTACCGACCTGAACATCTTGTATGGAGCTACTATTCTGTCTGTGCAAAATCTATTACATATTTTTATACAACTTGTGGCTTTCTCCCTGGGGCTGCACTTCAAATAACGCACTGCTTAATCTGAAGCACTACTGTAGAGAATGGGAAATGGGCTTTGACAAGGGGGGATTGCCACTTCCTTCCATTAACACCAACAGCAGAAAAAATAGTGATATAAAAACAAAGCAGCTCAATTTCAATCCTGAGCTTAACTACATCTCAAAGCAATGCAGTTGGTGGGAAGATCATTTTGAATTTTAAACTGAATTTATTTTACACAAGCTTTAACAAAATCTGACTACATAATGACATGGGGAAATAAAATTGTTTTGGTGGGTGAATATGTAATAGATCCATGTTTATTGCTCAAAATCACCCATGGATTTAACCAAAATGAAAATCTTTTACTCGTATCACATGGTCTACAACATCATTGAAATACTAAATTATACTGTACATTTGCTGAGTTGTTGCTCTGTGAGCAGTTTTTCTTAGTTAACTCATTAATACAATTATATTTTATTTCTGCAGCATTTAGGTTTTTTTTTTTTTTAGGATACATCTGATGTCCATGTGTTGTTATTCACAGCTAAAGACAAGGGAGAGAAGAAACTCTTTGGCTACTCCTTTGTTCCTCTGATGCAGGAGGATGGCAGGACGCTGCCAGATGGCATCCATGAGCTCATTATCCATAAGGTAAGAGCAGCGGCATCTCAGCACCTTAGCGCAGATGTATGTATGTGTGTATATATATATATATATATATATATACATACATACATACATACATACATACATACAACATCAGGAAAAAGGAACACGAGAAATGAGACAAATACCAGGGGCTCAGAGAAGAGCTAGAGAAGGTCTGGAGGGTGAAGGCATCAGTGGTGACTGTGGTCGTTGGGGCACTTGGGGCAGTGACCCCCAAACTGGAGGAGTAGCTCCACCAGATCCCAGGAAATACATCAGACATCTCTGTCCAGAAAAGTGCAGTTCTAGGAACAGCAAAGATACTGCGCAGAACCCTCAAGCTCCCAGGCCTCTGGTAGAGGACACGAGCTTGGAGGAAAAAGAGACCGGAGGGTGAGGAAGAGTTTTTTTTTTTTTTCATATATACATACAAATTTGTTGAGGCCATCGCTTTGATTGATTTGTATTAATAAAAAAACCTCTTTTGCTGGATTTACTGTGTCAGTGCCGAGCTGTTTCTATTTTACTCTGACAAATACAGACGGAATGTCAGTGAAGGCTCTCAGTCGTTTAGGAATTATACATCGTAGTAGTGTGCATCTTAGCTGTCTTTTGGGACACATTCATTTTGAAGTGTTCTTAATGGCACAGTACAGCCTTTCTGTTATTACACGGTTGTTCTGCATCTGAAAAACAGCTTGCATCATCCCACTGAGTAATGCCCTCTATTTGAAATGACCAGGTAGCCAACTGAAGCCAACACCATTATGCTTCTTTGTGGCTATGTGAGAGCAAGACTTTGTTATAGTTAAACAAATTTCTCTATTTTGACCCCTCCCTGCAAGTGTCCACACCATTCAGTCCAGTGCTGAAATGGTTCTAATCCAATTTAGTTACTTTTTAATCATTATAAAACATTTTCATGGGGGAAATATTATCACCATTACAGCCAGTTGTTCGACCAAGGGAGGAGGAAAACATTAAGTTAGAATGATAAACTATACATTTTTAAATATACTATAACAAATATCCATGCCAAAAAATAAGATAACAAGAGGCTGATTAAACTAAGCACCCCAGTGACCCGATAAGAATAAAACACAAGTAACCATGAAAAACCAGGATAAATCTAAATCTAATACGAATATTACTCTCTGGTATATGTACAGTAGCAATCAAACCTCAATCACTCCAACACATCTACATTCAGCTCCACCTGCTGCCTTCTCCGCAGGATCCATACAGTATAAATCTAAATAAAACTAGATCTTTATAACATTGCATTTCCAATGACCTGTATGAGAGCACTTACTAATATATTCATACAATTGCTTCACCAAACACATCAAAGGATAAACAACAAATAAAAATAAAGCCCAGGATCCTTGTTTTAAAGCCACTGGGAGATTGTTTGGGTGTAATTCACTGTAATTGCAGAGTCCATATTCATCCTCAGCTGCAGGCAGGCGTATAAACCTCAGACTGAGCAGGGCGTGGAAACTACTGCACAGTGTCTGACTTTGTTCAGTCATTTTATTGGCTGAAAGGCAGAGGTGTGATCCAAAATGACATCATTTATTTCTCAGTTTAGTTGTAGAACTATGCGCAATAGGCCTCGTCGTATTGTTTTGCTTGTGGAGGGACTCTGTGGAGTGACACTGTTGCATCAGGTGGACTACTGTATTTCTAGTGGCTTTTGGAAAGGTCTTGTAGTTTAGGTTAAGCAGCAAGGATTGATGAAAATTAGAATTTTAATGTAACTTTAATGTAACTTGTATAATGCCAACTGCAGAAAACAAAACGTCCAGTCCATCTCTGGTTCATGGGGACTTTATAAATGCACAACTTTGTCAACATCTTACCCCCCGCCCCCATTTTTGTTGCTTTTTCATCGTCGTTTCCGTCGCTAAGCCAAACTGGGGAAAGGGTGCTCGGTTCAGGTGGGGGTTAAGAGGTTAAGACATATATAAACATATTCTAAAAAGCGTGTGTTTCTTGTATTCGTTGACCTGTTGATATATTTATGTATATTATGTTTAATGTTGATTAAATCTTGATTCACAAAGCAAAAAACAAACAAATCTGCAATGTAATTAAAATTGCAATACACGTACCGAAATCATTCCTAGTTCATGTATTGGCTCCTCTTGATGGACAAAAAGTGCTAGTTGCTAACTGTGACCACACATAGAGCTTTGTCGTATTTCCTGATGGGGCACCAGGTGTAGATAAAAATGTGCATTCTGCAGCTGTATTCTGCAACAACAAGAACAACTCCAGTAGCTTGTTTTCCCACCATCGGGACGAAAGGGCTCTTGTGCCAGATGGAAGCTCAATGAAACTGGCATGGCCTAGTTTCTCCTCTGACCTAAAATAGACAAGAATCTGTCCAAACGGTGTGGCATTTTTAGTGCTCAAACCCTTGCCCCAACTGAGAGAAATCTTCCAAAATTGACAAACGTGTTTTTTTTAAGCTGTGCTGTTTATGCACAACACAAGCAAGATGTTTTTTTTGTTTTTGTTTTTTATTGCTGTCACGTAATGCTGTAAACAGAGACCTCACATGGCCTTCAAACCAATGTAGACCCTTTGACAGTCTTTAAAGTTTATTTCGGTCTGCATCTTAGTTTGGTGAATCATTTTGATGTTGGATTAAGGTAGATAATAGTTATGTGTGCATTTTAAGTTGTGAGGATATTAAGTATAGTAAGCAAGAAAACCGTCCTGATTTAATGTAAGAGGAGATGTATGCAGATTTATATTTGTACTATTTTCTAATACATCATTTTCCAATTTGCGGACTCACGGAATTATGTCTCTATTATTTTCTGACCCAGTGTGAGGAGAATACGAGTTTGGCGGACTGCTCGCGTTACCTGAAGCTGCCGTTCTCCAAAGCCAACCTACCATCCAACAACCAGACTCTGAAAGGGATCAAGGAGTCTTTCTGGATCACCAGTTTCCTTTGCTCCACCAAGCTCACACAAAACGGTACTATATTTCTTATTTTAATTTTTATTTCTCTGACTCTCACTTGAGTGTTGTTTCATGACTTGAAATTATGCTTCTTTGATGGCACACTGCTTGTTTTGTGGGTTTGAGCCAAGTCGATAGCAGTACCTATGGCGATGGCAGAGGTAGTAGCTGCAGAAGAAGAGGGTTTGTCCGTAACTTCCGCTTTACAATTATGTAAATTATAGAGTGCACAATACTTTGATAAGTTCCTCTAAAATAAACTTAAATTGCATTTTTTTTAATTGGTAAATAACAATCTCTGCCTGTGATACCCAATGGGCGAGGAAAGAGCTTCTCCTTGGTTCTCATGGCTGAGAGCTGACATTGCTGTAATATCACCCCCAGGTGGCCAGGGGCGACTCAAAAATAAACTTTTTAAAACGTATTCCAACAGAGACTTTACACCTTCCTAACACAGCTTAAAAGCCTGGCTCTAAAGAGTTTTTCCTTTTTATATATGTCGCTGTGACCCATGTGATGACTCTGGGCAAGGTATCATAGTTTTAACCACACTGGTTTTTGTTTGGTGGAATTAAACATTTTAAGCCTGAGGCTTTGATTGACAGGCTCTGGAGCATTTGGAGGCTTGTTGCTGCTCATCCCGCCTCATGGATGCGGAGTTTCCCTGTCTTTTTGTCCTTTTTTGGAACATGCTCTGTAGGAGAGGACTGAGCAGCCTTTATGGATTCTCTCTCGACTGGAGTAATTCATGTAAATCAGGAGGAGTGAGCAATGACAGTCTGTTAATAGTAAGTCCACGGTGGTACCATGAATAAATCACATAGGTTTACAGGAGTTTGTTGCGATCGGGGCTGCAGTTCGCCTAAGAATTATGATCTTGAGTAAAAAAAAAAAAAAGTGTTAGAAGTTGGTGAGTCACATTTTCTTATTGCACCTTTGGAACGTTTTATCAAATTTGAACCAGAATTAAGGTTGAAAAATATACATATTGGAGATCTCTTTATAGAGCGTATTTATAATTAGTTTTGTTTATCAGAATCACAAAGTGAATATGGCACCATTTAGATGTATTAACAGAAGTGCGTTGGTAAGGAAGCCTGTTTAAGAGCCTCAACATTTCTGAAAACTATACTGATTACTGTCTAAGTCAATGATTATTTCAGTTATCGACTAGTCATGATCAATCCCACAAGTCTTGGCAGCACTATGGCCACCGCCCACAAGCACTTACTCATAGTGTAAGGCCTTATCGATGTTTTATTTCTCCTTCCGTCTCTCTCCAGGGGACATGCTGGATCTGCTGAAGTGGCGAGCACACCCTGAGCGAATCAACGACAGCCTCTCAAAGCTGAAGGAGATCGATGGCTCTGAGATTGTCAAAGTAGGTCCACTGTTATCAGATTCTAGGCCCGACATTGCCTCCGCTCCACTGGTGTCGAGAGTATTGATCATTCCTTATTTGAGTTTGATTCATACAGGCTTTTTATACATTCGAAAAGGTCAGTCTGTTGTGCTGTAACTCTGTGTGTGTGCTTTATTCCGTCAGTTCCTTCAGGACACGCTGGACACTCTGTTTGGGATTCTGGATGAAAGCAGCCAAAGATATGGCCTTAAGGTTTTCGATTCGCTGGTGAGTTTACAAAAGTAAAGTTACCAATTTACCACTATTTTTGCTATTTGAAAGATCTGATTAGGGCATTTTTAATACTTGTACATATTCCAATACTGAGCTACTTTATATTACAATGACTAAAATTTTCACACAACCATAACTGATTAGGTCGGCCCATGGCTCAACCACAGAGTCCCACTAAGACAAAGTTTTTGTGCGCTACTGCAGTGACGCATCAGAGCCCCATGAACCAATCTCACTGCGGTCACACCACACTGCGCTGATAGACCGCAGATAGATCGATTGGTTAGCCGTCTCGCCTTTCCTTTGACTTGAAACACACTGACACATGAACACACTTTTTCCCCCCACCATGAATGCCGATATCAGCGATGAAACGCTCCACGGAGGCTGGAGAGACCTCACCAATGCTATTTGTGGGATTAAATCAGTCGAGCAAGCCTGTCTCTTGGATATTTTAGCTCCTGTGGTCAGATAGATAATACACAATTTACAGCAATCTCCGCACACGGGGGAAACCAGTGGGTAATGGATGCAGAAAGCCAGCGTCTTTGGTTGTGTAACATAATGGTTTTGGCCTTATGTAATATGCCTACACTGAACAAACACATAACTGGTGAATTTATAAAAGGAAGAAATGCAATAAAGTTTACAACTGTATAGCAAAGAGTTTTGAAGTTTGTTTGTCCTTGTTTATCCTTATTTGTAATTGCCAAATGTTTTATGCAAATGTTTCTTACTTCTCCACAGGTTCACATTATCAACCTCCTCCAAGACAGCAAATTTCAGCATTTTAAACCAGTCATGGATACCTACATTGAAAGCCACTTTGCTGGAGCATTGTCATACAGGTACATTTTATCGGGGGTTTCAAGAAAGTGAACCAATTACCAATCAAGATTATGACCAAGATACAGGATACCAGCATATACTCAGGACCATACTTCAATTAATTTAAAATGATTACTATTAATTGTGTTATTATTATTATTATTATTATTATTATTATTATTATTGGGGGAACGGCTTACTTTTTTGATCTACAGCTTGTAAAGAAATGCAATTTGCCATTTAGAATAACAATATGTAATAATGGACTGATCTTAGTTATATTATAATAGCATGAATCCCAGATAATGGCCTTAAGTGGCATTACTGTTGGGGTAATGTCTGCTCAGTGCTGAACCTGTTTGGATGTGAATACAATGGCTACACTGCCCCCTGGCTGTTCAGTTGAGAACTACACTGCATTATCTTCAGTCTCCTTCACAGCTCCAATTACCAGCTGTAGTGCAGACTCGCATGGACTCGCATATTCACAACCTGCTGTTCTCACAGGCTGTCGTCTTCGCACTCTCCGTACCTGCTATGATGCCCATGCTGATATCATGTTGTTATTTTACACACGCATAAAACACACGATGTACTGCTTTGCCATGACCACCGCGATAAAAAAAATACATTGAAACTATGAGTACTGTACTACGATTACGCACAGCAAATAATTGCCACATTGTTTATTTATCGGTGGCTTGTTGTTTTTAATCCTTAACATAATGCATGACCTCCTGGGTACACATGCTGTACACAACTGCAAATTTTAAAAAAAGTGTGTTGCTTTTAGTGTGAATTTCCATTGCCTACACTCTTGAAAGCAATTAGAGAAGTTAAATAAATTGGCATGATTATATGTGGGTAGTGGCAGTGAACCCACGTCACTAGCCACTAGGCTGCAAAGTGATGATGTTCCTTCTGACGCGTGCCAAAACAGCCGAAAAGTCCACAAATGCTTAATATCTTTTATTTCCAATATACTGTATGCCGCTTTGCTATGGTCAAAAGTAGTGTGTCTTCACACCTTGCAGCACCTGAGGCTGCTTCTGGGCCCTTTGTAAACAAACACAAATCTTTAGCGCCACATGGTGGTAGGCGGGACAAATGAGAATGTCAAAATGGCTCCTACAGTATGTAATATGAACATTCGAAATGCCTCGCCCCCTCCTACCTCTCCGACCGGATTGAGCCCTATGCTCCATCGTGTACCGTCAGATCAGCTGCAGATTATGGTCCTTAAGATCCAGCATAAACTTCGTTGCCCCAAGCCTTTGGAATCAGTTGCCTATAGAGATTAGACAAGCTCAGTGTCTCTGCCTGTTGTTAAGTCACTTCTCACAACACGTCTTTTTTGCTTTAAAAAATGCTTGATCTTACAGTATATATAATTGATTATATATGTATTTTTGCCTATGTATTTTGTGTTTTGTGTATGCCACTTTGGCCAAGCTGTAACGTTTTTTTTAAAGTGCTTCATAAATAAATTTGGTATGGTATATGCTGCATGCATTTTTATAGCATGAAAAGGATTAAAGATTATATTTATTTATTTTTATTGTATCAAATAAGCAAATAATAGTACATTGATTGTCTTATTAGTTTAGCTAATATTTTAGTGTTCTCTCAAACGTTGGTAATCGTGGCCTTGTTTGTACAGTGAACTTTGAATTTTGACAGTATAACATAAATTACAAATCTAATTCCAAGTGCAATTAGGTATTTTTGTAAAGCTGTGCAGCCTAGTGTCAATTTCAAACCTGCTGTAGCTGAAGTTGAAATATATAACAATTGTGTACATCTGCAGAAGGATGTTTGGCGCAGAGAGAGGCAGTAGCTGGAGCTGAATGGTAAATGGCTGTGTGTACCCGCAGGGACCTGATCAAAGTGCTGAAGTGGTACGTGGACCGCATTGTGGATGCAGAGCATCAAGATCACATACAGCAGGTGCTCAAGGTGAGACAAAAAAGCACACAATCTGGAAAATCAAACAGGAAAGGAGTAATATCTTTGTATTTTACATGTAGTTTTGATTTTTTTTCTGTTTCTGTTTTGATTGTTTTCATTTATAACACATCATTGCAATTAAAAAAATAAATTTCAGTAGGGAAGATAAGGAAATGAACTCATACTATGTTCAGATAGGTCACGCTACACTTCCACCTTCTTGTGCTCTACTGCAGATTTACATCCCTTCTCATCAGTAAATAAATACATTTACGAACAAACTATTTTACATTATCTTTTACACACCATGCATATTTAAGTATCCCATAATTCTCAAATGGTGTAGGAGATGCACGGCACATTATTCAAACGACTCGGCCAGCAAATATACAGTATGTCGTCAAACATTACACTGTATCTTCTTCAGTAGGCTTTCTCACCTATCATTCATTATTACATTTGGCAACATAGTAAATAATACTCGCTTATGCAATTAATTATAAATGAGCAATGCACCACACATACAGGCAGTTTATTCTTTTTCCATCCAGTGAGGCATCAAAGGACTGCCGCTTACAGTGGTTGATGATTATTTGTATAGTTCTCCAGATAGCTCTTTATAGCTGGGGTAAACGAGAGGTTACCCTGCTCTCTATTATATTGATTTGATTATGATGGACCTGGCTAAAATCCTTACGTGTGCCCCTTTCTTGCTTATAACACATGGAAAACAATAAAATGTTCACTTGTCCCCGCTATCTACTCCACTGAAGAGTTAATTGATGCCTTATAGACTGTATTGCAGTCACCCACTGCTTTGACAGGTTGCCCCAGCGGCATTGAGGAATGGGTCAAGTACAGACGACTAATGGAAGACACAGAACTCCAAAAAGCCCTATGCCGGTAACAAACATCAGTCAGGAGGGCAATACTGTAGAAGGTCCGAGCTACTCTGGCTGTTTCCCAAAGCCTAGGTACCTTGCCTTGCCTTGGTCTGATGTGGGCGTGGTCAGGCCTCCACATCATCACTTGCCGCCCAAGTGTTGTTCCAATGTTCAAGTTGTCCAGAGGCAAGTGTCCTGCCTTTGGTTAGCATGTGGCTAATTTGCCAAGGATACATCAGTGTAGCCTTCACTGCCTTGCACCTGCCAAAATTCTCCAAATGCACCACGGCACTCAAGGGGAAAAAAGGGAAAAAAGTTGGAGCTGATTTATGTGACTTGTAGAAGCACTTCAACACCTCTTTTGATGGAAAAATGCATGCTTTGAATGTTTAAGGATTCTGCAGCCAACGCTCATTTTGACAACATTATAATCTAGTTTTAGTCGTCTTTTGACAAAATGACACACACAAAAAAAGATTTTGGCTTAAGAGGCTGGAAACTAAATCTAAGATTTGACTTGTCAACTTATTGTATTAATTTATATGTTTTTAAAAATATATATATATATTTAAAACATTTTCAAATTCAAATTTGTTTGCCATTGAATTTAATTGATCACTAATTTTCTTATTCTCCTTTAGATTTTTATTTAGTATTGATTAGTCAAGAAAAAACATCTTGAACTCGAAGTGTGTTCCATTAGCAGCTCTTTTTGGACCAAGGTAGGACACTTGCCTTGGATTTGAAGAAAGTAAGTTCAAAGGCACTTTCTTCAAAACCAAGGCAAGGCTTTGGGAACAGCTTCTGACTGTAAAGATAAAGTCCTTTATTGGTACAAGGACGCCAACACATTTCGACCTCAATTGCTCGTAGGACAAATAGTCTTGACATTGAGCATAACTAAACTTTGACTTTCTACTTCCTTTAGGCCAGTGAGTACATCTTCAAGTACATTATCCAGTCACGTCGGCTCTTCTCGCTGGCCACAGGAGGTCAGCACGAGGAGGAGTTCAGAGTCTGCATCCACGAGCTCTTCATGTCCATACGCTTCTTCCTCTCCCAGGAAAACAAAGGCATTAGCCCAGTCGCACAAACACAGGTAAAGCTTCATCAGTGTGTGTGTGTTGGGAACGGGGCAGTGTATGATGCCTTAAAGAACGTACAGGCTTATTATCGGGCTTGAAGATAAACGGTTATTGAAATTTAAATTGTTGCGATTAGCATATTGCAATGTGTATCCATGGGAACTTGCCTAAAAAATGTGTTGTTTTAGAGAACATAACCAATACAGTTCACTCATGAGTTAGTTGAGCAGTCATGCTAGAACATGTTTAAAATATGTGCACTACAACTTGAGTCCATTCTTTTAACATATTCATGTTTCAGCCCTTGCTTATTATGCTCTTCTTCACGTCTTTTCTCCAGACTCTTACCCTACCCTGCATCATCAAAACCATACTTGTGTAGATAAATAAAGCACTACCAGCTGTATCGCAGTCTGTTTGGACAAGTGCCTTTCTTTAATCTATAATCCTTCAATACAAAGAAAATGAGGATTAAAGCCTATTCCAGGCTACTATATGAATTCTGCACACACTGCTTATTGCTTATTGAACCGCTTATTGACTGTCTTGTCCCAAACCACTCGATAGAAGCTTGTAAGGCACAATGATTGCTCTTTGCAGCAGAAAACATCAATACATTGAATATGGTCTTAAAGGAGTAATTGTTTAAGCATTGATGGATTTTAGTTGTGGTCAGATTTGGCAAGGTTAAAGATTGCTGTTTTGTTTTGTTTTTTTGTCCTCCTATAGGCTGTGTTCCTAAGGACATTCCCTGCAGTGTACGGGGAGCTGCTAAAGATTTTCACGGTGCGGGAGGTGGCTGGTTTCATTAGAGAGACTCTGGGAAGTCTGCCCACCACCGTACAAGCAGACTGCCCCCTAGAGACTGTCAAGCTGCAGTGCATTGCCAAAACAGTGGAGGACCAGCTTTACATCAACCCAGGTGAGTACAAACAGAGGCGCCAATTATGTGCTCCTGAGTGGTCTTGCAGTACTTGAAGATGGGCACATTATGAGGGGCATTTCAAAACCATAACTATGCACCTTAAATGTATGAAATTAACTAGAAAATATTCCATTTGTAGTGATCTCAGCGTTGTTGCATCTCGGGCTTTACTCAGTGTAAATATCACAATGTGGAATGATAATAGTTAGACGTAGCTAGACATCAGAATATCAAGATGATTATAACATTTGAATTCAACCATTCGACCATTGGGAGCGGTAATGAACAGCTCTAGAGTAAATAAATACAATCATTTGCTAGGGTTAATCCTTGGGGTGTGTGATAATTAATGCGAGTATAGTTACGCTCCATGTCTATATTACCATCAGGTGTTGCCCCCGCAGTGTGGTAATTTTCCTCACACCCTGGATAAACGCTAACCAACAGTGCTCCATGTCATTTAATTATTCTTAATAAAAAGCAAATTACGGTGTTGTGTTTCGTGTTTATTTATACTTCACTCCCAAAGGCCTCCACAGGGCAGGAAAAAAACATCAGTCATGCTGCTCACATTAATGTTGTAACTGTGGAGCTTATAATTATAGCAACATTATGTGCTTGCACTGTTGAAACCTTTTATCCGAAATTGTATACGTCTCCTTCATATGTGCCGGGTCTGCAATAATGGATTTTTACAACACTATTCATTAACTGCAAAAATAAAAAATGCAAATTGACAAATTAGTATTATGTACTGTATAAACCTCCTAACCCATCCGTTTACAGTACACATATATGTTTGTGTTGTTTTGTTGTTGTTGTTGCTAGATTTCATTTCATTAAGTTGCAACATGATAGAACCAATGTCAGCATATTAAAAGCACGTCATATCAGTCCAAAGTTGTGATCACATATCTATGATTATGATCATTTTATGTGTTGCAGAGTCCCGATGTCTCTTGTTACCAGTGGTCCTCCGGCTCCTCCAGGCCCACATGCAGGAGCAGAGGGACCAAGTCATGTGCGCCCGGATCCTCACCAGTATGCTGTCACTAATCAAGAAGGAAGAGAACGGCACTGCAGTGAGTAATATACATGCACAAACCTGGAAGCCTAAGTTGCGACATGTTACTGCAGCTGTTCACCAAGAATATGAAGAGCAGTTGCACTCTTCAATGCCAGATGGCTGATGTGTTTGAGCGTGTGACTGCAACTGCCCCTGTGTTTTGTTGTGTTTCGAGTCCAGTACTTTTTACGAAAAGAAGTTGAGATTCAATGTCGGTTCCAGGATGGAATGGATAAAAAGTGGATAAAAAATCTTTAAAAAGTGACGTCAACGCAAGGAAAGTGATCTGTTTAAATGAGTTTTGTAGATTTGGGTAAAGCTGAACTGGAGAAAATGCGCTTGGTTAAGGCGGAGGTTAGGAGGTTAACTATGTCCTCTGGCCTGTGGGACTCTTTGTCCAGAGCTCAAGCAGGGCCTGGTTTAGTTTATTAGGTTATTTGACAGGAACAGTACACATTAATGAACATTTCTGTAAATGTATCAGTCCCTGGGCAAGGTGTATAATGCCAACAACAACTATAAAACATATAGAACATTTTTAAAGTTGAGGCATACATTACATACTTGCATAACATATTCATACATTTCATACATTGATAACATCTGAATGTTTGTTCTGTGACTTGCACAACAGAAACTAAACTGTGCCTAGGGTGAATGCCTTCTGGGGTAAAACATTACAAACTAGCTTAGTTTATAAATGTTGTAGTGTGTTCATGTGACCTGTGCTGTAGTGATTTATGTGAACTGTGATGCCAAACAAATATATACATTGTTATCATATTCAATTAGAAAACAATGTTCCTTGAAAGAAGCTACTGGATTCAGTCATCAATTGATGTCCCCAGCTAACACAAAACAACAGATTGCTTTGTTTTGAGGGTATGGTTAATTAGTCCTGGTCACTGAGAGACTGGCAGAGTAGCAGTCTGGTAATGAGACCCATCAATTTAGCGCTGGGCATTGTGGAAGCAACAGTCACTCCAAACCATTCAATTGTGTGTGTCTGATTTGTGTCTATTGGGGCTAACTGGGGTCTCCCCGGTATGGTCTAATGGTTGGCAGACGGGTTAGCCCGTGGTAAAGGCGCCCAGTGGGAGATTATAGCCACACACAGACTGGCAGTGCCTCTAAAGGGAAGTGACAGCAGTGGCAGCCAATGTGCCAGTCTGAAGCTCCTTCTCATTACCGCAGCGTCCAAGATCTGTCCGTCTTGTCGGGGGGAGAATAGAAAGAGCCGCACACAAACACGCGCTGATTTATTTTGCCTACTGCCTTTTATCTTGTCCCGTCTATTTATATTCAAACAATTGTATCTGCGGACTGGAGACTGTCAATTCTACCAGAGCCGCAATAAAAGGCTCATGATCACATTACTCTTACAATGAGGGAATTTTGGAAACATGTAAGGTGACAAGTTTATATACCTCGATAAAATAATTATGTGTATTTAAGGTTGATATGTGTTCATAACCTTTAGAGGAGTGGAGAAATACCGGTATTTCCTGAGTTACAGGTTGGAGACGCCTGCTTATTCTCTCTGTTGAAAGATATATGTTAACAAAAATGACAACAACAACAAAAAAAGCCCAAATTGTCTTGTCAACCTCCTTTTGTCTCCTGTCACTCCCGCAGGAGCCCGTCGTCTCCGAAGAGGTCCAGCTAATTGTGGAGAGCCTTTTGGGAGTTTTACTGAGGACCATCCTGGAGATCAGCAACCGGCCCCAGTCTGCGGGCCCCTCCATGAGACTGCAGTTTCAGGATGTCACGGTGCGTCACGTCTCGTGTCTCGTCTCGTCTGGATTCAAAAAATGACTTGCTGCCATGGCGACTTTAATTCCTCTGTACATGATTAACATTAATGGTGATAATTAAGATTTACGGGACAATGGAGCGTGTGGCGGGCAGTGATGCGGCTATTAATGGGATAATCATCACCGCCTAATGATCCCATCAGAAGTGAGTTGTGCTAATAACGCCGCAGAGATGGGACAAGAGGTTAATCAAGGCTATGGATTTGAGCAAAGCTTGACTTGTGTCTAACAAATCATACACTGCCTTTGCTCATATATTTCTCTTTTCTTGCAGGGAGAGTTTGTGGCGTGTTTGTTGGCTCTGCTCCGACAGATGAGTGACAGACATTACCAACACATGCTTCAGGGGTTCAGCAGCAAAGACGACCTGAGGGTAGGACCAGCTGTCTGTCTTGTGTCACATTCAAATGCCAGTCTGAATGTGTGTTTTTTCTTTCTGACTGATGTGTGAGAATAAATTGAAGGAAAAATACATTGTTATTTGGCATAGAGCCCTACAGAATAATGTGCATTTGATCCAAGTTTTTGATGACTGATCAACTCAAACATATTGTATAATTATGCCATTAAACCAGTGGATAATAGTTGCTTGAGTTGAGAGCAACCTATTCATTGACTACAGAAAATAAACATAATATGCACCCCTACACCAAAACAATTTACTTATACCTGATCACGCCTCACTTTCAGTCCTATACTGTATGAGAAGTGCACAGAAAGGTCAAACTGCATATGTGGGTGGTATAATGTAAAAGCATTGAGGTTTTTTTTTTACTGTAGCAAAACCGCATTACACTGTTTGGCTATGTTTTTTTCCTGAAATATTGCCACTTTTCACCATTTAGGTACATTTCACTTTTTAAAATATACATCGCCTTAGAGGTGGTTGTGCCCTTGCATAACTCAGATTGATATTCACTGTACCCCACTACTTGTGTATGAATATATTTGCATAGGAATATCTAAATATCTACTGCATTTAGATACTGCATATAAATTGAGGCAGGAAAATACTTGTACAATGGATACAAAAGTGCACTTTTTTCTTTACTGTCTTTACTTGAATTTCCCCAATCGGGCCTAAATAAAGCATCTATCTATCTAGTTTTTACTCTCTGTATTTGATTTCCGTTTAGGACTTCCTGTTGCAGATCTTCACGGTCTTCAGGATCCTCATTCGACCTGAGATGTTTCCAAAAGACTGGACAGTGATGCGGTTGGTCACTAACAAGTGAGTTTAAACCTGAAGCATTTTGTATTGTGAAATGTTTCGAAAAGCTTAACATGTATCTTTCTATGTTCTACCGTGATCCTTATTCACTTTTCCTTTCAGCGTCATCATCACAACAGTCCTGTATCTTTCTGAGGCTCTGAGGAAAAACTTTCTAAACGATAAGTTGACTACAAGGTAAGTCCGTATGGTGGGAGGGTCTCAAGCAACTAAAATGTTGACTGTTTTTCTCAAACCGTTATTAAAATTAAATTAAACGAAAAAATAAAGAGGAGATTGTTAATTGCTTTAGATTCTCTATTGTTTCTTATGTGTTGAATTGTTTCACCACTGCTACTCCAGTCTCACGACAGCATGTTGTGGAAACTGGTTGCAAATTACCTCCGTCTTCTTCCACAACTATTTCTGGACGCTCACAGTTGATGGAGGAGTTTTTGTGCCGTTTGACAGAATCCTATCTCCGCTGTCATTTCTAGGTGTGGGACTCCTATTTCTATCTGTCAGTAATATTTATCAACCAGCCCTGTCTGCAGCTTGAGTCCTTCTCACCGTCCAAGCGAAAGAAGATTCTGGAAAAGTAAGAACTGTTTTCTCACTAATGAACACACAAACATAAAGGTGGTAAGCCCAAGAGTTGAATGTGAAAAGCCCACTGCTTTTTGCTCCATCTCAAATCCCGCTATCACTCAAAGGTCTCCCTGCGGGCTGCAGACACTGCAATGAGACCTTAACCTGCTGCTGTCACTTTGTAACTTGCCTGAAGCTAACATGCAAATGTATATATTTTATTTCGTACAGGTACGGAGACATGAGGGTGATGATGGGCTGCGAGATTTTCAGCATGTGGCAGAATCTGGGTGAGATTATGTTGTTTTTGAGGGGTATACTTTAGAAACATCATTAGATGAGACAAACTGCAACAAAAAAAATGAAACAGAAACGAATAGAACAGGAAAAAAAAAATCTAAATACTCTACATTCAGGGCTTGACATTAATAGTACATTTGTTGTGGTTTGGTTGGTTCACTCTACTACATCACTCTTTTCTACAATTCAATAAAAGTGAAATATGTACTATATTATATAAATAATTTACATTAAGTGTAAGCCCTAAGCGGTTTCAGTCACACTCCATCATGCATTTAGTTTAGGATATTATCCAAGCTTCTGTAGCCTATATTATCAGTTTTACATTGATTATTGACTTACCTTTGTACATTTTCCCCCAAAGCTGTCTGACAGGCTTTTGGCCTTCACATAAAAGCATAAAAATATACTTGATATGTTGTCTAGGAAACTAGAAGTTTCAGTAATTTATGTGAAGGTTTTGATTATTAGGGCACTTTTTTTTTACATGACATTAACATGTTTTATTCACGTGAGGTTGAATGTCTTGAACGTGAACCACATTTTAAATTGTATTTGTGTTTATTTTGGTTTGTTTTAGAATAACCCTGGGCCTGTTCGAAATTATTTGATGAAAAATGCAATATTTCATTTTTAAAAAGTGCATTTTGAGTGCTCTTTGTGAAAACCATTTCCTCCCATATTCATTTTAGGAATATCCACAGACTAACTGTAAAAAATATTCTCGTCTCTTTCTTCTTCTCTTTGTTCGAACTGCCTCTAGCATAAACCCTCCAGGCTTCTAATGTAGATTGACCTGTGGTTCTCCTTCAGGTGAGCACAAGCTGAACTTCATCCCAGCGATGATTGGTCCGTTCCTGGAGGTGACTCTGGTGCCTCAGCCCGACCTGCGAAATGTTATGATCCCCATTTTCCACGACATGATGGACTGGGAGCAGAGACGCAGCGGCAATTTTAAACAGGTCCGTGGCCATAGCAAGTTTAATAGGAAAGCTTTCGTCAACGTTTGTAAGGTTAGAATTTAGATTGTCAACATTGAAGTCATACTGAGGATTGAGGAACATACAGTATACCTCAAATACAACATCAACACACACACACAAACACACAAAAAAGCTAATCATTCCAATATAAAAGGAAATATTTAAAGTCTGTGCAATAAAGATAAATACAATAATTGGTATGTCATTAAGAAATAAATACTCATTCAACATAATATAATGAACTCACTATATATTGTGTAATACTTTACCTTAAAATGCAACAAAAGAAAGAAATTAAAAAGAACAAGTGAGAGGAAAGGAAAAAACAAACAGGTGTGTGTTGGAATTAGGCTACAGTTAGCCTGAAAAAAATGCATAAATGGTTGCTACTGATTGTGGAATTTGACCAGATTGCCTTGTTTAGAGTATTTAATTTTTCCGGTTTTAGAAAGGACATGACATCAGTTATCCAAAGTGTATTGGACGGGGCATTTGTTGCTTTCCAGTTAAGAAGGAGATGGCGTCTCACTATAAAGGCCACCTGGATTTAACCAACTGTTATGATCAGGCGTTGCTGCAGTTTGTCAGGTCTATGTGCCTTTAAGAATGGGCCTTGTGCCATCAGGGAAGACTTTTTTTTTGGTCAGGCGGTGCAGTGACAGCCGAAGGGTACGTATTTTCAGATTTCTCTTTTTATTTTTTCCATGTCACATGTACTTAATATAAAAATGGACATCTGACAACTTCCTTGAGGGAAAATCTTGTCATGACTGACAAGACCTAATGTTCGCTGACTCTCTCGCCTCTCGGTCATCACCTGTTCTTTATCAGTATTGTGTGTTAAAACGTTTTTTGGCCTGCAGGTGGAGTCCAAGCTGATCGACAAGCTGGACAGCCTCATGTCCGAGGGCAAAGGAGACGAGACCTACAGGGAGCTCTTCAACAGCATGTGAGTGTGATACAACAGCGTGATTCGTCTGCACTGTTGATCCAAAGCAACGGGCAAGGATAGATATGTATCATCGTAATTTTACATTGTAGTGTTGTAAATCTGAAGGTAGGTCATCTCAGAGCATCCCCCACCCCCACCCCACACACTTCTCTGTGGGTAGTTCTTGTCCATCCTGTTTCCATTTTGTGCTTCTGCATGCATTAGTGAACGTGTTTGGTTGTGTGGGTGTGTGTGTGTTTACCTCAAAATCTATATACTTCATTTAGTATCACAAATGATCACCGTCTTATTTCCAGAAGGATTTGTCATTCCCACCACATTTGTTCACCCATGACATTTCCTCCAAATATCAGTAAGTTTGAGCTTACGTAATGACAATGCCCTCTCCATAAAGACATCAACATGCATCTATTTCTCTGTAATAGATGTATAACACTTCATGTTGTATTAAGTATTTGAGTGTCCCTGTGACTCTCTGCAATTAAATAGCACTTTTGCTAATCATCCTTTACAAATTATTTATCCCCAAAAGTAATCACATTGCTATATTTTGGTTAATTAAAATACATTTCTGATTTATTATAAGTTTGTATTTCTCAGTTTAGCTTCTTTGTTTGATTTCCTAACTAACTCCACTAACCCCTCGTGTGTGTGAGTGTGCACTGGTATTAATCGTATTAATTTATTCCGCCTATGCTTCCCGCCTGGAGTAGAATTCCTCTGTTTGGTCCGTACCCTAGGTAAGACACCCTCCTCTCTGCTCTCTCAGTGTCATCTTTGTGGAAGTAAATGGATCCGAGAAAACTAACCTTACAATAATAACAAACGTTTTGAACTTCAAGCTGATGGCTTTGCAGATAGTGGTTCTTAATGTGTGAAACATCTCACCTGGTGAATTAAATTGGATACAAATTACATTAATACCTCCATTTATATCCTACTCGGTATGGCCAGTGTCAAGTTGTGATATTGTCCTGGATGTGCACTGTTTGTCTTGGTTAAGCCCTGTTTTAAGGCTGGTGTACACTTTACAATTTTTTTGTCTTATAAGATTTTAGATGTCACATTGCACAACGTGGGGATGGCAAAATCGTGAGCTGCTCTCGTCTCAACTGTGCGAGTGTTCAAAGATACGATCGTAGCCCCGGGTGGGGTGAATGTATAATTGTCTCTTGTAAAGCGCTTTGTGACTAGGTCTGTGAAAGGCGATATAGAAATAAAGTTCTTTTTCTTCTACGACCAAAGTTTTGTCGTAACAGTTTCAGGCTTCAAAAGGCGTGCGTTTAGCTCAGGTGAGCGCAACATGCTAGCGGGGTTTATTTTGGCAGAAAAGTCCAAAGACAGTCAACTGCAGAGTCAGACCCATTAAATGCCTGGCCTCTGTTGCCTGTGACTCTGGCGGCGTGCGGTGTGTGCTGATGTGTTGTCGAGACGCTTCACAGAGAGCCTCTCTGCAGTGAGAGAATGGATTACACTATGACTTTGGTCGTACGACTGTTCTATTTTAAATCTTTGTCCCCTAACAACCTAAGGCCTGCGATTTTCAGCTATGACCTAAGATTTTTCTCACTAGTGGCCGTACGTCGCAGAAGTCCAAACTCGCACAGTGTACACCCGCCATTATGCAGATTTTTCTATAATAATGAAAATGAAAGTTTCATTAGTTCAGTTGCATCCAGTTTAGATCATTTACAGATGGTTGTGTTTATTTTTTTACTTGCGTTAATCTGGATCAGATTATTCTGTTGTGATTGCAGAGTGGATAGAGTATCACTTGCAGAGTGATTTTTAGATAAAATAAGATAATCCTTTATTGATCTCACAATGGAGAAATTCAAACGTTTCGTCAGCCCTCAAGAAACCCTCAGGGTGTGCAAAATGGACAGGAAATGTGCAATCAATTAAATGGTAAATAGAGGTATCTTATATACAATGAAGAAACAAGCTTTAAGGGGCAAAAAGTATAAACAATAAAAAAATTTAATAAAATTAGAGCAGGCTATAAAAATGTCAGCAGTGCGAATTCTTTCAGTCCTAGTGCAGGTGGTTGAGATTATTGCACGTAGTTTTGCATAGTTATTGCACATGAATTACTTTACCTGGTTTTGTCCAAGGGTTGCTCTATTTGTTCTGTTCAGTTAAGATATTAGTTTGTTTTATTTCACTACAAAACCGTGTGGGAATCACTTGTTTGCAATAGCCATAATTGTTAATAAGATGCAGGACAGAAAGCATAGGTGACACTGGCTTTTTAAATCCTGTGTTGCTTCCTTATCTTCCTTTGGCCCATTGCCTTTCTTTTCCCATTGGCGGAATTGGTACTGGTGATATATACATTTTTTTGGGGGATCTTCACTGCTTTGTCGTGTCGTGTCTGTGTCCATTTGTCCCGCAGCCTGTTGAAGAAGATTGAGAGAGAGACCTGGCGGGAAAGCGGGATCTCACTGATTGCTACTGTCACTCGCCTGATGGAGAGGCTGCTGGACTACAGGTCAGTCAAAATAAGCAAGGTTATTTGTAAAGCACAATAGAACCCAAAGTATTATCTAACTATTGTAGTATTCAAAGTGTGTGACAGAACAGGCGTGTATTGAAAGTGGGCGACACACAAAATATGAATAGTCATTGTGAGATTAGATTAAAAGAACAACAAGCAGGAAACCACTGCCTGAGAATACACACCTGTTCTAAACTAACACAAGTATTTCGTATTGAAATATGTTATATATAATACTACTGCTCTGCAGGGATTGCATGAAGCTGGGGGAAGTGGATGGCAAAAAGATTGGCTGTACCGTGAGTCTGCTGGTGAGTAATACAATCCTTTATTTTGTTTTGGTCAAAAGTGATGCATTATCTATCCAACCATCCATCCATCCATCCATCCATCCAAGTGTTTTATGCGTAGGAATACTTCCAAAATACAGACTAAATTATCAATATTATACATGTAAACATGTAGAGCTGGGTGATTTTGTAAAACAAATAATCACGATTATTTTCCTCATATGATCAATCTTGATTTTCAATTTGATATTTTTGTTTTGATGATAAGAACAATAAATGTGGCCTTTCCTGGACTAGCAAGTAAACAGATGCTGCGGCCGGACTGAAAACTCCAGCTAACTCAGCAGCAAAAACAAACTCCACACTTATAGCCTCACACACAGTATACAACATCCCTATGTCACTTCACGTGCCCCGCACCACGCAACACACAAACATCTGCAAAGGAGACACAAAAAAGGTGGAATGTTTGAAGAATGTCACATTTAACTGAATGGATTGAAACATTGCTAGTATCTGTAAGCATCACACTGTATCAGCAAATAAAACACACACAAAAATTACCCAAAATCTGATTATTGTAACAGACATTCATTTTTAAATTGACAGTAAAACAGTGTTGTTTTGAGGCACATGTTAACTCACATAAATCCATTTGCGTTTTAGCTGAAAGTTTAGCAGCGTCTGTTTTCCGTTCGTAGCCTGCATAACAATAAAACCATCTGGAGTAGCACCTGGTTTATCAGAATATAATGTTAGGTCATGACAGTGTGACAGATGGTCATCTGTTTCACTCCTTTTTTCACTCTTTTTTTTTTTTTTAGTTTTTCTGTTGACTTTTTTTGTATCATCTCTATCGTCTGAATTTGTACGTCCTCGGCTTTTTCAGAACTTCTACAAAACCGAGTTGAATAAGGAGGAAATGTACATCCGCTACATCCACAAACTCTACGACCTGCACTTGAAAGCACAAAATTACACAGGTATATTGCTTTCTCTCAGCTTATTTTGCTCCTAGCAAATCTTTACCAGCCATTGTTGCTCATTGAACTGCCCTCACCGAGTAAACGTCCATATATAAGATTTCTGTTCTTGCTCTACGCTTTTTCCTGGAGAGGCTTAGTCTACATTCTTCCTACATGCCTCTGAGAGAAAGAATCTTGACTATCTTAACTCTAAAACTGTATAATTTTATTTCCACAGCCAGAACTGTCCAAACCACTTTATTTCTAAATCATCAAACAAGCATTTTTCTGGCACCAATATTTGGTGTTCATTTTGTCAATATATTTCCTTATAGTTTTGCCTCTATAATATTTTTCCTTACTAAACAAACCTGAATCCTTGAAATCTGGGGATTTTTATCTTTGTGTGTGTGTCCTCAGATAATACAAATTGAACTTCTGAGGAACAAGTCTGGTTCTTGTTCCTGGTAATATGAAATTTACTATTTGCTACACTCTTTGGTTTACCAAATGGATTAAGGATTTCGTCAACTTTTTGCAGACTTAAACTAGACTGTATTAATTATTACATCCGCCACATTTAAAGAATGTCTTTGTAATTCTTATTTCAGAGGCGTCTTACACTTTGCTGCTGTATGATGAGTTGTTGGAGTGGTCGGACCGGCCGCTCAGAGAGTTCCTGAACTATCCCATGCAGAGCGAGTGGCAGAGGAAGGAGTTTTTGCATCTGACGATCGTCCAGAACTTTGACCGGGGAAAGGTGACCCACAACACTCAATATCTGTACCCCATGGCTGCTTTTATGGCTGCATAAAGGCTAATAACACAGAAAACCTTCAATTAGGGAGATAGCCTCAGTTTGTTTATTATGTGCAAATACATACTGTATGCCTATATTGTTTTCTGTGCATCTATATTGAAGTAAATCAAGGTTGCTATGGCAATATTAGAAGCATACGATTACATACTGTAATGAGCAAATTATACATTTGTCATGGACCCAAGTAGTAGACTGCAACAAGTCGAAAACAAGGTTGATGCTAAATGCTGGAGAAATAAACAATAAGAACAAAGTAATAATGTTACGTATTACTTTGTTACAACTACCACCAATAAATAATAATTATTGGTGGTAGTTGTAGAGTTATAGTAGAGCCGAGTAGTGCTCAGTAGAGGCAAGTATTATATCTGATTGCTCCATGTAAAAAAAATGGTCTAAGGGAAATCACACACATGATATTAATAACATGAAATAAATTGCCTTTTTAACTGAGGGAGGTGGGGGATCTGAGGTGTTGCCTGTGTAGAGCTACAGAAATATGTTGACTCCTGTCAGAGATTTAATTTATACTCGTCGTGAGCTGTGACAGCGGCTGGAGGCGTCAACACCTCCCCAGTTTAATCAGATAAATGGCTGACAGCGACAATTAAAATAGGATCCATATCAACTCCCCAATATCCTCCGTCTTTATGCCTGCTCTATGTGGGACGGTGACAGAGTTTGAGTGACAGAAGAAGCATGCATTAAGCAAGAGAGTTTGTTTTTGGCATCAGTACAAAGTCGAAAACAAAGCTTAAAGCTAAAAGTGCAGAACAGCATTCAACTTTTCTTAATGTTATTGCCTCTTCACTTTTGTAAGACTTTGATTAAGAGTCACACACACAATAATGGGTTGTGTTCATGTCATTCTACAAGTTGATGTCAACATTTCCAATATGTTGTCAAGGACCTACATATTATTAGGGCCACACATTTGCTATTTTAATTACGTCCTTTCTACTTTATGCTTTTTTGTTTTTATTTTGTTTATTTGTCAATAAACTGGTTCAAAACATTTCCATTTCCATTCAAACAATTCATAGCATTGTAGCCTGGTCTCCACCTCAATATAGAGGCTATGCACATGAATTATTTTCACATAACCTTTATTTGAAGATAGGATGTATATGAATCAATTTGTTATTTGGTAATGGAAGTAGCACATCCTACTTCCATGAACATTTAAAGACTTCACTCTGAGACCACATAAGTTAGCCTCTTTCTCTCCACTGAGACGATTGCTTAACTAGCACTGTAATTACGGCAATCTTCTTCAATAGGAGAATTAAGGAGACCCTTATAAATTAGGCATTCACGAAAAAAACATCAACATCTGAATGTTTAAACTGCTCCACTCATTACTCATGGTCCAATTTGACTTAACATTCACAAGGCGTTGCCATCTCCCGTTCTGGGGCTCTGGGAATAGGCGTGCAACATGTAGGGGAAGATTTCCGTTTAATTAGCAAGATGGCTGGATGCTGGTCCCTACCTGCATGGAGAGTCAAAATTGGCTTCAGGGGTAGTTGACTCACCAGTGCCACCAAGTGGAATCAATGGAGTAAAGCAACATCGCAAAACAAAGAGAGATCAGAAATGTTAGAGTATCTGAGTAAATGTAGATGGGTAAGTGTTTTTATTATATAGGTATGCTTTTGTAATGAATATACCTGACTCTCCATAGTGCTGGGAAAATGGGATCATCCTGTGCAGAGAACTGGCTGACCAGTACGAGTCCTTTTATGATTACAGGAATTTGAGTAAGATGAGGGTAAGTCTTTGCAACTATGATTATTTAGAAATATGAAAAGTGTACAGTTTTGTTGTCTTTTCAATGGTACCTAATGTAATGTACGCCATATGTTGTTTGATATTTAGATGATGGAGGCATCTCTGTATGATAAGATCATGGACCAACAGCGACTTGAGCCTGAGTTTTTCAGAGTTGGTTTCTATGGCAAGAAGTTTCCTTTCTTTTTAAGGGTAAGGCATAACTCTTGTGTCAGTGCAGTCCTTTAACACTGAAAGTTTCATCTTCTTTAAAGACAAAAACATTCCGCAGTGTCTAAACTTTCTTTTTAAAACTCCACAAGTTGGAGGTGACATTCAGCTACTTTTACTTAATGCCATTAAATGATGTAACAGCCCCTGTCCTTGGACTTTTTCCCATGAGTGCAGTTGCAGAATATGGCCAGTAGATGTCAAACTCACTCTGCGTTTCCTCTCTCCTGCCTCTGCAGAATAAAGAGTTTGTGTGCCGCGGCCATGACTACGAGCGGCTGGAAGCATTCCAGCAGCGGATGCTCAACGAGTTTCCCCACGCCATCGCCATGCAGCACGTCAACCAGCCGGACCAGACTATATACCAGGCCGAGGCACAGTGTATCCTGAACTATGGGCTTAAACACATTCAGACTGCAGAGATCTAGGCTGCACCTACGCTGTCAGATGTGTGGGCTAAGAACAAAGCCATGCATGCATTTTAATCACTTTGACCGACATGTAAACACACTGGTTTCTTTGTGAACGTTCTACACAAAGCAATAATGATCCTGACAGTACTGAGCTGTGAAATGCTACTACAGACAACAGATATTTTTTGTTCTTCTTGTAGCAATAATGCTCTTTCTGCGGGAGTGTAAGGAGAGAAAAAAAAGGAAATATGTAGTGCATGGAAGTTTAAACACATTTGTTTTCATTATTCCAATTTTGATGTGGCAAAAGATTCCCATCCACACCAATCGTTGTATGTTGCAACTATTCCATAAAATCGAAACTTAAGAAAATAATATACTTTAAGTTTAAGATGATTAAATCTCTTGAGCAGTATCCGTTCTTTAACTAGCAATTTGACCCACACATTGACCTATACAATATATAGTTTTATTTAAAATCAGAAATATGCACACTCGCGCACACTTTCTCAATCAATATGCACATCACTGCAGACGGTTTCCTGTGGAAGGCAATAGCTTCACGAAAAGACAATACTATTAAATTGATTTATTGTAGGAGTCTAGGAAGGAGTTCAAATTAGCTCATGAGGGCAGTCTGGTTAAGCGGCTCTTTATTCACGCGTTAAGTCCGCTTACCTGCGTTTTCATCTTCTTTTCTTCTACACGAGGCGAAGGATCGTGAATAAATGATCACTCAGCTTTATAATTCTGACAGAAATGGTAATTAATATAAATCCTTTTAAATTGCTCAGTTGCCCTTAAATTCCGTCAAAAGAATTCCTGCATAAAATGTTGATTACCTGTGCTGCCTCATATCTCTCAGTTGCCTGTCCTGATGCAGCCTCATCTAGTGTTATATTCGAGCAGTGTGGGGGAAACATTGAGTCACTTCGTGTGTCTTCCTCCGCGGAAGTCTCTGCTTTTAAATATAAGGCAGAAACACAATGACAGAACCGCATTCAAGCATTTTAGTATAGCCATTGTGATTATTTTCTGAGGTAAGCAACAAGGCATGGTGATGAAATTGCTTGCATTTCTAGTCGTGTCAAAAATTAGGTCAAAGCAGGAAGCAGACTGACATTGTGACACCCAATTTAAAGCTCACGGCTTGGCATAATACATGACTGTAGCAGAGTGAAGCATACACACTGGGACACTAGGGATAAGTAGACGGGACTTTTTATCATTAGTGTACAGTATGCTTCACTCTGCTACTGCCATGGGAGCAGTTTACTGGCCACTGAGTGCACAACCTTTGTGTGTCCTTGTCCTTCCCCTTTAGTGTGTTCCCATGTTCTTTCAGGCTGTGTTCATATGATGTCACAACATTCTACTGGTCCATTAAACTTCTGTTGAGGGTTTTTTTGTTGTTTTTTTCTCAAAAAACGGACAACATCCTGGTCAAAGAACTTGAGTTGGGTTCCCGGGCGCTGTACTGTTGTCTGCAAATAGAATATTCTTGTAAACAGTTCACAAACACAGGGAGGTTTTTACACTGCTATTTAACAGTAAATTTGATATTGACATTGAAGCTGTCCGTCGCAATAGCAATTAAGAGGCTATGTTTTTTAATGGCGAAAATTCCTGAAAATAGCACTCAAAAACAGGGAAAGTTAACGTATTTTAAGTCGCACCATCCAAATAATGTATAATGGGAAAAAAAACATATTGATCGTTTTCAGGTTCTAGAATGTGATGATGTCACAGGACCCAGTGCGGGACAGGAGCCAGTTTTTCCAATTAAATGCATTACGCTTTAACAAGTCGTATTGAAAAAGAAAATTTATGAATTACAAAAATTATCATTAATATCACTGGGTCCATGATCTCTGTACAAGAGCTAAAATTTCCACAAAAACAAAATACGTTTACCTCTATATAATATTATAGGCCTTTGATGTCACCTGAAACCCAGCAATAAGTCGCTCCGGAGTATAAGTCGCACCAGCCTTGACAACTACCCTTGCATGGCGGCATAACTGCACCATTGACTGCACCATTGACAAGTTTGCTCACTCCAAACTTAACAGTTTTTTTATTTTATTTTCAGTGGTTAAGTAAGTAAGTAAGAGCTTTATTTGTCATTGTACACAAGCCTAGAGTGCCCTCTAGCAGCTGTCAGTGTGAAAATAACGTCAAATTATATATTTTGATATATAAGTCGCACCTGAGTATAGGTCGCACCTCCAGCCAAACTATGAAAAAAGTGTGACTCGTAGTCCGGAAAATACAGTATATGACTGAAACCCATCCATAGGAGGTAGCATGCTGAGGCCACACATGCACAAGGATTCTATGGAACATTTCCTATGTCGATTGACTTTTATAACTGTTATAGCTGCTATTAATGCATATGTTTTAAGCCTCTTAATCAGATTAAATTGCAGCAACATCCACTAACGACATTTCATTTGAACTTGCTCAGACTATGGATCACAGCATTTTCAGATTCAAGTTTTATATATAGGTTTCAAATCGTGCTGCTGGCTCCTTAACCCCAGCTCATCCAGACCTGCAGATCTATGCAGTGACTCCCATACCGGAGAGCCAGGACGTGCTGCAGAGAGACGGTGTGCCTGACAACATCAAAAGCTTCTACAAGTTCAATCACATCTGGCGGTTCAGATACGACCGGCCTTTCCACAAGGGCACCAAAGACAAAGAGAACGAGTTCAAGGTAAAATAGACCCCTTACAGTGATGCCTGTTATCTGTCCCTGGGAACTGTAGGCAGACTGGGCATTTCTTATACTACTAGTTTCATAATACTATTCTGTCAAATAGAAATACAAAGTTGTTAATCTGAACACGTCACCACAGTATATCTACAGAAGTTGTTTTATTTTATTTTATTTTTTCATTTTATTATTATTGACTTAACCACCAAGAAATTATTTTTAGAGAGTTTTCTTTTTTCCTTGGCCTTAGAAAGCATGAAATCAATAGAGGGCACTTAGTTTGTGTAGTTTCGCCGGAAGCCCCTTCTTCATCTACTGGAGACAGGATCAATAAACGGTGTCCGCACCCGTCTGTGTGAGAGTGTCCTTGAGCAAGACCCTAATTTTAAACCAGGTTTAAATAATTAAAAAATCCCCTCACTTGTACCTGCACCCTCAATATATCAGGCTGAAGGTGACATCATAGGCTTGGTCATAACTCTGTTAAATTAGGCATTTTCCCCTGATGTCTTCTATTCCCCATAGACCTACGCTCCATGCACTTTACTGTGTTGCATTGTATTAAAGTATCTTCAAGTGGTGGGTCTATATGGGATTTTAGCGGGGGAAAGAAAAACGAGAATATTCATTTTTCTAATTTCTTGCTCTGATTGAAATTCAAAACAACATTCATGTACTGACATACCTACAACAAGAGCCTTTACTTCTTTCAAAAAGTCTGTGCTCAATTGATGGGAAGCATTGAGTTGGTTTCTTTATGTGCTGTCAGTCTGACCTTGGGCTTTGTTGGCATATTGACAAGTGCGCCTGATAGTATTAGTCCTAGAACATGAGTCATGGCTTGAGATGTAACGCATATCATTTGACCTACAGAATAAAGTGTTTGTTTTTTTTCTGTAGAAGATATAGTCGACATGTTTTTGATCATAACTGTGAAACATAAAAGCTAAAATATTACTCGTGTGCGTTGAGTTTATTCTCTAATTCTCCCCCCCCCCTCCCCATCATTTGTTTCTTGTTCTGACTGTGTTTTCTCATGTCTCACTGCAGAGCCTGTGGGTGGAGCGGACCACACTGACACTGGTCCAAAGTCTTCCGGGCATCTCGCGCTGGTTTGAAGTGGAGAAGAGGGAGGTGGTACGTGAGACCTGCTCTCAAAATAGTCGTGATCTTTGCCGTGTTGAGTTTTATTTTGCAGGATGAATTCAGTTAACCGTTACTCTGTATCGACCCGAATGTATTGATCGAATGCACTCACTGAGGTCCTGAGGTAAAGGCCATTGGGCACGTTTCATGACCTTTGGAATCTGGAAATCAAAAAGCTTGTTTTGGTCGTTTTGTTTTTATGTCTTTGTGGAGAGCGATTGTTTTCTTTTTTTCTTTTCAGTTATAATTCCTGGTAGTTTTCTATTGAGGAAATTTAGTTAGTTTAGTCTAAACATTTTAAAATGATAACAGGAGTAGTATTTCACTGTATTCACACAGTTTTGAGTAATCCTGTTCACTTTGGTTGTTTCTTCTTCTACTGCTGAAGCCTGCACTACATTTATGAGGCCCATACTGAACAGTTCTGCGCTCAAAATGAATATTGCTAACAATGCCGTTTGCTGAAACTGGAAGTTTGTTTTTACATTCACACTGCTACCTGCAGAGGGAGCTCCAAGCAAGCTCCTAAACAGCCCTGGTCCCTGTGTCTTAGGCTTGTAGTCTTTTCTTTGCATAGACATTTCAGTTTATAGAACGTAAAATGTCAATGCTGGGTTATCCACATGCATATTCTTAAGTCTCAATTATGCATGATACTGTATGTCGACTTGTATAATACAAACCTAAAATAACAAGGCTTACTAAGTCGGGAGTTTATTTTCTAGGACTATTGCATCAGTATGTCTTCATGTATTACTTGCTCTAGTGACATCAAATATTACAGTGCATTGGCTCATAGCCAAGTCGCTTTAATTTGTATACCTCACGCCAGTCGGCTCAAGACATTTTGGTAAAAAGTATGACAGAGTTGTACAGTTAGTTTTTCTGACTAAATCACTGTCAGTATAAACCTGTTATGTCACGCAGGTGGAGGTGAGCCCACTGGAGAACGCGATTGAGGTGATCGAGAACAAGAACCTGCAGTTACGGACGTTGATCACGCAGTGTCAGAACCGGCAGATGCAGAACATCAACCCGCTCACTATGTGCCTCAATGGGGTCATCGATGCCGCTGTCAACGGAGGGCTGGCCCGATACCAAGAGGTACGCCTGGATAGATGGAGGACAAGGTTGGAGGGTTTTACAGACTGAGTCAGACAAGAGAGATGACATATAGATTTCCTAACGATCCATGAAGGTGGTTCGAGTCCGGGAGATGTATGGACAGGCAGGCCCATTTGCGTTGGAGCGCATGGATGGATGGATGGATGGATAGATAGATGGGTGAGTGCATGAGAGAGTAAGGGAATGACTCAGTGGGCTCCAGTGCATCGAGGAAGTGCCCGATTTGATGTTTGTGTGATATACAAATGACATGGATGGGGGTGTAGTGGTGGATGTATGCAGGGATTAAGATCGGTCAGGTCAAATGTGTGGGTGAAAGGAAATGTCAAAGAGGTATAGATGTGTATAATGACCAAATGAATGAGGTGGGAGGGGCTCAGCAGCTGGTTTCCCCAAAGTGCAGTGTGGAGGAGGCACGTGGCAGTCGATATGTAAAAAATGTGTGATGCTAAAATTGTAATCATGCAACTCCGTAAGGGGAAATCAAATTCTGTGTAATTACTTTTCATCCATCCATCCATCCATTTTCTTCCACTTGTCCATTGCTGGGTCGTGGGGGCAGCTGTTGGAGCTGCCCAAATCACATTGCACCAGCCCTCTATGGCTCCTCCTGCAGGTGGTGGGTCCACAGAAGGACGGCCTCATGATTCTAGCCGGGCCTGTTGGTCTCTCATAAGGGGCTTCTGAACCGCTCTTTGTCTGACCCGTCACCTACGTAGGACCTGTTTGCCATGGGAGACCCTACCAGGGGCACGAAGCCCCCAACAACAGAACCCCCAGGATAATTCGGGTGCTCAAACCCTCCACCACGTTAAGGTGGCGGTTCCAGGAGGGGTAATTACTTTTCAAGTATGTCAAAATAAAGCTTCAGAATAGTAGTATAATTCACAGAGAAGATCTAAAATGTATTGGAGAGAACGGTTGTACATTCAGCAGTGACTGGACTCGGCGCCTTGCGCCCTGTCGCATAGCAACCATCGTGTTCCGCCGGGGAGCGAGTGTGTGGTATTTTATTCGTGTGAGGGCCTCTTGCTTTCAGTTGTGTGCATGTGCATTCATTTCAGCGCGTGTGTGTGTGTGTTTATGGTTGGGCTTTACCTGGGGGATCTAATGTGTGAGGATACATCACTGTTCATTCTGAAAGATTTATTGCAATAAATTAAATTAAATCCCAAAACAGCTAACCCTCTTCTGCTGCTAAGACCTCCACAAACATGTTCTAAAATGCATGTGATTCTTAAGTGAGTTCATCGGGCAATATTTCAGTCTTTATTCAAACGTTAATGCTCCCGGTATTGGTGCGTGACTGTGACGTCGCCATTAAGGTCTGTAAGATTCTTCTTGGAGCCATTAAGTGTCTCTGGCATATTTTTCCCTCCATGTACAGTAGGCTTGATTCTACTCCTTCCTTCTATACCTCCTCAACTTTGCAAAGTTAATCGCAATAGTTGAAATTTGGAATGGTCACAGTTAGCGAATCTCAAATGCACCAGTTAGTCTGTAGTCGTGTGGAAACCTTCAACTCCTGCTTAGACCTTCACAAACATGTTCTAAATAGGTGACTTTCAGTTTCGTATTATATATGAGGTTAACATTTCATGGTTTTATCAAATGTAAGTTCTTCTGCCACTGGTTTGTGACTCTGTGAAGTTGCTATTAAGATTTGCACAGTACTTGCAAGATCTTTAACATGTTAAATGGGCGGCATGGTAGTACAGCGGTACGTCCGGGTTCGATTCCCATCTGGACGGGGCCTTTCTGTGTGGAGTTTGCATGTTCTCCCCGTGTCTGCGTAGGTTTCCTCCAGGTACTCCGGTTTCCCCTACCACTAAAAACATGTACAATAGGCCAGGATGAATGAGAGTGTGTTTGAGAGTGCGCATGGGGGACAACGGATGCAAATTAGCCCAAGGCTACAATCCGGTGTGGCTTGTTTACATGCATGAGACCCATGTATGTTCATTAACATGCACTGTCCCGACCAAATAAACCAATAAATAAATAAAATGGTTATGTGAAAATAATCTTTACGTCTAGTGTCACCCCCTTTCTTCAGTGGATATACAGTGGGGCAATAAAGGATTTGGCCGAAATCCAAAAGGAAGTCTATGGGGAACTGACTAAATACTTTTTGACCCCACTGTATGTATTTTTTAAACATGACAGTTTGAGTAGCAAAGAAGTCATGCATATTCTAAAATTATGGTAGTGCATTATTAGTTCTTGGTGAGAATGTTTAATGCAATTCAAGGCACTATATCTCACAATATATAAACATTTATTATCAGGTCGGTATGTGTAGCACCCTCGGAATCATAAATCTATTAATTTCCCCACATAATGGCAATTGACAGCAGTGGCACTTTGCTCTTTTAGAAACGTATGAGAAATTGTGATTATTAATATTCTAATTTATTGCTTTAGCTCGAGCTGGACCCCTTGAGGAGGATGCAGTCTGATTTATCTTCCTCCCCTCTCCGTTCATCTGTAATTGGACTTTTCTCATGATTAACTGAGCCACTCCACTGCGAGCTCCGCTCTCCTTTTGCGCGGCAGGAATTTTCCGTCATTGACAGATTGGTAGATTGTTATTGATTATATCTGCTAGCTTTTCCTGAGCTATACTATGATGGGAGAAATGAAAGATAACTTTTATCTTTTTAATGTACTACCCTGTTATGTCCCAAACTAGATTTCAAATATTTGTTTCACAGACTAAATCATATTTGAAGTAAGTCTAGAAATATCCAATGCTCACAGTGCAGTTTAGTTCCAGACAGTTGCAGTCTGATTCACAAAACTTTTGTGACGATACTGTTAAAATGCATTTAAAATAGCTTATATTTGAGCAGCATCAGCTTCGTGGTTGTAAGCTAACACAGTGGCGGAGTGATCTGCAAGAAAATAGTCCCTCAAAATGCAGTAATTCATGTGATACAAGGTCAGTTATATTTCAAAAATTATTCTATTAACACAGACATTTATATCGTCAGTCTGGCGTTATAAGTGATTTACCTCAGGTGCACTGTGGAGTGGGTCAGACTGTTTTTTAATGCAGGCTAACTGATACCATAGAAATGCATTAGCCTTGCCCTAGCCTAGCGCCACTAGACTCTTCAAATATAAGAACTGCATGAATTTAAAAAAAAATTATCTCCAGATATCAACAACACTCTGGATAACTAGGAAATGAGGCCCTATGTCAAAAATCCTGAAATATCCTTTTAACATGCATCGTACTGTACATAAATATATCGTACATAAAATGTTATTGTGAGTTAAACTTATAAAGGTTAGCTCAATGTGCACATTCAGAATTCACTATTGGCTTGTACTAGCTTTAATGTAATTGTCAGTCACTTTTCTCTGCGTCTTTGGAGACGGTCTGGTGTGTTACTGGGAAAACGAGCTATGCTGATATATTTGCGAACCCTACCTTTATCGTTCTTTGGTTTTATGAGCTACCTGCTGTTCAAGATTTGGAGCAGATGGCCATTTCGTCGGTTTAGTTTGGTGGCTTAATCTGTACGTTGATGTGCATGCGTGGACTTAATCTCAAGCACAAGTGATCATTTAATAGCATCGCTGTTGAGGATATGTCAACTCAGGTTTAATTATTATGATAAATTATTTAAAGCTGACATGAGTGACATAAATTAGGTCTTCATTAAAACCGGTTGTATTGTTTTTGTCTGCATTAATTAGGTACATTTAAAATTATGTGTTATGTTATTTTGTTTCCAGTTTACCCATTGACATTTTGAAACAGTAAGTCGCATTTGTCCTCGTTCTGTGCATGGGCCCGGTGGGGATCTAAACACCTGTGCAGGGCTGCGCTCTCTCCTGGTGTGAGAGTAACAGATGTGGTGTGTTTTGTCTCTGCGCAGGCCTTTTTTGTGAAGGACTACATTATGAACCACCCAGAAGACGGAGACAAGATCGGAAGACTGAGGGAGCTCATGTTTGAACAGGTCTGCCCGCAACTTTCATTGGTTTGACTTTGCTGTATTTTCGGATGTAAAAAAAAGTAAAAATTGTTTTAAAAAAAAAAAGAAATGATCATTTTTCTACTACTTTTTGTTTCTACCTTGGCGCCACGATGGCATGGGGTTAGCAATCTTGCATGCTGGCATTTTCCCCCTGCATTTATATGTCCCTTCTTAGGCTTCACAAATAAAAGATCTGAATCACGGTGGCACTTTTTGATTAAATAAAGGTCTAATAAATATGAAAAAAATAAATAAACTGACTTGTATATGTTCTTTAACAATAGCAAAAATACTCTCGTAGACAAGACATAATTAATTGCTGCAATGAATCCCGCTGTAGGGAGCGCAGCCAATTCGTGCTGATTTATTTTCTCAAACCAGCTATGATAACATGATAAGCTGCTGGCATAACATAGTAGCAGGTTCTCCAAGGTTTTCTTGCCTAATTGTTTAATAATAATTTAAAGCCAAGGTCTCTCACAAAGAGTTACTATAAAACTGACTCCTATGTAATCAGTGGCATACTGTATAGCAAAGAAAATATAAATAAAATATCAAAATCAGAACTATCTACAAAGCAGTAATTAGCAAAGGGCAGTGTGAGGTTTTGTCATATTGATCTTGAATATGTGTAAAACAATTAATCACAAAAAAAAAAAGTGCTTTAGAAAAAGGTCAAAGTCTTCAAATTTGAGTGTGATCCTCTACTCCCTTCAGGCTCATATTTTGGAGTGCGGCCTGGCTGTGCATGAGAAGTTTGTACCCCAGGACATGCGACCTCTGCACAAGAAGTTAGTGGACCAGTTCCACCTGATGAAATCCAGCCTGGGCATTCAGGTACCTGTACTCTCTACTTGTTTGTTCTTCCAACTGCTCATGCATATTCATCACCCTCCATTGCTGACAAGTTTATGAGGCACTCTGTGATGGAAGGTTTATTATACGTAATGTATTGTGCATTAGAAAGTATAATATTGTTTTGCTTGAGCCATTAACTGTGTTTTATGGGAACACACCCTGCATTTGACAACAGCAGTGACCTCTTCAGTTCTCTGTGAGGAGAGACGCGCCTCATTAAACAAACCCAATCTGATTTTAGGCACAAACTCACCCATGGATATTGTGCCTAGTTATCATACATTTCCCAGAAAACCTTTACTTTGATTACATTATGCATTTTTGTACTTCCCTCTGCCTCAATTGACCTGCAGGCTAATTAATTAAATACAATAAACTGAAGTTAGTAGTTGCAATAAAACATATCAAATGATTTGCTACATAGGTTCCAAAAGGTTTAAATTTTCTCTGCACATCTTTCCTTAGTAACCTTTCAACATTCTTCCCAAAATGCTGTCCAACACTGACACCAACTTCCATGTATTCACGTGCACTTGCTCTGGTCCCGTTTGAATCCTAGGAGTTCCCGGCGTATGTCCGCGCCAGTCCGGTGCACTTTACCAACGGCAGCCCCCGGACCTGCCGGAACTCTGTGCCCAGCATCATTAGCCCCGACGGAGGCAGGGGAGTCACCAGGCGGAGGTGAGCAACCTGTTTAAAGTGGTGTCATTTTTCAGTTTCAGTTTTCAGTTTTAAATGCACGCTGTCTAACATTATGGATTATACTGTTGCCTGCAATACAAAACATGCTCCTAATGACCAGCTAGACAGAGAAAATGCTATATTTTTACAGTAGGAAATCTAAGAAAAAAGTTAAAGTGTGAATTTGTTTCAGTTTAAACATTATCTGAGCCGCACTTCAACATAATAACATAAGAATAAATAGTACGGTATGAATATTGTGTTTGTGTGTTTAAGTCTTAACCATATTTCTGCGTTTTCTCTGTTTTCACATTATGTAACTTTCTTTTGCCAGCGTCCTGTTTAGATCTCTGTCCTCATCTCCTCATGTTTCACCTTTTACTTTTTTTTCCTCCATCAAGAACCCGACAAGTTTCCTTTCTTTCTTCTCTGTTACTCATAGAGGCGTAAATGGCTATGCTCTTGTTTGGGTGGTATTTCTGTGTATGTGTGTGCTCTGGCCGGTGACCTTGGTGCGGCGTGTACCTGCGCGTTTCCTCCACAGTCTGATCCCAGGGGCAGTGCTCCACGGAGAGATACAAGCCACTGCATACCCTCAATCTCCCACTGACATTTTACTTCTCCTCGTCTCTGAATTCTCTTGTTGTTTTGTGACAGGAAATAAGGTTACAGGCATTTTTGTGAAATGTTTGTGCTTTGAATGCTAGTATCTCAATTTGGTTTCACTTCCCCCTTTTGAAATTTGTTTCTTTGTGTTTTCTGTCCCAATTGCTTTGCTGCTGCTCAAAATGATTCTGGTGAGTAAAATCTATCTTTGCAAATTATCATTATTCAATCTATATATGATCTTCTTCTAATCTTACAACTGGTCTTTTGTCAATTTTTCTATAGTCCCCTCAGCTATCCGGCAGTGAACCGCTACTCCTCGTCCTCACTGTCATCTCAGGCCTCCAATGAAGTCAGCAACATCACAGGGCAATCGGAAAGCTCTGATGAAGTTTTCAACATGCAGGTACTGCTACTACTAAAAAAAACTAAATATAAAGCTATGTAAAATTCACTGCATTTTAAAGCTTGTCTGGAGTGAGGCTTTTTTTGTAAGTATAGTTGTAGTGGCAGTGGCAGTTGTGTTGGTTGACACAATTGGTGCTACTACCACTTACAGTTACAGGCATATTAGTTTCAATAATTGTAGTGTAATTAGTAATGGTAGAACCTCATTATTTATTAAATAAACTGCCAAACCCAAAAGTCGCCACAAAAACATTGTTTCAGCATCTGTTTCAGCATCTGCAATGTTTCAGCATCTGCAATGTCTTAAGATTCAGTTTTGCCTCAATTTCTGAACATGATCTTGTATTGATGATGGGAGAGTGCACAAAGCCTTCTCCAGCTCATCCCAAAGATTCTCAATGGGGTTAATATCTGGATTCTGTGGCGGCCAATCCATGTGTGAAAATGATGTCTCATGGTCCCTGAATCACTGGCATTGCCATTATGCCAGTGTCATCAGGGCAGAAGAAATCTATTGATGGAATAACCTGGCCATTCAGGATGTTCAGGTAGTTCAGCTGATTGTTTGGGCTCATAGTGTTGCTGAAACTAGACCCGACCAACTGCAGCAACCCCAGAACATACAACCAACCAACCAACCCATCGTTTTCTATAGCCCAAAATCACAACAGGAGTTGCCTCACAGGGCTGCCCCCACAGGCAGGTGGTGTCAAGCAGTGTATTGTGTAATTGCTGCCTCACAGAGCACCACCAAAGACACACTCACACACACATTCACACATAAACATGGTGGATGAAGTGTTCTGCTCTTGGACACAATAGCAGTATGCAATACCTAAAGCCTTGTTTTTCACTCATACACTTTTGAGAACTTTTTACACCTCTGCCCTGTCTCCTTACTTGAAAATGTTTGTCACGTCGTGTTCTCCTTTGAAGCTTTAGCCATAGTAGGTACCTCTTCATTATACTAAACCAAAAAGGTAAAATTTTCTTGTACAGCATGGGGAGCTCACCTGAGTTGGCCAGTGCTCTCAGCTTTGGCTAATTCTGAAAACTGCTGGCATGGAGTCTGTTTGTTGCACCTGGCAGCACCTGATTCATTACAAGGAATAGAAAAACACTTGTCAGGAAGTGCTGAGCCCATTACAACATAGACATCAGAAGATGCTGCACCGTTGGCGTGTTTCTCCTCAGAGGATACATTTGTAGGTTTTTAATTGGCGCCCTGCTGTGCTTGGTGGGACATGCGACAATTTACTATGTACACAACCATAATTTCGGGGTTTCTATTAATCAAATTATGTTTTTGTTTGTCTCTCAACAGCCTAGTCCATCTACCTCAAGCCTCAGCTCTAACCACTCTGCCTCGCCGAACGTTACCAGCTCTGCCCCATCCAGTGCCAGAGGTGGGGGTAACAAACAACTTCATTTTCAACTTAGTTCATTCGCAATCATCCAATATAGCGGGGCATTTAAATCCAGAGCGACCAAAAAATGTAGCAAGAAGACATTTGAGTGAAAGCTCTGAGCAGAGGGACATGCTCTTAGACCTTTTGATTGGCACAACATCCACCATGTGTTGTTTGTGGAGGTCAGTGAGGGCAGTTGACAGCTAGGGATACACAGGGCAAGAGGGCAGTGGAGACAAAACAAAACAAGTCGAGACTAGGAAAGATACAGAGAATATGAAATTAGGTGAAAATTGAACTCCATAAGGGGCTGACGCCAAAGTCTCCCCCATACTGTACTGCACCTATAGCTTTCTCATTCACAGTGGCCTCAGAAAGACCATTTTTAATGTATTATTTTAGGATTCCCATTTTACCCCACAAAATTGTTTCTTGCCCTCCTGTAATCCAAATTTGTTCCACATTGTTATGTGGCAGATTAAGATTTAAATCATGCTCAACACTAATCATTTTACAGTAATCCATTCAAACACTGTACAAGGTTTGCACATCTAGAGACTGACATTTTAGCCCATTCCTCTTTACAAAACAATTCAAGCTCTGTCAAATAAGAAGGAGAGCGTTTGTGAACAGCAGTTTTCAGGTCTTTCCACAGATTTTCAATAGGATTTAGGTCAGGACTTTGACTGGGCCATTCTAACACATTAATATGTTTGTTTTTAAACCATTCCATTGTAGATTTAGCTTTGTGTTTAGGGTCATTGTCCTGCTGGAAGGTGAATCTCCGCCCCAGCCTCAATTCTCTTGCTGACTCCAGCAGGTTTTCCTCCAAAATGTCTCTGTATTTGGCTCCATCCATCTTCCCAACTATTCTTACAATCTTCCAGCCCCCGCTGAGGAAAAGCAGCCCCATAGCATGATGCTCCCCCACCATATTTGACACTGGGGATGGTGCACTCAGGACGATGAGAAGTGTTAGGTTTGCTCCATACAGTACATAACGTTTTGCATTTGGGCCAAAAAGTTCAATTTTTGTCTCATCTGACCAAAGCACCTTCTTCCACATGGTAGCTGTGTCCTCCATATGACTTCTAGCAAACTTCAAACGGGATTTCTTATGGCCTCCTTTCAATAATGGCTTTCTTCTTGCCACTCGTCCATGAAGGCCAGATTTGTGTAGAGTACGACTTATAGTTGTCCCATGTACAGATTCCCCCAGCTCAGCGGCAGTACGTCGCAGCTCCTCCAGAGTTATCTTAGGGCACTTGGTTACATTTCTTACCAGTGCTCTCCTTGTTCGGTCTGTTAGTTTAGGTGGACGGCCGTGTCTTGGTAAGTTCGCAGTGGTGCTATACTCTTTCCATTTCTGAATGATGGATTGAACAGTGCTCCGTGAGATGTTCAAATCTTGGGAAATCTTTGTATAACTTAACGCTGCTTTAAACTTCTCCACAGCTTTATCCCTGACCTCTCTGGTGTGCTCCTTGGGCTTTATGATGTTGCTTAGTGACCAATACACTCTGACCATAGCTCTGAGGCCCTCACAGAACAGCTGGAATTATACTGAGAGTAGATTATGCATAGGTGGCCTCTATTTAATGGTTAGGGCAAGGTGTGAACATTCTGCAGTCATTAGGAATGTTATGAAGGCAATTTAATGCACTCAGAAAAATGCTGTATGAATACTTATGCACGCCCCACTTTCCACTTTTCTATTTTTTGAAAAATAACAGAATCATGTATCATTTTGCTTTCACTTCACAGTTGTCTGTTACTTGTGTGTGAACTTTCAGTAAAAACTTCAAAATAAAATCTTTACATTTAGGGTTGTAAACATGACAAAATGTGCAAAAGTTCAAGGTGTATTAGTACTTTCGCAAGGCACTGTATATCACGGGGTTATTGCGTAAATCTAGCTCAGTATAGCAAGGCTTTTAGTGAGAGTAAACGCATCCAGGTTCAGTCCGTTTCCACACACTCACTCAGGCCTTCCCAGCTGCGCTCAGCAGCTGAATGAGCCGTACTATCGCCGTATGCGGGCAGCCTTCGGGAGAGGAGCCAAGATACGATTGAGCGTCAATGCAAGACTGCGGAGAGGAAAGCCCACCTCCACCAACATCTTTTTCAGACACCCTGGTGCAAGTGGATAGGCAAGCTTTAAAACACTACCACTCAAAGCTGGCTCTACCGTACACGGGTGTTTTACCATCAAAAAGTGCTGAGACAGTTGGATGAGACCGACTTAATATCTGACCAAGATATTAAAATGCTCTGCATGTTAGGACGTTTATAAATATGAATATAAAAAGAAAAATATAGTGACATTAGGCTGTATGTTAAGTACTAACATCTATGTTAAATTAACCTAAACATATTGATTATAAATATGGAATAATTATGGATATGGATTGCTTATCAATAAATCCAGATTTATACTCCACAGTTTAAGTTTACTAAAACATGTGTTTTTCTTAACACATTAGTGTAAGTAATAAATGTGTTTTTCCCATCAGTGAATAATTCAGACAAAGGCAGAGACTTAGCATGGTCCCGACCAAGAATACCGTATTTTCCGGACTATAAGTCACACTTTTTTTCATACTTTGGCGGGGGTGCGTCTTATACTCTGGAGCGACTAATGTGATTATTATTATTTATTTATTTTTTCAAATATATACTTTCACACATACCGCTACAGGGCACTGCAGGCTAATCGAGCAGCAGAAAGAAAGTTTGGAGTGAGCGAGAGAGCGAGAGAGCGGAGGTTACTGCAATGATATAAACAAAACAAGCTAATCACGGGCTAAAAGCTAGATTGCCACAGCTAGAGGAACGAGCAGATGAGAGCTTGAAACATGCTGTTGGGAGAGGCTTGTCAACGGTGCAGTTACATCTCCGTTCCCAGGTAGTTGCCAAGGCGATTGATTTGGAGTGTACGGAGAGTTTGGTATGTTCTTTATGCTATAGTTATCTGAACTGTTTATGTGACGTTAACATACCAGACACCTATTCATTGTTTATGCTTCATGTAACCATCAATGTGTTACGTTAGCATACCGTACACCTATTCAGCCTGTTGTTTTTTCATTAGGTGATGTTTGACTAGTGCGTCTTATACTCCGGAGCGACTTATCTATGTTTTTTCCTTCTTCATTACGCATTTTTTGGCTGGTGCGTCTTATACTCCGGAGCAATGTATATACGGTACTATATTAGGGCTAAGCCACATTCTAACCAGAACTTAACCAATGACAAAGCCTAAATTAGACATGAACCTAAACTATCCTTTAGGTTCAATGGCCCAACAAGAGCAAAACAGAAGCAGGAACAAAGCTTGCTTCAAATTTATAATTTAAAGTAGAGGATCCAGTAACAGTGCAAGACAGGGTATAAGGATATTACCTCTATTATGTATCTGCATCGGACTAACATCCTGTCTGTAGTTCAGCTCGTTTCATCCTCTTCAGTGTGAATATTCAATATGCACTTTCACCCTCTCAACTCACTTTGCATAAATCTGCAAACATGTTTCTAGATCTTATCGTCAAATTAAGTTAATATATGAAGACATTTCTGGAAATACATACTGTACCTTTCCCTTTGGCCAGCTCTTTATGCTGAGTGGTGTCATTATAAAAATGATCTATTGAAAATAGCTATTGCTGCTCTTCTCAATAAGAGCTACTGATGGGTATCTTATAGCAATATGACAGTCTGAAAAGTATCCTCCTCAGCCACTAATGGATCAAGGCTTAACTAAAACCTAAAACTAAAGAAACTTAGAGAATTCATGATTTATACGTCAGTGAGGTGTTTTCTATATGCATTATATCTAATGAAAGCCTACAAGCCAAATATATCTTTTATAAAAAGCTTGAATAAAGTGTCATGTATGACCCTGTGTAGCCTGTAGAGCCTATTACTTGATCGTGCAAGTGACTATTTTGTCCTGAAACTTGATGTGTTTGAAGCAGTGAAAAATGCATTGCCATGATAAAGGATGTGACGACAGGACTATAGCCTCAGCAAAACTGCAGCTCTTGTGCGGTGTTCCTGCTCTGCTGTCCAGTAAACAGCCGATTCATAACACGCAACCTTATTACCTGCATTATTAGGCAGGTGTTCATGTTTTGTGTCATTTCTTTCGTTTTGTTAGCGTTACGTATGCCTCTTTCCCTGTCTTTTTTGTTGTTGAATCTGTCCAGTGCACTAAAGGAGGCGAGGCATTGTGTATAGGAGTGTGTGGGAGGGTGTTGGCCATTTATCATGTTGTGGACCTAGTGAGGCTGAAAGCACCCGAGAGCGGGTAGTGGGCAGGAGGAGAGATTGGCCTTTCCTGATTGCCTGTATTTGTGGGTAATGGTCTTAACACCTTGCTGCTATTTGGTCCCTGGAGTATTTGTACTAGCTTGTTGTGTAGTAGGCGGAACTACATCTCTTCTTTGTCGTTTCAGGTTCCCCTCAAATGGCAGAGAAACACAAGCATTCCAGAGAAAACGCCTGTCTGTCTCCACGAGAGAGGCCGGTCAGCGCCATCTTTCCTAACCCACTGGATCCTGCACAGGTTGGAACATGGGTACAACGGACACAAGATGCTCGTGTAGTGATAAATGACTGGACTACTGGACGGAAAAAAATACCCTATGGACTTAAAGGGCACATAATGTACCAATGTTGTTGCCTTATCCAGAAAATATGCCTGGAGTAGTGTTTTTCTTCATTTGCAGTTTTGAATTTGTATTTACGGTACTATAACACAAACCTTCTTCGTAATCTAGAGGTAGGCGTGTATTTCAGGTAATCTGCTTCAGGATACAATGACATTCTTAAAAAAAAATACTGATGTAGTAAGAAAGATGAGACACTCCACATGCGAACATTATTTTAGTTTGATTTGATTTAGCAGCAACCCACAAGTCCAAATTCTAACTCATAAAACTCTAGTGAACATAAGAAGTTCATGTCAAGCCCAAAATTATGAGCGTTAGTAGCAATAAACTGCAGCTTTCTAGGGCCTGATTCCTACTTACTTAAATAAGGAGAATGTGAGATGTGATCGAAGCACATCTCACTATAATCCAGGGTTAAAACTAAGTGTTACTCAACTAACTTGACTAATGTAGACGGATCTGGGACTAAACTATGACTAAGCAGAAGCCTAATCAAACCTAAACCTCAGCAAAGACGAGAAGAAAACCGTTTCTGCGTGTAAATGTTTGCCTCGAGTAGCACTGTCCCAAAAGGTTAGTGTACTGCATGCAGCGCAGGGTCACCCAGCGGGCACACTGCTCCCTTGATTTGTTTCCGGACACAAAGTCAATTGTGCGCTGACGCAATGTCTTTGGATGTAATTATAGCCCCTTTTAATTGCACCAGGTGTGGGATCCTGTTATTGACAAATAGCGCGGCCAGTTTCCATTTTTACCCGGTGCTCATGGCAGTTGCATTATTTTCACTTCTCCAGGTGCAAATCCCAGTAGAAATTACAACTCGAGCAAGCCACATTTACGGGGTGATTATTTTGATTTATTTCGTACTGATTTAAAAATACGTGCTTCCCCTGCCATGGGGAAATTCACGACTTGAGCAGCAAAAGTAGCACATCAAAGTTCTCATTCTTCACTGTACGTGACATTATATTTCTGTGCATTGGCAAAAGTTTAACATATTTTCATACAGTACTTTTATTGTGCATGCTGTTTTTGTTCATATTTCATGTGATTTAACAGCTTTTCTAATCGTGATCTTGCATTCACAGAGAGCTCCTCCTCATCAAATAGGGGACGCCACTTTACCAAGAAGTGACCCCAACCTCTCTGCTCCGGACAAAGGTAAAAACACTGTGCACATTTCTTTATGATTTGTCTCATGGGCATTCAGCACAACGTATGCATCTTTTTAGTGCAGTTCAGTATGACAGCAGTTAGCAGGTCACGGGTCTATTCCTCACTTGATTCTCACACCACAGTCATGGCTGAGGTCATCTGTCCAGACGTGAAGGGTGTATGGCAGTGGCTATGTTCACATGGGGACTAAAAATCTGATCATAATCTGATTTGATTTCTGGAGCATAATCTGATATACATTATCTGTTATTCATGTAATCTGATTTCTTCCTGATCTTTCACACATGTGCCTAAACTAACTAGGAAAATGCAGCAAAAGGCCAAAGTCATGTCAAAAAGACACAGATTCAAAGATATGATGAAAATACTAAAAGCATTTTTTATCACAAAAGTTATCCATAAAATAAATCTCAAATTAGTTAGTATAGTAAGTGTGCTCCTGACAGTCGAGTGGTTTAGGCTGCTGCACATATGCAGGACTTTACGAACTTCTTAATGTTATGAGTTGGAGTCCCCGCTCTGATTATTTACTGAATTGTCTCTCCATTCTCCTCACCCTCACATTTTGAATAGAAGTTAAAGCACAGTATGGGCTTTAACGTATTTAATTACTTCAGAAAACAGTACCCAGTGAATCGGATTTGAACCCTAGACCTTTGAGTTACCAAACCTGAGCTGTTTATATGGACAAATCTCAAGGCAAGGCAAGTTTTTTTATACCGTGCATTTCGTACACAAGGCAACTCGATGCGCCCCTAAAAATCCAAATCTGCACTGGCACATGTAGAACCCGGAGTTTTGGATTCTCCAATTTCTGAAGAGAATGTAAACGCCTCAGATCTGATTATTGGGTTATCTGATGTCTCCAGTTATCTGATTTTTCATATCATGTAAACATAGCCAGTGACATCCAGGCTGCCTGAGACCTCATGGAGTCGAGGCTTCTCATCACACACTTAAAGCAGTTTTGGTCAGATTTAAGTCCATTGATTTGAATATTTTATTTCGAGCTAAAGAAGAAAGAAAAAACAGAAATATATATATACATAATAAAAGAAAAAAGAAAAAATAATTTACATTACAGCTCGAAAAGGAGTGGGAAGAAGACAAGCTTATTGACTCCCACCCCTGTTCATAAACTTCAATAACAATAACTATAACAATGACTGACAACAGTGCATATTTCTTACCATTTTACAAACAACTATCAACCGAGTTGGTTACATATTAACAAATTAACAAATGCGACACTGCATTATACCAGGTCAACATTCACAGTATCTCACACGCTCAACATTCACAGTATTTCACACGCTACAACCAGTGTATTATTTCTGTCTCCCATACAGAATTCATTACCATGTTGGCATTATCGTTGTTCACCATCACCATTACAACCCATATAGCATTACTCTGTATCAAAGTGTTTGAATGGTACATAAAATACTCCACATTTATTCATGAAAGGTACAGTAATCGCAGACTGATTGATGTTCATTGAAAATGAGATTATGTCGAGTTTATTTATATGGCTCGTTTAAAATTGCTTTTCACACAAACAGTACAAAAATATGATAATAAATAACAACATGTTAGGAATATGCAGATTACTCATTAAATGATCAAAAACAACAACAATAAAACAAGAATTAAATGCAACCACAAAATATTTAGTGCAAATAAAACTAAAACTAAACTGCTTCGAATAAAAGCCAGGTGTGTTATCTGAGAAAACATGTTTCATTTATTTATGTATGATGACATTAAGTTTTATCTAGGAAAACTGTCATGAGCAGCTGCATTTTGAATGATCAGAAATAAAATCTTCATGGCCATTGCAATGTTATAACAACAAATAATGATAATAATAAACAGGAAAATTGTTGCAAAGTTTCTGCAATTTGTGGTCAGAGAGATGTTGGATAATGACTGAAGATGATACATTTGGTTTCATAGCCAGCCTTTTTAAAAGGCACTTCAGTTGTTGTTACTTTACTTTTAATCTGTGATTGCCAGTGTCGTTAAAAATTGTCACAAATTGCTTCACTCCTGAGTGACATGAGTGACATTCATAAAGTATGCATGGATGCACACAACAATAATGCATAATGGTATAAGTACAGGTACAGAATAGTCCAGAGGGATACTCGAGTGTTAATCTGTGTTAACCCAATCGAAAACCTTTCAGCGTTTTCACAAAGCTGAATACAAATCTATACTATATAAAAGCTAAGACCAGCAATGGCTCCAAGAATTGAAATAACTAAAGATAAAAACAGAAACCTTCAAAATAGACGTAGGGCATGTGGAAGAGATGTCTTCCGTGTGAGTCTCACCAAACCTCATGCAGTATTTATTATATCAAGGTGCGATTGGTAAATGATGCAGCGAGAGAAATTAACAAAGACAATATGGTGCTCTGTGTATGAAAAAAACAATAATGGGATGTGATAGAATTATATAAAGAGTGAGACTGTACAAATGCGTTACTTTGTCACATTATCAGCTTTGAGGCGTGAATTGCGAAATCTTCTGGTTAAGTTAGTATAACAGATGGGTGTTCTATTATTATTTCAACAGAAGTGCTTTTATATTTCTCTGTGGCCAACGCTGAGTGACTCAAAGAATCATTCATTTGTCCTTGCCTGAGGGCCCAGATACATGGACATGGATATTTTTAGAAGCGGTTCTCTTTCCACTGTTTGAAATATCTGGCCACCCGCAAGTGCTGGCAAATAATCACAGAATGGATCAGAGACGCTGGCAAAGCCAAGTTTATCATCAAGTCTCAGAGCAGAAAAGGGTAATTTTATGTATTTGAAATGACAAAGAGACAGCAAAACACCAAGTCTAAAATTAGATCCTAAAAAAAACTGGTGTAAAATTATGCTACGAAACATAAGGGTGAGGTGTTATTTGAATATCTGTTTTTCACTTTCTGTACCATGCCCATATGTGCATGTTTTGTCTTGTTTGTTTTCCATTGTGCGGTATATGTTTTGTGTCATGACATGTGGATGTTTTGTGCTCCATAAGTGCGACCCGCTCCAGTAGCTGGAGCCTAGACAGTGTCAAAGTGGGAAGCCCATATTTCTCTGAGTCTGTGAGCAAACAGCTATGCCCTCCTGTCCCTCCTAGGCCACCGTATACAGGTAAAATGGCCACCAAAGCCAGTTTTTTTTAAGATAATACTAATTTTCTACTCTGGCTTTTAACAACGGTAGACTTGATGCCTAACACTATTGTATTTTCTCAGATTCTCTCTCCCTTTCAATTCTGGCCTTTGCATTTGATTGTCTGCTACTGCAAATCCACAATGATGCCAAGGTTTTATTTGCAATCGGATACTTTCTGAAAGCCAGAGAATACCGCTGCTAAAATCTCCCTAGACTTTTGAGGCGTATAGCACCATCCTGATTCAAATTCTGTATTCCTGGCTTTAGACTTTACAAGGCCCTCTAGAATCGTGTTAAATAAAATACTTGCTATACTTACAATACTCTCCAATAGACGGACATTGATTAGGGTATAACATTTAACTACCTCACTGTCAACTATGGAGTCATAGTTTTGCATTTTTCACTACAGCAATCTTGGTGACACTATTATGCTTGATGATATGTTGTTTTTATCCAGCGGAGATGAGAGTTTTTGTGATTTCCTTCTGCTTGTAACCGCATCCTTGGATCCACAGCTTGCAGCTTCATAGATTTCCTTTATCCTAAGCCACTTCATGAATGTTTGCTTGACTTGTGTGTGTGTGTGTGTGTGTGTGTGTGTGTGTGTGTGTGTGTGTGTGTGTGTGTGTGTGTGTGTGTGTGTGTGTGTGTGTGTGTGTGTGTGTGTGTGTGTGTGTGTGTGTGTGTGTGTGTGTGTGTGTGTGTGTGTGTGTGTGTGTGTGTGTAATATATATATATACATACACACACACCCCGTAAATTCCGGCATGTATGCCGCTACCTTTTTCCCATGCTTTGAACCCTGCAGCCGATATGACGGTGCGGCCAATACAGAGCCGCCAACAGGCACTATAGCCACACTCTAGCAGTAAATGCAAAAGTGAGATGGGACTTCTAATCAACGCTGCTCTTGGCTGAGGAACGGTAGATGAGTAACTTTTAAAATGATGAAGGCTCACTTTAGCCTAAATGTATATATATATACTGTCGTATGTTATGTCAGTATTGAATTTATTAATTTTGTGTTTCCTCATCTTTCTGTCAACAGTTTCGGCTAAAAACACAAGTTCACAGTCGCCACTTCCCAATTCAAGATCTCCACAAAAGGTTAGTGCATCTTATAACATATTAATGATGTTGTTTGTGTGTGTTTGTTTGTTTTTGTTCAGATGAGTGTAAGCCTTTGTTACTATTGAGACAAAATACTTGTTTTGCCTTTTTTTTAAGGCAGCAAAATGAAAACTTAATTATGTTAAAGGAATACTTAAAGAGTGCTCAGAGCTGAATGTCACTTTCTTTAGTCTTAATAAAGTGGAATTTATAGTAATTGACACGTAAATCCAAGCATATGCTAAGAATATGTTATCATAAGACGTATTTCTCTAATAATAGAATACTGTATTGATATAACATAGCAAATGCAGGCCTGTATGGTTTGTCCTTTAGCAGTGGTTCCGAAACTGTGGTACGCGTACCCCCAGGGGTACGGGGGACGCCCCAGGGGGTACGCAAAGAAATTACATGAAGTCGATGCAAGGCAGCAGATGCAGAGCTTGTAATGTTCTGCATATAAATGATCTTCATATTAACGAGAGCTTAAACCAGTGCATTTGTAGCTACCAGCGGACTATACCTGATTTTGAACCTTTTTAGTCAAAATGTGACGAAATGGGTGTTTTTACCGTCACAGCCATCCTTCGGAGTCACTATGCCTATATAGGGACATATAGTGCCTCTATGACGAAAAAGGTAAACCCTATTTAGTCATATATTGACTATTTGGGTTGACCATGCACAATATCTATAAATCATAATACGGCGCAAACGTCACACATCAGGCTGATTTTTCCCACAAATGACTATTTTTACAACAAACTTTTATGGGGCACAAATAATTTTACCTACAATAAGAAAAAAATGTCAGGTATTGCTCCTTTAACAGAGAGGGAGACGCAGAGGGAGTGGGGCCAGAATGCGGAGTCCAGCTCCAAACCAGCGTCTGATGTTCAGAATGAGTGACAAAAGCAGCAGAATTCTGGCCAACTTAGACAAAGCAAAACCACAGATTTGTTATAAAAATAGTCATGTATTCATATGTTTGTATTTAATTAGGCCTACATATTTTAATAGCCTACTAACCAGACACACAAATTGTTTAAATGTGGAAAACTTACTTGAGTTCCATGTTTGTAATGAATGGATATTTCATTATGTGTGCTACATTCACATTTCAATGTTCAAAGTATATGGCCGGTCACCCAAAGCTACAGCGATTGCACGGCTCCAAAAGGTTTGGGAACCACTGTCCTATAGCATAACATTATGTTCTTTTCCATGTTAATTTGTAGATTAGAGATAATTGGTTGTTTAGATATTATCTCTTTTGTTTCTTTGGCAAACTCCTAATGGATATTACTCCGATCTTCTGCTCAGGTTGTCTTATCCATTTGCAGATTCTAATTGTTTTCTTGACATTTCATTCTTGACTATTCTATAATTTGTCTGATTTCTACTTTTACTATTATTATTACTGCTATTACAAATATTTCTAAAGCGCTTTGAATTGTGAAAGCAGTTACAGTAAGAGTCACTATTTAGTTCTGTGTTTGACTCTTTTCTACTGAGCATTCTTGTACTAAGTCAGGCTGACCTTGCTTGGTGACAGCCTTGGGTCTTTATCCAGAGCGGCTAATAATGTGTTAGCACTTTGCTCCGGGGTCTTTATCCTGCTCTGTGCCAACTCAAGGCTGGAGAGCTCTGCATTACTGTTCAGTCAAGCTGCTAACTGCTCAAGTGCTGCTGATTTGGTCATTTTATGCCCTGACTGTCCTGTGAAAAGGGCCCACAATGGGACTGCCTCGAGCAAATTCACTGGTGTACTTAATGTGCACATGATATTGGGACATCAAGTCACCTTGCCCTCATAAAGTCTACAGGGACACATTCAATTACATTTGATTATGTTATTATTACATTACTATAAAGGTCTGTAAGAGAATGTTTCTTAAAGTTGAAACAAAAGTACAACCAGTATAAATAAGAATTAAATCCAGACAATGCTAGGGCTAAAATAGAGCAAGCATTTGATGCAATTAGGTCTAAAAAACCTGACATTTTGGACAAAACCATGACTAAACTTGGATTAAGTCAACCAACAGAAAACATGTTCATGAAGCAATCCAGCCTAAAAACTAGATAGGTAGATAAACTGTCTGTCCCAGAAGGTGATAGAGATTCTTCTCGGAGTATATGGACAATACTCCATATACCTATGGAGTATTGTCCATATACTGTACCAATGGACAGTGTTGGGTAGTAAAGGAATACATGTATTTAGAATACTAATTTAGAGTGGGCGGCACGGTTAGTGCTCCTGCTTCACTGCTAGAAGGTCCTGGGTTCGATTCCCACCTGCACGGGGCTTTTCTGTGTGGAGTTTGTATGTTCTCCCGTGTCTGCGTAGGTTTCCTCCTGGCACTCTGGTTTCCCCTACCTCTAAAAAACATGTACAATAGGCCAGGATGATTGAGTGTATTTTTTGGTGGAAATTCTCCCAATTCGGTGTGGCATGTTTGCATGCATGCATGTTTCCGCACTGTCAGTATCAAATAAACCAATAAATAAACAAACAGTAACTGTGTTCCAGTACAGTTACTCTTTCCATTGCAGCACTCAATCATTAAATTTCAGCTCCATCCAACAATGCACATGAGCGCCGTATGTCAGGTGATCTACTGCACTAGGTGTGCATTTGCAATGTGTTTTTTTTTCCTAAGTTCATAACAGATGTTCAGACGAGTGTAGGCTACATAATTTTAGTCTCACGCCACATTTACATGAACATTAGTGATGCGCGGGTCAATGTATAAACAACCCATACCCGACCGACGTTTTCAACTAACCTGCCCGCAACTTGGACCGCAAAAAAAAAGAAGAAAATATTTTACCTGACCCGCGTGTCTGTGTCTAGTAATATATAAATTACAAAGGTTTAATTGCCATCTTTATTTCAAACGACCCGACCCGAATATCATTAAAGATACTGTATTTCTGGATGACTTGTAACCGCGGGTGACCGCAGGCACCCGCTCATTTCGGATCAACCCGGTCATCACTGATGAACATATAACACAAATCAACAAATAAGTATTCAGGAAATGGTACTATAACTGGACAACATAACGCAATATGTTACAAAATACATTTTACGGCCACGTACTAAATACAATTTCAAAGTGTCCTCCCCAACACCAATGGAACTATCACTCTAACTAACTTGTGTGTTGGTCCTTGACAGCTTACACGGCACAGCTTCAAATTTATAGACTTTGGAGGCAAGTACACAGGATAAGGGTTTGTTTGTGTGGTCTCAGCTTGTATCAGGTGCGAAGAGGGAGAGAGACGGGATCTGGAAAGTGAGAGTGACGGCTTGGTGCACAGCAGGCTCTGTCAGTCATATTTGTGTGTGCGTGCATGGGATGTGTGTGTTTGTGTGGGAAGTTTGTGAGCGTCGTGGTAATACAGGAGACCTGTGGTGACGAACCAAGCTGCCCATCACAGCACAGTCAGGGGGAGGCCTTTCTCAGACCTCCAGCAGCCAATGTTATCAGCCACACGAGTCAACACGCATGATGCCTTTGGGTGGCCAGAGGCAGAGGAGATAAAAGATGTCCTCAAATACCGTTGAAGCAGCTGAGCTCAAGCAGAAATAAAGTGTACCTCAAAAATATAAAAAAGTATAAAATAATAAAAGAAAAGAAGTATTAGAAAGAACAAAGCAATGCTTTAACACACAATATGTTCCATTAAACTTAAACAACATTTCTGAATGTTGATACAAGGTTCCAGATTTCATTCCTGGGTTGGACGGGGCCTTTCTGTGTGGAGTTTGCATGTACTCCACGTTTCTGCATTGGTTTCCTCTGGGTGCTCCAGTTTCCCCTACCACTAAAAAAAATATGTACAATAGGTTTCCCTCTAGGGCCAGGACTCCCCTGAAAAAGAGATTCTTAATCTCAGTGCGACATTCCTGCCTAAATAAAGGGCAAACAATAAACTTTTTCTGAAAAAGCCCCTGTAGCATGACTAATGCCACCTAGCTGGTCAATTGTATACTTCAGTAGATCCAATTAAAATTTAGCTGAAATAATGTTACCGTGCTGTAATTGCTCAGACAAATATTTTGATGAGTAATTGGATTTTGAACAGGGAAGTGTGGCATATTGCGCCTTTTCATCTCGGTGCACAAGGCCAGCTGATGGAGTGGAAAAACAACCTGGCCCTCCCAATCTGTTCAGTGTCCCTGCTCGGTATTTTGTGCCTTTGTGACTTAAGTACTGTGCTTTTGTGGAATGTGTGTTGGCAATCGGTGTACAGGTGTCTGAAGGTGTCGTTCCTCTCGCTGTGGCCATCGAGCTTTTAGCCCACGATTAGCTTTCTTTGTTATCTTCATTGCAGTGAGAGTAACACCTCCAATTTCTCACTCACTACAAAAGTTCTTTCTGGTGCTCGATTATCTTTTTTTTTTTTTAATCTACAGTGGTACAGGAGTAGCAGATACTGGTACATCTCAGAACGCCCTCTAGCGGCTGTCAGTGTGAAAGTAACACATTTGTGAAATTATATATTTTGATATATATGTCGCACCTGAGTTTTAAGTCGCACCCCCAGCCAAACTATGAAAAAGGGAGTGACTTCTGGTCCAGAAAATATGGTACTACTACTTCAAAGGGCCTAAACAATGGCTAAACTAAGATTAAAATCAGGCTAAAAAAACACCAACATGTGGCTAAATGAAACATAGAAGGGGACATCGGAGGAAGCCTATAAGCCACTGAAAGAAGCCTGCGCACGACATAAATCTACCAGTTTGAGAGCCACTGCAATAAAGAAATATAATACGACTAATTCTACTACCAAACGTTATTCAAAAGATGTTGTAATTCTCTCTTTTTTTTCCTCCCTTCAGACCACAGTGCCACCATTCACGCCCTCCCCCACCGAGTGCCAGTCGTCCAGCCTGGTGTCCAGCTCCCCGGTCCTGTCCGGCAGCTACAGCAGCGGCATCTCCTCCCTTAGTCGCTGCAGCGTGTCAGAGGCGTCCGGCACCGAGCTGCCGACATCCGACCACCCCCTGCCCCACCCGCTGGCCCCTCCCACCACGCTGCCCACCTCCCTCTCCAGCGGCTCGGACGAACCAATACGCAGGGAGAACAAAACCCCGCCCCCATATAACGTCTTCATGAGAGACAATCCCCGTAGGCCCGTCCCGTTGCCCCACAGTCTGTCGATCCCGCCGCAGACGGACCCGCCAGCACTGCCGCCCAAACCGCACCAACTCCGCACTGGGAGCATGAAGCTGGATGGGACGTCCGACCCGCGCGTCCCCAGACCGAGACCTCTGCCCAGAAAAGTGTCCCAGCTATAGGCGCGGGTTCAGGTTACTTCTGGGGATAGAAATACACTGGCAAATTTTGCACTTTTTTTACTGGGCACTCATGTTTTATGGCATTTTACTTTGGCATTCCGACTTTTCAATAATGGGCAGAGGGTTACACATCAAGGAATAATCAACATTTTTGTAGAGGGCATTGCAGTGACTTTGCATTTATAGGTCTAGGACATCATTTTTTCAACATTCTCAATACAATCTCGAGGCGATTACTTGCTCAGAACACTTTGAGGAACAATGTTGTGATGAACTGTATATTGGCATACATGGAAATTGTTTTGCCTTAAGTATTGCAAACAGAGTCTTTTATTAATATAAGTATTGCACGTTTATTTTATGTTTTTTTTTTTTTCTCTCAAAATAACTGTACATTGTATATTGTGTGGCTAAAAAGGTGCTAGAGGCCTCGAGTATGCATTTCAGTGAAGTGTAGTAGATAAGGGTGTGCTCCTGTATCCATATCCACATGAGTAATGGTAGAACATAACGCACAGAAATTAGATTAGAAAAGGTTTGTAATCCGTCATCTGTACTGGGTTGTTTTAGTGTTGAGGACGTTTTTCCTTTTGCAGAAACAACGCAGTAGTGATGACCTTAGCCTACAATGAAAAAAAATCCACAAGCTTGTTTCTGGTTTATGGTGCTGGAAGTTGAGACACAATTTCAGATAAAGCAATGGTAAAGGCTCTTTTTTTAAACAGTCACACTTTAGGCAAACTGATGCCTTACCAACACTGCCCTTTTTTTAAAACTATAAACTAAACATATTTCCCACAATTAAACCAGACGATGCCTCGGCCAATAATAAAGGCTGCTCGTGTATGCCATTTCACCATTACTATTGTTATCGGTGTGGAAGAAGCTCCCTGTTACCTCGGCATGGTGTATGTGGCAACAAATGTTAGGGGTAGAGCTACCAAGTATTGTGCCAAAAGATCGTGTACAGATCGATTTTGCTATTTTCATTTCAGTTCGAAAATCTTCAAGAAATGTGTGTGCCATTTATTGTATTTTTAAATTAAAGTTTTTAAGGTGTTAGCCACTGATCAAGCCTAGCAAACTTAGCACAAGCACAAATAGTAAAACAGTCGTAACTCACATGACCGTTACTGTTATGACAAATGATCCAATCAAAAAAGCTGTTATTAGAACTAAGTCGTGAAAGCCTTGCACGGACATTTTTGGTTAATCAGCCAATCACACAGTGGAAAATTTGCAAAGTAATCAGTGTCAAATATTTGTACAGTACAGATTTAATTTGTGTTTTAATTAAAAGCGCTGGACGTGGTTAGACTGTCAGTAGTTGCCCAGGTAAACCGCAATGCCACAGCTGAAGTCGAATGTGGCAGGCAGATGTCATGATGTTTTGTAAAATGCAGAACATTAGAACAGAGTGGATGTTCAATTCTGTGCAGCTTTTTTGAAGGGCAGAACTAGCTCATATTGTTTGTACGTTTCATTTTTGTATGGGTAATCGACTTTTTAATTTTTTGTGAATTTTTGGAGATTCAATGTTCACATTAATCAGTACTTGACAACCTGTAAATTATATGAGATTAATTGTAAGTATGCCAAATATACAAATGTGTATTGCAATTAATGTAAATATTGTGTTTTTAACAAAAATGTAGCTATAACAATTTACAGCTTTGAATGTAATGTTGAAGCGGCAAATCATTATTATAATGTTCAAACTTTTATGGTTTTGTGAGTGTAGAAAAACTAAGATCACGGCAATGACACACTTAACACATTTACAAGTTCAATAAACTACCCTATGCTATAATGGAGTTTTTCGATCACACATTTATTTTTTTCATTTGGCCCATTTATATAGTTGTTAAAAACAAAGCCTGAGCTTAGACAAGTTGATGTGTACCTGTCGGGTCTTTGCGCGTGCGCTCAGTCACACATAAAGAAACAAAGATGTTGTTAGCATTTAGCCTCTCCTCCTCTCCTCTATGGGGCTAAACGGTGTGAAGTTAGAAGCGACCAAGCTCTTCCACGTTCCCTCTATTTAAATAAGGTTACATGGGTAGTTACACCATCCAAGTATAGTTACACAAAATTAAACATGTGTATTTTCTAAGCGGATAAAAAGGGGTTCTATATTGTAAGGCATAAACACCTTAGGAGCACTTCCACGTCCGCACAGAAAAGTAAAGTCGCATAACCGTATTTAAATAGGGAAAACTTGAAAGAGCTTGGTCGCTTCTAACTAAACCCTCCTTTGGCCCCATAGAGGAGAGGAGGAGAGGCTAAATGCTAACAACATCTTCGGTCTTTTTGCGTGACTGAGCGCACGCACAAAGACCAGACAGGTACACACCAACTCGTCTAAGCTCAGGTAAGAACATTATCTCAGTATGGGAAAAAAACGGTGGCCTGTTCCTTTAAGAGTCATAGGTGTGGGGTTTGTTGACAGTGTACTTTAATGATGTCTAGATACTCTGATTCAATGACTGTTTGGTATGATGAGCACGGAGCAGAAGCACAAATTACACAGGTCACAAGGATTCCTGCCCAGAGCATGGTCCGTGTGGTCACCGCTGAAACTATGTAAAACAGATACAGTTCCCGGCAGTGTTAATTTCGTCGACTAAAATATTTAGTCTTAATTTTAGTCAAAGTGATATTTTTGACGACTAAAATTGGACTAAAACTAAATTAAACATTTTTCATGAGGCTAAAACTATGACTAAAATGTCCAGGTGTTTTAGTCGACTAAAATAAGACTAAATAATAATGAAAAGGAGAGACTAAAATCATACCAAACTTCTATTGACAGTCTAAAAGAGCCTCAGATCATGTAAATTCACTGGCAAAGGAGCAGCTCTGAGCTTTGTTCATGCGGGAGCAGCTCCATGAAGCAGAAGACCTTGAATAAATATGATTATAATGAATATTATAAATGCAAAGTCGACTAAATTTGTCTTAAATTTAGTCGACTAAATTGACTTGCAATTTAAAACTAGACTAAAATTGAATATATTTTTTTGACTAAATCTTGACTAAAATTGAATTCCATTTTCGTCAAAAGACTAAGACTAAAACTAAATTAAAATATGTTGTCAAAATTAACACGGGTTCCCGGAAAATACTACTACTTTATGAAATACAACTATACAAAATGATTAGGCCTATTATTATCATTATCATTATTATATATATATATAGCTTGGGAAGGAATGATTTAGTTTTTTTACTTCTGGCACCATCGACTGTTGAGCTCCGTGTCCTTTAGATTTCACACGAAAAGCTGTAATGAGCTCGCCTGTTATCGCGCTTGTTTCCTAAAGTGTCAAGGCTCTCCGATTAGAGATGTAGAGACAAAGGCTGTAGTGTGCCACGCGTGTGTGCTCGGTCGCAAACGAGTATTTCAGACATCGTGAGTAAAGGAACTATAGCGCGTGTGTGTTAAGCAAAAGACACATTCACACAGGGGAGGGAGCTCACCGTTGGTCTAATTACGGCAATGTAGCTGCATAATCAACCTCCCAATTGTCTGCCTGCGCGCCGCTTGACCAGATGCCTCCGTATGAATGCGATTTAAATTGTTGTGGTCCACGCTAGTCTAATTGCAAAGACTCTTGTGTGGCATTCATCACTATTGTTGTCAGTGGGCTGTGTAATTTGACAGCAATTATCTCAGAAATGAATATGCTGCTAATTGTGGCGTCCCTCTGCAGCAGAGCGCGCAGGCGTCCGTGATGGTGGATTCATGGAGTTCAGCAGCTAGTCATGTATCATCAAATCCTCTGTGGGTTGGTGAGCCTGTGCTGTTACGGAGTGAGGAGGAACCTTATTAATATAAAACGGCGTGAGAATTAGGCGTGCATGCCATTTCTGATTACAAGATACTGTCATTTGCATTCATTATATATGCAACATTTCAAGTTACTTCGCACCTGTTTTTACAAATGCAAATAAGAGAGTTAGGGACACACTGTTTATGCTTATTCAGGACATAAAATTGAGCGTTTCCCACAGTAAAATATATTTTTTTCAAGTGTAAACACAGTAGTTTATTGTAAACGCAGCACATTCTGGGAGCGTTCATTATTTCCAGCACCACATTTTCGCTGAACGTTTTAGCCCTATTATACAAGCACTAAACATCCTCCGTTTGTAACATTCATAGGTGATGATACACAATTATCAAGGGAGGAGCAGCGCCGAGGTATTAATTTAAAGTTGCCAACGGCGGATTTGGAAGTACACACAGCCACCGAGGAAAGCTGAGGTGTTTGTCTTCCTCCACACAAATGTCCCCGGGGAAATAGAGGAAGCTAGGGTAACTGTGTGGGGACTGAGTATAGCCTCCACTTCCAAGACACATTCAATCGAAGTTTCAAAGACCATGCAGCCAGAAGAAAGAGTATGGTAGTAAGGGGGTTGCCAGGTATAATAAGATAAATATATGATATGAATAGAGGCAATCAAACATAGTTAAATAAGAGAATTCTTCATTTACATGTAAAGGCAATTATCCAGCTTCTTATGAGAAGAACATAGGCACCATGCACATAGGGGTTTAGAACAGGAATTCCATAAATTCGTGTCCTAAATTGAAGTCAAATGATATTTCCATAAACATGCAATATTTTGTGCAACTCTACTCGATGGTGTGTTTAATCAGTTAGCTCTGGCGCTAAACCTGTACTGCACTTTTCCCTGTAGCCTATAGGGGATTTGCACCAGACAAAATTACAAATGTTTTATTTATTTGTTATTTTTTAATTTTTTTTACAGGCTGTTTTTAGAGGGAAACTGTTGCTTAGACTGAACAGAGTGTAGGTGAGGAGTTTCCAATGCTGTGAATACTGAGCAGGAGGCGGCGGTATAAGAGATCAGAAAAGGGCAGGTGAGGCTGTGTGCTTCAGATACTACTGCAATGCTGTGACATCTTTGAAGGCCGTGTGCGAAGTGCAGACTATCTCAAGGTTCTTTGTAATAGGAATTATTATATCAGGCACATGTAAAGCACAATGGGTTGTGTTTACGTGTCATCAAAACATGATTAAGAGACCACGGAATCAAGGCAATGGACGACTGAAAATTCCATGGTGGCAAGTAACTGTTGAACTGCACAAAACAGTCTCTGAGTTCAATGTATTCTCTGTCAGCGTGTAAGGCCCAATTATTTTCTCTGAAAGGGAAGAGAAAATATTCAAAAACGTGCGTGATGTTGGCCAGGAGAAAGGTCCTTCTGCCATGAAAGTAACACAATGGGTTTGTGAATCTAATCCCTACAAATACTCATGAGAATTCTGATGAGAATTCTTACAAAAGTTCTCTCCCTCCTAAATGATGATTTCGTCAAATTCCAGAACGTCAACGGAACCTATCGTCAGCACACTTACAGGAACTACAACGGAATCATTTTGTTTCCACTAATTTCTGTCAACATTAGTCTCCTTGCTTGACTGTAAAGGACCTCCAACATATTATTAAAGCAACTTACTTCCAGTGTTGTCTTCATCAGCTGAGATGATCAGATTCCTCACCTCTCGAAAAGTAAGGCAATGATAAAGAGCTGACACACGCAATGTCCCTGATGTAAGTAACAATAAAAGTAAGTAACAATAAATAACTTATGGGGGGCTATTTAGTTGTGAATACGACTGTTTTGGTGTTAAAACATTTATTTTAACTAATTACTGTAAGTGTCAGACCTTCTGTTTCGTCTATACTTGTAAATATAAAGTACAAAGCTGCCCTTCCTTATCAAATGTTATTGCAAAATTTGCCAAAGATTTGTACGTTGTTGTTTTTTTAAGCTAATTACTAGAACAATTCATGGAGCCCTGTGCAAACTGTCTATTTTTGTTGTTCACCTCCTGGCAAGTAGTTTCAAAAAGCAGAACAGTCACTATTTGGTCCCCATTATATGATGAAGCAGGCTAACAGTCGGGGTAAACCTCAGGAGAGAGGGAACTCGTGGTTTGATACTGAGCTATTATTGCAGCAGACACACACTGAAATCTTCCTTTGTTCTGGTGTTTCAGCTCAGGGGGTCTCCTTCAATGAATTCCAATTGATTTTTCCGGTCATGTTATCAAATGGTATGTGGGCATGCAAGTCGTGACTATTTTCCTCATTTGTTCCCCAAGGCCTGGTGATGTTTATGAGGAACAGACTAAACAAAGGCACACAGAATATTTGATGGACTGTAGAAAACTGGACTTGTCAAAATGGGTGCACCTGCTCTATGATAGACTTGAATCTTTATATCATTTGGTAAAGAAATATCAAATGGCATTTTAATGTATTTTATATTGATTATTGTTTTATCATATCTTCATTAACAATTGAAACAAACTGCTTTATTTTCCTTATATAGAGAGAAAACATTGGGAACCACTGTACAGACGAAGGCACACTGAAGAGAATGAGGAGGAAAAAAACTGAGAGAAGAAATTAATGTGACATACAAGTGCAGTGATGATGTTATTTGTTGTATGTTTGTGATACTTCACTTAAAACTGACTTAATTTAGAAAATTTAGCAATTTCTGCAGTTGGGGGGTGGGGGAGATAAATAAATATCTATGTTATCTATCTCTTAACATAGATATGTATTTATCTATGTTAAAGGTACACTGCGTAACTTTTAGGACTATACTGTTGCCATCAGTACAAAATATGCTCCTAATGATCAACTTAACATAGAAAATGCAGTGGGTGATCAAGGAATTGATTAGGATGAGAAACCAAACCTATTTAAATCTCAAAGTCTGCTGACTTTAGTCACATCTCCATGGAGACAAGCTGGAGGCGTACCCACTCCAGGTAAAGTTACAGTCATGTCTTTGAAGGGCTGAGCCACTCACAGCAAAGGCACGTGTTTGTTTGTGCATTTATGAGGTATTTTTCAATTATGAAAATATCTGACATAAAATAAGTGCTTGTATTTCAATATTTTTTATTGGGTAAAATGTTACGCGGTGTGGCTTTAAGAAAATTCTTTGTTGTTTCTTTCCGTTTTTTTTTTGTAGAGAGAGGGCGAACCCGAAAATTGGCTTTTAGCTACTGAAATGGCTTGTCATTGGCTTCAAGGCGAAAGCCAGACCGAGAGCCCCCCCCCTTTCGCTTATTTATTTATTTGGTCGGGACAGTGCATGTTAATGAACATACATGGGTCTCATGCATGTAAACAAGCCACACCGGATTGTAGCCTTAGACTAATTTGCATCCGTTGTCCCCCATGTGCACTCTCAAACACACTCTCATTCATCCTGTTCTATTGTACATGTTTTTAGTGGTAGGGGAAACCGGAGAACCCGGAGGAAACCTACGCAGACAGGGAGAGAACATGCAAACTCCACACAGAAAGGCCCCGTCTAGGTGGGAATCGAACCCGGACCTTCTAGCTGTGAAGCACGAGCGCTAACCGCTGTACTACCGTGCCGTGTTGCTTAACTACACATAAGCCTGTGTAGTTAAGCAACACTACACAGGCTTATGGAGTATGTGGGGGCGCTTTGAAGGGCCTGCACTATCAACAAGGTTATGTTATCAGTTAATAACGGAAGTTAAATAGCTTTTGTAGCTTTTAGTTTTATTTATATATATATATATATATATATATATATATATATATATATATATATATATATACACCCCCTGTTCGTTCCCCGCTGTCTTCTCGTATTATAGTACTATCCCGTAATTTATCAAAATTAAAATACAAAACGCTCTCTCCAGCCTGAACTCAGTCACATACTGTAGCCTCGCGAGAACGACCACCTGCAACAGCCTGGGCAGCAGTGATCGCGAGGTTTGTGTGACAGCGGGAACAAACTGGGCTGTCAAGTGTCACTGCTCAATTTCACTAAAATATACTGTCAAGCAAAAATACATCATGGACTTTGGGAACCACTGCATTACATCTAGGAACCACGAACCCATTCACAGTCCACAGTTTCATTCATTGATGACCAGTATAGACACTGGAGGCAATGGTGGGTGAAGTGTCCTGCCCAAGCACAACCATGTGCACCTGGTTGGTTTCGATCTGCTAACCCTCCGGTTACAAGAAGCCCTTACAATGAACATGTTATTTAATGTGAGCTCAAAAGTGAAAGAGTCAGCTTGTATCATAGGTTATGCAGACTCTTTAATGAGTGCCATATTCTCTATAAGCCTGTGTAGTGTCGCTTGACAGCGAAAGGGGAAGCTCTTGAAACAACTCGTTTGAAAGCTCGTTTGAAAAAACAACAACAACCCAGCAGCAGCTCACAGCTCTGACTGGCAGCAGTAGCAGCTCCCTCTGACTCTGACTGTCCTTCTGATTCCCACCTTTTATGTGGAGGGGGCAGCCAATCACTGTTCAACTAGAGGGAAACACAACACGCCCCTCCTTTGTTGCTCTGGCTTCTGACCTAGCCAATCTAGCCAATCAGAGCCTGCATTTTCTGAGCCTCGCAAAGCTTTAATGGCTTTTCCCATAGGACGTCCAAGCAGCTCTTAAGGCTGGTTTATACTTCAGCGACAGCTCTGCGTTTACGTGCTGGACACACGTGGGAGCCACTCAGGGAGTCCGCGACAGCTGCATCTGCCGCTGAAGTGCACCCGCCGCCCAAGGTGACATCTACATCACAACGTGAACATAGAAGAGCTACGCAGATGTTCCAACGATTCTGGCTTGCGTCAAGCGGGCGGGGCTGCGGTGGGCGGGACCAGCCGTCAAAGTATCATATAGAAGACCACACTGGGACAGCTGCTGACATGATCTTCTCATGAAACGGATCCCATTATTGCAGACTTTTACTTATGAATAAGTTAAAAAAAAAAAAGTTACTTAAACTTATTTACTTATAAGTAACTTTAAAAAAAAAATGTTTTAAAGCTCAGCTTCGCTTGTAGTAAATGAGGAGCCGCCCATGATGTGAACATTATATGATTTGTGCTGGAGGGGACTGGCTTTTTTGAGCCTGTATGCAACATTGGTGAATTATTTACATTTTTCTTTGACATTTGGGTGATTTTTGACAAACTTAAAGTTTATTGCTGTTCTTGTTTACCTGTTATCATACAGTAATATAGGCCTACCAGGATATCTCGTTCAAGAGTTCATGCATCCCCAGTCCTGGCTGAATGCCTGTCTTTATTGGGACCTCCTCTGGACTCTGGCTCTAATCCTGGGCCCGTGGCTCAGTTTGTGGCTCAGTGTCCATCTGTCTTCTTCAGCTCGCCCATTGCTGGAGGTTTGGGCCAGCAGGACCGCACTAGGCACCAGCTGCTTGCTGCCTTTTACACTGATTCCCACCAAGCCTCACATTTACAATACTGCTCAGGATAGTGAGAGCGCCTGACCTCCCAGCCCTTACAGTAACTCCTGCCTTTCTCTCCTTGTGTGGTCAATAATGGCAATAAATATAAGAAAAAAAGTTTCAATTTCAATTTTCTTAAGCATGCTCCATGAAACACTAGAATCTAATGTCCAATTGGCCATCAAAGTTCCATTCTTTAAGTTGGACCTTACATTGAAGATATGACTGAATGGTGCTGTATCATGTGCTTAGTAAGTAATTAAGACTGGCAACCCCGTTGAGCAGGTCACAGTCACAGGATTTGTATAGGCTGCTACTAAGCATAGTGAGACACTAAGCTAATTAACTTGCATATAAACACCAGGCTGCCCTTTAGTCCCATTGAATCAGCCACAGGTTCTGAATAATGAGCCCAGTGGTGAAGTCCCTGCTCCTATGGAAATCAATGTTGGTTTAAATTGCAACGAGATTAGTGCAGTGCAGATTTCATTATGTACACATGCTCCTCTGCTGCTCCCGAGTCACACTGAAAGGCCAAACTCAAATTTCTAATTGATACAGTGATACATGCATATGTATCTGTAATGCCCCTCCACCGCAGGTACCGCAAGCTCACCAGGACCATGAATGAGACCATGAGCATAGTGAAGTTTTGAAAGTTTTATTACAAAAAAGTCCTTTAATAGGGCAGTGTCATGGATTTGAGCATGTTAGGGCTTTTTGTGCGTTTGATTCAATGTTATGCTGCATCGATAAATGCTCCTCCGCGCCATGGACCCGAGTGCAGAGGCTCAGCCCGGACAAGAGACACTAGAACCTGGATTGCAAGCCACAGATGCACTCATGATGTTTTTGTATTTATGTTTTGTTTTTAACACAAAAGACCGTTGTAGCCGTAGTGCAAACGAAACGTGTGGATGGCTCCCCCACCTGGGTCTGAGCGAGGCCCTGGTCTGTGTTCTGGCTGGTTTGACAAATCCTTCGACTGCAGCGTTACAGCCACGTAGCCTATTCTTCTTTTTACCGCACACATTTAAAAAAAATAATTTTATAAACTTTTTTTTTTAAATATTTAGACCTACAGCTTATTCAATAAAGCTAACTTTCATTAATATTATCTTGTATTTCATTTCGTAAATGACAGAATCTATAATCTGACAGATTCTATCATCTTCGTCATGCGCAAAAATATCATATTTGTCGTGCTGAAAACAATTATTCGTCATTCCCTGAGTTATTTTTAGCCATGTTTCGTGCGTGCGAGCCGTAAAACCTGTGGGTGAGGCCTCCTCATACATTGATATTTTTGGGCATTTCATTCAAATTACGCTATAGGATTTATCCGTGGCATTTACCATCAGCTGGTTGTGCGTACTGAAAGATCTGAGCGGAAAGCACAGGTTCATAAATGGCACGCGCACTCTGGCGTATTCGCAAATACACCTACGCATACACCATTTTTGTACGCAATGTTGATAAATGAGGGCCAATGAGATGAACAACATTAATGTGAGTGCCTATGGAGCCAACGGTTTTTTCTTCCAGTGCAGTCACCCTAAGTGAATAGGTTCTACCTTCTGCTGCTCTTTCATGTTTCACATTCTCGGCTTGATGTTTTTTTAGCTGAAAAAGGTATTGACATAATGCACTTGGCAGTCTCACTACATAAACCATGTTGTAACAGCAGGCACTGTCCAATTGGGGCTGATGGCATGATGACATTCTTTGGCAAGCGTATGTCCACTTTTCTCAGTCTACTACAGATTTAATGTAATGCATAAGCTTTTGTTGACTTTAGCCTTGTGTCTGTGAGTCCTCAATTTCAAGTGCAAAGGATACAGTGGGTTAATTGGCTTTTGTCACTAATGTGTGACATGGAGGCAGTGTGTACTGTGGAATCTAGCCTCAAGGGATCACAAGTTGTGGGGTGTTTCCACTGGCTGGCCCTACCCAGTCCAGTGCCTAGTCAACACGGTTAAGCCACCTTTTCACGGTTCTACCACTACTCGCCTTGTCACGGCCCAGTGCCCGGCGAGCTTTTCAACTGCCAACATGCACGTCCTATGGATTTGATATTTCACAACATCATACCGCTGTTCAAAAAGGTGATTTTGCCGATATCAGCATTTAGCTGCTGTTAGCGCAACTTTAGCTGGTGTTAGTATAACATTTGCATGTTGCTTACCTTCATAGTTTGTATTTTAGTTTCTTTCCTCCAGTATTTGCCATGGCACCTCTGAATGATTCCATAACCCCCACCTGAAGGCAGCATTTTGTCCTCATTCGCAGCTTATAAAACTTTTCCGGCCGTTCTGTTGTTGCATCAGTAATGTGTGCGCATCTGTGGGGTGTTCCCCACAACAACTGCAGGCCTTGTATAGTTGATTGATTGATTGATTGATTGATTGATTGATTGATTGATTGATTGATTGATTGATTGATTGATTGGAGTTATTATGTACATTATTTACATCATTTACACTTACATTGTCACAGGACAAAAAAAAAACTCAAAAGGAGTAGGCCGAAGCAAGAAAGCCTACCCCATATTCAAGACTGGAAACACAAACGTGTACTGGGTAGAGTCAAATACGTATTACCTTAAAACCCAACATTACTTTGGGTTTGAAGGAATTTTTAGATGATTAATATTTAACAAAATTGTTTTGTTTAGATGTTATGGTTTCTTTTCTTATCTTCAACTGTACATCGACCAATACAGTAGTGTGGGCAATATCTCGTCAGTGGAATGCGACTTTTGGTTTGACTTTTTTCACATAAATGTGAAACCTGGGTGTGAATTTAAAAAATGGATTGGGATTCACACCTCTCCAACCACATCTAGATCTAACACATGTTCGTCACGGGACAGGTGCTGTCTGCGCGGAATAGTCAACTCTTAGTGAAAGAGAACAAAAGATCGATCTCACACCCAACTCCAGGGTACCAGGAATGAGTCATGGGTTGCAAGGGCTAATTGCTTTAGGAAAAAAATAATCTCCATGACTCAAAATCAGAATCAGGATTGTTTTATTGGCCATTGTGAGTGAACAGGTTCACAACTAGGTTTTTTTCTTGTTTGTTTTTTCGATCAATCGTGGAACAGATTGAACCAGTTATATGATAGATAGATCAATAAATAAAGTTATTTATCACATAACTTAGATAAATAATAAACTATAAAAACGTAAAACTATAAGACTATAAGGGCCTGCCTAAAAAGATTAAATTTTTTAATTAAAGACAACAACAATTTGACGAGTGCGAGTGTGGACATATCACATCGTGCAATAGAGCCGTGCAAATGGCTGGAACAGGTTATTACATTCACGAGTCTGATAAAGAGTTATTGGGTCTTGTTTTTATGTGTCTGATGGCGGAGGGGAAAAAACAGTTCTTGTGGCGGGAGGTATGGGTCCAGATGGACCGTAGCCTTTTCTTACCACTGTAAAGGAAAAAACTGGAAAGTATTTGTGACCAGTCACTAGAACCAGGTACACAAGTCGGTTCTGGGGCATTTTGAGATTTTCACAGATTGTTAAAGTGTAGTCTCCAAGCTTTCCAACAATGTGTAACACATGGAAATCTGATAATATTTGGAGACGTAGCTGCGATTTGAAGTTAACAATTCCAAAAAGGCCAAAGGGCTGAAAAAGCTCTCCAAAGTTTTGGGCAGTTCTCACCTCTCTCTGCTGTTGAGAATAACAATAGGGCTCATTTACATCTCATTTAGATAAGCCATACCCCCGTAAAGCTCCCCACTCTCATGTCATGTTATGTGTATGTTGTTGCTATGTGTATGTTGGGCCATAGTGATGTAGATATTGGACATAGTGTAAGCAACTGTACAGACAATTCTTAAGAAATAGATCATCTAAAAATGAAATGAATTATAAGAGATACAAAAACAAATTGGTAACTATTAAGAGCTAGCAAGAAAGATTATTATACAAATCTGCTTGGAAGCAATAAAAACAAGATTACAGAAATATGGAAAGTATTAAATAGTCTAATTAAAAACACTAACCATAAACTGCCCTATAGATTACATTATCCATAATGATCCATAATGATGAAATAATAGAAGACATGAGTGAAGTTGTCAAGCAATTTAATAAGTTCTTTGTAAATATAGGACCCAATCTTGCAGAGAAAATCATCTCATCATCTTAGCAATGTGATCGTATGCATATGGCATTATTGTATTCATTAGGGATGGGAATTGATAAGATTTTATTGATATCAATGCCATCAATAATTTTACCTATTGTTTCGATTCTTTATCGATTCTCTTATTGATACCTGACTTGTCTGTGTGTTGGGGAAAAGCAAGGAATGAATGATAAACTCTATCAAAAAAGACACCTTGTTAGTTTTCCCAAGAAAAAATATTCATTAAATTAAGCAAGTTTCCAAATATACTGTGGCTCCCGCTGGCACTCAGCCTGCCTGGCATCCTCGAAAGTATAACTGTAACATTTGTACTTTTCAACAAGTGTCTGTAACTTGTAACAGACTGATGCTGTTTTGTAACACCTAAACAACAGGACTCGGTCTCAGCCCAAACCCTACAGATTTTCATCTATTTCTTCTTCATCAGATGCTACATTCTCCTTCCCCCTGTCCGTGTGAACTACTTCTGTTGCAGCCCGTTAGACCCCGCTCACAGTGTGCCCAGGGCGGGGACAGGCAGCCGCAGCCTCCACTCTGAGCCCCGGGCCTGAGCGGAGTCTGCCGAGGTGCGCTCAGACCGGGGACAGACAGTCTCGGACCCGGGCTCAGAGCACAGCGGCACGGGGAGACAGTAATGCACATACATTCTCATACACATGAGAATCTCATACACACCTATTGTGTGTCTCTGTGTGAGTTTGCCCTCTGCTCTCTTCCCCTCCCATGCTCTAGTCTGTATACGCCAGTCCCGTTCATTTTTGGACGGAATTAAAGTCCGCGGGGAAAAGAAAGCACTGTACGAACGCGCACCACATCACAAGAGAAAAGTAGCAAGAAAAATGACACAGAGGGCTGAAGGAGCACAGAACAGGCTGGCGCTTTACGCAGTCAGGCCCGGGGCTGAGAGAGAGGCGGCAGGGAGGACGGAGCGTCAGCCCGGGTCTGAGTGGGAGAGGCGGCAGGGAGGACGGAGCGGCAGCTAGGGCTGGGCTGACTACATTTATGGAGTAGTTTAAGTTTGTTGAGATCTTGATTTTGTGTAAATAGCAGGTTAATACCTCGTGATTACATGACTGTCTCCCATGCTAACGCACCACGTTAGCTAACAGCACAATAGCCCCATCAAACAACCATTAACACAGCAGCCACCAGCGATAAAAAAACAAACTTTCACTCACCTGTCTGAAGTAACCTTTGCGTGCCTTCTGCTCAGCAAACTCGTGGTAAATCCATTTTCCAGCGTAAGTAGCGGCAGCTTCTGAGAGCCACATAGCATTGCGTTGCATAGTCATGAAGCCACACAGACAAAGTCACGCCCCTACTGCAAGCTCCGAAACTAGTCGATTTGAACATAAAAGTTTACACTTTTAAATATACTAATACTGGTAGCTTAAACATGGTGAGGCTTCTTCATGACTTCAACTGAACGATTCTGCAAAAAAGTGAAAATCACCCATTTTCACCAAAAAAAGCTTTGTTTACGTTTTTTTCGAGACACGGGCTGCCGACTTGTGTCCCTGGAAACCAGGGCGGGTCACATTTGTCTTTGTCAAGAGTTTAATTTATTTACGCATGCGGAGAACCTACACACAGAAATCCCCATGGTAAGTTCGGCCTCCCAGGCTCCCGTATCAAGTACATGAAAATGAAGCACAGCAGGGAGATGGGAGGTGGCACAGTTCAGATGTAAATGCCAATGGGCGCCTCGGATGGTAATGTAAACATCACCTTTTGTGAGCAGGTCCTGTCTGGGGTGCTAATACAATCGAGAGATGGTTTTAGAGCAAGACCCTGGAAGGCCTTTGTTTCAAGGACAGGTCTTTGGCCTATTGTCTTAAGCGTGAAAAGAGGATCCTGTCAGGGATGCAGGGCGCCGGTAGCCTGGCTAACGCCAGACTAAAATCACAAGTGATATTTAGTCTGGGGACCACCAATTCATTTTCTCGTAGTAGAGGTGTGGTTTACGATTGTCCATAGCCTTTTATTGGGCGCTACGAATGTCTCTCATGCGTCTGCACGTAGCCATAGCCAATCGTATCATGGTATCAGATGACGTGTGACGTACCCGCTGTAAACTTTACTAAACTATTTAGAACACGTTCTAAAGCTTGATCGAAAGATGGCATCGCGTCTGCTGCTGTCATGTTGTTTCCGTAAAATTTTTTAATTTTTTTATCCCTAAACAAACTACAAGCTTCCATATATCAAATAGCGCGTCATCGTCTTACCGTCCCTCCTCGTTCTGTGATTGGTGCCCAAATCCATGGAAAAATGTCGGCCATGGTCCCCAGGCTGTTGTGAAGTTTGAAAAGATTCGAGCGCACACAGCAGTCTGGCGTTAGCCAGGCTAGGGCGCCGGCACTTTAGCCAGCAAACTCAACATGTCTTAGGCTGGTCTTTTGGGCATTGATTAAAGGCCCAGCCGTCCACCAGACGATAGGTTAGTTTGTGTATTTGCTGCGACTAGTTTTAGTTCATTAACTCTAAAAACTGTCACAACAGCCTCCTGCCTGAGGGGTGAATAGTCCGTGTCCAGGGGTGGGCCATATCATATCGCATATTGTTATTGCTATATAATGTTTTGATATTGTTGTAATTTTTTATATAGCTGTGGACACGGTATAGGCTGGAATTTTGAAGTAATTTGTCCGTTGTCAATTATATCGTCAAATATTATTGTTATCGTGATATTTCTTTTTTATATCGTGATAGAGATTTTAAGCCATATCGCCCTGCCCTAGCAATAAGCACAATATCCCCCTTTTTTTTTTAACATAACCCTTTCCCTTGCACACAAGATGTTTTGAGGTGATGGCTAACAGAATAGTTTATTTCAAAGCCTATTAAATATTTTTTGATATTGGAATAGAGATTTTCATCATAAATCTCTTGATACTCCAATATGGAATGAAAACGTATTTGTATAGTATAGCGCCTTTCACATGACACAAGGCACCCAAAGCTCCTCACACAGTAGGGGATTTATATGTCATTCAATCCACACATGGAGGTGGCAAGCTATGTAACCAGTTTCCTCTGGGGTAGTCTGACAGAAGCGCGACTGCACACTCTGTGTCAACGGTCCCTCAGTGACCACCACCATTCCTTCATGCATTCATACATCCTGGTCTATTGTACATGTTTTTAGTGGTGGGGAAGACCTGAGCACCCAGAGGACACCTGCACAGACACAAGAAGAACATACAAACTCAACACAGAAAGGCCCCCGATCTGCTTGCACAAATTGGCCATGCATCAGTGACTAAAATGTGAATGATGTCTTCCGTAGAGTACACCAACTTGTTTCGTCTCTGGTCCAATCCTACAGTCGTGTCTCACTTTATTTTGTCTGTTTTTTTTTTTCCCCCATGAGTCTTCACTGCTGCTGAGCGCTGCGTTGTTTTGTGGGATCCAGTGGAGCCTTTGTCTGGAGGCGAACGGCTCATCAGGCCTCTGTGCGGCTGATGTCATTTCCACTCACAAATTTGATTGTTGCAAAAACATGAAAACCATCACATCATGTCCCACATGGGGAGCACAAATGAATATTTCCTCTTCTAGTCACTGTGCAGCTTTTAAATAATATCGGAGCGAACAGTGTTCATGAAATAAATACTAGTACATGTATAGTCCTACAGCTTCTGTTTTTTATATTGTATTTAGGGCTTTTTGTTTCAATTCGATTTATGGTAATCCAAGAGCATTAACATTAGTATTAGTGACAGCTGTTTAAAATGATGGCTGAACAGACTGCAGTTGATAAAAAATGACTAAAAAGGATGTGACTTTGAAGCAGTTTTTGTGTTGCCTTCCGTGTGATGATGACAAAGTGAGCCTAGTGTTTCCTCTGTACCAGTGCTGCTGTACGTGTTAGGTTACATTCACGCACACAGGTGTTGTTTGCCTTTGGGAAGGTGAAAACAGAGCTGCTAATGAACCCACTGCAGATTTCACTCGGAGCAATCTGTCATCACCTCCAACGTCATCTAAACGCTATGGGAAATTACAAGTTCACACTCTGTGTCCATGTACTGGTAAAGTCAGTTTTGAAGAGCTGTAAATTAAAAGGGGGGAAATTATATGCAGAGCCTTTTAAAGCTTTTTACCACGTTACACTGCCTGACCAAATATAAACATAAAAAGTAGGTAATTCCTCCAGTATTTCAGCAGACCTTTAGCTTTGATTACAGCATGAATTCGTAGTAGAAAGTACAGATATTTGAGTTTTAATAGTAAGGAGTAAAATTAAAAAGTCGGCAGAAAAAATAACAATGAAATAATAATTGTTGATGTTATCATGTTTATTATTGATATTTGTTTTGTCATTATTGTTGTGTATTGTTTTAATTTTTTAAATTTGTATTTAATTTTTGTTTTGTTTTGTAAACATCTATAGTCTGGTCTGTCCCTTTTTTATGTTTCTTCCCTTTTTATCTTTTCTTTCCTTTCTCTTTCCTCTCCTATTCTCTCTGTCTCTCTCTCTCACCTGATCACTGGGCAGGGTGGTGGGAAAAAAGAAAAACCCAAAACATTGTAAATGAAAATGTACAAATCTATGATAACCACAAATAATAAAGAAATAATAAAAAAATAACGAGGAACTTGTACTTCCTTATTTCCCATCTCTGCTACGGAGGTGTATTCTCTGCTGTAAAGGGCCCGAATAACTTGGTCGGCTGTTTGCACAAAAGAAGCATGGATCTGTACATATACTGTGTGTGAGAAGAGCTGGAGAAGAGCTGAAGGGTGAAGGCATCAGTGTATATATATATAACAGTGTACTTTGTAGTCATGAAAAATTGCAACTTATTACTGTATTAAACCCGACCAGTGCGTTTCTAAATCAGATTTTGATTCCTGTGAAGCGGCTGTGGGGTTCAGTCCACTGTCATCAGTTTCCAAACAACACGGCGCCAGAGATTTCCTTTCTTCCTCATTCAACTGCAACATGTCCAACAGGCTCCCTCTTTTCCAGGGAGCATTTAACTGTCTCCTCCTTTCTGTCATGTCCAGACTCTACCCCCATCGTCTGTGCCACAAATCACATATTTATACCACTGCACTTAGTTAATCTGGGACACAGTGTGCTGGCCATATCTTATTAATTACTCACATAATTCTTGCTCTTTCTTCATGTGTAATTGTTGCAGGCTTATACTTAAGCATTATCTATTGCCGTTCACAATGCCATTAAAATGCAATCATATCTAATTTATGTGGGTGTAAAAGAAAGATGAAAGAAATGTATTTAAATAGAAATAAAAAAGACTATGCAATGTTTGCCTCCAGACAAATAGTTCAATATCTTGTAATGACTCAAACATCTTTTTTATTCAAACATTTACATGTTTACATTTTCCAGGGCATTAGGTTATCTAATCTTAGTACTGAGCTTCTCATTAAAGGAAGCTATCACAATTAGATGGTGCTAAATGCCATATCATAATCTTAGCCAAGGTTTACGAGTCAGAATTGTCTGAATTTTCAGACAATAGCGATATGAACAAAATCTTTATTAATGAAATCTTTATTAATGTAATTTAGAATTTACTTACAATTAAAAATGCAATTTGTGTGTATAGCCATATAGGAGAGTCTTAATTAATTTGACAGTCATACAAAATAAAGGAGATAAGATAACAGACACTGATTATATGTGCATATTTACTTCATATATAATTAGTGCTTCCCCCATAAAACCCCTCTTAAAGTTAAGTTAAAGCTGTAAACTAAACAGGTGAAAGCAGGGTGTAGCCCAGACGGTGCACTGTGTCCCTGTCCTAAGGATTGGCCCCATTCAGATCAAGGCCAACATTTGCCTATTACATCAACTGGGCTCTATACTAAAGGCCTATACTCTACAGACGCTTGTAATAAACCATGTGCAGAAATCAGAATCATCTTTATTGTCATTATGTATGACTACTCAACAACATTTGTGTAAGGCACAAGGTAGATGCAAAGTCTTACACTAAAACCCATTCAGCAGTGTCAGCAGTATACAGGCTACACAAAAACCCAACAACAACAACATGGTGTGCAATGTTTTGACAATGTGATCATTTATTTAAAGCCAGTGATTTTCAAACTGTACAGCTGGTACCACATGGGTCACTCCAAACAGAGCAGTCTCCTTAAGACCATTTATTCATGTTTTATTTTCTATCTTTTGAGTTCATCCTTGTTTTAGCCAATTTTAGACCTGGTACATCCCAAACTTGATCTGACCAGCTGGTTCCCAGTTATTCTTAGGTGAAAAAATACTTACATAAACCTTACAACATTTACCCTTCTTAATCAACCGTTTTGCTATAGCTTGCCAATCAAAATAATTCGACATTGACGTTTCATTTCTTTTGTCAAATGTCAGGCTCTATCACTTTGTCTGATCACAGAAGCCGGCACCAACTTTAAGAGAGGACATTTTGTGTCTATCCATTGTCAAAGCAAATCTCATTCAGTGTTTTCATTTCAAGCATGTTTGTTTCTTGAGGGGTTTCTAATTCCGACTCAATCGCTGAGATTCACTCTTGAGGCGATATAGTTCACGGAGGTTGCTGCTAATACACTCCACCTCCCATCTCCAGCTGCTAGCATTTTTTTCATGCATGAGTGTAGGCCATTGTAAACTGATGTATCTGTCATGGCTGCTTATAGACATATCAAGTGGAAGTCCTGTAAGCACATCCTGCGCAGAAGGCGCACAGTGCTATGATGGGGGAGTAAAGGAAACTACATGGACACGTAGAAAAGGTAAATACTGAGATCAAACAGTCGTACTGTATTATCCATCGCAAAGCCCTGGCCAGCAAGAGTGAGCCCTGAGTTGATGCTGTAAAAGTAATCAACTTTATTCACTCACGTCCACTCATCCGCAGACTTTTCCAAACGCTGTGTCAGGAGAGTGGCACCGAGCATAAACAGCCTCTGCTTCATATTAATAGGTGTATGCTGGCTTTCTTGTGGGAAAATAGTACTGAGACTTTATGAACTTCATAATGAGGTTTCTTAAAGAGCATCAGCATAGTCTCTCTCTCGTGTTTGAGGATGTTGAGTGGGTTGGCTGGTCTTGCGTATATATATATTTTTTTCTTTCTTTTTTTTTACAGAACTCAACAAGCTCAACCTGTCACTCCAAGGCAAAGAGTCACACATTCTCAACTGTACGACAAAGTGAAAGGGTTCACAAAGAAGCTTAAGCTATGGATCAAGAAATGTGATAAGATGGACATTAGCTGTTTCCCACTAATTGAAACTCATCTTGCCACCAGTGAGTTACCCAGGTGGGCAGTAGCCAACATAGTGAAAGCACATCTGTCCAATCTCAGCACTGATATCATTCAGTACTTCCAGGACATTGACAGAAATTCAGAGACTTGACTAGGTGAGGAATCTATTCATCATGAGTGAAAGCAGCAAAACAAATTCCTGCCGTGCTGCAGGAGCAGCTCATGGATTTATTTGACCATGGACTGAAGATGGTACACACTACAAAGACACTGACTGAGTTTTGATGGGATGTGGAGAAGGAATATGCAGATCTGGGAAAACGTGCACTGTCTGCTTTTTGGGTCTACCTGCTTGTGTGAAGTGACCTTCTCTGCTTTGACACACATCAAAACCAAACACAGAAATAAAGCTGTGGAGAGCAGCCTGATTACAGTAGTTGTCTCACTGTCCCCTGATATAAGTAAACTGATGGGAGAGAAACAAGCTTAAGCATCTCATCGAGTAAGAAAGTTAAGAATAATCATTATGTTAATAGGCCAATGTTCTGTTCTGTGTAAGCCATCATAATAAAGTATGCTTTATTAAGTATTTAACCCTTGTTGCAAATGAATGTGAATGTGTGTCTTTTTGATGCAAAATGTTTTCTTAAAAAAAACAATGATGTTACCGGTATGACTCATGATTTGACTCAGAACCCCACGGGGTACACAGGCCTTAAAAGGTTGGGAACCACCGCTTTAGATGACAGGAAAAGCTGGAGTCACGCACATGGAGCAGCTCATTTGGGATGGAGTTTAGGCACAGATTTGAGGAGGATCATTTGGCAAGGATTATGCTGCTTTTGTGAGGGGTAATGCAGTCAGGACAATGATGGTAACATGTTAGAATTTAATCTAATCACACAGGTGTGATTGTGAACATGGTGCTTTGTGCTGTGATGCGCAAAGGGTAAGAGGTTTGCAGAGATGAATTTTCCTTATGATATAGTGCTGGAGTTTGGGGACCGTCATAGCAGCTCCATTCTTCTGAATTAAAACCTCTTCCTGTCAATAAAAACATTCATGGATTTTGAGTTGTCTTGCAGCGCCAATTCTGGAGTCTCATTCAAATGAATGAGAGATTCTGCCCATCTGAGATTGACAAAAACTGGCAACTTTTCTGTCACATACTGCTGGACAAGTACAGTACATTGACCATACGTCGTCAGTTTATGATGGGCTTGGAGAGAGAATGTGTGGGATATAAAGAGGGTGCATGTCACTTCAACGATAGATATCTCAACAGTTTGATTGTTCACATTACCTGTTCCCAAAACTGTGCATGTTTGTCACTTTTTTCCCTCTTCTTCAATGCCCGTGAAAATCTTAAAATGCACTCACCATTTTGAAAATGTCCATCTGAGGTGCCTTGTTTATTGTCCCTCAGAAAGATGACAGATGAAAATCAGGAGTAGAGGGAAAGTGATGCAGGCGACAGCTTTGAGATCTCAGAGTGCACTGCAGTCAAACTGTACTTCTGAGGCACGCACCAGTGCACTGTGGGTAGTCAAGGTGGTGCTGCTGCATCACTTTGGTAGGAGGAGAGGAAAATGGCAAGAGATTAAGCTTAGAGGGCTGTGGAGCATTGTTCCCCCATACACTGGAGCAGGAACAGACTGAAAGAAATGGGTCTCTGTTGAGTCTGTGTTTTTTGTCAGGTGTGTTTCAGACACATGTGAGGCAGGCTCTAGCTAACACATTCAAACATGAAACACTGTGAAACAGGCTTACAATACAGCTCTGTGGGGTCCTTTCATGGGTCTATGCTTCTGCTGTCTCACACAGAGCATACTTATGGGCCAAAGGAAGTATGCAGCAAAATGACGCAAGTACTTTTTGTTTAATTACTATTCTTTTAGCAGTAGATTGATCGCTCAATTCACATTTACATTATTATAGACACAAGCTCGCCAAACGGTGCTTAATCATTTGCTTTATCATTTGTTCCTGTATGCAACCGTTGTCAAGTATTGAGCTCACCACAACCTCAACAACACTGTAAATAGTTGAACAGATTAGGCCCACATTTATAAGAAAATGTCCGCACAAAATGCCGCAAATTTCAAACGTGTCCAAAACTACACCCAGAGGCAGGAGTCCATGTAACCTGTTGTGTCTTAGTTTTTGGGATAAATTGTGATCTTTGAGGTTAAAATCTCTCTAAACGTTGCTAACGGAAACATTAAAAAAAAAGAAAAAGCATAGAAGCTGAAATATTGTTCTTAAATTTACTCAAATGTTGTTCCTAAATGTACTTTAATATTGTTCCTAAATTGACTGGTTGATTTTGTGTTCTGCCTGGCCACAGCAGTATATGACGCATAAAATGAAGCACTTACAAGTCAACAAACTCATGCTGGGATTTGGAAGAAGTAACATACAGTATAAAGTAAAAGAAAGACTTAAGTACAAACTTTACTGATCTGCAAGTAAAGTTGTCACAGTAATTCAATAATGTAATAAATTAAAATATCCTAAACCAAGTAATGAACAATGTTAGAAATAAAGCAGGACAATAGATTTGTAGCCTGTATTTATAGCCGCCCTCAGCTATTGCATTTTCCGTCCTGAAATTGCATTGCATCGCTAGATGCGCCACCTTTGAAATAGCGAGTCAAAGTTGTCCTGCAGAGACGAGTGGTCTGATCAGTATTGACAGTGATTGGTATCGGCCGATTAGAATTTTAGTAATCCGTGATCGACCTCAAAATCCTGATTAGTGTACAAAACTACAACATGCTGAATAATGACTCACCAAATAGGTTGTGAACCTGGACTCCACTTAATTGGGACTAAAGTTGGGCTGGTTCTAAATTAAAGCTTGCATAAGAACCAAGTTGAGAACCAATAGAGCACACTTTCTCCTATCTACATAATGTTATGTGATAAAATGCTCAATAAAGCCTCACAAAATGTTTACTGTTTTTACCTTCCACGTGACAACAGATTTGAGAAATGACTTTTTGATGTGTTTTTTCCTGTGTTCAGACCGTATAGGTCTACTACTCTATCCAGAGCCCACAGTATAAAAGCCTTCAGCCATGTTATTTGCACATCGACAGCTGTTTCAAGTCCAAGACGAGCCATTTGATTGGCTGTGCCTTTATTATCAGACCTCTTATATTGCCAAAATGGCATGCAGATTGAATGCTAACATCAAGATTTACTTTCTAAATAGATCAATATAAAAGCATTTTTTCGCTAAAATGAGATATGCTATCAGCACACCATCTCCTCTTGCACTAAATATTTCAGGAACAATAAACATGGGCTGCTGGATGTGCACCGAGATGGTCAGAGGAAGAAATGACAAGAAGGAGGAGGAGAAAAAAACAGATCTTCCAGTTCCAAGCTAGCAATGTGAAGCGGTTCACGCCCAAACTGGTTAATTCTGGCGAAGTTACTATTTTTAAACAATTTTCACATATTTATGCCACTGAAAGACACTGAGCATTTAGTATATCATTTTTTGATCAATTTAGGCTTTTAAGAGTGTATTCCTTTCTACCAACCAACATGACAAGTTCATCATTTGCAAAATATATTCTTGTTAATTCATTTAATATGAATAATTTTATTTATATACAGTTCTTTATTTATTATTAGTTTATTTATTTGTATATACCTCTAGTTACTATTACTTAATTGCACATTATCTTATATATTTTGCACCCCCTGTGGTTTTTTGAGAGCTGATGTAACAAGTGAATTAATCCGTTGTGATCAATGAAGTTCTATCTCATAAAAAGATACAGTATGAACAGAGGGTAATTCATACAAGATGTCTATTTATTTATTTCCTTTGTTTAAGCAGACACAAATATTCATTACAAATTTGTATTTACAATGTTGGCCTGAAAGTGCTTTGGACGCACTTAGAGGGACAGGGAAGGGGATACAAAATAAACAAATTCTATTGGCCTATAGGTGCCTTTAGGCCCTTTTCCAGTTTGATGCTAGTAGGAGGTGTGAGCGGATCAAACATCCATTTAACCTTGTATTGAGCTCACAGCAGGCTCTTCCTATTTTTCAGTCCAGCAGCTGTTCACTGGGATCTAACAATCAGTGTGGCACCGTTCGGGAAAGAGACAGGGAACTGGTGTGAACTGAAGGATAAAATATTGAGCATCATTAATACTTAATTTTATTTTCAGTCACGAACAGATAAAACTGAAGGGTGATTTAACGCAACATTAGCTATTCATTTTGTTTGTCACATCAAATCACCTTTTCCCCAAAGAAATATTAAAAAACAGGTTGCTTAGCCAGCCATTTTCAATTCCTAAATATTCAACTATAGTAACCTGCATACAAAGCAGCTTTAGCTTTATGCCGGCTGCCCTGCCCAGAGCAAGGGGGTGCTTTTGTGTCCCTCAATCAGGTCGTTTTCAGGCTGTAGTTAGGTCGATCTAAAGGGGCTATTGACCCAAGAGCGGCGCTTTTGTGTGCAGGCAGTCTCGGAGTGGCTTCACTCGTTCTCTAAGGCGGAGCGGTTGTGGTGTGAAGGCAGTCTGAAGGTGTGTTGGATATGTCAGCCCCACAGTAAGCATTTAGGAGAAAAATCTATCATCAGTCAACTCGATAATACTGCTTTCAATGTCTTTGCTTAGGGGTGAGCCGAGATACAAATCCCACGAGACGAGACACGAGGTTGAGTCCACGGGAATGAGACGATGTCATAATTTGCAATAATAAATAATATTTTGTTCTTCTGTTTCCTTTGTATGGAGCCATTGTATTGTAGCCTATTGTTTTTTACCATAATTTGTAAGGGATAATGCACAACGAGGTGTCCATTATCAGAAATAACTAGATGACGCGGAGGCGTGAACGGTTGCTTCCGCGGAGCAGCATCCAGAAAGAGTTTTTGTGTCTCGGTTTGTGGTGTGTGGCTCTGGAATGACATAAGTGAGGAGCTGACGTGGTGTCCAGAGTAGAAATGAGGCAATTTAAAAAGAAATATAAGGACGTGATACTGTCGCGATATATTGAGGGTGGACTCATAATTGAATACAGGTAACTGAAGAAAAACATGTTGATTACAGAATTTGTAAGACTGTTTTCATTCTAAGACTGTGTTGATGGATATGACTGTTTTGAATCTGATAATTCATATGAACTATGGAATTACTGTATTCCATAGTATTCCCTGTATTCAGGGATTTCTTTGTGATATGACTTAAAAAGAACAGCAGACAATAAATGACTATTGTTAGTGAAATAATGTGAAAGTTGTGCTATATGTACATATGTAGGTGTTTATGTATATATTAGGGTGCATCATTTGCCTTCATGTTTCAGATTATACCCTTCTTTATTTTGTTCCAATCAATGAATAAGACATCTTGCAAAATTTCAAGTAAATAAAATGACATTTATGGGGTCCACCTCATAGGTGTTTGAATGGCCAGATTTGACATAAAATATAAAATAATCGTGTTTTTACTGTTTTTTAAGTATTGTAATGTTACTTATCACAACATCTAATTGTCCTCAGATATGGTCTACTACTTATTTTAGAGTGGCTATAAAGTAAGATAAGACTTGTTACATTCAGCTCTCAGAAACACTCAGGGTGTGCAGGATAGACAGGAAATGTGCAAACAATTAAATAGTAAAAATGTTCAGCATTCAAAGCTACAGGTGAACATTAGTCAAAGCTAGATGTTTTCCCTACACTCAGATTAGCTAGTACAAGTAGGTACACACCTACACAGCATGTCAACAAACCATGTTTTTACTTAACTGCAAGCCACAGGATGTAAAAAAACTATAGGCCTATTTGGATTCTTCATTTCTAACATTTCTAACTGTAACATCAATGTGATGTGTTTTAAAATACGTCAATATGTGATAAGCTCAGCTTGTGTGTGCTTAGAAAAAACACATCACATGGGAGAGCCGTGTAGTAGCCAAGTTTCATTAAGATGTGGTTATAAATTCATGGTAGCAATGTGAGTGGTGAAAAGAACAGCTTAGAACAAAGTTAAAAGGCCAACTCAAGCTGATGCAAGAATGAAGCGAGCTCTGACTGAGGAGTGCATGTGTGTGTGCATGAAATAAAAGCCAAACAGACCAGTGTCGTTTTGGTTGGCTGGCGAAGGGGCTCTTGAAATCGTATGGAGTGCGCGGAGCGCACAAAACAATCGCGAAGCGCTCGCTTCCTCTCAAACATACACTAACGCACTCCTCCCGTCGTGCACGGCCTATGTTACTTCACTTTACCGGTGAAGTAACATAGACCTCATTATTTCCTCTCCAGCTGTTCGATAAACCCAAGAAATGCTCCTGATAAACTTGAATTAATCCATCCAAGGAAATAGAATCCACAAAGAATAAATTCCATAAACTCGATCCGTCCACTGCCGCAAAGTTTCCTCTTCCAACCAATCCAGGCTGCACTTCAGAGGTTCAGAGAGAGATGGACGCAAACGAAAAATAAGGATGATTGACATTTGTGGCCTCCAATCAATTGAATGAAGACGTGTCAGCCAGGCCATGGTCATGCCCTCATGCGCACGACCTGTGAGCGTGGCCACACCCACACTAACGGTATGAGATGGAGCATGATGAAAACGGTTTAGATGCGTTTTTTTTTTATATTTACAATTAATAATTAATACAAAAGCCAAACAAAATAATTGTTTAGAACACAATAAATAATGAGTAAATAAATAAAATAAATAATAAAGGTACAAATAGGCTAAGCCTATAAATTATGCAGAGTCAGAGAGTCAGAGCACAGAGTCACAGAGTCAGAGCAGAGAGTCAGAGCACAACATAAAATATATCCACAAAATTCCTGGGGGAGGACTGCCAGACCCCCCGTTATTTTGTGTAGTTACACGAACACAGCTGGGCTGAGCCCCCAATCTTTTCAAACTCTAAAATCGCCCCTGTTGTTACCCATAATGCAACGCAAAATTCAGTCACTCCCCCGCCCATCGGATGAAATTTTGGGAGAGTAGAACGCCCGAATTGTACAGAGCCCATAAAAGTCAATGGGCGACTGAGAGCCCGGGGTGTAGGAATGTGCGAGCACTTTCCGAAAATATGTAGGTTATGGTACCCGCGTAAGCGGGAACATTGTTTTTGTATGGGAATATTCTTCTTCTTCTTTTGCACGGTCACAATTTTCACCCAGTGAACATCGACGAAAGGTCACAGATTTTGGCCCGAAATTCAAACCCGATCTAACACAACTTTTGACTATTTCCAAATTTTGAAATTTTGAATATAGTGGCGCGATAGCGCCACCTCAGTTTTCTTAACATTGCGAGATAGGACTCGGGCAAAAATTAAGTTTGTCGTAGAATCATAAAAATCGGTACAGACAGGCATCATGACAAGTCCGCCATATATGTCGGCCATTTTGGATGACAGCCCGCGAAGCGGAAATCCGCCTTTATTTTTCACTTTGTACAAAATCTATCTCCCTCAAACCAGAACGAGCTAATTTTGGGTGGAAAATAATCTTGAGAATTAGAACTTTAACAGTGATCCAAATTACTTTTCTAAGTTTTAAGTTTTTAATGCGGCGAAGCCGCAAACTGTACAAAGTATTTTTCGCAAAAATATGGCTCCCATTCGCACATATGAAGCCCGATTTCGATCATTTTGTTATCAGTTGTTAAAGTCACAGTCCTAAACACTTTCATTTGGCAAAATTCAAATTGGGCACGATAGCGCCCCCTAGGAATTATATTGAGAGTACACATTTTAGTTGTATGAGCATTTAAATAATTTGGCACAAAATTCTATTTGGTCGTTCCGATCAGAAAAGTCAATCACACATCTATAATATAAACTGCAATCGCAGGATGGGCGGGGCTTAAGCTCCATAGGGCGCCGACATTTTTATTTCCCAGAACTGCGCGGGCGACCCCTACGTGACTGTCCCGCCTGCCGCGGGAATTGACCACAATGCATTGTACACTGCCGTCGGAGGAAAACCCAGCGTCACAACAACATGAGTGAATGAGATGCATTAATCCTCACACCATATACTCCGTCACCTAATAAAAAAGGGTATACCTTTAAGTCAAGACTGGTGGCTGGAAAAGTTAGGTAAATGTAGTTTAACTGTTAATGATGATTTATCCAAGGTTAGAAAACAGAATATCAGTACATATGCAAGAAAAAATATCAAGACAGCATAGCCAAAGAATGGTCAACAAATGCTCAACAGTCAACAGTAGCTCATAGTGTCACCTGATATTACTTTTTAAAAGTTTCTATCCTTTGTACTTGAAACCTGCCGTTGTTTGAATACATAGAGTTTCTGTCTTAGTTTCTCAAAGTAGCATATGATGTTGCACTGTCACAGAGGCCTTTGCTTTGTTCCTAGATGTCGCTTACATACCACACGATACGTCACAACAATCCTGGCAACATGGGCAACCCTAATTCTTTAAAATGCTTTAATTTAAGCAGTGAACCTGTAAAAAGAGTGTTGCTGCCAGTATTGCGGATTAGACGGGCTGCATGGCTGGAACCTAAGAGGATGTGGATTTTTGGGACAGTTTGCCCAGGGACACATTTAAAGCTTCTTTTAGCCTTCATCAATTTTCACCCACCAATTTTCACACATGAGCATAATTACATATTACACCTCCATTTCAGAAACATCAATGGCAACTGGGTCACTGCCTTGACACATTGAGAGCAAATAAAGGAAAAGATTGAATTGGTACTTTGAATTAATTGTGCTTAATTTAAACTTTGGGATAAAATGTAAGTCTCATTATAGTAGGCTATTGACTTTGACTGTCCTGACCCAAACTTGTGTTAAAAATCAGGCCCAATTATTCATGATGGGAGCTAATTGCCAGACCTCGTTTTTTGTATCGGCCCTATAGAGAGTCGTGATACAGTACATCTGTTTTTATACCACAGCCAATTATGAAGATTGATTTGTCAATTTGCAGCAACTGAACTGGGCTAATACTTTGTAGTAAGAAATAGAAATTACCTTCGAGACATGTGCCTGTGTGGCTTTTGTAGGTGTGTCTGGGATGTCCTCATACTACTCTTTTTTTTAAACCCCCATTTAAAATAAAAAATGAAGGTTATCATTTTTTGTTGCATGTATTTTTTAATTGTTGTCAGCTTTTTAATGTGATTAAAGTGGACATAGTATCATGCAATCATGCATATGGGGTTTAAAAATACGTTTTCATTTGAAAATGATTTGAAAATTTAATAGGTATGAAATACAGGCGCTAGAGCTGGAGCACACATAAACACACTTTAATCGGAAAATGGCTCAGAACCAATATAATGTTGGATTATGGACTTTAAATTAAATTAATATGCACAGTCTTGACCAAATATACAAAAGGTAAACAAATGAGTAAATGATGTGCTCTTGGACATTTCAAATGATCACAATCAATGACAATCTTTGTCTTTGAAACAATGTGGTGTTAACTTTCTTACAGTGAACTGAGTCTTTATTTTTAAATGCAAATCACGAATTGAATTACCATCCCAATATGTGTCAGGAAAATTATAATTAGACACCACCATTTTGTCCTACCAAAACTGATACATGTCAGAACCATCAAATAAAAAACTTAATTCCATATTTTCTCACCTACTGAGGTTTAATATCGCTCTTGATCTTACTTGTACTGGTTTTGTGTTGAATTGTCATCAACAATTGATTGAGCACAGAGGATTGACAGAATGGGGCCGATTATCTTTAGCCTCTGACCTTGCAGAAGTCAGAGGCCCCTTGTCCACTCATGTTTAATCTTTCCACTGTCCTAAACATCAAATTTCAGGTATTTGCAAATCTTGACAGTAAAAGACAAGTCACTGTGCCTCAAGCAGCTACAAATGCATCTTTCCGGAGTCTTCCAAACACATAGAGTGTCCTGCAGCTTCAAATCACCATTTTCTGCTCCATCAAGTTGATTTTCTATTTTTTACTAGTAGTGCTAGTACTACTAGTTATAGTACACGTACTATGTGCAGCATTTGCAACGTCATAATATATAATCATAATATACTGTATCAAACAATACCTGTACATGTTCAAATTCAAAGCAGAGTGCGGAGAAGTATAAAATTTGGCCCTATGGGGAGGATGTTGCTAAATCGCTGGATAGCACATGACTGTTTTTGTCAGTTTTGTCCTTAAAGCTACGATTGTGAATGCATGCTTAGGAGGAACTGTCTCTTGCAGATGGTGCCCAGGTTTCCTGGCGAGCGATGTCTGCCACCTCAGTTTGAGTTTGTTTACGTGTTTCTGTGCCCCTCTGTGTGCGGTCCTGTCTCTGCTCCTGCCTGTGTAAGCATAGGTTGCATACAGAATCTACAGTGGGGCTAAATCTGCATGAAGTGCTCCTAAAAAAGCATATTTACCATCGAGAAAGGTCTGGATATGCAAAATCAGCATTTACTCCCCGAGGTTTAGATACATCTCAAAGATACATTGTGTCTTTTTTCTAAATAAAAAATGTGGTGACCCATGTGACAATGCTGGGCTGGCTATGATATTTTTAACCACGCTGTTTTTGTGCGCAGCAGAATTAAAAGTTGAATCTTTGATTGATAAGCTCTGGAGCATGTGTTCCTCTCCGCATTCTTTTAAGGAACATGTTCTCTGGAAGGAGATTGAGCAGCCATGTTAATTTCACAGGCCACATGGGCTCATTACTATGAATTAGGGCTGATGAATTAATTACATAAGGTTTTGTGGAATTAAAAAATTAATCTAAATGAATAACACTTTACTTTAACGGCACAGACAAACTTGTTTATTGATACAGTTAAGCCGCCATAATTTAAAAAAAATAATAATAATTGAGTCCCATCAATAAAGCCCCTTTTCCACAGGCAGACACTACTCAGCCAACAACTGCGGTTGTGAAGTGTAGTGTAGTGGAAAAACAAGCGTGTACTGGGTATCGATACGTGCATGACGTATTAGATTGTGGCGTGTGCAATAGAGCCGTTCTGTGTGAAAAAGGAGCTTAACATCTCAGATTCAGGGTACAGCCTCCAAGAGATACAGTAAGAACCATATGTTTACATACACTTCATAAAAAGACACATTTGCATTTTTTTCTCACGGTCAGACATGAAATCAGAATGAACTTTTATATTTTTTAGGTCAATTAGAATTTTTTTAAATTTGTCAAATTTCAGAAAAGTGAGAGACAGATTTTTTTTTTTTACAATATTTCTTAATTACTTTTACAAAACCAAAAGTTTACATACATTTCATTAATATTTGGTAGCATTGCCTTTAAACTGTATATTTTAGATCAAATGTTTTGGATTTCCTTCCACAAGCTTCTCACAATAGTTGGCAGGAGTTTTGGTCCATTCCAGAACTGATGTAACTGAGCCAAATTTGTAGGCCACCTTACGAGCACATGCCTTTTCAGCTCTGCCCATACATTTTCAACTGGATTGAGATCAGGACCTTGTGATGGTCACTTCAAAACACTGACTTTGTTATCCTTAAGCCACTTTGTAACCAGTATTGGCAGTTTGCTTTGGGAATTGTCCATTTGGAAGACCCATTTGCACCCAAGCTTTAACTTCCTGGCTGATGTCTGTAGATGTTGCTCCAATATTTCCACATAGATTTCTTTCTTCATGATGTCATCTATTTTGTGAAGTGCACCAGTCCCTCCCACAGCAAAACAACCCCACAGCATGATGCTGCCACCCCGTATTTCACAGTTGGGATGGTGTTCTCAGGCTAGATTCCCCCTTTTTTCTCCAAACGCGATGATGGTCATTATGGCCAAAACAATATTTATGTTTTCCGTCAGACCACAGGATTTGTCTCCAAAAATGTAATTCTTTATCTTTTTTTATTTGCTAACTCCAATCTGTCTTTTTCATGTTTCTTTTGGAGTAAGAGCTTCTTCCTGGCAGAGTACCCTCTCAACCCATGTCGGTACAGTACTTGTTTCATTCTGGATAATAAACTCTTACCAGGTTCAGCATCTTCACCGGGTCTTTTGCATTTGTTCTTGGGTTGATATTCATATCTCAAACCACAACACGTTCATCTCTGGGACACAGAACTGAACTGTATGATGACTGTACGACTTTGTAAAAAGTAACAAAAGCATTCCAAAAAATTCTATCACTCATTTTTCTGGAATTTGACAAATAGAAATAATTTTTAAAATTCTAATTGACCTAAGAATAATAATAGTTAATTCTGATTTCATGTCAGACAGTGAGGGAAAAAAATGCAAATGTGTCTTTTTATGAAGTGTATTTAAACATATGGCTCTAACAGATGTGTGGAATCAAAGACTTCAGCTTTCCAAAGTCCTGCAGTCCCGGGGTGGAGATCCACACTTGAATTTCTCTTCAAGTCAGGGGCTACTCCCCATAGACTGGACCTCCATCACTGAGCACATCCGGTCTCCTGACATTAAGGAGGGCTTTGGATCAAGAGGCTTGGGCCGCAACAGTGAAAGAAATGACTGAGATGGGCAGAGATGAATCCTAAACCAAACAGTGCTGTGGAGAAATGTGCCCCTAACATTATAGCTAAAACAGCTGCATTTTGACACAGTCCGGACAGTGTGATAGCTTTAGATTAATGCTCCATATAGTATTACACTAGATGTGGCACACATCTGATTCAGGTGAGACGTCGTTGTCTCTTTTCATCTGCTTCACTGTGGGTTGGATTGGTCAGTGATTATTAGAGTTATTTATTTATTTATTTTTTATATTTTAGTTATGGTTTTCATTTTTAACAAACACAAATAACAAACAAAAACAAAAACCCTCTCTCTACAAGTCATTAAATAATGATTATTAGAGTTATTTATTTGAAAGCAGACAGAGCAATTTTATACAAGACTTTGTTCAAATATGCCAGATGAACCTACTGTATTCTTCATTCGCAGTCATTCGCAGTCCCAGGTAGAAACAGTGTAACAACTACACAGCCAAATCAATCCAGACCAAACCAATAGTGCAGGACTGCTTGTTTTATTTTGGGGCACATAGCGAGGTGCAATAATAACTGCAGCTTAAAGTCAATTGGGATGAAGCAATCTCCCTATTTGTGCTGCTATGTGAAATGTATTTCACATTTTGATGCCCAGCTCTTGATTTGCTAAATGATTTATAATTAGGATTTGAGAAAAATATGTCTTTGGCGCCCTTGACATAAATCATTTCTCCTGTTGTAAATATGTGTTCTATATGTGCCTCTGTGTCTGTCTATGTAACTTTGTATTTATCCATGTACAGCATCAATGTAAATATGTATGCATGTTTGTATCTATTCATCTACTGGGTAATGTGTAATTTTATGCAATGTGAATAGATGTCGCTCTGTATAGGTGTGTATGTATTTACTGTACACATATTTGCCATTGTATGTAGGCTATGTATCTACAGTATGGATGTATACTGTATTTAAGTCTGCATGTATGTAAATATGTATCTGAAGGGGCTTAAACAAATAAAAGTGATTGATCTATTGTGTAATGTGGCATTTTACTTGTGAAATTGTATGCTAGCATCTTGAAGTTATAAACAAATGACAGTATTGAGCTGTAAAATAAATAAATAAATACACAAAAAGTCAATAACACCACCAAGGTACGTGAATGTCTGAGGCCGCTACATCAACACTGTAACTTTTTTCCTCATGGGCAGACTCCTGAACACCATTTCATGGACAGATGCTATGACTCGCTCCAGTTCAATTCAGTTGTACACATGAGAAGCAATGTGAAAAGATGCTGCTTATAGCCAACATTCATACGTTGACTAGATATTGATATTACTGAATTAGCTCATCATTATCCTTTACCTTTCACACACAAATTGGATAGATGTCTTGGTGCCGCCCATAATATAGCAGCTGCCATTGGATTCTGAGCAATAATCAGAGGCTGTACAAAGTAGACCTGCACGGGACGGGAAATCCCGCGGGACTTGCAGGACCCAACAGAAATCTCACGGGAGCAGGCGGGATTCAAACTGCCCTGGGCGGGAGCGGCGGTCAGACCAAAACACGTCGGGTCCCGATTGTCCCGACATATCCCATATAAGAAAACAACAGGGTGTTAGACACACGTGGAGCGCAGCCTTTTTACACATCACCGCCAGTGAACACCGGGATGATGCAGAGATCCCCACTACAGCACCTTCACTGGCTGCATTTGCTCCACACTGACCAACCGGACTTACAGCTACACTCAAACCCGCCGTTATCTCCTGGCGCAGGTCAATTCAACACTTGTCAAAACCTCCCTCTGTCCGTGCACTGCACTTTGGATAAGCCATTAAACCAACGCACACCAAGACGCTTTGAAACGCACTTTCATCACATTTCTATAGAGAGGAGATGCGCGCCACGGAGGAAAACACAGGTTTTTACTCTTCTGCAGCAACACAGACGTCACTATGAGAATGAGGAGTCACATGCCGAGTTGGGGTGATTTGGGGGGGGGGGCTCTGAGCCTGTCGGACATATTGGCTGCGGATTGGGGGCACGCTCCCAGAATTTCACGCATTCCTCATATTCCAGAGCACTTTAAATTTTGTGCATTTACGTTTTCGGCGAGACAAAGACGGGTCTACGAATACGACAACGAAAAGACAGAAAGTAAAGCAATGCAAAGAGATAAGGCGAAAGAAAAGGGACCTTACAGGAACAAGCTCATACCAAGCGCAAAACAGCGGTATTTGGAGAAGCTTGCGGACATTCCAGACATCAACACACGAGCTCCCTGCAGCGGAGACCTGGACCATTTACCTCCGTGCACAAACATGGACACAGTAAACTACCTTGTATTTGGTGTAAGTTACTACACGATGCAGGAGTTTAAAAGCCACAAGTCTTTGGAAAGTTACGAGACTTTCTGCTGTGGCTGGGTGCAGGACTTGGCTCTACAAGCCTCCCGCTGGTGAAAACAGCGTTGTACTGGCAAAAGTAACTTTCTTCACATGCGTTTTAGTGTGTTGTGATTACATTGCATTTAGTGGACACTTCTTGACCAAAATGACAAAGTAATAAAGTGCGTGTTTCGTAAACACTACATTGTTACGAGATGTTCAATGTACACAAACGTTTCCAACATGTTTTGACAGGTCAGAGACTTGCGCTCCTTGATACTGTGTCCATTTCTGTAACATAAAAAACTGTATCCCATTGTTTCTACGTTTTCCATATCTATCGTGTGAGGTATTGGAGCAGTTTTTAACGCAGCAGTGACTTCCAGGCGGTAAAACAGTGCGGAATAGCAAGAACCTCCGCTACTACGGCGTTAACAACACACGTAAACAATGTGTATTGCCGCCGGAGCGCAGCCAATATGTCGGCGAGGGTGGGGTGGGGAGGGGGCTCTGTGCCGTGACGTCAACTCCTCATTCTCAATGGACTGTGACAAACAGACTGCTCTAAACTTTGTTGGGAGTTACAGAGCAGCAGCGGAAAAAGACAAACCATTGTCAGAACTCCACTCTGGGAAGGTAAGTGTTCCGTCGCCAACTCGTTGTTAACCTGCAAAAAAGAGCCACGTTTGCTCTCTCTGTTACAACACTGACCTAGGCTTTGCATTTAATGTTTGATAATGTGTTTAAAACGCTGCACGATTTGAGAAAAGCCTTTGAACTGCCGTTACGCAGCGCGCAGTGTGTTGGCATTTGGCACATGGCGCTCTGCGTCGTAGTGCGTACTCGGCGCTGGCCTTTAAAAAACTCGGGACTTGCCGGGACCCGGGAGATTTCCCCGGGCGGACAGGGGAGGACACTCCCGCGGGAGACTCGGGAGCGGGCAGGGGGCCGTCAGGAGCGGGCGGGAATGGGATTGAAATCCACTCCCGTGCAGGTCTACCTTGACTGCGACAGAAAGTTGCAAAGAGACAGGAGACTAAAATAAATATAATCATAGAGACATAAAACACAACTGACCACCTGACAAGTTAGCTCTCATGTGGCTTTAGCTTGAAAGCTTAATAATCGTTAAATTGAAAGCTTTCATCTGTAGCCTTTTGCTAATTACTTGATTTTTTAGAAACTAAAAATCACTAGTCACAAAAAATAAAATAAAATAAATAAAATAAAATACATTTGTAAAATTGTTTAACCTTCTTCATTTATTGTTTTTGAGTGAATGAAAACCACTGCAGGATGTTAAAGTTGATGTTCAGCAACAAGTTACAACGCCCCCTAGTGTAAAAAAGTGATGTGCCAACTTACACAGGTGACTAACAACCCCAGTCTCCCTTAATATATGAAGAACACTGGTAATATGCTTCAATTGCCGAGGTGTCCACTGAATACAAACCAATTTTACATTATGGATTGATAGACCTTCAAAAAGATCCATAATGCTCTCCGTATTTATCCTGGACTCAAATTGCAGCCAAACACATTGCGATAGTAAGTGATATGTGTCTGACAAGGTGAGAGTGGGACCTTGGTGTTTTATGACTGATACAGGACTATTTATGAACTCCACCTCTGAGTTAATAGAGCATTTTATAGGCTGAGTTTACACATAAATGGTAGGTATTTTGGGAGAAAAATTGTTATGTGGTTCATTCACATTTTGACGGCACACACAATGCTCTGTAAATTATTATAGTTCATAAGCTGAACTGTTCTAAATTTCACACAACATTGCCTCCTGTTTATATTTGATTAAATACTATACTAGGAGTTGATGTTGGATTGTTGGATTACAAAGCTATGTCGAAATAAACCTGTAATACCTGTATAAAAGAGAAATGGAACAAGCCTTTGCATTTGTCAAAGGTTGGTCCACAAAGACTTCAACCTTCTTATTATTCATGGCATTATTATATTTTTTTTAACTGTGTACTTCCCACATAGAAACGACTGCTAGAGTTGTGTTGTCTGTCATCAACCCTAGAAAAATGGGAACTGATCATTCACGTATTTGGCAAATTCCACATATTTCTTCTCAAGTCGCCTGATTTTACCTTTTGTATCTATGATCACGTTTATTTCAGCACAATCCCAGCTTTGTCCGACTCATTAATAAATAAATCAGTTTCCCTATAGATCGAAGAGCATGTTCCTCAAAATCCTCTGAGATGCTGCTTCACCTTTTTTATCTATCCTTTACTATTGGGTCCTACATATGACAAAAGGCACATACATATAGCACCATGGTAACTGATCACAAGTGGCCTTTCCTGCACATCCATGATGGATTGTCTTGCTTTACCCTCGAGTGGATTTGGACCTGTATTTTTGGGTTTGCTCCACAAAAGGGAGACCAGCCACCAGGGACAGTGCTGCCCATTCTAATCCTCCCAGTCCTAAATCTCTGCTCTGAATCCAGCCTCCAAGAACAATGCACCTCTGAGCTTTAGGGAGAAGCAGAGAAGATTCCAGGAGGCGGGCGAGAGCCGACATGGGAATTCATCACTGCAAAAGGGAGCTGTAATGTAATCGTGTACGAAAAAACTACATTTCACCATGAACGGATATTAAGCTGTGCTTTTTTGAACCAAAGTATTGTATTATTTATTTACATACACAAACACTTGGAGGCTGTACTGCCAGGTGTGAAAAACAGCACACCTAAACGAAGCACTGTTCAAAAGGATTTGAATTTAAGATAAGGATTAAAAAATGGGGCAGTTTAATTACTGCAGTGTATCATTCACAATAAGGAAAGACAGACAAGTGCAAAGCCAGTGACACTTTGTAGACACTAAACACAATATGATGGGACTAACAGTATGGATATTATGTAAATTATAAGCAGTTGATACAAGTAGCTTTGGGTGGTTGCCACATTTATTTCAGTTAATCTATTAACCAGACTTTTTTTATTTTTTCAAAATAGCACTGATGCAGCATCTCGAGTTTGTCCTGAATCAGGCCTCGAGCTGAAATGTGTTAGCAATGATTTTATCCAGTCTAGCCATGTGCTAATAAATGCTGTATATTAATTGTCAATTTAACAATTTTGTAAAACAAAATTGTAATTTTGTTTTGCTTTTATTCCCCCTTTTGAGCACCAAACTTTTCACATCCATGAAGCACTCTGGCCCACTAAATATTCCAACTGTACACAACTTCCATATCCTAGAATAGGACCATAGGATACCACAACCCTCACCAAACAAAATCGAATATCCTTAGTCCCCTTGTATCCTTTGTGTGACAAGAAAGAACTGATGAAGTAGTGACTGCTTTGAACATAAGAAAAACCCTCACAAATAAAAAGTGACCCAGAGTCGTCTGAAATGTTTTTAGTCCCGGCTCTTTTGCTCTGTTTAAAATCCATGTCCTTGAGTTTTCACGTCTCCTCCTCCAAAGCGCACCTTTATCTTTTATTCATGAAAAAATGAATTGCAGCTTTCCCAACCCAAATAATTACACAGCGAATATACAAGTCTTCTTTGTGTCAGTGTGTCCTCTGCATCACGGCATTGGATTGCTGTCCCCAAAAGATAGATGGATGGACAGATAGATAAATAGATGAATAAATACTTTATTGATCCCAAAGGAAATTGCATAGAAAAGGCCGGAGAGGATTTAGTAATTTATTAAAAAACCTGATAACCTGTTTATTGTCTTCCCTTGTTTCTCTCTTTTTGTATTTTGTAGGTGCAGAGGGAGTATGCAGCGGTTAGAGCACAATTGTTATATCAAATTTTATTTGCAAGGATTCGCCTTATATAAAACCCTATATATTCAGTTTCTCAGAAAACATGTGGTCTATTTCCAGGCAGAGTATGTGCTGCATATGATTTGGTTATTTAGTAATGAACTTGGTGAACTGTGGCTCTCCTCAAAGCTTCATTACTCCCAGCAGATCACAACTGTATTATAGCCCATCAAATCAGTGTAAATGCATGATGTATGTGCTCCCGCTATAGCATAGTCAGCTGTGAATATAACATTAATTTGCCTCATTTGGTGTTGGCTGGCAAGCACAAGCTCACACGTCTAGGAGGAAGGATGAGACAACTACAGCATTAGCATTTTTATTCTTTCCCATTTTGTAATTTTCCCTATAGGGCAAGGCAAGGCAACTTTATTTATACCGCGCATTTCGTACACAAGGCACCTCAATGCGCCTATAGGGGACACCACAACCATCCAAAAGCATTTTCACATCAAGCCGATAATCTGTCAAGAGAGAGCATAAATCCAGGCAGGTTTGTGTCGATGAAGGGTCATGTTTCCTTGGTGAGAACGTCATCATTGGATGTAGGAAGAGACTGTTGGAGCTCAGCAGAGCTATTCCTTGGCGATTCTGTTTGTAGAGTCTGCGTCACCTGTCGCTACACACGGAGAGCTGTTATGACCAGCTGGCCGCATTCCTACATTTGCAGACTATAATTCTTCTGTTATAACTTTCAGATATTGGGTATCTGTGATCTTACCTTTCTTTAGCAATGTAGAGATGAAACATAAGTTACATGCTTCTTTGGCTAACATCTGCAATAAACCAGTCGGTTTTATCCTTTGATAGATTTGGTAACTTTTGCGTTCAGGTTAATTGATAAAAGAGTGGGTGAAAAAAAAAGATTTAAGTGCATTTTGCTTTTACAGAATGCCTTTAGTCACAAGTGCTGCCTGCTGAATGAGAGGAAATGAGAAAACATCACCCTGCCCCCCAGTCAGTGACAGGGTGTTTGGTTGGTGTAAATCTACTTTAAACAGTCTGACACACATAGGATGGGCTACACTGAACAGGTAAACAATCGTAAGGAAGTTTCTGTTACCTATCTGTCCCTGCCCTGCACTCTGTAATTATGAACAAGGGCTATTCTTGTCAGGTCAGCCCCTTACTACCGATGTGCTTTTCTCTCCCCTTTGGTGACTGTGTGGCACTTGAGTAGAAACAAATGTACGAGCCCGTATATGTTGTGTTGGTTCTTCAGTGCTAGTTGGTGCAGGTTGTAGTTTAGGGTTAGTAGTGCATTTTTCCCAACCTGAATGTGCCCATAAACGCACCACCGAGAGGTGCCGTTCCCCCTCCCGCAGTGACGTCCGTCTCTCAATGATTACTAGATTTATTAAAGGTGTGCACGCCAGGCTGTTTCTCAGATCGCGGCTGTTGGCTCGCATTGGCGCGGCGTGTATAATTTACAACTTGAGAAGCCTTTATTGATTGCTGTATATTGTTTGTACTTTTGGGTTGTAGGTGGTTGAACAGAGCATGCTTGGGGGGACTGGTTGCTGCTGAAGGCACCCTTTCTGTGTGGAGTTTGCATGTTCTCCTCGTGTCTGCGTAGGTTTCCTCCGGGTCCTCCGGTTTCCCCTACTGCAAAAAAAACATGTATAATAGGTGAATCCTTGTCCACTGCTCCTTACGGGTTGCCCCAGCGGCATCGAAGGATGGGTCAAATGCAGAGGACAAATTTCCATACAGGGACAATAAAGTATACAAACAAACAAACAAACAAATACCAACTGTATTCACTGGACTTAAGCAATTTTTGTCATTTTAATACAGAGAATTGCTGCTCTAGATCTCTAAGTAAAGTATACTGTATATTTTATTGAAAACCTTAAATAAAATTGTGATTATATTTTTCCACTATTTCTGCCTTTCTTCATTTTTGACGCCAGACTTACCTGTTGCAATTTTAGAGGGAATCGAGCCACCCTCGGTTACATGTATAAGCGTAACATTGATAGTACATATCCACACAGACTCACACTGATTGTCAGTTGCACAGATTGTAACTTCACAAAAGCAGAGACTTGTTTGGACTGAAAGAGAAACTCAGAAAGTGGTGCCTTGACGTCTGGGCTTAAATCTGCCGTTTTTTATGCTTGCAGATATAGTCTTTATAACGTATCCTTGTACAAGACTGTAAAGCATGTGTGGCAGTATGCCTGCAGGCGGACACGGCCACTTGTAGTTTTGACGGTGATTGGCTGTTTATTATTTGTCCTCTTACTTCTTGTACGCCCAGTCTCCCGGTTGTGGTTGTTGCTCCTCGTGGCTCCATTTCAGATAGTATTCATATTGGTTGCTAAAGTTAAATAACTCAAGTTGATGCTAACTAGTTCCTATTATTTAGTTTGTCGCGGTGCAGCCATGGGCCCGCGCCAGTGGCGGCTGGGGGGGGGGGGGGGGGGGGGGTTTACCCTTAAAAACATTGTTTTTAAGGGTAATTGTTTTTAATTTCATTATTTTATGGAGAATATTATGAATAGACACAAGTAAACAATAAAGAAGCATGAAATGAATTTGTACTTTTGGAAAATCTTTTTTCTGACAATGAAATAAAAGATAATCACTCACTATATTTTAGTTTTGCACCACTAAGTACGAGATGATTTGTGTTTTGTACCAACAGAACCAGAACAAAGATTCCCTCTTTGATTTCATGTACAGTATTAGAGCCAGACCTGCTATATTTGCATTACGTGCCTCAGAGCCACAGGTCTAAACCATAGTTTAAACCATAGTTTAAACCTGTAAACTGTCAGACAAATGATCCGGTCAGAAATAACAGTCTCCGTACCTCTCCGTAGCACCTGAGCTCCTCCTCAATGAATGAATGAAAGATGTTCCCCTCACACCGTCCTCACGGTCCTGAATCTTCTCTCCATCAAATGTCCACATCCTGGGACATGACTGTCTGTCCAAGTCAGCGAGGGTTGTCCCAATGTTTTACGAAACAAGCAGTAGCTAAAGCAGACGAGCTAGTTAGCATCGTAATGCTACCTCCAGCAAAGTCCGTTTAGACGCGGCGTCCGACTGAAGAAAGTTGTCCAAAGTCTATTAGTTTGACAAAATCCTTTCATCTCCTCTCAGGCAACAACACGAAGCTTCTCCCGTCTCTCAGATAAGAAGTTTTTCCTCCCCTGACTTCGTACGTGAGCTCAGCGCTGCTATGCTGATACTCGTATATTGTTTACAGTCGAGCACCTCCGCCATTGACCGACACCGGGTAGCTACGCATGTGGGTCAAAAAAATGATTGACAGCGCCGTTGTCCAACTACATCAGACAAAAAAACACAGTAGCAAATATTAACTGGCTGCTAATCTAAGTGGGAGGAGGATAGTTAAGGAGGCCACTAAGAGAGAAGCCTGTAGTCACATGGTTTCCAAAAGTTCATGGACTTGTATTTACTTACAGCAGACAGATGAATCAGTGTAAAAAACCCTTTTAAAATAAATCTCCGAAAAGCATTTCTGCAAAATATAATGCCATATTTTGTATTATTGATATATGATAATAATAATCTTTTTGGAAACATTTTTAGGGAGGCCAGCGCCCCCTATGGACCAGCCGCCACCGGCCCGCGCTCTCTGTGTATACGACCATGCTGGTTGCTGAGCGGATTCGGCTGTAGTTTACTCGGACTAAGCTATGAAAGCCCCGGGAAATGCAAATGCCCCGCTCAGGTTGGTGGCATGGTTCCATTAATATTCTTGTAAGTTGTAGCCTTACTCGTGGTAGTGACGCATGTCTTTTTATCGGTTTTATCCTATGGCCAAGGAGGGTCGTCACTGCAGCCTGTCTTTTACCCTTTTTACTTCTACTTTTTTACTGCCTTCCAAAGAGCCTATGATGCTAAATGTGTCTGTATCTTTCTACACAAATGTGTATGTTAAATGGTTGCTCACATGAATACTGGGTATTTTTTACTTGAGCTGACCCCTTTGGGCCTGCGAATGTGCTTGCGTATTTCCACATAATGGCTCCATCGTGTAGTGAGGTCCCAGGAGAGTCTTGTTGATGGTTGTGGTTTGCTTTACTTAGCCCCCGTCTTCACACCACAGTGGAGGAGAGCCATTACTGTGTGATGTGCTAACACTGATGGGAGGAGGACAGCCATTATGTTGGCCAGATTATTCTCTCTCCAAAATGAGGGGATTGCCATCAGCACACGCACTTATTCATTAAACACATGAAATATGACCCAGGTTGTACCATGTGTGGCTGCGTGCATTCACGATGTGCCAGCCAATCCCCTGCATTGTTCCTTAAAGACTAAATGGACATGTTTACTTGGTAATGTGGTAATTTTTTTAATTACCATTTGATTCATCAGTGTAGTGAACCATAGTCAGGTAAAGGTGTACGTTATTGATCCCCATAGGGAAATTTGTTCTCTGCATTTGACCCATGCTTCAATGCCACTGGGGCAACCTGTAAGGAGCAGTGGCACCCAGGGACTCATCAAGATGTTGAGCCAGGCTAATGATCACCTTGCTGGATGATTGATCTACTGTGCATGTTTTAGTGGTAGGGCAAACTGTTGCACCCAGAGAAAACCTTCACAGACAAGCGGAGAACACAGAAAGGATCCGTCTGCCTGGAGATTGAACCTGGAACCTGCTTGCTGTGAAGTACGGGCGCTAACCGCTGCTCCAGCTTGCAGCCCTTTTGCACAATCGCCACAGTATTATTCAATAGAGACTATTCAACACACAATAGTTTATTTTTATGCTATTCTTCAAAATTATAATACATATTATTAGGCTATAAAAGGTCTAATTTAGTTCTATTTCAGTTTTTGTTTGCATTTTCAGCTTCACAAATATAGTTTACCACTACTGCGTGTGGAGTGAATTTAAATTGTCCCACGTAAAGCTCTTTGTAACCATGTCGCTATATAAAGGCGCTATGTAAATAAAGTCCTCCGATCATAAATGTTTGTTTTCAGAGTGATGCGCTCCATCAGGGATCTACTTCATTTTGATTTTGGCAGATCAACCCATGGGAAATCCTGAAAGCAAAGTCCAAGTGCTAATGCTGCTCTGATTAAAAATGAACCATTCCTCATATAGCATGTTCTTGCCTTTCATAGTAAAGGTGCCTTCACACCTAACGCGGATTACTGAATATTGTCAATGTGAAATGTGCCCACGAGTGGGTGATGACTTGGCAGGGGGCGGCGGTGCGGTGTGATCAGACCACAGTGCGCGTCTGCTGTTTACAGTGAGTGCATGCAGCGTTGGGAGAAAGGAGTCCAGGAGCACAACATTCAAGGAATAAAAAAAGGACACAGATCATTGAATTTGGAGCAACATAACCTCACCTCTACTACATCATAAAGACACAAGTGAATTGGTAACACCGTCTGAAAAGAGGAGGGAAAGCTTTTGACTATGCATCAGCTGTGGTTTGAAATGCCTTTCCCAAGCCCAGGCATTCGGATCAGAGGAATTATACCAATGGCCGCTGACTGCTCTGCTTTGTGACTACGACACTGGAGGCCGCCATTGCTCCGCTATTGCTGTAGTACCTCCATATGGCCGCTATTCCCCCATTGGAATGCATTGGACTTTAGACACGTTAAAAACAACTTTAATGCCCGGTGCCTAATGTTTTAGAAGTGGCTAGAGCTAGATATTCCTCCTGTGATTACGCTGGGTTAAAAACAATCTGGGGCACCGGGCTGGTTATGGTAGCATAAATTTTAGGAATCTCCTACTTAATGGGGGTCTGACTGTTGGCATTGGAGCTGCGCGAGCTACACGTCACGCAAGGGCCGAGTCTACAGTGAAGCTCCCGCCCTTATGCCCTTATTAGGAACATGCTTTGTCAGAGCTGGGGAGGAGGAGCCTGTAAATCCGCCATGATTTCCCCCTCGAACGTGGTCATTGTGGTAAACGGGGAGGAGTGAGGAATGACGGTCTATAATATGTCTATGAATTATATGCTTCAATAAACCTATGACAACACAGACGCAGTAAAGAATGCACTGGATTACAAACATGATTTAAATGGGATTTTATCATGACATGAGGTTGGACAGACAGGTACTGCACACTCCAAACTAACACATATTGAAATACTATCAGTAGAGGCAGGAGGGAGGAAAGTGGCGAGGTTTGCGTAAAGTGTCAGAGAAAAGTATTCCACCCGTCACCAAAGCACAAGCAAAGAATCAGGAAATCATTTTCATTCACATCTTAGTGCTTAGCAGTAACAGCGCCGTTTTTTTTTTAAAGGAGCTATATCATGCAAAATCAACTTTTTGGAGCTTTTAGCCATGTTGTTATGCTACTGTATTTCCTTATCAAAAACACTCCCAGAGCAGTTTTTGGCTTCATTCACGCAGTTCTAAGTAATCCTCCTGAATCCTGCTCTCTGAGCAGCTGTTCCGCCCTCTCCTGGTAAACGACTGAGCTGTTCAGTTGTGTCGTCACAAAGGAACAGAAGTGCTCTACGTCTGTAATGTAATGCCTTACGGCCTGATTTTAATTTATAAAACAGTTTTTTCATTATTTTTGCTGTAAGAGAGAAATAAATAAAAAACAAAAAAAGAACTCTCCGACGCGTCTGTGCTCTCCCACGAGGCTAATCAAACGCACCCACGGCCGGAGGATCCATGGATCCGAGCAGAAGTGTTGTTTTTGAAGACTGAGCTCTTTCTAACCTACTCTGGACACCGCCTGTTCTTTTTTCTTACCGAACGATAATGTCACGGATGCGCGTTTGGCTGCGAGAGGAACAGGACTATTCAACCTTCCTAAAGAAGAGTGCACTCGGCAGAAGTTGGAATTTCTTTCCGGGATTAAGCTAGCTACTATATCAACCAACCTGATGGATGCTTGGTAAACCTTGGCCAGAATCAAAGTGGATTAACTTTTATAACCAATGCGTGTCCCATAACCCGATGGGGAAGCCAGACTGAGCGGTGAGTCAATCAAAACGTGTGTTAGCATGTGTGTTAGCCATTTATGAAACTGCGTTGCACATGTCAACTCCTTATAACTGCATTATGTGAAGCAACTTCACTTTTTGCAGCGATATTTATATTTATAATACTGCAAATGTGGAATGAGCGGAGAGAGGGGCGGAGTTAACTGAATCGAAGCGTCTTGTCTTCCGGGTAGGGAAAATACCCCCCAAAAATACTTATATGTCTCTCAAAAATGAGTACTCCATAGTGATAGAGGTACAATACAGTATATCATATATATGCCTATACGTTACTTTGGAATGGCTAAAATAGCATGATACAGGTCCTTTAACAGCAGTGGCTCCTCCTGAAGTGAACACATGCGAGCGACTGATTGCAAGCCTTTCAAGCGACCTAATAGAAGCGGCAGCGCGACTCGTCCGGTAGAGGTGTGCCCGCGCCTTTTAGATCTCCTTCCACCGTGTTTTCTGCCTGTACAGCTTATTTCCCCACTGTCTTCTTGTGGGCCCTTTAGCTTACCTTCACCCCCATTCCCCAGCCTTGACCCACAATCTCTGCTTTAAGAAAATGTGAGCAGTGATTAATGCTGCAGGGAGGTGGAGACCTGGGCTGAGCCATCGCTGGGACTCATCTCTGTGTTCAGGTCTGTAGGGGCTTATGGCTGACTGCTGCATGCAAACTCAAATCTATTTCAGTCTCCAGTTTATGTCCATTTCTCAATTTGATGCAGTGCAGGTATATCACCAAAGGTTGGCAGGATGGTGTGCAACGTACAGTGTATATTAACCTAGTTTTATTTCACACACAAAAAAGTCAACGTTTATGAGTGATGCTATCCCTAGGAAAGAAGCAATTTGACACTATTTGGTGAGAAGAATTGCGTTCACATGACATGTAATTTAATTTATATAGTTTATTTCAATGATCAAGAGCAATCATGAATAAAACAAGAACTAGGTTGCATTCACATGGCATCACAACAATCAAGACACTATATTTTCGAATTTCGAATAGTATAGGGCAGACATGTGGGGCCGGCAGCCCGAGGAAACTCTCTTCTGGCAGCAGACTCCTAAAAATTGTCTCTTTTAATGCATAGTATAGGACACTTAACAAATGATGGTCCGGTTGCTCGGGGCTGCTCCCCTCTGGCAGCTGGTCCAGTCACAGAAAAGAAGAAAAAGAAAGAAAAGCCCCGAATCCCTTTTAACACATATCAGTAAGACCATTCTTGTTATCATGAACATCAATCAGTCTGCGATTACTGTACCTTTCATGAATAAATGTGGAGTATTTTATGTACCATTCAAACACTTTGATACAGAGTAATGTTATATGGGTTGTAATGGTGATGGTGAACAACGATAATGCCAACATGGTAATGAATTCTGTATGGGAGACAGAAATAATACACTGGTTGTAGCGTGTGAGATACTGTGTATGTTGAGCGTGTGAGATACTGTGAATGTTGACCTGGTATAATGCAGTGTCGCATTTGTTAATATGTAACCAACTCGGTTGATAGTTGTTTGTAAAATGGCAAGAAATATGCACTGTTGTCAGTCATTGTTATAGTTATTGTTATTGAAGTTTATGAACAGGGGTGGGAGTCAATAAGCTTGTCTTCTTCCCACTCCTTTTCGAGCTGTAATGTAAATTATTTTTCTTTTTCTTTTATTATGTATATATATATTTCTGTTTTTTCTTTCTTCTTTAGCTCGAAATAAAATATTCAAATCAAATCAAATCAAAAGAATTGAGGTGGTGGACAGCTATATGAATCCCATAGCAGTAACTACAATAACTGTCAAAATACTGGGAAAATATATCTAGTGTTAATTTGAAAAATAAATCCTGTATTTTGAAAAATTCCATTAGTTTTATTACGTAATTCACAACTTCCACCCATCTTTTTGAGCTTTGCCTGGGGTTGGGTTACTGAGAGAACAGTCTTAGACCTCCCCCCATGTTTTCTGCGCGTTTATGACCCTGCTCTGCGTAAACACATTGCCTTTTTGACGCGTTTTGACATAGATTCATTGAAGGTGAATTGTACGGCCACTGAGCTGTGTGTAATGCGTGCTAGAGGCAATGCATAAGACACATTCCTCAAAATGGAACCAATCCTATTTTTCCACGCGTGGGTTAATTGTTGTGGGATATGTGGCCAGTGTGTTTTGGTCCTTTAAACAGCGATGCTCATTGCCTCCAGCTATTAGTATCCCAAGGCATGCTCAGGCCAGCCTAAAGACATAGTCCCTTCAGTGTGCCTGAGGTTTTTCTTGGGACACCCTCCCAATGGGACATGCCTAGAATGCGACCTCAGTGTCTTCTCTCGAAGTGATGGAGCACTATTTCACGCTCTTCCAGGAGAGATTTTGAGTTCTACCAAATTAAAATACAGTAATTAAACCAATAAAATATTGGTAATTGTTTTTGCGCATTGCCAACTCAGAGTCACAGAGTCAAAGTCACAAAACAAAGATAATGTTGCTCGATACTGAATGAGCTTTGTTGTTTTAATGGTCAGCAATGTATTTTTTTTCTATTAGCCTATAATAGCTAATACTAAATGGCACTACAAGTATTTGTAGAAAATTTAACTTTTTTTTTTTTAAGTAGTGCATAGAGCACTGCTCTCCATTCCACTTAATAGCTTTGCAGCTCGACATTACATCATTTATTTTCTGTGCAATTGTCACTTAGAAACTACTCATTAGTTTGAGCTGTTGTGCCAAGGATTTACGCGACGGATCTGGCCATTTTTTCCCTCCTGTCTCCGTAGTAACAGTATGAATGTGTTTCGGTGTGTCAGCTGCATGTCCTCACTGCTCTGTCTGCTGCATGATTATTGAGGAGGTTGCCGAGTCCCAAAGCTTCTTCAGTGCCATGAACTGGGTCATTTGTTCAAACAGAATTGACGGGATAAGAAGGGCGAAGGCTGAGAGTCTTTAGATGAGAAGGATGTTCAGACAAACAATAAATGTAACCAAAAAGAGGCCTCTTTCTGTTTTTGATATTTCGTGGTCATGTGACCATTGGAACAAAGTGACATATGTCTCGACTGCAACGGAATTTACAGCTCAGTCTGTCCTGGGAGGTAGTCAACTGTTCATTTATCTTCATTTACATAATCAAAAGCAACTGGTTGGCAGTGGTCAATGAGAACCTTTCTTTTCTAATTGACCTATTTGTTTTCTAACGTTTGTGTATCTTAAACTTTTGCACATTTATGATTTAGTCCCACAAGTGGCACAGAGCCATTTGCTATTATAGTAAAGGCTGACTGCATTTTACAATTTTATTAAGTACTGGGGCAGTGCATTGTTTAATAGTTCATAAAGAAATGCGGCCCATTTTTAAAATTAATTTCAGTGACACATCGCTGCAGTGACAGTCTCCTCATCATGCCTGTGGGTTGGTCCTGGCTGTTATTGATAAAGGATGCAAATGCTTGTGTAACTGAGTGCTATGGTAGGAGATGGAAATTTAATATTACTACATTAAAATTAAGTTGTTGCCACAACACCACTGGACTATTATAATCCAGAAAATAACCTTTCACATAAAGGACACAGGTTCGACCCATTGAGGAGAGGCATGATCAGTTAAGTAATCATTTATTCAATATGTCTTTGTTTTAATTTCTCAAGCTCATTAGTTGCATGAACATAAATATTTTAAATAAGGGGCAGTAGTGCTGGGCGATATGGAAAAAACTTATATCACGATATGGATTATTTTATATCACGATAACGATACATATCACGATATACCACAATAAAGTCAGTTTTCAGTTATTCTTTGAAAAGTTTGACAATATCATTGCTTACTTTTTTCAACTTTATTTTGAAGCAGTGGTTTTGCTATGGATAATTTATATAGCATATATTGTCAATATCAAGAAAAATGTGAGACTGCAGGTTAAACATGATCTGACCAGAGTCAACACGAATTTAACAACAGAAATGTGTAAACTCGTGCGTAGAGAACGACTTACTCAGAGCATCATCTGCTCCTCAATATCAAGGCTCATATTACACTAAAACAAATGTAAATTGGAGCTTATTATCGCCATTTCTCAACTTTAATGTAATGTTTAAGAAACAGTGGGCGAGCAGTTTGTATTGTACGTCTTTAGCTGCTCTACGCGCTGCCCGATCCGTGTCTTACCTCCTGCACCACGCCTCTCCTCTCTTCTCTCTCGTGTGTTTAATCCAGATCCACGCGCTAAAAAGATCCATCACTAAAAAGCTGTTTAGTTGCCGTGCGTAAAGCAGAGTGAAACCACGCGGTGTTTAACAGGGAGAGAGAGCCCCGCGTGTACGTCCATTAGATGTCGCCGTTGCTACAGCAGGTGTGGCGGCGGACAGAGATATCGTAAAGCAGGGTGGTGTCGCAAAACCACAAGGCAGAGTTTCTTTGCGAAAAAGTTCTTTTTATTCTTGTTTATAATCACTTAATATAAACTTAGACGATGTATAGTGACAAGACAACACTAATACATTCTTGTGGCCTATTTAATGAAATATTTGCTTTAATAATTGATTAAATTAGGTTAGAAACGATAGAAACGATAGAAGAGAAATGGCACGATAGGCACTTTTCTATCATCCCCACGATATGTATCGTCATATCGCCCAGCACTAAGGGGCAGATGTCATGACCCATGTCATGAGCACAGAAAACAGTCCACTTTGAACAGTTCACATCCACATGTTGACATAGGCAACAGACATAGCCAAGGAGCAAGAAGGAAAGCCAGGCGGAAAGCAATGCGGCTGCGTACTGCGTTCCTGCCACTGGTGGAACCTGCGTCCGTGAGGTTCCACCAGTGGCACTTTAGGAGATAGATCACACAGTTCTAATGAGCAACCGTGCACCGTCGGGCCCAAACGCCACACTAATGACCCAATGCAGGACAGCGGACTCCCAGCCAAACCAAAGCCACCACACACCATGGCGCTACATACAGTCATCAGCGCATCGCGAGGCTCAGCCACATCGCAGCGACTCTGGCAGCAAGACGGATGACGGACCGAGCGCTCACAGGAACAGAGACGGAAGTGTGCAATTCAGGGAAAGAATCAAGAGAAACCTTGGGCTTTTATAATCTAAGGGTGGTGCCACCTGCTGACAACTCCATCCTACTACATTCGCAGCTGTTTATTGATTAATTTGATATAAAAAGCATTGAAAATGACCCAGAAAATGAAGACCAAGCAAATACAGTACTCCCATTCAACGTCAGCATGGCAAGGTACACTTTTCGATTATATGTGAAAATATTGTACTGAGTTACTTTTGCCTCTGATTTTGGCATATACTAGTTACTAGAATATAAGGATACTTGAATTTTGTTTTGAAATTTGAAGGTGAAATTCAGTCCTAATTGTGACATGAATATATAACGATTTAGAGCAGGTTCTTGTTTTTAATCCATGGCCAGATTGTGACTTTTTTGTTTTACTTGGCGAAACAGCGCTTCAATCCCACTTGCTCCTCATTTTATGCCTGCACCAAAGACAAAATGCTTAAATGGATTAGTGTTGCTGTTAAATTGCCATTGTCCCCAGTCAATGGCTTTGGTTATGTGTTGTGTCTTACAGCCTTGCAGCGCGTATGTGTCAAAAACATTCTGTTATCTTGAAAACAGAAACACACCACCGCTCTATGTAGCAAAGGAATGAATAGAAACCTAAATTACTTCTGAAATTTCTGAGAGTTTGTACTCCTCTCAGTGCAACCACAGTTTTCACTGGGTTGTGGAGCTTGCACATAATCACTGTTGATGAAATAGTTTTTCATAATTAACCTAAGATTAATGCTTGAATAAAGAGATTTATGTGAGGAAAACCTGTATTTTCATCTGAAATATTCTAAAACAGTGCCAAACTGCAAATTGTTATTACCATAAGTTGAAATCATAATATTTTTTTGGGGGGGGGCTCACGCCTTATCACGAAATGTTGAAGGTGGGTCCTGAACACCAGTTGAGAACCACTGAGCTAGACTACACCCTTTTCCTCTGTGTCACAACACGGCCTGACCTTATCTCCACGAGTTAAGATGGCTGTGATTTATAAGTGGATTAACCAATCAGAGAAAACGCATGGTCCATTTATAAACATGTGATGCCTTTTATGCAAGATACTCTACACAGGGTGTCAAGCTGATTTGGAGTGGGTGCCAAAAAGGTAAACATAGTGTTCGTCGGGGGCCTAAAGAGACTAAGCTTGAGTAATTAATCATTTGACTACTTATTTATAATTTGCACATTACCTAGTCACATTTTTTAAGATTCCAGGGGTTTGCATCTGGCCTATTTGTTGTACTTTGATAAGTTAGAAATTCTCAAAAACTCATAAGCCACAAATTAGCTAATAATGGATTCATGTATTGCTAATAATGACCTTCACATCAGACTGGGTTTTTCAGATCAGTCTCACTTTATGTACTGTGACAGTGGTTCACGTGCAGCTGTTTTTAAGTTGATTGCATTTCGATTATCTTTACTCTTCCACAGGACTCATCAGTGTGCCCAAACAGCAACATAATAAAAAGTGTCCTGTTGTTTCTGAGCATAACACTGTGCACTCACTGTTGCGAGCAAATAAGCGCAATGCACAGTCCACTGTGCACGTCACTGTTAAGACATGACGCATATAAACAGTGCTTAAACTCACAATGTTTGCTTGTAATAAATAGCTGAACAAAGAAAGTTTCACCCCTCGCGTTCTGACATTCTCCCACCTGTCTCAAAAGCTCTCTTGGTCCGCTGGCCCTCTTCTTTGTTGAAAAAAGTTTTAAAAGCCCTTGAAAAAGCGCTTTGTCTTCTCCTGCATTTGTTTAGTTACACACCACCTGTCCGTCCATGGGAGTGGATCTCTCCTTCTGTGATTCTCCCCGAGGTTTGTTATTTCTCCCACTGGGCTTTTGAGTTTTTCCTTGCCAAGTCGGAGAGTGTGGCAGGGGACACCCATGCGGTCTGTTACCACTTGCTGCCGACTCATAATTGGACTTTATGTGTGCCTGGACACATCATTTGCCTGAACTTTACATTGTCTTGTTTATTGTTTTGTTTCATTGCTTTAATGTTTGGTGCAGCCCTGTGAGGCAACTCCTGTTGTGATATTGGGCTATACAAAATTATTGATTGATTGATTGAGTGTCTGCAGGGCCTTATGGGAAATACAGTTCATCATCTCGGGGCCAACAGATATTATCTGCTCACATTATGTTTAACACATTTGCTTCTGACTCTAAACTGGAAGATTACCCGGCTGCAGTTTGATAGATGATGGTATCAGGGTAGTAATTATATTATAGATTTAATATGTTTATTTGGATAGGGAAGTAATTATAGTCGTGGCTGCAGTCGCACTAGTCATAAGAGTCTCAGTGGTGCTGGTAGCAGTAAGTGCTTGTACAACACATTTCTAATGACAGACTTATTCAGAATCAAAATCAGAATTGTATTTATTGCCATGGTTATGAACAGGCTCACAACTAGGATTTTTTCCCTGTTGATAGTGCAACATGAAACATAAACATAATAGGTAGATAGATAAATACTTTATTGATCCGAAGGGATATTCATGTTTCAGCAGAAGCATTATGAAAATAATAATAATATAACTCATAACTTAAATAATATTAAACTATATGAAAACTTAAAACTATAAGACTATAAGATAAGACTATAAGATTGAATTTAAACTATGGTAAAGACAACAGCTATTTGACATAGAACAACAGTGTGAGTGTATTCACAAATGTGCAGGTGCATTAAGTGTTAGCAGCAGATATGAGTGTGGACATGCCAAATAGTGCAATAGAGCTGTGCAAATGGCTGGAACAGGTTATTATGTTCATGAGTTTAAGAAAAAGCTATTGGGTCCTGTTATCGTTCATGAGTCTGATGGCGGAGGGGAAAAAACTGTTCATATGGCAGGAGGTATGGGTCTGAATGGACCATAGCCTCCTGCCTGAGGGGAGAGGGGTGAATAGTTCGTGTCCAGGGTGAGCACGGTCAGCTGCGGTCCGACCTACATGCCTGTGGGTCCTGGAGGTGTACTGTATATTACTGCAATTGACACTGAATGTAGCCTGGCTCGAGACTCCTGCCACCCATCACACAATGTGGTTAGTTGTGAAATTAGGTAGTATACTCAGAGAAATGTTATAAGTGCATTGACAGCTAAGAGTTTTTATGTTTTATGATGGGAGTTGTAAACATAAACGTGAATGCGAACCATCTCAACACTTGGTTTATAGTCTTTATTGCAGAAATGTGCGCATCATGTACCTGGCCAATGTGTTTTCAGTTAACACCCGACAAAAATTACATCCATGCACGCATCCACACCTTCACAAAAACAGAAAGTGTGAGGAAGAGAAAAGTGTTTGGCGAAGAGAGGGTGTGGAGGGAAACTGCGACACAAGGAGAAGAGGAGGGTTCCAGCCGCTCACACCACCAGCAACGTTCCCTACAGAGAGAGTGAAGGAAATTACCCAGATATAAAAAAAAAAAAAGCAGACTCTGAGCCATTCAGGGAACAAGTTGCTGATAGGACAGTTAGTGGGTGGTCAGTTGCGTTCAGTCCACTGTATGAAATTACATTACATTTGTCAACTTCCCGTCAATTTATATCAGGAACCTCAACAGCAGTTTATTTTTTCATTAATATCTTGTAAAGCATCTCTGTTGCGAGCACTAGACTTGGGCCAATGACGTGATCTTTGAGTGGGTGTGGCTTCTTCTTGGCCGTTGATCAGTCAGACGGGAGGGCAGGTGTTGGACAGGACTGGCACGATATTACATGGAGAAGGCCCAGAGCTGGAGAGAGACAGATGGATGGATATAAGACATCAGCTTGGGGCGGATTGTATTTCTGGATTTAGCTGCCGGAAAAACTAACTGCATGCACATTCATTGCGCAAGTGAGTTTTTTGACCATATTGTTATGTTTTTTTTTTTTCTTCAACTCCAAACTGTGTAAAACTGAAAGGCTGTTGGATTGAAGTGCCCCAGGTGATGGTGATGTTTGTAATGAGAAGAAGTGTTGTTAAAGCTGGTCCATGCTCTGAATCCCATGTGCAGAATTATTATGTAGCCATTATACCGCACACATAATGGAAAGGAAGAGACATCTGAAAAATTCTGAAAAGTCACGAATTGTTAATAGCTGGTCAGAGGGATGCTGCACTCTTTTGGTGCAAAAGACACAAAGTAATGTCAATGACTGAAGAGAAATCAAGCATAAAGCCGTCAGGAATCCATTAGCTACCATTATCATCAACTATAACAGACCTGAAGCGTCCATAAGTCCAAGTATTCTGATCAGGTCAGTCAGTAAAACCTGTGGAACTCTGTCTTTAGATCATTCCCAACTCAGTCAAAACATTTTAGCGTGACATAGATCTACATAACTAAAGGTGTGGGACATATGGACGGTGTTGGGCAAGTTATTTACTACTTACTAAAACTGTAATATATTCTGTATTAGTAGTTATAGCTATAAAAATGTAATATGTTTATATTACACAGTACTGTTTCAAAAATGAAGATGAGTTACCCTACTCTGAGTTACTTTTGAGTTACTTTTGGCAAAATACAAACCGAAAATAGTAATAATTCCACCGAGCAAAACTGCATGCAAGATTTCATTTTCCTTCAGTGTGTAAGTAATATGTTATATTCCTTAGTTACTTTAAAAAGTTATATATTTTTGTAACTCGTTACTTTTGTAATACGTTACCCCCAACACTGCACTGATAAGACTGAGGTTTATAAATAGTTGGACACTCAGGTGATGATTTTCAATGTTCAAGGATCATGAGCGATACTAGGAGTGCCTGCAGTGCCTTTGGGTATGGAAGGAAACAAGACAATCATCAGCTATTAGCTACTTTTTGACAAATGTAGGGAATCCAATATTAGAGATTGCCGTTGTTGTTTGCTTCCGTGATTTTTGCCGGGTGTTTTGGTGAATGATGGGCAACAGCTGATGCATTCAGGCCTCTAACATGGTTTTGGAAAAGGACCAATCTGTTACAGCGCAAGGGAAGCGGTGCCCTGTTTGCGAACAACACTTTTGCCTATCACAGAACTATAATTATTTAATGGATGGCACGTGGGAATGTGTCCCATGTGTGACTGGTTGTATGGCAGTGGTTCTTTGAGCGGCCTTCTGAGTGGGTGAAAACAATGCAATAATGTTCTGACTTGCACAGATATGATTAACATTTCTGATAAGGTGCTAGTGGTCTGTCAAAAATGGGGATAAACCGATAAAACTAAACAAGTGTTTTCATTTGGATGGATGGATGGATGGATGGATGGATGGATGGATGCCATTGTAAGTACTTTCATACACGGTACACATTAGTAAAATATTTAACAAAGGCCCTAGCTTGCTCTTCTCTGATAACAGCATGTTGTTGGCTTTGAGAAGCCATGTGCAATTTAGCATGAAGACAATTTCATACTTGCAGAAACATTTTGCTTTGAAAGCCCATGAGGCTGGCTGCAACCGCTGTTGCACAATCCCATTTTAGAGCTCAATCTGTCAAAGACATTGGTAGAATTATAATAATCAGATTGTCAGCTTGATTTGGTTGTTATTTTGGTTCCTCTTGCCACATTTGAAAGTGTATGAGCTATTTAGACACTTGTGGTGTTCTCTTTTCCAAATGTATGTCAGGATAGCTATTTCGTTAATTCAAGAACAAATTTGGGAATTGACACCACAGACAACTCTCAGACTGGAAACAGGCTATTGCTTGTATTGCATCTGCCTCTCTATATCAGTGCCTTTGTGGTCCCAAAGCAATAAAAGTATTGGTGTTAAACAGAGCCAGTCGCTAAAGCAGTATGTCTACGTAATGTGCATATTGAGTATGCATACTGAAATTGGACTTGACATCCGTTCACGTCCATATCTGTAGCATGAGAAGTCTGGGACCGTTCTGTTTCCAGCTGTCAGAGGGATAACAAATTCTGGAAGATCACACTTTATAGTGTTACCTGTCACCCAGCCAACGCTGTTGCCCCAGAAGAAATTTTATTAGCTTGAAGCGGCAGTGGGGATGCAGGCGACATTAAAGGAACGGAGTGATAATCTGCTTTTAATCCTGTCCTGGCCAGATAATAGAAGAAAAGAGCAAAACTCTGTCTGTGGACCCTTTTAAAGAGGATATGTGGCATAATTAGTGATGCACATGTCTTTACAAGATAAATAAACCACCCGCAAGTTCTGCTGTGGTTTTATGTAAATAACAGAGCATTTATATTTTTGTTAGTTACCAGTTAACCAAAACTTAACTCAACCATACATGATTAAGTATTAAATAGATACAAGGTCAATGTCAAGTCAGAGTCAAGTTGCGCATGTGCAAACATGGGAAAGAAAATGGAAGTTTGGATTGAAAGTGTAAATGTGTAGAAATATTTGCGGGACGGGGAATCACTGTCAAAAAGCATTGTAAAGTAGAATTGAAAAGCTTAGGTGTGGTCATGCTGTATGGATATTATCATCTCTGTAGTACAGAGGTTCCATAATAAATAAAAAGGCTAATCACAACACACTCGCTAATGCTAAGCGGGTAGTACCACAGCAGCTCATAAATTCACTCACTGAGGAGGCTCTGCACCTGCTAAACGCGTAATTTATTGCATGGAAAGATTTACCTTTGCAGCTTTTAAAGCAGAGTCAGAACTCTGGTAGAATCAAGCCCAACAGGTGGAGCGCTAATGTACTGTACGTCCTTTTTTCAACGCATAGTAAGTAGTAGGGGTGGGCCAAGATACAAAGCCCACGAGACGAGACGAGATTTGGACATAATTTGCAATAATATGTAATCTGTTGTTCTTATGTTTCCTTTGTATGTATAAGCATGGGAATTGATAAGAGTTTACCATTATCATGGACAAAATCATGCATGCTCCATTTGTGTGCACAGTTTAATATTTGAACAAGGCTAATACATTTGGCTCTTTTGACAAGCGTATTCTGATTAAATTTGCTAATTGCGATTGTAAATAATAATTAACTAACACAGACTTAAATTTATATAAGCAGTCTGTGCCAGACACTGACACAGGTTTAAACATTAAACAGAGAGTGATTCTTAGTTAGACTGACCTCTTTCTTAAATGGCCCGCTGTAATTATCCCTTCATATTCTACTGCCTTTCCCTCGCTGTCCGTGCGTGTGTGACAACAGCATCCACGTTGTTTTGCTCTGTCTGTGTGCGGTATGCGTGTGTACAATTGCAAAATAGATGACGGATCCACCCGGACTCACCGCAGCGTGCGGGGGTAAATTGTAGCTTCCAACAGTGGAGACTTTAGTTCGTAATGAAAGAAAAAGTAAGTGGAGTGTGGATCTGCAGGCGATGCACCCAAGCGACTGGGACTTCAAAGTTTTCGTCCTTTTTTAAGTGTCAATCAATATATAGCACACATTGTTAGATAACTATTGCCTAAATGTTCCCTTAAGCCCTATAATCAGTCAACAGTAAGTAGGTCTAGATCTAAATTGCAATTTAGAAGAAATATGACGAGATTACTTTACACTGTGACAAGAAATCTCGTGGCAATTTGATCTCGCGAGATCTCGTACCATGAGATCTCGGCCCATCCCTATTAAGTAGTCATGTGCTCTGGGTGGACTCAGGCCTTCAAAGTAATACAACAGAACTGTGAAGGCCTTTAGATGCCACAGGGAGAGTTATAGTACTGCATCTGCTGCAGCTTGCTGTGGTGTTAAAAATGGGATTTAAATGCTGGGAAATGCTTCGTGTTTTTGTCCCACTTCCAGTCTCTCTCCATGCACAACTCGACTCAACACTGACATAGTACATGCAGTATTTCGGAAGTGAGGAATCAACACTTTGATCAAAGACACAACCTGAGTTATATCTAAACTGTGCTTGATTCTGATATCAGCTGATTTTATCTCCTTTAAAGGTCCTATATCATGCAAAATCGACTTTTTGGAGCTTTTAGCCATGTTGTAATGCTATTTCCTTATCAAATTCACCCCCCAGGGTGGTTTTTGGCTTCATTCATGCAGTTCTAAGCAATCCCCCTGAATCCTACTCTCTGAGCAACTGCTCCGCCCTCTCCTGATAAACGACTGACTTGTTCCAATCTGACATCAGATGTGAACCAGAAAGTGCTCCACGTCTGTAACATAATGCCTTACGGCCTGATTTTAACAGCTTTTTCATAATTTCTGAAAAAAATTTAAAAATAAGTGCTCGACGTGTCCGCGCCACGCTGCCCCTGCAGTGAAAACAAACACATGCGTCCGAACAGATGTCATGTTTGCACCGTGAAGAAGGAGCTCTTTCTAACCTACTCTGGACACCTGTTCTTTTTCTTACCTAATGATAATGTCGCATTTGGCTACGAAAGCTACAGGACTTTCACCCTTCCTAAAGAAGAGTCCACTCACCAGAAGTTGGAATTTCTCTCCGAGATTCAGCGACTATCAGCCAAACTAGTGTTTGTCTGTGCTTGGTGAACCTTGACCAGTATCAAAGTGGATTAACTTTTATAACCAACGTGAGTCCCATAATAATGTAAACACCCGATGGAGAGGTCAGAGCGTAAATCAAAACGTGTGTTAGCCATTTATGAAGCTGTGTTGCAAATGTCAACTCCTTATATCATTGTGAAGTAACTTCACGTTTTGCTGTGATATTTATATTTCTTTTGCTGCTAATGTTGCATGGTTGAGAGAGGGGCGGAGTTAACTGAATCGAAGCGTCTTGTCTTCCGGATTGGAAAAATACCCCTAGAAAATACTTTATATTTCTCACAAAAAATAGTGTTCCATAGCGGTAGAGGTACAATGTATCATATAAATGCCTATAGTTTATTTTGGAATGGCTAAAATAGCATGATACAGATCCTTTAGTATTTTAAGTCAGTATTTTAAAACCATGCTTCTCAAGTTTTAGATGTTCCTGTAGAACAAAATCAAAGCAGCTGCCAGTCGCCCTCTATCAGCAGAAACACACTTCAGTCTTTGAGTTGTGTTCCTGTGTTCCTCTAAAATATTCCCTCTGAAGCACTTAGCCTAATTACTGATCATTTATTCTTCCAAACTAATCAGTCAAAGTGTTGTGCGTCCTCTCAAATAATAACAGCAGAGCAGTCGACAGCCTACATTACAGCAGCTAAGTGGTACATGTATTTGTATAACTGATTTTACTGTTTGTGGGATGTCTTCATATGCATAATTTAATTAGGGACATGGTTTTGTATCATTGACAAAATGAAGCATATGTTTCAGCCCTCTGTTCAATAAATGCCAACTTACAATACACAAAGCATACTGCCAGGGTTTGTGATATTTGCCATATCACACACAGCAGCAAATTACAAAACCAAAAGATTAACCCTGAGTAAATGGAGGTAATCCAAAAACGATCATGTAAAATGAGTTCTTATCATTTCATAACGTTTGTCAGCTATCATTTAGAGAATAAGTGCACATCAATGAGAACAAGTTTCGTTATTTGTGTAAATTTGCCAGATTTACCGATATATGGCGTAGTTTCCTTACAAATGTGACTGATAAAAATAATAATAATATCTTACATTGAATTAATAAAATAATTTTAAAAGGGGCAAAAAATATAAATCATCAAAATGAGAACAGAATATAAAATATTGAGATTGAACACGACTAAAACCTTGAAGTCATTCCCATCCAAGTGCAAATGATAGAAATCTTCTATTTTACATCTTTCTCAGAACCAACTGTGAGCAAAAGATTAACACAGTAACACACGCACACACAATGCGAGAAGCTAACAGTGTGCAAATGAATTTCACATTACCGTAGGTCACTGAATTCATTTCTGGAAAGGCAATTGCTATAATCTCTCTGGGACTTGTTGTGAGAAGTGGGTCACATTTGCCCAGTTACCCTTGCACCTCTGTGTAGATTAAGAAATACGTTTAACCACTATCACCCAACTGTACCTCATTTGTTCCTCTACGACAATTCACTGAACAAGGCTTTTCTGGGGTGCTTTAATACAGGGCACAGATGCCAAACCAGTCAGTCTACTTTCTATTGTAAGTCTATTTTAAATGTACAGTGCTTACCCTCATGGAAAAATAAGACCAGTACAACATTGGTATACCAAATAAGAATCAATATAATTGAGAGTCAATATATAATTGATGATAAAAAAAAAACTCTTCCTCACCCTCCAAGCTCAGGTCCTCTACCAGAGGCCTGGGAGCTTGAGGGTTCTGCGCAGTATCTTTGCAGTTCCTAGAACTGCACTTTTCTGGACCGAGATGTCTGATGTATTTCCTGGGATCTGCTGTAGCCACTCCTTCAGTTTGGGGGTCACTGCCCCGAGTGCCCCAATGACCACGGGCACCACTGATGCCTTCACTCTCCAAGCCTTCTCTAGCTCTTCTCTGAGCCCCTGGTATTTCTCTAGTTTCTCGTGTTCCTTTTTCCTGATGTTGAAGTCGCTTGGTATTGCTATGTCAACCACCACAGCTTTCCTCTGCTCTTTGTCCACATCTATCTATCTATCTATCTATCTATCTATCTATCTATCTATCTAGGGACAGATACAAAAACATACACAGACTGTAACATAAGTCTGATTTATGTATCATAGTGCTTATAGCAGAAGCTAATTGCAGCACTTGTCCTTAGATGGGCTTACAAAGTACAGGTACAAAACATGTTAAAAGGGCATGAGAAGACAATGACTTTTACAGACACCGAACTGTACATACAAAAGAAGACAGGGACACAACACTAAACATGAGTACAATGCTGTTGCTGGCACTTCCGTGATTTTGCAAATTTTTTAAAGATGCCAAATGCTGTCAAACATTTTAATTCAGCTGGAAATAAGTTCCACGGATTTGCGCCTCTCACTAAAAGTGCAGATTTCTAAAATATTCTATACCAAAAGCCATCTGTTGCTTTTGATTCGCACTAACTCACTCAGAGCATGATCACATAGACCAATACGAGGAGTGAGTGGGGAACTGTATTTAAGTGCATGAGCGGCATCATTTAATTTTACACATTTTTATTACATGTTTTTTGCAATAAACATGCACACATAATAACTAATGAACAAAACAAAACAAGTATGGCATACAGTGACAAACAAACTAACATTAACACATGATAAGGAGAGATAGGGTGGGGGGTTAAAAGCTGTAGGGCAACGAGTTATAAAATCGGTACAAAAACACAACTATGACAGCATTGACATTAGTCATCAGCTTGAGAGATATGATTATTTTTATTATTTGTTGTTCTGTTCTTCATTAAACGCTAGGTCATTTGGCACAGTGCAAAGTTGAGCAACACCACAGCCTCCGAATCGACCCAAATGAAGAATAGCACTCTACTTCTTCGTGAAGGGCATTGCTGAGAGCCCCTTGTTGCATGTAGCCTGATCAGCTCTCGTCTACCCTCTTTACACACACACATACACACGCCTTGTCACCATTGTTGCTGATCTTATCGCTCAGCCTATCACGGGACTAATGACCTCGACAATCGTTGCTGACCTGTCAGGGGAAGAGCGGCTGCCCAGCAGAAGGGAGCAGAGTCCATTAAAAGATTAATGTAAGGAAGTGGACACATCCTCTGGACCCTGCGCTCCTCTACAGCAGCACCAGGGAGTTTGATTTATAGTGGCTGCCCCTCCTCACTTGCTGAATAGGCAGAGAAGAATGAGTGGTTGAAGTGCTTGGCTTCTTCGCCAACAATCGAAAGTGATAAGCATGCACTACTCCTGCTTAAACCTTTTTCGAAAGTGAATTAACAATTTATCAAAACAAATTTAAATTTGGACCAATTGGGCCGGTGTAGTATATAGTGTGATAAAGGTACTATTATAATGACGTGGTGAATGGTGCAATGAATAAAAGTGACCAACTTTTGGTTAAAAAAAAAATAAGGTTAATATTTTGACACAACTGGACTCTACTAATTGTCTGTATACCTCCGAGACAGATTTGTATTGAGGCACAGATCTGCGGAAGGGTACAGAAATGTTTCTGCAGCATTGAAGGTCCAGAAGAGCACATCATTCGTATTGGAAGGAGTTTAGAACCACCAGGACTCTTCCTAGAGCTGTCCGCCTGCTTAAACTGAGCAATCGAGGGAGAAAGGCCTTGATCAGTTTGGTATTGAGGGGACCTCCGCGTCCCGTGAGTGATGCTGCTCGTGAACAACATGTAACACAAATAAACAAATGTGATTGCACAGGATCGTTTTGATTTTTCGGATACCGCCAGCGGGTGCAGGGAGTCCATACCAATTCCGATTGAAAAAAATATAGAGGGGAATCATTCTGGTGTCACCAGGCTACAAGCTTGCAGCATCATACCCAAGAAGACCTGAAGCTCAACAAAGTACTGAATAAAGGGTATGAATAGCTTACATTTACCAGCCCATGTACATGTGATATTTTTTTTCTTAAATACAAAAATAATAATAACTAGAAATGCAGCAATGGCTGCGCCATTGCGATTGACTGCGGAACTGCGAGAATCGAATGCAGAAATTGCATAAATTGCATAAATTGGTTAATTTGCATAATCTAATGTTCATAAACTGGTGAAATTGCATAAACTGGTAAAATTGCAGAAAAACTGTAAAATGCATAAATTGGTTAATTTGCATAATCTAATTTGCATAAACCGGTAAAATGCATGAACAGTTTAAATTGCACAAACTGTTATGTTGCATAAACTGGTTAAATTGCAAAACAACAGTAAAATGCATTAATTGGTTAATTTGCATAAATTATATAAACTGCATGAACTGTTTAAATTTCATAAATCCTAAATGGCATAAATTGTTATGTTGCATAAACTGGTTAAAATGCGTAAACTGGTTAAATTCCATAAAGTGGTTAATTTGCATAAATTGTTTATATTGCATAAACTTTTTAAATTCCATAAACTGGTCAAACTGTTGAAATCGCCTAAATGCTGAAATTGCAGAAGCTGCACAAATGGCTGAAACACATGGAGTGCCAGAAATCCTATTAAAATGCATTGGCTGGATTCGCCATACACACTAATGGAGCAGAGGCCACATACACACCAATGCAAAAATTTCAAATTCCGTAGAAAAAAACTGAAAAACTGCAGAAGGTCAATTTTTTCTCAAAACCCACAAGTTGCGGAAGCTGAACATGCACAAATTGCAGAAATTGCAGAAATTGCGGAAAAAAATGCGGAAAAGCATGAATTTGCGGGAGCCCCATTATGCGTCAATGGGAAAAATGTTCGGTATTTCGTCCGATTGCGGAAAAACCGTAAATCGCAGAAGTCCGAAAAGTAATAGCAGGATTCTCCTCAACATGCGGAACGTTTTGATGCATAACTTGCAGAAATTGCACAAAGCATGAAAGTGCTGAAAGGTGCAGAAAATCAGGAAAAAGATGGAATAATAATAACTAGAAATGCAGCAATGGCTGCGCCATTGCGATTGACTGCGGAACTGCGGGAATCGAATGCGGAAATTGCTAAAATTGCATAAATTGGTTAATTTGCATAATCTAATGTTCATAAACTGGTAAAATCGCATAAACTGGTAAAATGCATAAAATGGTAAAATGCATAAATTGGTTAATTTGCATAAACTGGTTAAATTGCAGAAAAACTGTAAAATGCATAAATTGGTTAATTTGCATAATCTAATTTGCATAAACCGGTAAAATGCATGAACATTTTAAATTGCACAAACTGTTATGTTGCATAAACTGGTTAAATTGCAAAAAAAACGGTAAAATGCATTAATTGGTTAATTTGCATAAATTATATAAACTGCATAACTGTTTAAATTTCATGAATCCTAAGTGGCATAAATTGTTATGTTGCATAAACTGGTTAAAATGCGTAAACTGGTTAAAATGCGTAAACTGGTTAAATTCCATAAAGTGGTTAATTTGCATAAATTGTTATATTGCATAAACTTTTTAAATTCCATAAACTGGTCAAACTGTTGAAATCACCTAAATGCTGAAATTGCAGAAGCTGCACAAATGGCTGAAACACATGGAGAGCCAGAAATCCTATTAAATGCATTGGCTGGATTCGCCATACACACTAATGGAGCAGAGACCACATACACACCAATGCAAAAATTTCAAATTCCCGTAGAAAAAAACCGGAAAACTGCATGCGGCCAATTTTTTCTCAAAACCCACAAGTTGCGGAAGCTGAACATGCACAAATTGCAGAAATTGCAGAAATTGCGGAAAAAAATGCGGAAAAGCATGAATTTGCGGGAGCCCCATTATGCGTCAATGGGAAAAATGTTCGGTATTTCGTCCGATTGCGGAAAAACCGTAAATCGCAGAAGTCCGAAAAGTAATAGCAGGATTCTCCTCAACATGCGGAACGTTTTGATGCATAACTTGCAGAAATTGCACAAAGCATGAAAGTGCTGAAAGCTGCAGAAAATCAGGAAAAATGTGCGGGAATAATAATAATAATAATAATAATAAAGAAACGGAAACCAATAATTGACTGCGGAAATTCCGCAGTCAATCAACTAGAAATGCAGCAATGGCTGCGCCATTGCGATTGACTGCGGAACTGCGGTAATCAAATGCAAAAATTGCATAAATTGCATAAATTGGTTAATTTGCATAATCTAATGTTCATAAACTGGTTAAATTGCAAAAAACTGTAAAATGCATAAATTGGTTAATTTGCATAATCTAATTTGCATAACCGGTAAAATGCATGAACAGTTTAAATTGCACAAACTGTTATGTTGCATAAACTGGTTAAATTGCAAAAAAAACGGTAAAATGCATTAATTGGTTAATTTGCATAAATTATATAAACTGCATTAACTGTTTAAATTTCATAAATCCTAAATGGCATGAATTGTTATGTTGCATAAACTGGTTAAAATGCGTAAACTGGTTAAATTCCATAAAGTGGTTAATTTGCATAAATTGTTTATATTGCATAAACTTTTTAAATTCCATAAACTGGTCAAACTGTTGAAATCGCCTAAATGCTGAAATTGCAGAAGCTGCACAAATGGCTGAAACACTTGGAGTGCCAGAAATCCTATTAAAATGCATTGGCTGGATTCGCCATACACACTAATGGGGCAGAGACCACATACACACCAATGCAAAAATTTCAAATTCCGTAGAAAAACACTGGAAAACTGCAGAAGGCCATTTTTTCTCAAAACCCGCAAGTTGCGGAAGCTGAACATGCACAAATTGCAGAAATTGCAGAAATTGCGGAAAAAAATGCGGAAAAGCATGAATTTGCGGGAGCCCCATTATGCGTCAATGGGAAAAATGTTCGGTATTTCGTCCGATTGCGGAAAAACCGTAAATCGCAGAAGTCCGAAAAGTAATAGCAGGATTCTCCTCAACATGCGGAACGTTTTGATGCATAACTTGCAGAAATTGCACAAAGCATGAAAGTGCTGAAAGGTGCAGAAAATCAGGAAAATGTGCGGGAATAATAACTAGAAATGCAGCAATGGCTGCGCCATTGCGATTGACTGCGGAACTGCGGGAATCGAATGCAGAAATTGCATAAATTTGCATAAATTGGTTAATTTGCATAATCTAATGTTCATAAACTGATGAAATTGCATAAACTGGTAAAATTGCAGAAAAACTGTAAATGCATAAATTGGTTAATTTGCATAATCTAATTTGCATAAACCGGTAAAATGCATGAACAGTTTAAATTGCACAAACTGTTATGTTGCATAAACTGGTTAAATTGCAAAAAAAAACAGTAAAATGCATTAATTGGTTAATTTGCATAAATTATATAAACTGCATTAACTGTTTAAATTTCATAAATCCTAATGGCATAAATTGCTATGTTGCGTAAACTGGTTAAAATGCGTAAACTGGTTAAATTCCATAAAGTGGTTAATTTGCATAAATTGTTTATATTGCATAAACTTTTTAAATTCCATAAACTGGTCAAACTGTTGACATCGCCTAAATGCTGAAATTGCAGAAGCTGCACAAATGGCTGAAACACATGGAGAGCCAGAAATCCTATTGGCTGGATTCGCCATACACACTAATGGAGCAGAGACCACATACACACCAATGCAAAAATTTCAAATTCCCGTAGAAAAAAAGTGGAAAACTGCAGAAGGCCAATTTTTTCTCAAAACCCGCAAGTTGCGGCAGCTGAACATGCACAAGTTGCAGAAATTGCAGAAATTGCGGAGAAAAATGCGGAAAAGCATGAATTTGCGGGAGCCCCATTATGCGTCAATGGGAAAAATGTGCAGTATTTCGTCCGATTGCGGAAAAACCGTAAATCGCAGAAGTCCAAAGTAATAGCAGGATTCTCCTCAACATGCGGAACGTTTTGATGCATAACTTGCAGAAATTGCACAAAGCATGAAAGTGCTGAAAGGTGCAGAAAATCAGGAAAAAGATGGAAGAATAATAACTAGAAATTTTGCAATGGCTGAAGCCATTGCGATTGACTGCGGAATAGTTCTAATGCAGAAGTTATCTGAAAAATCCTTGAAATCCTTGAAAATGCTGTGAACGGTTGAAATACTTGAAAAATCATTGAAATTCCCGATGCCCTTGAATCTACTGATATCCTTGAATCTCCTGATAACTCAAAACTCCTAAAATCCTTCAAACTGCTGTACCTTTAAACTCCTAAAATCCTTCAAACTGTTGTAACCTTTAAACTCCTGAAATCCTTGAAACTGTTGAAACATTTAAACACCTGAAATCCTTGAAACTGTTGAAACCTTGAAACTCCTGAAATCCTTGAAACTCCTGAAATTCTGTAAACTGTCGAATATCCTTGAAACTCCTGAAATTATTGAAAGTGTCCTTGAAACTGTTTAAATTGCCCAAACCGCTGAAATAATTTATTTCCAATAACTATGGCAACCTGGTCTGGACTTGGCCTGGCTTCTGTGGTTCGCCTCGATCTGATTTTGGTTCCGGTAACTATGGCAACGTAGCCTGGACTTGGCCTGGCTTCTGTGGTCGCCTCGATCTGATTTTGGTTCCGGTTACTATGGGAGCCTGGTTTGGACTTAGCCCAGCTTCTATGGTTTGGCCTTGATCTGCTTTTGGTTCTGGTAACTATGGCAAATTAGTCTGGTCTTGGTTTGGCTCGGGTCTTGATCTGGGTTCGGGTCTTGGTCTGGAACTTGGATCGGGTCTTGGTCTGGGTCGGGTCTTGTCTGGACTTGGCCCACCTTTTGTGGTCCGCTTGATCTGATTTTGGTTCCGGTAACTATAGTAACCTGGTCTTGGACTTGGTCTGGTCCTGGTCTGAGACGAGGTCTGGATGTTGGCCTGGGTCTTAGTTTGGGTCTTGGTCCAGGTCTGACTCTGAGACTTGGTTCGGGTCTTGGTTTGGCTTTTGTGGTTCGCCTTGATATTGTTTTGGTTCTGGTAACTATGGCATCCTGGTCTGGGTCTCGGTTTGGGTCTTGGGTCGGGTCTTGTTCTTGGTCTGGGTCTTGGTTTGGGTCTTGGTTTGGGTCTGGGGTCACGTTCTGGGTCTTGGTTCGGGTCTTAGTTCGGTCTTGCTTCGGGTCTGGGTCTTGGTTCTGGATCTTGTCTGGGTCTGGGTCAGGTCTTGGTTGGGGTCTCGGTCAGGTCTTGGTCTGGGTCTTAGTTTGGGTCTTGGTCTCGGTCAGGGTCTTGGTTCGGATCTTGGTCTGGGTCTTGGTTCGGATCTTGGTCTGGGTCTCGGTCTTGGTTCGGGTCTTGGTCTGGGTCTTGGTTCGTGTCTTGGTTTGGGTCTTGGTCTGGGTCTTGGTTCGGATCTTGGTCGGGTCTTGGTTCTGGTCTTGGTTCGGATCTTGGTCTGGGTCCCGGTCTGGGTCTTGGTTCGGGTCTTGGTCGGGTCTCGGTCTGGGTTCGGGTTTCGGTCTTGGTTTGGGTCCTGGTCTGCGTCTTTGTTCCTGTCCTTGAAACTGCTGAATCCTTGAAATGTCCTTGGAACGGTGAAAATCCCATTTAGTGTTGTATTATAGTTCTTTTATTGTGAAAATCCCCATTTAGTTGTATTATAGTGCTTTATTGTGAAATCCCTATTTAGTTGTATTATAGTGCTTTTATTGTGAAAATCCCTATTAAGTTGTATTATAGTGCTTTTATGTGAAAATCCCTATTAAGTTGTATTATAGTGCTTTTATTGTGAAAATCCCTATTTAGTTGTACTATAGTGCTTTTATGTGAACATCCCATTTAGTTGTATTATAGTGCTTTTATTGTGAAAATCCCCATTTAGTTGTATTATAGTGCTTTTATTGTGAAAATCCCAATTTAGTTGTATTATAGTGCTTTTATTGTGAAAATCCCTATTTAGTTGTATTATAGTGCTTTTATTGGAAATCCCTATTTAAGTTGTTTATAGTCTTTTATTGTGAAAATCCCCATTTAGTTGTATTATAGTGCTTTTATTGTGAAAATCCCAATTTAGTTGTATTATAGTGCTTTTATTGTGAAAATCCCTATTAGTTGTATTATAGTGCTTTTATTGTGAAAATCCCTATTATAGTGTGTATTATAGTGCTTTTTGTGAAATCCCTTTAGTTGTATATAGTGCTTTTATTGTGAAAATCCCATTTAGTTGATTATATGCTTTTTGTGAAATCCCTTTGTTTTATATGCTTGTGAAAATCCCTATTTAGTTTATTATAGTGCTTTATTGTGAAAATCCCATTAATTGTATTATACTGCTTTTATGTGAAAATCCCTATTAGTTGTATTATATGCTTTTATTGTGAAAATCCCATTTAGTTGTATTATAGTGCTTTTATTGTGAAAATCCCATTAGTTGTATTATAGTGCTTTTATTGTGAAAATCCCTATTAAGTTGTATTATACTGCTTTTATTGTGAAATCCCTATTAGTTGTATTATATGCTTTATTGTGAAAATCCCTATTAGTTGTATTATAGTGTTTGTATTAGTTGATTTATGCTTTTATTGTAAATCCCATTTAGTTGTATTATAGTGCTTTATATGCAAAAATCCTATTAAGTTGTATTATACTGCTTTACATGTAAAAATCCTATTAAGTTGCATTATACTGCTTTACATGTAAAATCCCTATTAAGTTGTATTATACTCTTTTACATGTAAAAATCCCTATTAAGTTGCATATACTGCTTTATGTAAAATCCTATTAAGTTGATTATACTGCTTTACATGTAAAAATCCCTATTAGTTGCATTTATCTTTTAATGTAAATCCCTTTAGTTGCATTATATGCTTTACATGTAAAAATCCCTATTAAGTTGCATTATACTGCTTACATGTAAAAATCCCTATTAGTTGCATTATAACTGTTTTACATGTAAAATCCCTATTAAGTTGCATTATACTGTTTTACATGTAAAATCCCTATTAAGTTGTATTATACTGCTTTATTATGAAAATCCCTATTTAGTTGTGTTATAGTGCTTTTATTGTTAAAATCCCCCATTTGTTGTATTATAGTGCTTTTATTGTGAAAATCCTCATTTAGTGTATTATAGTGCTTTTATTGTGAAATCCCTATTTAGTTGTATTATAGTGCTTGTATGTGAAATCCCTATTTAGTTGTATTATAGTGCTTTTATGTGAAAATCCCATTTAGTTGTATTATACTGCTTTTATTATGAAAATCTCTATTTAGTTGTATTATACTGCTTTATTGTGAAAAACCCCATTTAGTTGTATTATACTGCTTTACATGCCAAAATTCCATATAAAGTTGTATTATATAGGATTCATTGTGAAAATCCCTATTAAGTTGTATTTTACTGCTTTTATTGTGAAAATCCCTATTAAGTTGTATTATACTGCTTTTATTGTGAAAATCCCTATTTAGTTGTATTATAGTGCTTTTATTGTGAAAATCCCCATTTAGTTGTATTATAGTGCTTTATTGTGAAAATCCCTATTAAGTTGTATTTACTGCTTTTATTGTGAAAATCCCTATTAAGTTGTATTATACTGCTTTTATTGTGAAAATCCCTATTTAGTTTGTATTATAGTGCTTTTATTGTGAAAATCCTATTTAGTTGTATTATACTGCTTTATATGCAAAAATCCCATAAGTTGTATTATACTGCTTACATGTAAAATCCCTATTAAGTTGCATTATACTGCTTTACATGTAAAAATCCCTATTAAGTTGTATTATACTCTTTTACATGTAAAATCCCTATTAAGTTGCATTATACTGCTTACATGTAAAAATCGCTATTAAGTTGCATTATACTGCTTTACATGTAAAAATCCCTATTAATTGCATTATACTCTTTACATGTAAAATCCCTATTAAGTTGCATTATACTGCTTTACATGTAAAATCCCTATTAAGTTGCATTATACTGCTTTACATGTAAAAATCCCTATTAAGTTGCATTATACTGTTTACATGTAAAAATCCCTATTAAGTTGCATTATACTGTTTACATGTAAAATCCTATTAAGTTGTATTATACTGCTTTATTATGAAAATCCTATTTAGGTGTGTTATAGTGCTTTTATTGTTAAAATCCCCATTTAGTTGTATTATAGTGCTTTTATTGTGAAAATCCTCATTTAGTTTGTATTATAGTGCTTTTATTGTGAAAGCCCTATTTAGTTGTATATAGTGCTTGTATTGTGAAATCCCTATTAGTTGTATTATAGTGCTTTTATTGTGAAAATCCCCATTTAGTTGTATTATACTGCTTTTTATTATGAAAATCTCTATTTAGTTGTATTATACTGCTTTTATTGTGAAAAACCCATTTAGTTGTATTATACTGCTTTACATGCAAAATTCCATATAAAGTTGTATTATATAGGATTCATTGTGAAAATCCCTATTTAGTTGCATAGTTGTGTTGTAATTGCAAACAATCCCTTTAGTATTTGAAGCTCCTGAATCCTTGAAACTGTTGAAACCTTGAAACTGCTGAATCCTTGAAATTCCTCAGTCCCTGAAACTGTTGAACCTTGAAACTCCTGAAATCCTTGAAAACTGCTGAAGTCCTTGAAAGTCCTGAAATCCTTAAAACTGTTGAATCCTTAAAACTGTTGAAGTCTTTGAAACTGCTGAAATTGCTTGCAAAAAATCCTTATATTGTTGCACAAACTGTTGAAATTGGTAGTATTGAAGCCCTGAAATCCTTGAAACTGTTGAAACCTTGAAACTGCTGAAATCTTGAAGTTCCTGAAATCCTGAAATTCCTCAAGTCCTTGAAACTGTTGAAACCTTGAAACTGCTGAAGGTCAATCTCCATGGCTGACGCCATGGACATTGACTGTCCTTAAACTGCTGAGTCCTTGGTTTCAAACTGCTGAAGTCCTTGAACTCCTGAAATCCTTGAAACTGTTGAACCTTGAATCCTGAATCCTTGAAACTGTTGAAACCTTGAAACTCCTGAAATCCTTGAAACTGTTGAAACCTTGAAACTCCTGAAATCCTTGAACTGTTGAAATCCTTGAAACTGTTGAGACCTTGAAACTCCTGAAATCCTTAAAGCTGTTGAAGCCTTGAAATTCTTGAAATCCTTGAAACTGTTGAAACCTTGAAACTGCTGAAATCCTTAAACTGTTGAATCCTTAAAACTGTTGAAGTCTTTGAAACTGCTGAAATGGCTTTAGCTGTAGAAATGGCTGAAAGGCCTGAATGTGCCTGAAGTCCTATTAAAATGCATGGGCCTATTAAAATGAATGGCAGAATTCTCAATACAAATGAATGGCAGAATTCCCAAGCCGTAGAAAAAAACTGGAAAACTGCAGAACTCTAATTTTTTCTTAAAACTGACAAGTTGCGGAAGCTGAACATGCACAAACTGCTGAAATTGCAGAAAATGTGGAAAAAAATGCTGAAAACGTGAATTTGCGGAAGCCCCATTATAAGTCAATGGGAAAAATCGACCGATTTTTGGCCGATTGCGGAAAAAACGGAAATCGCTGAATTCCCAAAAGTATCGCAGATTCTCTTGAACATGCTGAACGTTTGATGTATAACTTGTTGAAATTGCTGAAACTGTGAAAGCTGTGAAAACTGCTGAAAAACTGGAAAAAAATATAAGTATAATAATAATAATAATATTAAATAACATGCAAACAATTATTGACTGCGGAAGATTCCGCAGTCATCAATAATACTAGAAATGTTGCAATGGCTGAAGCCATTGCGATTGACTGCGGAATAATGCTATTGCAGAAGTCACCTGAAAATCCTTGAAACTGTTAAAATACTTGACAAGCTTTGAAATTCCTGAAGTCTTTAAAACTCCTGAAATCCTTGAAACTGTTGAAACCTTGAAACTCCTGAAATCTTTGAAACTGTTGACACCTTGAAACTCCTGAAATCCTTGAAACTATTGAAACCTTGAAATTCCTAAAATCTTGACACTTTTGAAATCCTTGAAACTCCTGAAATCCTTGAAACCCCTGGGGTCTTTGAAACTCCTGAAATTCTTAAAAGTGTCCTTGAAACTGTTGAAATCCCACACCACTGAAATTATCTGGTAACTATGGGAACCTGGGCAGGACTGGCCTGGCTTCTGTGGTTTGCATGGATATGGTTTTGGTTCCGATAACTATGGCAACTGGTCTGGACTTGGTCCGGCTTCTGTGATTCGCCTTGATCTGCTTTTGGTTCTGGTAACTATGGCAATTGGTCTGGTTTTGGTGGCCTGGGTCTTGGTCTGGTCGGGTCGTCTGAACTTGGATCTGGTCTTTGGTCTGGGTTCGGGTCTTGGTCTGGAATTGGCCACTTTTGGTCCGCCTTGATCTGATTTTGGTTCTGGTAACTATAGTAACCTGGTCTGGGACTTGGTCTGGTCCTGGTCTGAGACTTGGTCTCGATGTTGGCATGGGTCTTAGTCTGGGTCTTGGTCCGGTCTGACTCTGAGACTTGGTTCGGGTCTTGGTCTGGGTCTTGGTTGGCTTTTGGTTTGCCTTGATATTGGTTTGGTTCTGGTAACTATGGCAACCTGGTCTGGGTCTTGGCTCGGGTCTGGGTCTTGGTCTGGGTCTTGGCTGGCTTTTGTGGTTTGCCTTGATAGTGTTTTAGTTCTGGTAACTATGGCAACCTGGTCTGGGTCTCGGTTTGGGTCTGGGTCTTGGGTCGGGTCTTGTTCTTGGTCTGGGTCTTGGTTCGGGTCTTGGTTTGGGTCTGGGTCTTGTTCTGGTCTTGGTTCGGGTCTTGGTCTTGCTTCGGGTCTGGGTTTGGTTTGGATCTTGCTTCGGGTCGGGTTCGGTCTAGGTCTGGGGGTTTGGAGGGTTTGGTTGGTCTTAGTTTGGGTCTTGGTTCAGCTCTTGGTTCGGGTCTGGGTCTTGGTTCGGGTCTTGGTCTGGGTCTCGGTCTTGGTTCGGGTCTTAGTCTGGGTCTTGGTTCGGGTCTTGGTTTGGGTCTTGGTCTGGGTCTTGGTTCGGATCTGGGTTTGGGTCTTGGTTCGGGTCTTGGTTCGGATCTTGGTCTGGGTCCCGGTCTGGGTCTTGGTTCGGGTCTTGGTCCAGGTCTCGGTTGGGTTCGGGTTTGGTCTTTGTTCCTGTCCTTGAAACTCCTGAAATCCTTGAAATTGTTGAAACCTTGGAATCCTGAAATCCATGAAAATGTCATTGAACTGTTGAAAATCCCCATTTAGTTGTATTATACTGCTTTTATTGTGAAATCCTATTGTTTTATTATATGCTTTATGTGAAAATCCCCATTAGTTATAATATGCTTTTTGTGAAATCCCTATTTAGTTGTATTATAGTGCTTTTATTGTGAAAATCCATTTAGTTGTATATAGTTTTATAATTGTGAAAAATCCCATTAGTTGTATTATAGTGCTTTATGTAAAATCCTATGAAGTTGTATTATATGCTACATGTAAAAATCCTATTAAGTTGCATTATACTGTTTTACATGTAAAATCCCTATTAAGTTGCATTATACTGCTTACATGTAAAAAGCCCTATTAAGTTGCATTATACTGGCTTACATGTAAAATCCCTATTAATTGCATTATACTGCTTTACATGTAAAACCCTATTAAGTGCATTATACTGTTTACATGTAAAAATCCTATAAGTTGCATTATACTGTTACATGTAAAAATCCTATTAAGTTGCATTATACGCTTAATGTAAAATCCCGTATTAAGTTGTATTAACTGCTTTTATTGTGAAATCCCTATTAGTTGTATTATACGCTTTTATTGTGAAAATCCCTATTTAGTTGTATTATGCTTTTATTGTGAAAATCCCGTATTTAGTTGTATTATAGTGCTTTTATTGTGAAAATCCCATTTAGTTGTATTATAGTGTTTTATTGTGAAAATCCCTATTTAGTTGTATTATAGTGCTTTTATTGTGAAAATCCCTTTAGTTGTATTATAGTGCTTTGTAAAATCTATTTAGTTGTATTATAGTGCTTTATTGTGAAAATCCCCATTTAGTTGTTTATAGTGATTTTTTTTGAAATCCCCATTTAGTTGTATTATAATGCTTTATTGTGAAAATCCCCATTTAGTTGTATTATAGTGCTTTTATTGTTAAAATCCCATTTAGTTGTATTATAGTGCTTTATTGTGAAATCCCTATTAAGTTGTATTATACTGCTTTACATGTAAAATCCCTATTAGTTGCATTATATGTTTTACATGTAAAAATCCTATTAAGTTGCATTAATGTCTTACGTGTAAAAAGCCCATTAGTTGCATTATACTGCTTACGTGTAAAAGCCCTATTAAGTTGCATTAACTGTTACTTGTAAAAATCCCTATAAGTTGCATTATACTGTTTACATGTAAAAATCCTATTAAGTTGCATTATACTGTTTCATGTAAAATCCCTATTAAGTTGCATTATACTGTTTTACATGTAAAATCCCTATTAAGTTGCATTATATGTTTACATGTAAAATCCCTATTAAGTTGCATTATACTGTTTTACATATAAAAAACCCTATTAAGTTGCATTATACTGCTTTACATGTAAAAATCCCTATTAAGTTGCATTATAGTGCTTGTATTGTAAAATCCCTATTTAGTTGTATTATAGTGCTTTTATTGTGAAATCCTCATTAGTTGTATTATACTGTTTACATGCAAAATTCCATATAAGTTGTATATATAGGTTTCATTGTGAAAATCCCTATTAAGTTGCATAATTGTGTTCTAATTGCAAAAATCCCTATATTGTTGCAGAAACTGTACAAACTGTTGAAATTGCGTAGTATTTGAAGCTCCTGAATCCTTGAAACTGTTGAATCCTTAAAACTGTTGAATCCTTAAAACTGTTGAAGGTCTTTGAAACTGCTGAAATGCTTGCAAAATCCCTATATTGTTGCACAAACTGTACAAACTGTTCAAACTGCGTAGTATTTGAAGTTCCTGAAATCCTTGAACTGTTGAAACCTTGAAACTGCTGAATCCTTGAAGTTCCTGAAATCCTTGAAATTCCTCAAGTCCTTGAAACTGTTGAAACCTTGGAAACTGCTGAAGGTCAATCTCCATGGCTGACGCCATGGAGATTGGACTGTCCTTGAAACTGCTGAAGTCCTTGTTTCAAACTGCTGAAGTCCTTGAAACTCCTGAAATCCTTGAAACTGTTGAAACCTTGAAAGTGCTGAAGTCCTTGAAACTGTTGAATCCTTAAACTGTTGAATCTTTGAAACTGCTGAAATGGCTTAGCTGTAGAAATGGCTGAAGGCCTGAATGTGCCTGAAGTCCTATTAAAATGCATGGGCCTATTAAAATGAATGCAGAATTCTCAATACAAATGAATGGCAGAATTCCAAGCCCGTAGAAAAAAAAAGGAAACTGCAGAACTCTAATTTTTTCTTAAAACTGAAAGTTGCGGAAGCTGAACATGCACAAACTGCAGAAATTGCAGAAAATGTGGAAAAAATGCTGAAAAAACGTGAATTTTGCGGAATAGCCCATTATTTAAGTCAATGGAAATCGACCGATTTTTGGCCGATTGCGGAAAAACCGGAATCGCTGATTCCCAAAAGTAATAGCAGAATTTCTTTAACATGCTGATCGTTTTTGATGTATACTTGTTGAAATTGCTGAACTTGTGAAAGCGGTGAAAACTGCTGAAAAACTGGAAAAACAATATAAGTATAATATATAATATTAAAGAACATGAAACCAATTATTGATGCGGAGGTTCCGCAGTCATTCCAGATTAAAGAACATTTAAAACCAATAATTGACTGGGAAGATTTCCGCAGTCAATCAACTAGAATGCAGCAATGGCTGCGCCATTGCGATTGACTGCGGACTGCGGGAATCGAATGCAGAAATTGCATAAATTTGCATAATTGGTTAATTTGCATAATCTAATGTTCATAACTGGTGAAATTGCATAACTGGTAAAATTGCAGAAAACTGTAAAATGCAAATTGGTTAATTTGCATATCTAATTGCATAAACCGGTAAAATGCATGAACAGTTTAAATTGCACAAACTGTTATGTTGCATAAACTGGTTAAATTGCAAAAAAAACGGTCAAATGCATTATTGGTAATTTGCATAAATTATATAAACTGCATTAACTGTTTAAATTTCATAAATCCTAAATGGCATAAATTGTTATGTTGCTAAACTGGTTAAATGCGTAAACTGTTAAAATGCGTAAACTGGTTAAATTCCATAAGTGGTTAATTTGCATAAATGTTTATATTGCATAAACTTTTTAAATTCATAACTGGTCAAACTGTTGAAATCGCCTAAATGCTGAAGATGCAGAGCTGCACAAATGGCTGAAACACATGGAGAGCCAGAAATCCTATTAAAATACATTGGCTGGATTCGCCATACACACTAATGGAGCAGAGACCACATACAACCAATGCAAAAAGTTCAAATTCCTGTAGAAAAAAACTGGAAACTGCAGAAGGCCAATTTTTTCTCAAATCCACAAGTTGCGGAAGCTGAACATGCACAAGTTGCAGAAATTGCAGAAATTGCGGAAAAAATGCGGAAAAGCATGAATTTGCGGGAGCCCCATTATGCGTCAATGGGAAAAATGTGCGGTATTTCGTCCGATTGCGGAAAAACCGTAATCGCAGAAGTCCAAAAGTAATAGCAGGATTCTCTCACATGCGGAACGTTTTGATGCATAACTTGCAGAATTGCACAAAGCATGAAAGTGCTGAAAGGTGCAGAAAATCAGGAAAAATGTGCCGGAATAATAATAATAATAAGAAACGCAAACCAATAATTGACTGCGGAAAATCCGCAGTCAATCAATAATAATAATAAAGAAACGAAAACCAATAATTGACTGCGGAAAATTCCGCAGTCAATCAACTAGAAATGCAGCAATGGCTGCGCCATTGCGATTGACTGCGAATTGCGGGAATCGAATGCAGAAATTGCATAAATTGCATAAATTGGTTAATTTGCATAAACTTATGTTCATAAACTGGTGAAATTGCATAAACTGGTAAAATGCATGAACTGGATAAATTGCATAAACTGGTTAAATTGCAGAAAACTGTAAAATGCATAAATTGTTTATATTGCATAACTTTTAAATTCCATAAACTGGTCAAACTGTTGAAATCGCCTAAATGCTGAAATTGCAGAAGCTGCACAAATGGCTGAAACACATGGAGCCAGAAATCCTATTAAATGCATTGGCTGGATTCGCCATACACACTATGGAGCAGAGACCACATACACACCAATGCAAAATTTCAAATATCTGTAGAAAAAAACTGGAAAACTGCAGAAGGCCAATTTTTTCTCAAATCCCACAAGTTGCGGAAGCTGAACATGCACAAGTTGCAGAAATTGCAGAAATTGCGGAAAAAATGCGGAAAAGCATGAATTTGCGGGAGCCCCATTATGCGTCAATGGAAAAATGTGCGGTATTTCGTCCGATTGCGGAAAAACCGTAAATCGCAGAAGTCCCAAAAGTAATAGCAGGATTCTCCTCAACATGCGGAACGTTTTGATGCATAACTTGCAGAAATTGCACAAGCATGAAAGTGCTGAAAGGTGCAGAAAATCAGGAAAAATGTGCCGGAATAAATAATAATAAAGAAACGCAAACCAATAATTGACTGCGGAAATTCCGCAGTCAATCAACTAGAATGCAGCAATGGCTGCGCCATTGCGATTGACTGCGGAACTGCGGGAATCGAATGCAGAAATTGCATAAATTTGCATAAATTGGTTAATTTGCATAATCTAATGTTCATAAACTGGTGAAATTGCATAAACTGGTAAAATTGCAGAAAACTGTAAAATGCATAAATTGGTTAATTGCATAATCTAATTTGCATAAACCGGTAAAATGCATGAACAGTTTAAATTGCACAAACTGTTATGTTGCATAAACTGGTTAAATTGCAAAAAAAACGGTCAAATGCATTAATTGGTTAATTTGCATAATTATATAAACTGCATTAACTGTTTAAATTTCATAAATCCTAAATGGCATAAATTGTTATGTTGCATAAACTGGTTAAAATGCGTAAACTGGTTAAAATGCGTAAACTGGTTAAATTCCATAAAGTGGTTAATTTGCATAAATTGTTTATATTGCATAAACTTTTTAAATTCCATAAACTGGTCAAACTGTTGAAATCGCCTAAATGCTGAAGATGCAGAAGCTGCACAAATGGCTGAAACACATGGAGAGCCAGAAATCCTATTAAAATACATTGGCTGGATTCGCCATAACACTAATGGAGCAGAGACCACATACACACCAATGCAAAAGTTCAAATTCCTGTAGAAAAAAACTGGAAAACTGCAGAAGGCCAATTTTTTCTCAAATCCACAAGTTGCGGAAGCTGAACATGCACAAGTTGCAGAAATGCAGAAATTGCGGAAAAAAATGCGGAAAGCATGAATTTGCGGGAGCCCCATTATGCGTCAATGGGAAAATGTGCGTATTTCGTCCGATTGCGGAAAAACCGTAAATCGCAGAAGTCCCAAAAGTAATAGCAGGATTCTCCTCAACATGCGGAACGTTTTGATGCATAACTTGCAGAATTGCACAAAGCATGAAAGTGCTGAAAGGTGCAGAAAATCAGGAAAAATGTGCCGGAATAATAATAATAATAAAGAAACGCAAACCAATAATTGACTGCGGAAATTCCGCAGTCAATCAACTAGAAATGCAGCAATGGCTGCGCCATTGCGATTGACTGCGGAACTGCGGGAATCGAATGCAGAAATTGAATAAATTGCATAAATTGGTTAATTTGCATAATCTAATGTTCATAAACTGGTGAAATGCATAAACTGGTTAAATTGCAGAAAAACTGTAAAATGCATAAATTGGTTAATTTGCATAATCTAATTTGCATAAACCGGTCAAATGCATGAACAGTTTAAATTGCACAAACTGTTATGTTGCATAAACTGGTTAAATTGCAAAAAACAGTAAATGCATTAATTGGTTAATTTGCATGAATATAAAACTGCATTAACTGTTTAAATTTCATAATTCCTAAATGGCATAAATTGTTATGTTGCGTAAACTGGTTAAAATGCGTAAACTGGTTAAAATGCGTAAACTGGTTAAATTCCATAAAGTGGTTAATTTGCATAAATTGTTTATATTGCATAAACTTTTTAAATTCCATAAACTGGTCAAACTGTTGAAATCGCCTAAATGCTGAAATTGCATAAGCTGCACAAATGGCTGAAACACATGGAGAGCCAGAAATCCTATTGGCTGGATTCGCCATACACACTAATGGAGCAGAGACCACATACACACCAATGCAAAAATTTCAAATTCCCGTAGAAAAAACTGGAAAACTGCAGAAGGCCAATTTTTTCTCAAAACCACAAGTTGCGGAAGCTGAACATGCACAAATTGCAGAAATTGCAGAAATTGCGGAAAAAAATGCGGAAAAGCATGAATTTGCGGGAGCCCCATTATGCGTCAATGGAAAAATGTTCGGTATTTCGTCCGATTGCGGAAAAACCGTAAATCGCAGAGTCCGAAAAGTAATAGCAGGATTCTCCTCAACATGCGGAACGTTTTGATGCATAACTTGCAGAAATTGCACAAAGCATGAAAGTGCTGAAAGGTGCAGAAAATCAGGAAAAAGATGGAATAATAATAATAATAATATTAAAGAACATGAAAACCAATAATTGACTGCGGAAGATTCCGCAGTCAATCAACTAGAAATGCAGCAATGGCTGCGCCATTGCGATGACTGCGGAACTGCGGGAATCGAATGCAGAAATTGCATAAATGCATAAATTGGTTAATTGCATAATCTAATGTTCATAAACTGGTAAAATGCATAAACGGATAAATTGCATAAACTTTATGTTGCATAAACTGGTTAAATGCAAAAAACGGTAAAATGCATTAATTGGTAATTTGCATAAATTATATAAACTGCATTAGCTGTTTAAATTCATAAATCCTCAATGCATAAATTGTTAGTTGCATAAATGGTAAAATGCGTAAACTGGTTAAAATGCGTAACTGGTTAAAATGCGTAAACTGTTAAATCCATAAAGTGGTTATTTGCATAAATTGTTTATATGCATAAACTTTTTAATTCCCTAAACTGGTCAACTGTTGAAAATCACCTAAATGCTGAAATTGCAGAAGCTGCACAAATGGCTGAAACACATGGAGAGCCAGAAATCCTATTAAAATGTATTGGCTGGATTCGCCATACACACTAATGGCGCAGAGACCACATACACACCATGCAAAAATTTCAAATTCCCGTAGAAAAAAACTGGAAAACTGCAGAAGGCCAATTTTTCTCAAAACCCACAAGTTGCGGAAGCTGAACATGCCAAGTTGCAGAAATTGCAGAAATTGCGGAAAAAAATGCGGAAAAGCATGAATTTGCGGGAGCCCCATTGTGCGTCAATGGGAAAAATGTGCGGTATTTCGTCCGATTGCGGAAAAACCGTAAATCGCAGAAGTCCCAAAAGTAATAGCAGGATTCTCCTCAACATGCGGAACGTTTTGATGCATAACTTGCAGGAATTGCACAAAGCATGAAAGTGCTGAAAGGTGCTGAAAATCAGGAAAAATGTGCGGGAATAATAATAATAATAACTAGAAATGCTGCAATGGCTGCGCCATTGCGATTGACTGCGGAACTGCGGAACGAATGCAGAAATTGCATAAATTTGCATAAATGGTTAATTGCATAATCTAATGTTCATAAACTGGTGAAATTGCATAACTGGTAAAATTGCAAAAAGCTGTAAATGCATAATTGGTTCATTTGCATAATCTAATTGCATAAACCGGTAAAATGCATGAACAGTTAAATTGCACAAACTGTTATGTTGCATAAACTGGTTAAATTGCAAAAAAAAACAGTAAAATGCATTAATTGGTTAATTTGCATAAATTATATAAACTGCATTAACTGTTTAAATTTCATAAATCCTAAATGGCATAAATTGTTATGTTGCATAAACTGGTTAAAATGCGTAAACTGGTTAAAATGCGTAAACTGGTTAAATTCCATAAAGTGGTTAATTTGCATAAATTGTTTATTTTGCATAAACTTTTTAAATTCCATAAACTGGTCAACTGTTGAATCGTCTAAATGCTGAAGATGCAGAAGCTGCACAAATGGCTGAAACACATGGAGAGCCAGAAATCCTATTAAAATGCATTGGCTGTATTCGCCATACACACTAATGGAGCAGAGACCACATACACACCAATGCAAAAAATTTCAAATTCCCGTAGAAAAAAACTGGATAACTGCAGAAGGCCAATTTTTTCTCAAAACCCACAAGTTGCGGAAGCTGAACATGCACAAATTGCAGAAATTGCAGAAATTGCGGAAAAAATGCGGAAAAGCATGAATTTGCGGGAGCCCCATTATGCGTCAATGGGAAAAATGTGCGGTATTCGTCCGATTGCGGAAAAACCGTAAATCGCAGAAGTCCGAAAAGTAATAGCAGGATTCTCCTCAACATGCGGAACGTTTTGATGCATAACTTGCAGAAATTGCACAAAGCATGAAGTGCTGAAAGGTGCAGAAAATCAGGAAAAAGATGGAAGAATAATAATAATATTAAAGAACATGAAACCAATAATTGACTGCGGAAAGTTCCGCAGTCAATCAACTAGAAAAGCAGCAATGGCTGCGCCATTGCGATTGACTGCGGAACTGCGGAATCGAATGCAGAAATTGCATAAATTGCATAAATTGGTTAATTTGCATAATCTAATGTTCATAAACTGGTGAAATTGCATAAACTGGTTAATTGCAGAAAAACTGTAAAATGCATAAATTGGGTAATTTGCATAATCTAATTTGCATAAACCGGTAAAATGCATGAACAGTTTAAATTGCACAAACTGTTATGTTGCATAAACTGGTTAAATTGCAAAAAAAAACAGTAAAATGCATTAATTGGTTAATTTGCATAGATTATATAACTGCATTAACTGTTTAAATTTCATAATCCTAAATGGCATAAATTGTTATGTTGCATAAACTGGTTAAAATGCGTAACTGGTTAAAATGCGTAAACTGGTTAAATTCCATAAAGTGGTTAATTTGCATAAATTGTTATATTGCATAAACTTTTAAATTCCATAAACTGGTCAAACTGTTGAAATCGCCTAAATGCTGAAATTGCAGAAGCTGCACAAATGGCTGAAACACATGGAGAGCCAGAAATCCTATTAAAATGCATTGGCTGGATTCGCCATACACACTAATGGAGCAGAGACCACATACACACCAATGCAAAAATTTCAAATTCCCGTAGAAAAAAAAAATGGAAAACTGCAGAAGGCCAATTTTTCTCAAAACCCACAAGTTGCGGAAGCTGAACATGCACAAATTGCAGAAATTGCAGAAATTGCGGAAAAAAATGCGGAAAGCATGAATTTGCGGGAGCCCCATTATGCGTCAATGGGAAAATGTGCGGTATTTCGTCCGATTGCGGAAAAACCGTAAATCGCAGAAGTCCAAAAAGTAATAGCAGGATTCTCCTCAACATGCGGAACATTTTGATGCATAACTTGCAGAAATTGCACAAAGCATGAAAGTGCTGAAAGCTGCAGAAAATCAGGAAAAGATGGAAGAATAACTAGAAATGCAGCAATGGCTGCGCCATTGCGATTGACTGCGGAACTGCGGGAATCGAATGCAGAAATTGCATAAATTTGCATAAATGGTTAATTTGCATAAACTTATGTTCATAAACTGGTGAAATGCATAAACTGGTAAATTGCAGAAAAACTGTAAAATGCATAAATTGGTTAATTTGCATAATCTAATTTGCATAAACCGGTAAAATGCATGAACAGAATAAATTGCACAAACTGTTATGTTGCATAAACTGGTTAAAATGCGTAACTGGTTAAATTCCATAAAGTGGTTAATTGCATAAATTGTTTATATTGCATAAACCTTTAAATTCCATAAACTGGTCAAACTGTTGAAATCGCCTAAATGCTGAAGATGCAGAAGCTGCACAAATGGCTGAAACACATGGAGTGCCAGAAATCCTATTAAAATGCATTGGCTGGATTCGCCATACACACTAATGGAGCAGAGACCACATACACACCAATGCAAACATTTCAAATTCCCGTAGAATAAAACTGGAAAACTGCAGAAGGCCAATTTTTTCTCAAAACCCACAAGTTGCGGAAGCTGAACATGCACAAGTTGCAGAAATTGCAGAAATTGCGGTAAAAAATGCGGAAAAGCATGAATTTGCGGGAGCCCCATTATGCGTCAATGGGAAAAATGTGCGGTATTTCGTCCGATTGCGGAAAAACCGTAAATCGCAGAAGTCCCAAAAGTAATAGCAGGATTCTCCTCAACATGCGGAACGTTTTGATGCATAACTTGCAGAAATTGCACAAAGCATGAAAGTGCTGAAGCTGCAGAAAATCAGGAAAAAGATGGAAGAATAATACTAGAAATGCAGCAATGGCTGCGCCATTGCGATTGACTGCGGAACTGCGGGAATCGAATGCAGAAATTGCATAAATTTGCATAAATTGGTTAATTTGCATAATCTAATGTTCATAACTGGTGAAATTGCATAAACTGGTAAAATTGCAGAAAACTGTAAAATGCATAAATTGGTTAATTTGCATAATCTAATTTGCATAAACCGGTAAAATGCATGAACAGTTTAAATTGCACAAACTGTTATGTTGCATAAACTGGTTAAATTGCAAAAAAAAACGGTCAAATGCATTAATTGGTTAATTTGCATAAATATATAAACTGCATTAACTGTTTAAATTTCATAAATCCTAAATGGCATAAATTGTTATGTTGCATAAACTGGTTAAAATGCGTAAACTGGTTAAATGCGTAAACTGGTTAAATTCCATAAAGTGGTTAATTTGCATAAATTGTTTATATTGCATAAACTTTTTAAATTCCATAAACTGGTCAAACTGTTGAAATCGCCTAAATGCTGAAGATGCAGAAGCTGCACAAATGGCTGAAACACATGGAGAGCCAGAATCCTATAAATACATTGGCTGGATTCGCCATACACACTAATGGAGCAGAGACCACATACACACCAATGCAAAAAGTTCAAATTCCTGTAGAAAAAACTGGAAAACTGCAGAAGGCCAATTTTTTCTCAAATCCCACAAGTTGCGGAAGCTGAACATGCACAAGTTGCAGAAATTGCAGAAATTGCGGAAAAAAATCGGAAAAGCATGAATTTGCGGGAGCCCCATTATGCGTCAATGGGAAAAATGTGCGGTATTTCGTCCGATTGCGGAAAAACCGTAAATCGCAGAAGTCCCAAAAGTAATAGCAGGATTCTCCTCAACATGCGGAACGTTTTGATGCATAACTTGCAGAAATTGCACAAAGCATGAAAGTGCTGAAAGGTGCAGAAAATCAGGAAAAATGTGCCGGAATAATAATAATAACTAGAAATGCAGCAATGGCTGCGCCATTGCGATTGACTGCGGAACTGCGGGAATCGAATGCAGAAATTGCATAAATTTGCATAAATTGGTTAATTTGCATAATCTAATGTTCATAAACTGGTGAAATTGCATAAACTGGTAAATTGCAGAAAAACTGTAAAATGCATAAATTGGTTAATTTGCATAATCTAATTTGCATAAACCGGTAAAATGCATGAACAGTTTAAATTGCACAAACTGTTATGTTGCATAAACTGGTTAAATTGCAAAAAAAACGGTCAAATGCATTAATTGGTTAATTTGCATAAATTATATAAACTGCATTAACTGTTTAAATTTCATAAATCCTAAATGGCATAAATTGTTATGTTGCATAAACTGGTTAAAATGCGTAAACTGGTTAAAATGCGTAAACTGGTTAAATTCCATAAAGTGGTTAATTTGCATAAATTGTTTATATTGCATAAACTTTTTAAATTCCATAAACTGGTCAAACTGTTGAAATCGCCTAAATGCTGAAGATCAGAAGCTGCACAAATGGCTGAAACACATGGAGAGCCAGAAATCCTGTTAAAATACATTGGCTGGATTCGCCATACACACTAATGGAGCAGAGACCACATACACACCAATGCAAAAAGTTCAAATTCCTGTAGAAAAAAACTGGAAAACTGCAGAAGGCCAATTTTTTCTCAAATCCCACAAGTTGCGGAAGCTGAACATGCACAAGTTGCAGAAATTGCAGAAATTGCGGAAAAAACTGCGGAAAAGCATGAATTGCGGGAGCCCCATTATGCGTCAATGGGAAAAATGTGCGGTATTTCGTCCGATTGCGGAAAAACCGTAAATCGCAGAAGTCCCAAAAGTAATAGCAGGATTCTCCTCAACATGCGGAACGTTTTGATGCATAACTTGCAGAAATTGCACAAAGCATGAAAGTGCTGAAAGGTGCAGAAAATCAGGAAAAATGTGCCGGAATAATAATAATAATAAAGAAACGCAAACCAATAATTGACTGCGGAAAATTCCGCAGTCAATCAATAAAGAAACGCAAACCAATAATTGACTGCGGAAAATTCCGCAGTCAATCAATTAAAGAACATGCAAACCAATTATTGACTGCGGAAGATTCCGCAGTCAATCAATAATAATATTAAAGAACATGAAAACCAATGATTGACTGCGGAAAATTCCGCAGTCAATCAATAATAATATTAAAGAACATGAAAACCAATAATTGACTGCGGAAGATTCGCAGTCATCAATAATAATTGTTTCACTTTGACATAATGGGGTATTGTGTGTAGACTGATGATAGGGAACTTTTTTTTTTTTTTATCTATTTTGCAATGAGGCTGTAATGTAACTTAATGTGAGTCGCGCAGCAGGTGTGACGTCAGGAGGTGAGAGGGCAGGTGATGTGGAAAAGGCCATTTTTATTGCACTCCCCTACATTTCATTGCAGGGACACCTTCACCATCTCACTACAAGTGGCATTGAGTAGGGGAAGGAGAAGGAATAGTTTCGAGGAGGGCCATGCCGAAAACAATGAGCATCTAGGGTCTACATTGCGAAGCCGTTACCTTAAAGGAACAGGCCACTGTTTTTCCATACTGAGATATGTTCTGAGTTTAGATGAGTGATACGTACCTGTCTGGTTTTTGTGCGTGCCTGTGGAAGAGCGTGGTAGCTCTAACTTCACCCCGTTTGGAGCTATAGGAATATGCTAGGAGAGGACAAATGCTGGTCGTTTTGCGTGACTGAGCGCACGCACAAACAACAGACAGGTACGTATCAACTCGTCTAAGCTCAGGTAAGAACATATCTCAGTATGTAAAAAACGGTGGCCTGTTCCTTTAACACTGAGCTGTACAACAACGGAGGAGAAAAAACAAGTGGGTGACATCAGAGAGTGAAAGAGTGAACGCACACAGGAGATGCAACAGGCACCATAGTAAACCTGGGAAATTGAAGACGTGCTCATCCTACTATTGAATTCGCAGCCCTGCATCAAACCAAAAGGAGCCAAAACAAAGTCTGGCCTTCAGAGGATACTCGGTCGTTTCTATTAAAGTTGGCTGTAAGTGTCAACAACCTGCATTCATACTTTCTCTTCTCTCGATAATATCTACTTAACCTGTGTTTAAGGAAATGAGCCTCTACACTTTATGATAGAAATTGCAGATTTTATCATAGTGTTTGTAAAATACTAGATCACAGTGCAGCAGGATGCACTGCTATCCGTGTCCATTACTCTTGTATATAGTGCAATGTTGGCAAGGTAAAGCTGCGCACTATTTGCTTTTAGTGAAGATTTGCTGCCACACTTGGCAAAAAATCCCTTTCCCCGGTAGTCCTTGTGGCGTCAGGATCATTATTGGAAAAGCATTATGTCTTTTTTGACATAATCTTTCTTTTTTTCTTTTACAATTATCCTACGGTGTCCCATTGTACGCTTTTCCGTGCAAAAACAGTTTTAGGGGTAGCCGATATTGACAAAAAATAATATCTCAAAATCTTGGGGTGTGGGGGGTATTTTCTCAATAACAGTAAAGCATGTTTTGTTATTTTTTTGCAAACCATCTGAAATAGTATGCAATAATAAAAGGCTCTTCAGCCCCTTTCACTCTGAATGGTCCTAAAAACCTTTTGGCCAAAATCCTTCAAAACACACACAAAATATAAACATGAATGTTTTCCTAATGGATTGCTCACTTCAGTCTGTACTTTTTTGTTGGTATAGTGTTGTTGTTAACAGATTACACCCCAAAAAATAAATAAATAAAAATCCACGTCTCGTATACAATATACTGCATGTATCATCGAGTTGCATCATTCTGTATAACATGGTAAAATCCCCCTTTCCATCCCTGTGAACTGGGAAATGCTATATCTGAGCCAGATACATAGTAATTCCTGTGCTCTGCCACTAGAGACTTGAGTTCTAGAGAACAGAGGATTTTTTTTATAAGCTTGTTAGGAAATCACCCACAGTTGAAACAGCTTGGCATGAAATATTCATGTGTGACAGATTCAGATATGTGCTTCTCAAACACGCATATTTCGGATATCACATATTTGGAAAATTGCATTGATATTTTGAAATGGCTTTGCATGACTAACCTGTGATCTGGAGAGAAACAGCAAAATCTTGTAAAGCAGGTAAAATGGGAGAGAACAGAGATGCTCTCATCTGTCCATGGCCTCCACTGTTCAATAGATCTGTTTTATTTTATCGACATTCGTACACTAAAAGGTCTAAAAAAGAGGTCATGTATGCTGTGAATCACATATAGGGTTGTTATTATACTACATTGATTCTTTCTTTTCTTTCTTTAATGATTTATTATTGGTACATAAACCTGCAAATGTGATTATCATGACAGGTTATAGTGGCAATAAATGGTCTTAAATATTGTATATTGTAACTTTTTTGCAGTAAAATATGACGTCTGCACCGAGAAAAATTCCTAGTTTGTGAACCTGTTCCCAAACCATGGCAATAAAACCTATTCTGATTCTGATTCTCAACATTTGTTCTCAACAGGCCGTAAAAACACTTAAATATTGACATAGCAACATATTCTCAACTGTTTTCTGTACTCTTATGGGCGATTTTAGAGTGTTCATTAAAAGTGTCACATAAACCTTGTAAATTTTCTTTTGAGGTTTACAAGACTTTAAGCCTCCCACTACCCTGCCAAGTGAAGCCCAGGCAGAAAAAAAATAGAAGGGGTCAGTGCTGGTGTTGGCCTGGATAGTGGTCAAAACACTAAAAGCTTTACGGATTGTTTACCTCGCGCCCCGATGGCCTGTGTTAGTGCCTAATGATCGTCTGCTCCTGCTTTTTATATGCAGCAAGGGTAATTAAACCAATGGATACTGCTGAATCAATACACCGCCAATGCCATGAAATATGACCACTGTTTGCTTTAGCAGAGCTCAGAATGGTAAATAAAGTCAATATGGGTGTGTGTAGATGAGTGGATAGCTCAAATTGCAAGGCTAAATTTGCAATTCATATGACGGATGAGATGGGTTATTGTAAGCGGACGATGGGCTTTGTCACTGCAGGTTCCATTACAATGGCCTATGCCTTGGATAAATAGGACATTCAGCTTGTGGCACTGCATAGCACATACTCTAATAATGGACAGTATAGAATTCATCCGGTCTTTCCTTAATCCGTCTTTTCAACCTCTATTAACTCCGCACATTATTTTTTCAATTCCTCCCCTGCCCCTTCATACCCTCGCTTTTCACTGTTTCTGTCCTTTTTGCGCTCCACTTTATCATAATGCCCTGCTGTTCTTGAAGCAAAAATGAAATAAGGGTCATATAGGCTTAGGGCCCAAAAAGAAGGAAGTCATCATTAGCGAGGAAGTTGTTAGCAAAAACATGTATCTGGCTAAAGCACAAGAAAGATAAAGACAAGGAAATGCTAAATCTGATACTGGAAACTGCAGGCCAATTAGGGAGCGTAGTGACTCCTTATTGCCCACTGCTGCTAGACTAGGGAGGGTGCTTTGGGTGACCATTTGACCTAATAATGACTACTCAAACTGAGTGAGAGTAAAACAGTATTAGGACTTAGAAAACCCTCTGCATTTGTATTGTATCATATTCAGACTCAAACTCTCATTACAGTTCATATTTCGGCCACATAGTGCAGCCCTTGTTTTGTAAAGTGTGCTATAAAATAACACACATTTTACCATCAGTAGAGTGATTGTAAATAGTAGATGGTAAAAGTAGATCACCACTTATTTAGGTTATCATTTAGGGAGACTTAAAGTGGCTGTACACATTATTGATACTCAGAGTTAAATCAATCATCATTCATCATATGGGCGGCACGGTGGTACAGCGGTTAGCGCTCGTGCTTCACAGCTAGAAGGTCCGGGTTCGATTCCCACCAGGGACGGGGCCTTTCTGTGTGAGTTTGCTTGTTCTCCCCGTGTCTGCGTAGGTTTCCTCCGGGTACTCCGGTTTCCCCTACCACTAAAAACATGTACAATAGGCCAGGATGAATGAGAGTGTGTTTGAGAGTGCACATGGGGGACGACGGATGGAAATTAGCCCAAGGCTACAATCCGGTGTGGCTTGTTCATTAACTTGCACTGTCCTTACCAAATAAACCAATAAACAAATTCCCCCCTTGCAGTAGATTGTGTTTTTGGATGCTAATGGCGCTGCTAATCAGAAAGGTGTGTTGGGAAAATCCTACAACTATATTAAATATATACAGCTTTACTTGCTAGTTTGATGTTAAGGGCTATATTTACTGGCGGTAAACGGGCACAGCACAGGTTAACGCCGCGGTGGCAAAAAGTGCTATTATGCTGTGTTCACACCGCACGCTTTTCAGGCGTCAAAATTGCACCAAAAGCCCCTAGTTGGACGCTTGTGCTTATTGAAGTCAGACGCTCTGAACACGCATCAAGCTCAGAGTGTGTTCTGAAGCGTAGCCGTGTCTTGGAGGGAGCTCTTTCCTGAAAAATACTTTGCTACTGCCATGTCCTCTGGATCTTTAACTATACCCCCACGGTCTATGCCAGGATCTCCCCAGTATTAAAGTGTATAAAGCTCATACACTTGAATAGAGGGCGATTATTTGTGCCAGTGGACAATGATTATTCCAGGTTACCCCAGTTAGCATGTTACATACAGCTCATTGAGTGTGATCATCATTAAGGCTGGTAGTTGCCGACTTTATTGACGTTATTAGAGCATACTACTTGTGATGCAAGCTAGCAGCTTGTTAGGACGCAATGCGGCAAATTTATAAGCTACCTGGATTGGGCCCTTAAGGCGAGACATGGTAGGTGAAAGCATGGATTTTTCACGCAGTGGAATTTTTATCTATTTTCCTCCCTTTACATCTTGGTTTTAAAGCAGTACTAAGTAACTTGTTTACCTAAATAAATCCTTCCCATAGTCCCTCTGGGGTAATACAAGTGTTAATGGGATGATTGGGGGGTCTTTCATCTCCCCCTGGTGTCTTTGGCCAGAAAACCACAATTGCAACTTGACTGCCACCGGGTCGGAGCATTCACAGACAGAGGTCACAAAGTGCTTCACAAAAATATAAATAGAAATAAAAGTACATTTACATTTACCATCACAAAACATGGTGGTCATAAAACAACCCCTTTCCCACCGGAATTAAAATGCTTTTTCAAACAAGTAGGTTTTCAGTTTACTCTTAAAACATCAACACAATCAAGTAAGCGCAAGGAAAGCGGAAGATCGTTCCAGAGCGTCGGCGCGACCACCTGGAAGGAGCGATCTCCTCTCGTCTTGTAACGGGTACGAGGGACCATGAGAAGGTTCTGATCCTGAGACCTCAGCCTCTGAGAGGGAGAATAAGGACACAACAAGTCTCTAATGTAAGAGGGAGCCTGACCATGCAAGGCTCTGAAGGTCAACACCAGGATTTTAAAATTGAAACGAAAAGTGACTGGGAGCCAATGGAGGGCTTTTAGAATGGGAGTAATATGAGCCCTTCTGTTTGTGCGAGTCAGTAACCTCGCTGCAGAGGTTTGTACCTGCTGAAGGCGGGACAACTCCTTTTTAATAGAATGACGAAGAAGAAGCTAACATGCTAACAGGCAAAGCTAACTGCGGGCTAGCGCCACTTTAAACAGTATTTACAGCCAAGTTTGAGTGAAAAAATAAATGTCCATTGTATAACTGGATGTACAACATCCCTCTCTCCCTTCACCTTTTCTGTCAGCGTAGTATTTACTCTTCAAGACATTTACAGTAATACGTTAAAAAATCGTAACTTGCTACGACACCTGCTGTTGCGCTTATGGCCTCTAGGGACAAGAGTTACTTAGTACTGCTTTAATGTCAGAGTATAAAATGACCAGACTTACCCCGTATGATGCTTATTTTATGGCGGAGATAACCCGGAAGTAGCAGCTGCGCCGCTTCACAAAGCGTCTCAACAATGACATTGGTCTTGGCACAGAGCAGGTAGTTTTAGGTCCACAATTACGTATGCTAAATTAAATATCAATGGTCTGTCAGTGCCAACAAATGCTATTTTTTCCAACGGGAGGATGGGAGGGGTGCCCTTTTTGTCTTGGTTGAGCAATATCTGTGCACACCATCTGTGCACACCATGTTAATAAATAAATAATGCCATACACTTATATTTCGCTTTACAAGCCTGTATCACCAAGTTTCTCAAGCGCTACACTGTTGTCATTATTCATTCACTCCATACTCGGTGGTGATAAGCTACTGTACTGTTGTAGCCACAGCTGCCCTGGGTAGACTGACAGAAGCGAGGCAACCAGTCTGTGCCATTGGCCCCTCCGACCACCAACCAACCACTCATTAAAAAATTACAGTCACCCTGGCTTCCTAATGTTTCCAAACGGTCTCCCATCCAAGTACCAGCCATGCCCTTCCCTGCTTAGCTTCCGAGATCTGACGAGATCGGGCAAGGCAAAGGTGGTTGTATTGTGCGTAGTTGTTTAGCCATTACAATGTTTCAAATTTTCTAACCTACCCTGCTTTTACTTAGAGGACACTATTTTACTTCTCGTTACCTGTCTTGTTGATGTATTCTCCCTGTTGCAACCCGCACATCTGTAGGTGTCAACACGTTTTGAAGCCTCTAAGTAATTGATCCAAGAAAGCTTTACCTGCTGGCAGGACAAGGATCTTCTCTTTCAGGCTATTTAAAAGTCATTACCAACATTTTCACAAATCCCCTCCAGCTGTCATGAAAAGAATAAAAAGGGATAGTAGCAACATTTTCTTTTTCTAATCACGATCACAACTTTCATAGGTGCAAGTAATCAAGCTGTTTCCATGCAAATCACGAAGGGAATTGCATTCTTCTAGTAGCTTCATCAGGGTAAATTCATAACTATGGGGCTTTTATTAAAACACAACAAGGTTCCAGTCACTGCCTCTGCCTTTATTGTTTTCAATCTTTACTAATTAAATTGAAGAGGTCCTGATTAAAATAATGGAATTGTTGCCAGGGACACTGTCTGAGCTTATATAAATTCATTGTGCCTGTACCAAGTACACACGTAATATTATGCCTGAGCGGTGTTCACAAAACAAAACAAAAAAATCTCAAATGTTGTATTTTTTTTCATATAAATTTGTTTAATAATTTAAAACTGTTTTCAAGCTGTAGTCTGAGGTAGTAAACATCTGTATTCTTCACATGGATGTAAACCCTTATTTGACAGTCAAGTGAATTAGGGTGGACCGCCATGGAAATATCTTAATTCGCATTGAGATACCATGTGTACGAAATGCACAATGTGAATAAACATGCCTTGCCTTGCTTCTTAAAAAAAAAAAAAAAAAAATGCTATATTTTTTTCCATATACATATGAAAGGTGGTCAGACCCATTAATTATTGTCCATAATGGAATTCTTCAAATTAAAGTTCATATTGGTTTCCCAGGCCCCTGGTGTCCCAGTGTCAGACGGAGCCTATTTGTACGGTACAGACAGGACGTTCTGCTCCGCTCCAGTGTGTGACAGGCAGCGACTAAAAGCTCATTTTGGGGACACAGAGTCAGAACACACAGAACCTGCTCTCGGTCTCTGCGGGCTCATCTTGCGCTGACAGCAGGAAGTCCCTCCAGCATCACTGCAGCTGGCTGTGACTGATTTCTCCCAGGCAGAACGAGCCACAGGAGGCAGCCGCTTCTGCTTTGGCCCGTCCCTTTTGATTTGCTCTAAATGCATGCTGTTTGACGTTTGTTGTTTAGTGTGAGCTGCGTGTGTTCTCACTGCCGCATTCCTGAGGTATCTTACAATCTGCTTAAAGGTCCTATATCATGCAAAATCGACTTTTTTGAGTTTTAGCCATGTTGTTTTGCTATTTCCTTATCAAAAACACCCCCAGAGCGGTTTTTGGCTTCATTCACGCAGTTCTAAGTAATCCTCCTGAATCCTGCTCTCTGAGCAGCTGCTCCACCCTCTCCTGGTAAACGACTGAGCTGTTCAGTTGTGTCGTCACAGCGGAACGGAAGTTCTCTACGTCTGTAATGTAATGCCTTACGGCCTGATTTTTATTTATAAAACTTTTTTTTTTTTTTTTTTTTTTTTTTTGAAAAAAAAAAAAAAAAACAAAAAAAAAAACAGCAACTCTCCGACGCGTCTGTGCTGTCCCACGACGCTAATGAAGCGCACCCACGGCTGGAGGAGCCATGGATCCGAGCATGAGTGTTGTTTTGAAGACTGAGCTCTTTCTAACCTACTCTGGACACCGCCTGTTCTTTTTTCTTACCGATAATGCCACGGATGCGCGTTTGGCTACGAGAGGAACAGGACTATTCAACCTTCCTAAAGAAGAGTGCACTCGCCAGAAGTTGGAATTTCTTTCCGGGATTAAGCTAGCTACTATATCAACCAACCTGATGGATGCTTGGTAAACCTTGGCCAGAATCAAAGTGGATTAACTTTTATAACCAACACGAGGGCCATAACGTAAACACCCGACGATGGGGAGGCCATGCTGAGCGGTGAGTCAATCAAAACGCGTGTTAGCGTGTGTGTTAGCCATTTATGAAACTGTGTTGCACATGTCAACTCCTTATAACTGCATTATGTGAAGTAACTTCACTTTTTGCAGCAATATTTATATTTATAATACTGCAAATGTGGAATGAGCGGAGAGAGGGGCGGAGTTAACTGAATCGAAGCGTCTTGTCTTCCGGGTAGGGAAAATACCCCCCAAAAATACTTATATTTCTCTCAAAAATGAGTACTCCATAGTGATAGAGGTACAATATATCATATATATGCCTATACTTTACTTTGGAATGGCTAAAATAGCATGATACAGATCCTTTAAGGGAGGAAAACTAGATATGTTATTGAGGTCTTAACCAATCAAGTGAAGTAGGAATTTACTTCATAATTAATTGGCTCCTACTCTACCAACACCTTGATTTTAAAACATTACAACGATATCTTCAATCTTCTTACCACTTCCTACCAACATCTTCAAATCCAGTGACCACTTCAAGGGAAAATGCTCTTCCAGATGAGGCACAAAACTAAAAATAAGAATTTGATTCATTACTGTTGCTATGTGGTGTGAGCATCTTTGCCATAAGTTGAGACACTGTCTTACATTATGCAGTAGCAGAATAAATGTCCTTGATAGTTAACATAAAGTTATGATTTTAAATGTGTAGGTATACCTTCCCCTATAAACAGTTATGTGAGCTTTGTATTGCACATCTTCAAGAACTGAGATAGAGGTCATGCAAGTATGACATCCCTGCTTATTTCTGACTAAAAGTTTTGACCACAGCCTTGGGGTCTAAATTGCCACGTCGCTTCAGCAGATGGTGGTCAAAGGGGACATTATGAACAACTAAACCGAAGAAAGAATCATAATTTATATCCTTATCTACTAATGGCCCTTTGACGCGTTGTTATCTAACTGTGCAAGAAGCATTGTTTAGCCAGGAGCATTGCAAATTAACTACACATATCTAGTGCATCAGCTTTAGAGCTAAAATGTGATAGTTATTTTCCTTTTAAGAGTTTATGGGGTGTGACAGTCTGGCTTACTTATTGTTTGATAAGCGAATATTACATGAGCTGAGATTTGTGCTTGGTTTAGTAAAAATGAGGTTGACACAAACTGTGATGATGCAGGAAGTCCATTATTGATACGACAAAAAGGCCAGCTTGTCCTCACTGCTTTTTTCCCATGGCAATCCCAGGAGGCTAGATTAAGCAAAGAAGCAGACTATACCAGTTTTAATGATGGTTTATGGGCCTGTCAGTAGGATGTGGAAGGATGTAGCACAAGACAGTGAGACCCTGGAGGAGACAGAGGTGGGATGTGTGGGTTGGAGAAGGGGCAAAGGAAAAAATAAATAAATTAATTAATTACTGGGATTATTGGTGATGTTATGCAAAGTTAGTGGGAGGTTGCTGGTCATCACAAGACAATAAATATGACTAGGGACATGTTGTTCTTTGAAGGGAGTTGCCTTTTGCTTTCTTTTTTTGGTGTTGATTTTCTGATTTCATCTTAATCAATTGGAATCAAAGTACCGACACAGGTGTTTTTGGTAAAGGAACATTTCAAAAACATCGGCACTTAGCAACAAATTATTAACTTTTAATCCAATAAACAGACAGGTCCCTCCAAAAGAAGAGCAGTGTAACAGTATTTTATAATAGTACAAGGATAGCCTTCTTTTGCATGAGATATATGAGATGGGATATACAAAGCCAAGGTCCTTAATAAAAATCATCCATTTTTGTCACTGTCAGCCAGGGGAGATTTTGCACGGCTATCAATAGACATTCATTTCTTCCTATCTGGCTTCTATCTTTCCAGAGCTGAGAGCGGGCTTCTGTTGTATCCCATTGTCGGACACGATCTCCTATATCATCCTGTGACTTTCTGAAGGCTGACCTCTCTGCTGTACGTTTTGGAAGCTATCAAGTGCCACTGAAAGTCACACTTATCACCTGCAAAAAGCATGGCTACCCCTACACCATTTATTTCTCCATTTCCTGGTGCAGCGTGGGTGTGATTGAATCCGCAGAATCTAGTACGCTTGGGCGTGTGGGGCCGTCCTGAGAGAAGTGAGCCCTTATACTCCAAGCACAAAAACACATTCTCTAAGTAGACTGCTGTGATTTGGCAATGTCATGAATTGAATTTGATTGTCAATATGGCAAACAAATAAAGAAATATTGAACTTGTATTATGTCCAATAATGCCATATTGCTTATCATTTATGCCTGCAGAAGCCAAAGTGAAGTAAGTATGTAAACCCTTGAAGTTTGACCCAGGCTACAATGACGAGACCACTCGGGAAGGTTTTGTGGCTTTTATATGAAGCTCTGGAATCACACATAGAAAGGCCATTCAAAAGTGTTGGGGACCTTCACAAGGAGTGGACTGAGGCTGGAGTCCATGCATCAAGAGCCGCCACACACAGACAGATCCTGGACATGGGCTTCAAATGCATATTCCTCTGGTTGAAGCATCCTGGTCTTCCATAACACCTCAGCAGTGCCACAGGCTGATGGCATCCATGCCACGCAACCACATTAAGGCAGTAATTCAAGTAAAAGGACTAAGTACATCTGCATGATTATAGTTTTAAGAGGGCCCACATTTCTTTGCTTAAATATTTTTTCATTGATTTTATGTAATATTCTAATTTTCTGAAATTTTAATTTTGGGTTTACAAGCTGTAAGCCATAATTTTCAAATTTAAACAAAGGCTTGACATGTCACTTTGCATGCCGTGAGTCTATATCATATATTAGTTTCACATTTTAAACTGAATTACAGAAATAAATGAACTTTTTCACGATACTTTTTCACCTGTACATTTCTGCTCTGGGTCACGTTTTTTAGGCTTCTCTCGTTGCTTGTGCTGTGCTGCAAGTGAAAATGGATGCCAGAAAACAGCAGAAGAAGAACGTTTTATTGTGCGCTGCCACCTAGTGGCGAATTAGAGATTGCACTTTATTCAAGTGTAGCAGAGCAAGGTTTTTAACTTTACCTTTAGGACACGCAAGTAAAGTTCCACTGACAAAGGGCACAAGTGTTACATAGAATTTATTTGTTACAAAATGTTTTCTTTCATTTCATTAGTATGCTTAATTTAAAATCTTGAACAAAAAATGCATGTTCTGTCCAGGAGATACAGATTTCATATTTGGTCAGACAGTTCAATCAACAAGTCCCCACCAACCGCTGGACAAACTCAAATCACACGCAGACATGAGTTTTAGAAGCAAGACAAGACAGCGATGGGCAGCGCTTGTGCTACTGCAGTGGCTCCAATAAGAATGAATGCATATTATTTACAGTTACATATATTCTTAAGTGGCCTAAGCTACCGCCGCCACAGCTGGAAAACATACCGAGTAGGTCTACATTTGTGTGCTGTACTAGGGAAGACACTCATCCACAGGACGATCGGAGGACCGCAAATCCAATTCACTGTGATGCTACAGGGTTGCGCCATGACGCGCTCCCGTGAAGGGACCCACAGCAACACTAATACACACTCTTATCAGGGCGAGCATAAAGGAGGAATTTAAAATAAATGTTGCAAAGATATCTACCTGTCGGACAGAGCATCCAAGCGCCAGCACCGGGTACAACAGGAAGCGGGAGATACACAAGGTCAGAGAGCAAACAATACTAAACTGGGGCCTTTTATTGTGCGCCCCCAGCGGGAGCAACACTACCCCAAAATACTTGCATCATCACACTAGCTTTAAGTGCTTGAATTAGAAGTCATGTCAGGACTTTATTGGGGCAAAAATTGGACACTGATTATTCACCCCTGTTTTCCTTATTTTGCCCCAATTCTTTGTTTGCCTGTTTTTGTGGAGAAGGGGAATGAGCCTACAGTAGAGAGGGGAGAGGTCATTTCAGGTCATTTCTACCCTACATTTTGTTCCCCCGTTTACCCTCCATTTTCTATTTTTTTTTCCGATTTCCCGAAATTGTGCTTCAATTCTTTGCCTACTTTTCCTCATTTCTTCCCATTTCGTTCCCCATATTTTGAAACTGTTTTTTCCCCCCGTTTTTAATGAGGGCAGAACAATACTTTGGTCAGACCCACGTAGCAGGAGGAACACAGACAGGGACGGACAGGAAACAGCCAATCAGTGCATCCTGAATGTTACAGTCCAAAAAAGGTGAATTTGGAGCCAACAACGTCCAAATTAAAGCTTCTTTCTGTGACACGGGGTAGTATCAAGACGTAGGAGTCTAAACATGTGGCTTTTGTGAATAAAGGTGAAAATGAATTAATTTGAGGAGAAACTCTGACAGATACCAGCATGCTGCAAGGGTAAGAACTCTGGCTATTTTCACAGTGGATGGGTGGGCCACTTACAAGCCACTTTTACTTACAAGCATTTTTGGCGAGAGTGGCTGCGTTTGCACATCATTAGGTCCAGCTCTGGATTGTGCACTCGCTGTATTGGGTTTGTTCCAATCCAACAAAGTCTGTGAAAGATATGAGGCTTTGAATTTTGTTGAAATTGGCCTCTGAGTTGCGGGCTGTGATGCTACAGGGTTTTGTGCATGGCTTGTCATGACCATGCACAAAAATATTTCATACATTTAAATGATGATTATTAAAGCCACATGGGTCTGGGATATTTGGATCGAAATGTGAGGCTTTCCAATGGAACTCGGGGATCAGGTGTCAAAGGTTCAAGAGGTACGATTTTGAGGGTTCGAGGTTCGGGCCAAGATAGCCGACTTTCTGTAGTGTTTAGGGCGGGGCCATAATATAATTTTTACATGTGCTGACGTGGTCTATGTCCCTGGCCAGTGTCACCTTTGTACGATGAATTTTTTTGCAACCGGATTCTCATTGACTTAATGTACAGTAAACTGCCTATTTGAGGGGGCACCACAGAGCCATATTTTATTATTTTCTTTCGCAGACCCCACCCAAAATTAGCGGAGCACTAATTTCTGATACCTGTTACTTGTGTATCGGTGCACGTTGCTTCGCGAATTCTTGCATTTTCAGTCTCCGGTATCTATTTTAATTAGTCCCTCGCGGGACATTGCATGTCTGTTACTCGGGCCTAATAATAATAATAATGATAATAGAGATTTCCTTTTGAGTGCATGCTCAAAAGGAAAACATCTGGTTTCCGCTGCTTTATGATTTTAATTTTCATGTTGATAAACCCATTGACCCACTCTGCAGAGATTTTCTTACTACATTGGTTTGATATTGGTCAGTTTGTTGATTTTTCCAACCCACAATAATGGCCACACACAGGATTTAATTTGCTGCTCTGGACTCGTATACTGTAAAATCAGTACACTTGACCTCCCCATTTCTGATCATACGTTTGTCATCTGCAATATTTCAAATCCAACACAGTCAAATAACGCTCCATATCATTTTATAATGTAAAAAATATCAACACTACTGACTTGAACAATGCTCTGTCTACCTCACTTGCCACCTTCGATCAACAACCCCCTCCCGTACTGGCCTGGTACAGAGAGAAGGGTTGTGTTATAATTGGCCCTGTCCCAATTCAAACCCTAGCCCTAGATTTGAGCCCTTCCCCTAGATTTTGTGCGTTCCCGCGGAGGGGTAGGGTGTCCCAATACTTTAGGGAGCAAGAGGAAGTGGCTATCTCCCCTTGAAAAGGCCCCTTGGCAGCAAGTCAGCTCAGGAGCAGACTTGTGGCCAAGGGAGTATAAAGATGGTGGCTAATATATACGCAAATAAGGCTGTAAAAATTCTGAAATGTGTTGGAATGTGTTAGTTAGATATACAATGGACTTTAGAGTTATAGTTTGAAAGTCGCTATTTGACGACGTTCGTAAAAATGCCGAGTGCTTCGCAAGGGTCTACCCATCATTATAAAAGGGAATTTCTCAATGACAAACATCTAGGGATGGCCGTCTTGAACCACGGGATTTGACACTGTGTCGAAGTCTCATGGCGCATGCGTGTCAAAACACTGCTTCAAAACAAGGTTCAAACCGCGCATGTCACGTGACAGGATCTGAGAAACGTTTCATGAAACGCCGCTGTTTGCAAGTGTTTCACTAGGGGAACCCGTGCCGAACACGCATTTGATTGACAGGAGTTTCAATGAACCACAGAACAGCGCACCTGTCTCAACCTATTTCCCATAAAGTTTAAAAGACGTCAGCACATCTGTCCCTTGTGGGTTTTGTGAGAGACGAGAGAGATTCCCACATTTGTTCATTCTCTCAAAAAAATACTTGTGTATGCCAGCGACAAGTGTAGGCAAGGCAAGGCAAGTTTATTTGTAGAGCACAATTCATACACAAGGCAATTCAAAGTGCTTCACAGTTGCAGAAAAAATTACAAGAAAACAGATAAAATCAATCAATAAAACATCAACATAAAGTTAATCAATGACAGTAAAAGGCAAGAGTGCAGATAAAATACTTTCAGTTTTCATATGCACGGGTACCTTGTGTGAGAGTGTTTTCTAAAGCAGGAGAAGTTATTAGTAAGAAAAGAAATAGACTAAGTCCTTCCACAGCAGAGAACATTATATTTCTGAAAAAAAAATCTTGAAAGCGGCCCATGTAAAAAGAGCGTTAAAAAAAAGCGTTAGAAAAATGACGAAGTCATACTTGAACCGGAGACCTCCTGCACCAGAGACTAGCGCTCTATCACTGAGCTATAAACCACAGAAAAGTGGGCCGGTCTTCTCTAAATTGTCGGGCCGAAATGAGGTCCCAGCACGCCACTGGCCGACCATGCTTGCATGTGAGAAGAGAATCAAAGGACACTCGTGATTTACGGGTTATATCTATTGAATCATATTGTTGACAAGGTAACTTTGCCCAAAGACGTGGGTGTCTTTTTTTTCTTTTCTTTTTTTTTTGAATGTTTGTTTACGTTGATTAAAAGCATACACTGAATGAAGGATAACTGAAATAGCCAAAGGGCACAGGGCAACAACATTAACTCACACATAAGCCTACTGAAAAACAAAAGCGACATCGACAACAAAGTAAGCAAAAGAAACAATAACAAAACAAAAACAGCCAAAGATGCGGGTGTATGCTTGAGCCCTGTAGCACCCACTGGTGTAGTGTTTCATCTCTCGGCTGAACCATTGTGAATATTGTAGTACTGAAACATTGCCTCTTGATGTCACTGTGGAGTCGGTTTCGAACTGTGTTTCGAAGCTTCGGCACCATCGCTTCAAATGCTTTGGTGTTTCATGAAGCTTCATGTTGCCCATCCCTACAAACATCACTTGGATGAACAAAATGGCATCTCTCCCAGTGACTACAAGCAGTCAGCTTTTATACCTCTCCTAATGGGGAAAGACCTCCCACAGGTAAGTACCTTTAGCTTGATGAGTAAATTCCAGAAATAAGTTTAGCTGGTAAGTTTTTATATTTACCTAAAACAAGTAGTTTAGTCCACAAATGATGTGAAGTGTTCAAATCAAAGAAACCAAAATCATACACAAAGGAAACTCAAAGCAAAGTTTAAACCAGTTTCCCCTGCCACATGTCAGCTGCACTTTTAAAATGGCCGACAAGGACTACGCCCTCCCTTTGTTTCAACCATGTGGTACAGATAAGTTTGTATACTGACAAAATACAAAGTTTTAAACAGACGATATGAAGTGTAATTATTAGTGATGGGTAGATGAGGCCTCGTGAAGCGTTTCGGCACATCCCCAAACTGTATTGATACTGTGCCGGTACAGTGTTGCTGTGTTGCTCTATACTGACACCTGGTGGGTCTTATACATCCTTGTATGTAACTTATTTGAGACTCACAAGACACACTGATTCAATGACCTAGTCATACTTGTATACACAATATTAAGTTACTAATCTCCTATGGTATCATTTACATCTTATGTTAAAATTAAAGTGAAAGTTGTGAATATGATTTACCAATTTAAATGTCATTGAGTTTTTTATTATTAGAAAAATAAGTTTGTCCAAAATGATCCCACACAGCAGAAATGTTTCTTTTTCTCTCGGGCTCCATTTTATTGATGTAGGGGGAAGTTATTTAATCTTTGGAAGGGTAATTTTCTTCTTCTGACAGTGAATCATCCCGTTGACACTTGCAGATGCGGTACCTTTTAAACACAGTTTGGTGCGTCGGTGACGAGCGAAACAGCAGCAGTATCGGTCACGCGATTTTTTCTTAAAGCGACACGTGCGTCGATACGGGGCTTCGCTCTATGAGCTCGAGACATGCACCGGTGCGTCGGTGTTGCTGGACCCATCACTAGTAATTATTAACTTAGAAAACTGTACATGAATCCAATGATTATTGTTAGTTGTTGATGTATATCGCAAATGAAACAAAGTGTCAAAATTATTTACAGTAATGGGACAAACCCACTTTGTCACACCCCACCTTTCAGCATTTGCATTGACAGCTGCCAGGCGCCCATCTCTTCTCAGGTTAAAAACTAACACAACGCTTTCATTCTCATCACCCATACGCAATACTATCCACTCAGCCTTCTTCCACCCATACTATGTAACAGCTCCCGAGTCCGCCTGTTTGTTACACAACACAAAACTCATTCAACGACCTCAAGATGACCATAATGCAGCAGCAAGAATAATCATCTGAACAAAATCTATACAAGTGCTCGTAATTAGAATATCATGAAAAAGTTCATTTCATTCTGTAATTCAACTTAAAATATTAAACTAATATATGATATAGACTCATTACATGCAAAGTGACATATGTCAAGCCTTTATTTGTTATAATTTTGATGAATGGCTTAAAGCTATTTTCAAAATATTATAATTTTATGAGATTTTTAATTGGGGTTTTTTACAAGCTGACCCATAATAATCAAAATTATAACAAATAAAGGCTATACATATCTCACTTTGCATGTAATGAATCTATATCATATATTAGTTTAACATTTTAAGTGAATAACAGAAGTGAATGCACTTTTTCATGATATTCTAATTATATGACGAGCACCTGTACAACACATCACACCAGTCCTCATCCAACTCCACTGATTCCATAATTCAGTACAAACTCCTCCTGTTGTCATTTAAGGCACTCCATGGCCTGGCTCCCCCTTACCTGTTTGACATGCTTTATCCATACACTCCGTCCCATTCCCTCTGCAAGTCTCCTCTCCATCCATAGTACAAATGGTAACTATGTACAGTAGGCCAAAGCATTCAGCTACTCTGTCCCCAAGATCTGGAACAGTTTACACCATCACCTCCATCAGCTGGACTCTCTGGTCACTTTCAAAACCCAACTCAAAACCTACCTTTTCAGATCTGCTTACTCACTATGATTTTAATAGTGTTTTTACATTTTGTTTTAATGTTGTTTAATGTGCTCATGGGTAACATGAAAGGCTCTATCAAATAAAATAAATTATTATGATGATTGATAATTAAAAAAAATAATGCGCTGTATTTCTGTAGATTGATTTGAACAGCCAATTTCTCCTGTCACGCCAGAAAAGAGCACATTATATATTCACAATGCACACGGGAAAGAGACCCACATCTGATTAGCAAAGCAACAGCATCCATGTTGGAAAGTATGGTAAGCGATGAATTAATTTGTTTTTTGCAGTTCATGCACATGGATACATCTGGACACAACAGAAAGATTACGTGCCAGGTTTTTCGACACAGTTTCAATTTAATATTAGCAAACGTCTGCCATTTTCTTACAACCATATTAATAAATATCTATATCCAATATGTTGCACGGCTGATTTTTCATTATTTCGACTTCCACAACTGCTTCACACTGGCTGAGCAGTGAGATGTACACAATTAATTTGCGCTTTCTATTGAAACGGAGTCATTAAAGCCATGCATACAGTTCATAATTAAAACAGGAGCAGAACAGAGAGGTGAACTCTCATTAGTATTATCTGCCATGTGTGGTTCATTTCCTTGACTAATTTCTAATGTCAGTTTAAGTTGTCCTTTGATATAAGTGTCCTCATACGTGTAAACACAACGGGTCAGTGTATCTGCGTGAACACAATTAGAATAAAAATATACTTGGCTCATGACAATAACTGTTCAAGTAAACTGCATTAAGAAAATTGGAACATTGTTTTATGCTTATGCTGCTGTGTGCAAAATGTAAAATCGTACAGTTAAAAGTGGCATATTATTTTGTGTGCCTCTGAAATTGTAAATTGCCCCCTGTACCATAGATGATTACTCAAAACTTGGACTACCATGATAGTCCAAATAGGAGACCACACCCTATTTAAGGATGGCTTCTCATTCATAAAAACATTTTGCCTGACGAAGGCCACTGGTGGAAACGTTGCATCAAATAAAGGAACACTGGTGTTGCAAGTATACAGTGTGCGAGAGTTTTTTCCTGTTCTATGTTTGGCTTCTATGCGTTATCTTACGCACCTGTTTCATACATGAGATGTGCGAAGTAATCCGTCTTTAATTGCTGAAAAATTTATAAAAATAATAATTCTAAAAATAAAATAAAAAGGCCTCCAATCCAAACCTTAAATGTGCTTTCAGGTTCTTCTGCTCAATGACGTAAATAAGGCTAATACTAATATTTTACAATAAAAAATATAGATTGACCGCCTTCTTAGTGACGTCACAGTTTTGAACGCGTGTCACTGGTTGACGCGGTGTCAATCAGAACAGCTGATCGTGTCATTGTATATTGACGCCTAGTCAAACATATGATCAATAAATGCTTATCTTTTAACCTTAAATGGCTGACCGAGGCAAACATAAGGACATTTATATCATCGTGGACGCTTGGCATCACTTTCACCCAAAGGACTTTTGCAGAGGAAGTGTGAATCGGCGTTACGATCCTCCATGGGACTCCAGTGGGCCGCAGCTCAAAGCTAGCCTGAAGAGAGCGCACCTTGGCCGGGTACAAGCCCGGCAAAGACCCGGCAAGCCATGGATTAAAACAGGACCATGACACGCGGCGGCTGCACACTTGTGGGGATTTATACTGGAGTACTCGTCCCACGAAGACAGCAGAATGTAGGGAAAAGGCTTTAAACTTCGTACTGCTGTAATGTTTGGCCTCAGATTCACGCAAATAGACTTGAATACTGTAGTAATGCGCTTGTGTTTGCATGCTGAATGCGCTTTTGCCTGACTGTGATTTTGCATGTTTCTTTAGCATTATTGTAATTGCAAATACACTGTGAGTCATTTTTTTGCATTTTGTTGTTTTATGTTTGTTTGTTTAACCGAGCAGAATTTGTACTACGTGTTCTATGCTATGAGTTGTCTGATATCGTCAAATGAGCCGCGCCTGGACTCTCATTGAAATGCATTAAAAACCCATTGCGTTAATGGAGACGCAAACGGGTACCTTTTGCGTTCTATATTACGCATAAGGCGAGTGACCGTTCGTCAATTTATGACGCTTTCGGAGTGAGACTGTGTTGACTTATCCGTGCATGTGCGCATACATGAGCTACCATGCTGCGCTCTGGCCCACCTCATCGAAGCGGGCCAAAGTCGGGAACTGAGCTCGACCTGAGCACCTCAGGCTACCAGCGAAAGCACTAGTGCAAGGTTGTGTGCGCGCAAGATCGCAGCTTTGCCTCGACTAACGCTGTCCTTGCGCCAGGTGGAAGATCAGGCCAAGAGTGTATTTGTGACGTATGGTTTGCTCTGTGCTTAGTGAGTGTTGCAGCAGTGCACTGCATCAAACTCCCTCTCATATGTGACATTGGTGCTGACTGGTGCAGCGCTGCGAGTACTGGGATGGCTGTGTCCGCCTGTGCCATCACTAAAGGTCACCAAGTGATTTATGCACCTGTTTGTGACCTCAGTTTGCGTTGTGGGGAACACGCTGATCACTTGAAATATGCTAAAAAAATATATATAAATTGATTCACAAGGTTGAGCCAGCTTGGACTGATTTGATAAGCGCATAGGCAAGTTTGGGCACATGCAGTATGGTGCATTGTTGGCATTTTAACTTGCAACAGAGGACAAACTGCAATAACATACACTTTCTGTGCACATCCGATTTATGACATGCCTGCTGTATACTATCCACTTTTTGCTGTTATTGTTCTAAATCTGGAAATTATCACAAACATTTGTAAGAATAAAGGAAAGTCATAACTACCGGTAGTTCTATTTTTTTTTCCATGAGAATTCAGTCTCATCATATTTTCAAGTTTGTTGTCATGACCATCTGTCTCCTGTATAGTTTTGCAATATACCTCTGTACCTATGAAGATACAGTTGTCATACGCACATGTATTTGGCCACAGTTTGTGGGTCTAACATCTGTCTGTACACGATAGCTCTGTGTCACACATGTATTCTTTAACATAGCACCTCATTGGGGACTCAGCAGATGGAGCCTGACTCTGCTGAATGGACAGAGATGACAGGATTCCTCATGACAAGGTGCTCCTCATCTATGCAAGACAAGTACCCACTGCACTCTTTCTGCATGTTTATCAAGTCAAACTTAAGTATGAAACTAGTTTGGCTATCACAGGAGACATCCTAAAATCTTAAATATTAAATAAATGCCATGGTGAATTATAGATTATACCCTTCAACTTCATCTTATTGTAGTCCAGAACAGCATAGTTTTGCTTTGTATAAAAAAAGGAATATAGCATAAATGTTTACTTAAAGGGACTATACAGTGTTTAAAAATGTTAAATTATGTATTTCCTCCCCTACATGTTCCAGCCATGTCCTACTGTGTAGAATGAGCCCAGACCTATTCACAACTGCCTCTAAAATCCTGCACTGTCACTCAAAAAGGTGTTAATTCGGGTCCGAATTGCGTCATGTACGAGCTTAATACAGAAACTGCAGTTACGCGTAAGACCTGAGGTGGCAGTAGTGAGTATAAAATTACCAACTTGCATCTAGTCCCTTTAATACTGAGGGCCTGATCTTGTGCGGTCTACAGGCTTAGAAACACAAGATCGGGCACTCAGTGTTTAGTAAACATTTATGCTATATTCCTTTCTTTGTGCACTTTGGGCTGACTGTGAAATCTTCAGCTTCAGATTTGGTGCAGTAAGTGGACAGACACCCATAGTGATGTTATGTAAAGCAGTGGGCCCTCCCTAAGCTCTTTCCTCCTACAGACCATACCAGACTGGAATATTTTCCGCTACTCTGGGTACTAGAGCAGGACCATCGATATATTCTCTCTCTCGGGCCATGGACAGTGTTTAACTCACACTTTGTCCTGCGCGAGAGCCTAATAAGATGTAGCCTACATGTAGCGCACGATGTTAATGTAAAGAAGAGGAGAGCGAAGGGGAAGCACCAAACGCTTGTTACTTCGGCCGACCCCATTTTCCCCCTAAGCAACGTGTAACACCTACGCTGTTAGGCAAAGGACTGTAGGGTATGGACCAGTTCTAGATTCGAAAGGAGTGGTGTGTAATCCAAAATGAGAGCCAAAGTCAATAAGTTTAAATGGAAAAGCCGGCAATTTACTTTACATAGACAATAAAAAGGACAGACAAACATCAAACATTAATACTGGCACTTCTGTTAGTTACCCGTTACACCTTTATATTGTTTAACTTTTGAGATGAGTTCAATAAAAGGTATGTTTTACTTGTTTCACTTATTTCAACAAGTTTTGTTTTATGACCGGTCATTTAGTTACTTTGAGTGTTTTTAATTTAAACCTATTCTTAAATTACTTTAATTTAAGTTTAATCTTGGTTTCAGGTTTATATTATTCACTCTTTTCAATTTTCAAACACGTTTTGTCACTTTAAAAATGACACCATAGGTACCCTTTAAATACATAAATAAAACAATTATCAAAAGGATCCAGTAAACAATTTGGCTTGCAAAGCAATAACAAAAAGAAATGGCTTCTAATTGTCCAAAAACTTAGCAAAACTTAAATTGTGGATATGTTCTGAGTTCAATGTAGGCGCCCTTTAACGTGCGCTCAAATCCGTTGGAAAAACTCCACAAACGCTCCTCAAACCTTGGTCTGGGAGTCAGTGAGGTTCTTTGGTGGAATGCGGACCACGCGCGCCTCGCGAGACGCTGCCGTTGATCCTGAGAATGTTCCGTTGGGTGGCTCGCCTTGGTCTCGACTCGATCCTGGGTCCAAGAACTCGATCCAAGCCCAAGAACTGAGGTGTTCTCGGGGTGGGGATAAAACCTGGCCTGTGGAGCAGGCCACAAGGATCGCAATTAGCATTAAATAAAATTACATTCAAGTAAAAACACAAATCCAGCCGCTTACAAGGCTGCGGAGGCTACGTAACTTAAGAGAGAAACAAAAAAAGAGAGGCGACCATTTGTTTTTAGCTGAGCCGCTTACTGTTACTGGGAAATAAAGCTTCTTTTCACATAAAATGAACAAACCACCGTAAAATAATCAACATTGTGACCAACAGAAATAAAAGTAGAAATGCAGAAAACGTTAAGTTACCGTTATCTGGTCCCTGCCGTCTCGGGCAAAAGCGTAACTGCCTCGTTTAACCGCAGCGACAAACGCTGCGTAAAAGAATACATTTATATTAACTTCAGCACCAAATGCTGGACAAGAGAAATAAAAATAAAAGAGCAAATATATTGTTACCGTTTCTTTGCTCTCTGCCGTCTCAAGCAAAAGCATCGGCCTCGTTTAACCGCAGGCGACAAACACTGTACAATAAATAAGTTTGCGTCAACTTCAGCTTCAAATGCTGAGCAACAAACAAAAACTTTCCAAATAAATAACTCACCGAGACTACTCTCAAAGGTTTCACGTCTCGTAGACACACTCTTCCCTCAACCCGGCAAGGCAAACGGTGTGTAAGATCATTTTCGGTGTAGTTTGGGTCAGTTTTGTTCGTAACGGCTGCACTGCTCTGTTCGCCCGTGCGCTCTTTTTAGACTCCTGTCGCTGACTGAGCCTCAGCCAGGTGGGGAGGGGCATACGCTGAGAGCGTCTTGAATACGGTTATATTGATAACGGTTACAATGTAACTTTTTATAATAACATTGTAAATCCCACTAATTATATATTTAATGTCACGTAGTTTTTTAACTGTTTTAAGCGAATATTTAATTAGGTTATTTATGAATATTTATAAGGTATTTATTGTCAGGTTTTGTCCAGTTACACCAGTGTTTATTTGTAACGGGGGTTACATCCTCCCCTCCTTTTCCTATGTACGTCCTCGTACATGTTTCATACAGTTTCAACTTTAAACACTCTAGGGCCATTCAAGGATTCAGTAAATGCTATGGCTAGGCCTGGAAGAGTGACTGGACCACAGAAACTAGTGGGTTGCCTAGTTCAGGATAAGTCAGTCTCTGAGCTGGTTCCCTACGTCTGGTTGAGCGTCTTAGGAAGTCAGAGTTACTGTCACAATGGTCAGTGACATCTGGGCACTGGTCTGTGTCAGCTGTGGTCTCATTAGGAAAGTCAGGAATGTCTTTAGATTGGCTGTCCATTTCAGGGAAGTCATTGGTTGACACTGGTTCTTCAGGTAGGTTTTCTTTTTCAGGGTAAGTACCGACTGTCTCTGTCTCTTTGTCATTTCTTCAGGATTCTTTTCAGGTAAGATCTCATTCAGTGGATTTGTCTCATCAGGTAAGTTTGACTCATCAGGTAAGTTTGACTCATCAGGTAAGTTTGTCTCATCCGGTGTCTTTTGACATATTCTGTATTCAGAGAAAGCGTTGGGCATTTCTGAAGAACTTTGTTTGACATCATTTGCATGTTTGTCCGTATCAGGTGAGTATGAACTTTTGGTTTCCACTATTAGGTCTTGGTAGTCATAAAAGTAGCCAGAATCGGATTCTTCACAGTCTGATTCTTGTTCATGACTTTCTGTTTGTTGACGTGTTTTGGGTCGCTTGAGTTTGTCTTTTATTGGTTGTCCTGTTTCATTTGTGTTGGTGGAAAGGAAACCACATGGCAGTAATAAGTCACGATGGAGGGTTCTTTGAGGACCTTCTTTTGCCTCAGGCTTTACAACATAAACAGGGAGGTTGTTCGACTGTTTCACTACAACATGGACTTCGGATTCCCACTTGTCGGCTAGCTTATGTTTGCCTCTTATGCGCACATTTCTAACAAGAACTCTATCTCCTTCTTTTAAGGTAGAGTCAACAATGTGTTTGTCAAATCTTGCTTTGTTGCGACTGCTGATTTCTTTGCCATTTCAGTTGCGATTTTGTAGCTGGATTCTAGGTGTGACTTAAGGTTGCGAACATACTCAGAGTGGGAACCTGACTGATGATGGACTGGCAGACCGAAGGCGAGGTCGACGGGGAGCCTGGCTGTCGGCCAAACATAAGCTCATATGGGGTAAACCCTGTCACCTCGTTTTTAGTACAGTTATAAGCGTGTACTAAGGGTCGGACATAATCACGCCAGTGGGTCTTTTGTGGTTCTCCAAAGTACCAAGCATGTTGAGAAGCGTTCTGTTGAAGCGTTCAACAGGGTTTCCCCTCGGGTGGTAAGGTGTAGTTCGAACCTTTTGAATGCCAGCTAGTAAACAGAGCTCTTTTATCGTGCGGGACTCGAAGTCCGGGCCCTGATCACTATGTAGTCTCTCAGGGAAACCGTAGTGTGAGATAAAGTTTTCCCAGAGGAATTTGGCAACTGTGCGCGCCTTTTGGTTTGGAGTGGGCAAAGCAAGCGCGTATTTAGTGAAATGGTCTGTTATCACTAATACATCTTTAGTATTGCTTGAATCTGGCTCTAATGTTAGAAAGTCGATGCACACTAGTTCAAGCGGTCGTGTGACAACGATATTCACAAGCGGCGCGGCTTTCTCTGGATGGACTTTACGGCGGGTGCAACGGTTGCAGGTTTTGACTTTAAGTTCTATGTCTGAGGCCATTTTGGGCCAATAGAATCGCTTTCTCACAAGATCCAGTGTTCTTTCGACACCCATGTGCCCATGTCGTCGTGTAAGCTTTTTAGGACAAGGGGTCTTAACTCTTGGGGTAGCACGAGTTGGTATTGTGTTGTGCTCCCTCTTGTCTTGTACGATAGAGGACTCCATCTTTGAGAATGAACTTGTTCCACTCCCTTAGCAACAAGCCAAGTTCGGGGAGTTCACTCTTTGCAGTTGGTGGGGGCTTTTCTCCCAATTCCATTTGGTTGATTATTTCTCGAATGCTTGTGTCATTGTTTTGTATTTCTTTCAGGTCTGATGTTGTGTAATGGGACATTACAGGTAAGCCACCAAGCTCCTCCTCCTCTTCAAAACTTGGGGGATAGCTTGGGGATGATGAGCGAGAGACAGAACAGAGAGCTATTGACTGTAGACTCAACTGGATTGTTCTCTGAAAGCTGATGGACAAAGTGTTTTTCGCAGATGGCTCGGATTGTGCTCTGGTCAACAAGGTCAAGGTCTGGATGGTCAGGTAGGTGTCTTTGTGTGAACTGTTGTATCTTTCCAACTCCTTTTTGGACAGCATGTCGTCAGGCTCTGCACTGTGTGGACGTCTGGACAGACCATCTGCATCCTGATTTTGTTTTCCTGCCCTGTATTGCAGCTGGAAATCGAACGTGGACAGCGCCGCCAACCATCTGTAACTCGCGGCATCAAGTTTTGCAGTGGTAAGTATGTATGTTAACGGGTTGCTGTCCGTGATGACAAGAAATGAGCGGCCGTAAAGGTAATCTTGAAATTTTTCTGTGACTGCCCATTTAAGAGCAAGGACTCTAACTTATGTGCAGGGTACTTTGTTTCACACTTTGACAACCCGCGACTTGCGTAGGAGATGACACGGTTTTGACCTTGTTGATTTTGGTACAGAGCGGCCCCTAATCCACGAGTGCTTGCATCTGTATGCAAGGTGTAAGAAAGTTTAGGGTCCGCGAACCCGAGCACTGGTGCTGTGGTCAGTTTCTGAATGATTGTGTCAAATGCTGTTTGACAATCCTCTGTCCATCGAGCTCCGAAGGGTCTTTCGGGTTGTGGTACTGGGTTTATCAACTTTGTTTGTTTTTTTCCAGTGAGGTGGGTATCCGCCAGTGAGTTGGTTGAGAGGACGCATGATCTTTGAATAGTCCTTTATGAATCTACGGTAATAACCGGAAAATCCAAGAAAGGTCCTGAGTTCTTCAAGTTGTTTGGTTTCGGCCAGGTTTGAGTGACGAGATCTTATCGGGGTCTGTTTCAATGCCTTTTTCCGAAATGATGTGGCCAAGGTATTTACAGAGCTCTGGAAAAACTGCATTTTCTGGTGAAAGTTTAAGGCCAAACTCCTTCAAACGACTGAGACTCGCAAGAGGCGTTCTTCGTGCTCCTCCAGAGTGAAGAGAAACAATGAGGTCATCAAGGAACACAAGGGCCTGTTTTAGATGAGCTCCCCATGCAGCGCTCCATGAGTCTCTGGAATGTGCTAGGGGCGTTTGTGATTCCTTGAGGCATTCTATTAAACTCGAAGAAACCTAGAGGGCAGACAAATGCAGTCTTTTGTTTATCAGCCTCCTCCATCTCAATCTGATAAACCCTGACTTAAGGTCTAAGACTGAGAACCATTTCGATCCATTCAAAGCTGAAAAAGACTCTTCGAGGTTGGGTAAAGCGTAAGAATCTTTCACAGTCTGGAGGTTTAACTTTCTGTAGTCAATACATAATCTGACATCTCCATTCTTTTTTCGTACGACTACAATTGGGATGAAAAAGGAGATTCAGAGTCACGGATGACTTCAGCATCAAGGAGTTGCTGCAGGTGATTACGTACTGCCTCTAGATCTTGTGGATGTATTGGCCTGCCCTGTGTTTGAAAGGAGTAGGGTCGCTGAGTGTGATGTGATGCTTGATCTTACTGGTGCGACCAAAGTCGAGCTCGTTTTGGGCAAATACCTCAGGCATAGAATTCAACTTTGAACGTATTCTTTCTTTCCACTCACTGGGGATTGAAGAGTCACCAAAATCGAATTGGAGATCTGAGTTTTCAAACTTTGGTTTAAGCGTTGGGTCATTGGCTGATCGAACACTTTGAATGGCGTGAATTTGTGCAATGACTGTCTTTGGAGTGAGTGTGATGGTGTGATTGGATTCGTTTTTCAAGATGACAGGTACACTGCGTGGGAGTTGGATGGGAGGGTTGCTAACCCATCTTTAACAAGGAGGCCACCAGTTAAGTAGGTTGTTGTTGGTGCTTCGACTGTCACCCATTTTCCAGTTTCTGGTACTCTGCATGTTACTGATCCTTCCAGAACTTTGTTTCTCCAGCTCCAATAGTTTCACAATCCATACTGTTTAGTCTGACTTCGCCCAAGTTTGAATCAGCTGTGCGTTTTTTCCTCGCTGCAAGGGTTTTGGAGAACGACTTTGTACCCATATGGAAGTGTGTGTTTCTCTTTGGGCTCTACAACTAGTCCATACTGCTCATACAGAATGTCCAAAGTATTTGTACCTATCAGCAGTGAAGGTGAGTTAGAACTCAGATTGGGAACAATCAAAGCGAGAGTTGGCACTTCAATGTCAGCACCCAAAGAACTCTTGGGAAAAGTTATGGCTATCTCGATAAAGCCAAGGTAAGGGACATTTTGGCCATTTGCACCTTCTACCTCTAACAGGTCGTTCAAGCTGTGGACAGGTAAGTGAGACAGGTTCTCTTCGTAGAAAGACTGGGAGACTGTGTTACCTGTGAGCCCGTATCTAATAAGCAACTGCACAGATGGTCATTGATAGCTATTTGAGCTGTACACTTTGCTCCAACTAAGCCTTTTGGAAGAGAGAGAGGCTTTTCAGTTGAGCATGAAAGTTCAAAGCACGTTTCTTTTCTTGGGACACCTTGTGTTTTGTTAGCTCCACTTTGTCCCACAAATGGAGCTGGGTCTAGTTTAAAGAAGATATTCTGGATCATTCACTTGTCCCATGTCATTTGCTTTTCTCTTAGCTGCTTCTTTTAAGAGCAACAAGATGAGAGTTTGGCTCATTCTCGCATTGGGTTTGATATGCCCATCCTCTCCGCACTTAAAGCAATACCAGGGCTTTGGTCGGTTGCTTGAGTGGATGTACGGTCTTTGATCAGAGGACTGTGACTTTTGAGCTCTGGAGTTATCAAAGGGACTTTATGTTTTGCAGAGCTGAAGACTCGTGGTTTGGCGTTGGGTGTTTCAGCATCTTTTTTAGTTTTGAGAGACGCAAGATGCGATTGCAGATCAGCAATTTGCTTTTGAGATTTTGAATTTCAGAATCGACTGCTTTTGGTCTGGGGCGTTCTGGACTTTGAGACTGGGCACCCTGATAGTGTGAGTAGACCTTTGGCTTTGTTGTATTTAGATGCTGTTTCATGCGTGACATTTTCGATGTGCGTCTTTCTCTGCAGTACGGAGCATGAGCAGGAGATCAGCAAAAGTAGGTGGAGTTGTTTCTTTGCTCAAGCTGAAGCTCCGCAATCAAGTCATTGTCCCAACAGCCTCTTATGAACTGTTCAAGAGCTGTTTATCAAGTTCACCAGCAGAGATACCTCCCTTATGAATGTTGTGTTAAGCATGACTTGGAGTCTCTGAAGTAAGATGAAGGTTCTTCACCATGATTTTGCATGGTGTTCAAGTATTGGCGAAAAGGTCGTCACCATCTTCGACTGTACCAAAAGCAGAATCAAGGATTTGCAAGTATGTGACTGGAGGCGAATCGGCAGGTAAGTGTTTTACAAGATCAACTGCAGGTGAAGAGAGACTTTCCAAAAGCCTTCTGGACTTACTTGAGTCTGGTTGCTTGGCATCTTAAGAAGAAGCTCAACACTTGAGCGCCAGCTTTCAAAGTCAACTTCATTGTTTGGACGGGGACAACGCCCAGAAAAGAGTCTCAACCTGAAGGGAGTGTTCATTGTGAATGAATATCTTCAGTTCGGAGAATGTGCTCCACTATTACTTTTGAAGCTCTGGTGGATTAACATCAGAGGTACTTAGAGTAGGAGTCTTTGTACTGATTGGGTTTGTGAGCGATTCCCCACAGAGACTGGGATCGGTTGGTGGAAGTCACCAGATGGAGGGCTCTGTGCACTGGATTGTCTGAGTCAGGGACTTGAACAGAGTCACCATGTCACTTGGACTGTCATGTTCGTCCGTGTCAACAGCCCTAGTAATAGAGCTAAGCTCCTCTCTCAGTACGTCTGTGAAATCTTTACCTGTCTGTTTGCAATGTCTCTCAGTTCAGCTAAGTAAGTCTGTGTAGCAGTCTTGCTAACTACAGGAGAGTAGACGGTGCTTAAAGTCTCGACAAGGTAAAGTATGTCAGGTTCATCTTAGGTAAGAATTTGTAAGGTAGCAAGGGTGAAAGTGCCTGTACTGATGCACCTGAAGTGTACTCAACAATGTTCTGCTGCCTACCTGTGGGCTTGTAGGGGCTATGGGCACAATCTGAAAAGACCCGTACTGTTTAAGAAAGTCAAGAGCTCCTCATCAACTACAGTGCCAGTTATGCCAGTAATAATGAGTGAGTTTGGTATCTTAACATTACTCTGTCGCACGGCTTCCATATTGGCTGTTTGAAAACAATACCTAGGCTCACAAGAGTGTACGGACCACTCCTGGCTGGCTCGCCAAGAATATGTAACACCTACGCTGTTAGGCAAAGGACTGTAGGGTATGGACCAGTTCTAGATTCGAAAGGAGTGGTGTGTAATCCAAAATGAGAGCCAAAGTCAATAAGTTTAAATGGAAAAGCCGCAATTTACTTACATAGACAATAAAAAGGACAGACAAACATCAAACATTAATACTGGCACTTCTGTTAGTTACCCGTTACACCTTTATATTGTTTAACTTTGAGATGAGTTCAATAAAAGGTATGTTTTACTTGTTTCACTTATTTCAACAAGTTTTGTTTTATGACCGGTCATTTAGTTACTTTGAGTGTTTTAATTTAAACCTATTCTTAAATTACTTTAATTTAAGTTTAATCTTGGTTTCAGGTTTATATATTCACTCTTTTCAATTTTCAAACACGTTTTGTCACTTTAAAAATGACACCATAGGTACCCTTTAAATACATAAATAAAACAATTATCAAAAGGATCCAGTAAACAATTTGGCTTGCAAAGCAATAACAAAAAGAAATGGCTTCTAATTGTCCAAAAACTTAGCAAAACTTAAATTGTGGATATGTTCTGAGTTCAATGTAGGCGCCCTTTAACGTGCGCTCAAATCCGTTGGAAAAACTCCACAAACGCTCCTCAAACCTTGGTCTGGGAGTCAGTGAGGTTCTTTGGTGGAATGCGGACCACGCGCGCCTCGCGAGACGCTGCCGTTGATCCTGAGAATGTTCCGTTGGTGGCTCGCCTTGGTCTCGACTCGATCCTGGGTCCAAGAACTCGATCCAAGCCCAAGAACTGAGGTGTTCTCGGGTGGGGATAAAACCTGGCCTGTGGAGCAGGCCAACAAGGATCGCAATTAGCATTAAATAAAATTACATTCAAGTAAAAACACAAATCCAGCCGCTTACAAGGCTGCGGAGGCTACGTAACTTAAGAGAGAAACAAAAAAAGAGAGGCGACCATTTGTTTTTAGCTGAGCCGCTTACTGTTACTGGGAAATAAAGCTTCTTTTCACATAAAATGAACAAACCACCGTAAAAATAATCAACATTGTGACCAACAGAAATAAAAGTAGAAATGCAGGAAAACGTTAAGTTACCGTTATCTGGTCCCTGCCGTCTCGGGCAAAAGCGTAACTGCCTCGTTTAACCGCAGCGACAAACGCTGCGTAAAGAATACATTTATATTAACTTCAGCACCAAATGCTGGACAAGAGAAATAAAAATAAAAGAGCAAATATATTGTTACCGTTTCTTTGCTCTCTGCCGTCTCAAGCAAAAGCATCGGCCTCGTTTAACCGCAGGCGACAAACACTGTACAATAAATAAGTTTGCGTCAACTTCAGCTTCAAATGCTGAGCAACAAACAAAAACTTTCCAATAAATAACTCACCGAGACTACTCTCAAAGGTTTCACGTCTCGTAGACACACTCTTCCCTCAACCCGGCAAGGCAAACGGTGTGTAAGATCACTTTTCGGTGTAGTTTGGGTCAGTTTTGTTCGTAACGGCTGCACTGCTCTGTTCGCCCGTGCGCTCTTTTAGACTCCTGTCGCTGACTGAGCCTCAGCCAGGTGGGGGAGGGGCATACGCTGAGAGCGTCTTGAATAACGGTTATATTGATAACGGTTTACAATGTAACTTTTTATAATAACATTGTAAATCCCACTAATTATATATTTAATGTCACGTAGTTTTTTAACTGTTTTAAGCGAATATTTAATTAGGTTATTTATGAATATTTATAAGGTTATTTATTGTCAGGTTTTGTCCAGTTACACCAGTGTTTATTTGTAACGGGGGTTACAAACGCCCTCAGGAAACTGGCACCATTGTATTTATGCAAGATAGCAGATTCATCTTGCGCAACGCTGTTGTTGCGCCAGGCGGGAGATCAGGCCCTGAGTATTTGATTCTATATTGCCAGCATGATAAAGCATACAAAGACAAAGCCTGGCTGGCATGTCTTACTAGCTTTTAACCAGGACATGCTGATGTACAAGCCTTTTAACCACAACGTTATGGTCTGCTTTAAATCAAACTCAGTTACTGCTGGCACAATGGCCTGTTTCTCCCATGATCATGATCCAATAAACAAGAAAGAGCTTGAGTATCTTTTAACACACAATCTATTTTCACCCTATGTATTTGTGATTATCTAGATATGTATTGTAACCAATGTAGTTTACAAAAGCAATAATGATAGCAGTTGTAATACCAATGTGTAATGTACCACTTTGTAAATCTTTGACCACTGAGTATAAAGAACTATTGCCATTGTGATCAAATGGCATTGTACAGTATTGCGCCGCTGTTTTATTAATGCCGTTGACAAATATCGGCCAGTATTCAATGAGAAAGAAGAGTTATAGAAATGTGTGTCATTGCGATGACAACGCATGCAGGAATCCATGTGCAGCGCGAGAAGACTTTTGCATCCTGTTCTCTGGTGCCTGTGCTCGCAGCGGGAAGTGAAAAAGGAAAAGAGGGGAAAGCGCAGCTAGATGGAAGTCACGTCTGAGCTAAAGTGAGGGGCGATGCAAAGGAGGCAAACAACTATCAAACTGTTACATCAATTAATTTAATTCCACATGTTGGTGTAGTTTCGAGAGTGCGTTTGATTTTAATGAGCTACCCCTCCGCACCACAATACCAAAATGGCTTGCAGCGGGAGGTTCATGTGCTTGTAGTGCATGAGCGAGTGCTTGAATATAAGGTGCCTTTGTAGTGTTATTTGCTCTTGGGTCTCTTTCAAACTGCTTAGAAATTGCTCCTGTGTGGCCAAAGTGCTGATGTTGTTTTATGTGTGCTTTCTGTCACTTTAGAGGGTCAAACTGACTCTGTGATATCCGTTGCAGCACTTACAGCCTGGCGGTAGTGTGATGGAAGGAGGCTGTTTGGGGACAATACTGCAGGGATTTGATGGGTAACCTCTGAAATGGAGCAGGATATGTGCGCCTGTGTGTAATAAAGGGGCTGTGGTGAATGGCAGATGAATGGCCAAGCTCGAGACACCAGGGGAGAGCAATATTTAGTATGAGGCTGGAAACCCAAAGGACTGACAAGACAGACAGTTACATGACATAATGTGCTGTGCTCACATGTCGTACCTCAAGGACATTATTCACACTGCTTTAGAGCGTCATGTCTGCAAAAAGCCTACTTTTCTCATTCACTTTTATACAGACAAGTTAGTCGATGATTGGTAGTTTAGCAGTTACATTAACAATCAGATTTAGTTTTTTATATTGATAATATATTTTAACTCTTGGCTTTTGCTTGTATATTCAGTAATCTTTCTGAAAGGGTTAGGCGGTAAGCGCACTGAAAAAGTAGATTGTTAAGATGTAAGTCAACACTAAATATCCTTCTACCACTGCTGCAATCGTATAATAGTGCACAACAAACAGCACAATTGGTTTGTTCTAATTGTGAGGAAAAGCTGAAATTCAACTCAAGACTGTGCAAAGCATTCTTTTGGGAAAGTTATTTGGGCTTACCAGGCAATCCACATCCAGCTTTAGGCCTGGTCTGCCTCAGTGGCTTTATTCTGCGGCCACTTTTTTTTTTTTTCTTCTTCTTAAGGCTTTCTGGCTCACTGTGCACACTTTAATTTACTCATTGTTGCTGTGGCTGCTCTGAGACTTCAAAGCACATTTACATTCATGCATTTTGGCACTTCACCAAAGGCTTTTAGCAACTGGCCAAGCTGGAGGAAGAAATAGAGAAAATGAGGTCTAAAGAAAGGGATCTGCCTATGTGGGCATCCATCATCGCTAATGAACAGCTTTTCAGGAAGAAAGGCAGTATTGTGCATATTGTAATAGAGTGGCCATCAATAGAAATCTGTAGGTGTTTGTGTCGTCACAGGCACTGTTCATTGATTATCAGACAATTGTGAGTGGAGCATGGCAATAATGAGCATCCCCAGTGGTTCACTTAAATATGAGTCAGATGCTTGCATAACTATATGACTATATCCTATTTTAGATGCAACAATATCAAACTTTTGTCTTGCTTATAATTTCACTCAGCTACCACAGCACCTGACGCAGACCTTGTTTGGCCGGGCGACGTCTGAGCCGGCATGTCATTCACTGTAAGATGATGAGAGGGGTCTCCTGTGAGCAAGTCGGGAGACTACCACTTGAGCTAGCCGCCGCTCTATTATTTATATATATAATATATATATATATATAATATATATATATATATATAATATGGGCTGGAAACCCCAAGGTCAAAGTGGGACACAGGTAGAGAATGACCGAGCCAAGATCCTGTGGGACTTCCAGATACAGACGGACAGAATGGTAATGGCGACCCAACCGGACATTGTGGTGGTGGACAAAGAGCAGAGGAAAGCCGTGGTGGTTGACATAGCAATACCAAGCGACTTCAACATCAGGAAAAAGGAACACGAGAAACTAGAGAAATACCAGGGGCTCAGAGAAGAGCTAGAGAAGTCCTGGAGGGTGAAGGCATCAGTGGTGCCCGTGGTCGTTGGGGCACTTGGGGCAGTGACCCCAAACTGGAGGAGTGGCTACAGCAGATCCCAGGAAAAACATCAGACATCTCGGTCCAGAAAAGTGCAGTTCTAGGAACTGCAAAGATACTCCACAGAACCGTCAAGCTCCCAGGCCTCCCAGGAAAAAGAGACAGCCCGCGGAGGGGGAGGAAGAGTTTTAGTTTATATATATACTCTACGTCCAACTGCATTCACAAAACTGTGATCCTCTCCAGCATGTTCAAAGTGTATCATTGTGTACATATTTTGAGATGTAATTTTGAAATAATGCCTATGTAGTTGTTGTGTGATGTTATATATTAAAAATGAGTTTCGACCAGAGCTAAAAGTAAACATTTAACTCGCTCCCGGTTTCATTGTTTGTAAAAAACAAAAACAAAAACAAAAATATTGTATTTTCAGATGTTTTACTGTGTGATCGACAGATGTGGTCATTGCCTCTGGATATAATGGGTTTTTTTGTTTGTTTTTGTCACACCTTTACTCAAACAAAACAAAATAACAGAGTAAGCGAGAGGTAAGTTGGAGGCATGAACAGCTCGGCAGGCAGTGACACAAATAATGGCGCAGAATACAGGAGCGGGGTGTGCAGGACTTTGGGTCTAGATCCATCTTCCCCTGCTTAGAGCCCTGGCGTTGGGGTAATGGCGGCGCGGTGGGGGCCCACAGAGGTTAGGACACAGGAGATGTGAGATCGTGGAGCGCAGAGGCCAAACTGAGAGGGGATTTCCCGAGCAGAGCCTCCTCATTTGGGGGGTGGAGGGTGTGCCACTGCTGTCTCTGCTGAGAGAGGCCTGGAGCAAAACAAGCAAATTGCTCCCCACAGGAAAAGGCTGCTGCAACAAACCAACTCTGACGAGAGCTCGAGTCTTTGTGCCCCAGTAACCATTCCATTGTCTTCATTCTTCTTGGCACTTATAATGGAGATTTTTTATCAACTGGGTATTGTCAAAAGGGATAATCCAGCCATGGAAAGGTCACTCATAATTGGGAATGAAAAAATGCGTTAGTCTTAATCTGAGCATGGTGCTTTTGTAACATAATGTAGAGTCAAATTTTCCTTAAAGCAGACTTATAGCCTCACAGAAAATGTATTGCAGCCCAGAGCGCCCACTCACTTTAATGAGGTCAGTGTGCTGAGTAGAATGAATGGAGTCCCAGGCACATGCTAAATGATACAACACAACAGCCAGGGAAATATCTCTGCTGGGTTTTGCATGAAATATGACTTGCTATACTCTGGCATTAAAGGCAACAGTTTAATGGCAAAGAGGCCGACCTTTGTGAAATATTGTTTGATTTGGGCACTGGTTGTACATGAAAGTCAGAGGGAGCACAGTTGAAGACAAAGAGGCCAGACATCAAAGTCGTCATTTTGTGTTTGAACGAAAGTCTCTGGAGGACAAAACATTTTTTCTCGTTTTTACTTGTGTTGGTCATGTTTGACTTTTGTGGCTCTCAAAGCATTATCCCATTCAATTGGAATAGTTTTTTTTTTTTCAACATAAAAGCTAAACATTTTCTGGCTCTGATTTCCTCTCTTAATAGTAAAAAAAAATCTAAACGGTGTCCACTGTATATTTCAACTACTGTAGTAGCCTAGTAATGTTGTGACAAAAACATGTACAGTAGGCCTGGATGAATGATAGCGTGCGTGTGCGTGCGTGTGTGTGTTTTAATTACGACATTGTGAGGACCAGTTTGAGTTTTTAACCAATAGAGTGAGGAATTATTTGGAAAGTGAGGACATTTTGGGTGGTCCTCACTTATTTGAAGGACTGTTTGAGGGTCAAGATGTGGTTTTAGGGTTAGGGTTAGAATTGGGTTTAGATTAGGGTTAGGATTAAGGTTAGGGGCTTAGGGTTCAGGGTTAGGGTCTGGGTAATACATTATGTCTGAGTGTCCTCACTAAGATAGAATTACAAACGTCTGTGTGTGGGTGTTTGAATGCATGGTGGTCAGAGGGACCGTTGGCGCAGATGTGACAGCGGTTCCCCCAGGGGAACTGAACACCACCAAATATGGAGTGAATGTATAATTGTCTCATGTAAAGCACTGTGTGACTATGTCTGTGAAAGGTGCTATATAAATGAAGTTCTTCTTCTTTGTCTTCTTCTTCAAAGGATGTACTCAAAGTGATGGAGTTTTGTATCTAAAATACCATCCTTCTTCTTATTACTCTGTAGTCCCACTTCAATTTATAAACTGAAATGTTAAAGGCTCGATGGCCCTCGTGTCTTAATTGAAAAAAGTGTGTTCTAGCTTCTTACAATCCCTTGCCACCTTTTAAATATTCAAACCAAGTGCCATCATAAAGTTGCAAGTACTTAACATGAACGGGAGCCCACTTTTCCAATAGAATTGGTAAAAAATTCGAATCAAATTTAATTCAATGTGCAGTCATCTTTAATTGATGCAGATATACCAAGAGACATTTTAGGATTCAATTAGTTCAATGAAAGAAGGAATTAAAATTCAACTGTGGAAGCTGGAGCAGTGGTGAGCCTTGGGCTTCTCTGCTATATCTGAAATTAATATATACGCGGGGCATAAAATGTAATTGTTAGAATAGAAAAATGGAGACGGAATAGAAATGACCTTGAATAGAAAAAGTAATAGATTGATAAGTACAGTATTATTTCAAAGCATGTGGTAAATTGAATAGAAAAAGCCTATTGTGTCAAGAAAGCCATTTGTCAAAATTCTAAAGAGGGGTAGGTTCTCCAAAGAAACCCATTTTCTGTTCATTTCTAAAACTGTAGCAGCATTTTTGACATGCTTGGAGAAAACTGTTGACACATCATAAATTAAATCCAGCCCTCTCTTTTCTTGCATATGGAGTAATACTTCATTAGCTTGTTCATCCATGCCACAAATACAAAGGATTACTTCCAGGGAAATAACAAAGGGCCTCTTTTGCCTCAGAACTGTGGAAGATAAAAGAATAAAGCCTCTGACAAATTAATGAATAATGTAGATAAAATCAAAAGTTCTCACACAGCAAGCCACTAAAATCAACTCAATCAAAAATAAATTGCAATGTGCTGCTGATGCATGGCCATGTGAGCAAGATAGACAGCTTTTGTACATTTATAAATCTAAGAAACAGCTATCGTGAATCATTGCGCACCACCCCATTAGGTCTGTACCTGCCGTACGCAGTCCGCACTTTTCACAAATGCTGCACAGACGTGAGGAGAGGCGAGGGGAAGTCAGTTTGGAGGAAATCAAGTTTTGTGCAAATTTAAACTGCTAATTTCTTCTTTACTTTCTTCAGAAATTATTAATATATTCCAAATATAAAATCAAATCAAATCAAATTCACTTTATTTATCCGTTAGGAACTTCATTTGCAGAGGAAGTGCCGATGAATACAGCACATCCACAGACATACAACACAATCAACATGTGCAATAATAAATACATTAAAAACAATATAGTGGGCCTGTGATAGACCAGGTCCACACAGTCATTTATTCAGCAGGCGGATGGAGGTAGGGAGGAAAGTCTCTTTGTCCCCAGAGGGAGGAACCTGAACCTGCGTAGTGAGGGGTCTGTGGAGCTTTGGGTTCCCTTCTTCAGATCTCTGGAGTCATAGATGCTACTGAGTGAATCCTGCTCTTGACCAATGATTTTATTGCTGATCTTGATAATTTTATTGAGCATGTTGCGGTGGGTGAGAGTGAGTGAACCAAACCAGGCAGTGATGTTGAATGTGAGGATGGATTCAATGAAACACTTGTAGAAAGAGGCGAGAATGGATTGGTGAACTTGGAGTTTGCGGAGCTTACGGAGAAAAAAGAGGCGTTGTTGACATTTTGAAAAAATGTGTTCAGCGTTGAGTTTGAATGGGAGTTTATGGTCAATTATGGAGCCGAGGTATTTTTTGAATGAACCTTTTCAATTATTTTGTTGTTGACCGTGAGTGAGGGAGAGCTGGAGTGGCCATGTTGGACGTTAATGGTCATTTCTTTGGTCTTGGATACATTTAAATCGAGACAATTCTCCCTACACCACCGTGAGAATGAGTCCAGTTCAGTTTGCAGTAATCTGTGTGTGTTTGTAGTGTCCATGATAACTGTGTCGTCTGAATACTTGATGTAGGTTATACCTGGGTGGTGCTCCTGCAGTCACATGTGTACAGAGTGAAGAGAAGTGGAGAGATGACTGAACCTTGAGGAGAACAAGTGGATATTGTCCTAACAGCATTGAGTTGGCCGTTCACTCAGACCCTCTGAACCCTCCCCGTGAGGTAGGAAAGGACCCAGAGGATGAGGTGGGGTTGGCATTCATCTGCAACAGCTTACGCCCCATGAGAGGTGGCTGCACGGTGTTAAATGCACTTTAGAAATCCACAAAGACCAGGATGACATGGGACTTGGGCCTTTCCAGGTGGGTGATGACACCATGTACCAGAAAGAGCACAGCATCATCCACCCCTCTCCTTGGCTGGTAGGCAATTTGCATTGGGTCAGAGTGCATACCCACATCAGCCTGCAGCTGGGCCATGACGAGCCTTTTGAAGTTCTTCATGACCAGTGACGTCAAAGCCACAGGCCGATAGTCGTTGTTGGTGCTTGGGTTACTCTTCTTCGCCACTGGACAGATGATGGAGGACTTCCAGATGGAGGGGATGGAGTGTTCCGCCAGAGAACGGTTGAACAGGGAGCAGAAGACACCAGCCAGCTGACTTGCAGCAGCCCTTCAGCAGGTGCCCACAGATCTGATCCAGTCCAGGAGCTTTGTTGGGTTTAATCTGCTTCAGTGCGTGCTCCACATCCGCAGGCAGCAGCTGCAGGTCCTCAGTGGACTGGGACATAGAGACAAGCTCTGCAGAGAGCGTCTCCCTCTCCTGGGTGTAATCACACTGATCATGCCTGCAATAAAAGATGTTAAGATCCTCTGCCATGCGGGGACACACCTCAGCAGAAAGCCCAGATGAGGTGGATTTGGAGGGGAGCCCGGTCAGGGTTTTAACGCCCTGCCAGGCCTATCTGGCCTTTCCATTGTTAAAAAAGTCTCTCCACCCTGTCTTTATAAGTTCTCTTGGCAGTTTTAATTTCTTTGTTCAGTCTGTTTTGAATTAATTTACCTTCTAGCTTGTTTCCTGAATTAAATGCTATTTTCTTTTCATTCAGGGTTGTTTTCAGTGATTTAGTTCTCCAGGGCTTATTGTTTGTGTAGTCAAAACACCCCTGGAGAGTCATCTGTACTTCACTGTCCCACTGTTGGACCTGCTTCTTAACTACACCCTCCCTCTGCAGTTTAGTGCGGTATACTGGGACTAGGTGGATAACATTATGGTCTGCAATACTGAGTGGTTTCTTATAAGCTCTGTACGCATCCTTGACGTTGCCATAGCAGAGGTCGATTGTTTTATCGCCCTTAGTGGCGCAGGTAACGTACTGGTGGTAAGTGGGGAGCGTTTTATTCAGTCTGCAACCATTAAAATCTCCGAGTACAAACACTGGAGAGTCGGGGAAAGCAATCTCTAGTCTCTGAACACAAGACGCAATGGTCTCTGATGCGCGCGTCACATTGCCAGAAGGAGGGATGTACACTAGCACTAGCGCGAGCTGGCCAAACTCGCGGGGGAGATATTTGGGCCACATCAGTTGTACAACAAGAGTCAGTGACGGTGGCCGTTCTACTCCACGCCTGGTTGATGTACACACAGACACCATGCTTCTTCTTGCTATAAAATATATGAATTCAACCACAGGCTTTGTGTAAAGTGTTTAAATATTTTTTTTAATAGCCTACTTTGACAAAATATTGTCGTCTATGACACTCAAAGACGAGCATGTTCATGTACGCTCATGCACTTGCCTGGCTCTGCCATACTATTCCCTGTCCATTCCACGCAGGGAAGTTAGTCTGGTCACGGAGCAATTGGAGCAGTTTGAACGGGCGGGCCTAACGCGCACAGATTGTCAGTGAAATAAACCAATCAGCAATTAGCGGACATGACGACAGCTGTAGTCCAACTCACAAAATATGAACTGAATATAAACTCACAAGAACGCGGAGGCAAAATCCTCGACTCTTTCATCCATGATTAGTTTTGGCTAATGTTAATGTAACTTGAACTAACAACATAGTGGTGCAGCGAGTGACGTAACCTTGTCAATTCTCTGTGACGGTCGTGATTGGTTCGGCTAGGCTTTAGCCGCCAATCAACAACTTGTTTACCGTGTATGTCCAGACCCACCTTCTTTCGCGCAGAAAAGAAGTGGATGTGGTTTATCAGGACACTGGAGCGTGCTGTCGCTGGCTCCAAGCGAGAAGCAGGAAGGATCTGAACCACTCTGTGATTTTAACCAAAGTCTGACAAACTCCTATAGAGACCACGCTGACCTCCCTCTCTCACCCCCACCACCGACACTTCTCCTCATTCATGCCACCCAAAGCGAACCGCTGCCTCATCCTAAAACCTGGACCTCATGCACAGTGTGGTCAAGAAACAGTATCAGAGATTATAAACCCTGAGCTTATTGTGTAGTTTCAGGAAGTTTGTGATATTTGCCAGTTCTGTTCACGGAGCTCAATCAGCCGACTGGCTCTTCTTCTAAATGTTTCCAAAAGTTGTATTGACGAAACTGCCTTGTGCCAATACTTGTGATGAGAGAAGCAGCGGTAACATATCAGTAAAGACCAACAAGCCTCTGCTGTGGCGTGAGGCCCCTCCCTCTCTGCCTCCTGTGTCTCAGTAAAACCCTCTCATTATTGCTTGGCCTCATGTTTAGGTAAATCTCATTCATAAGTTACTTTGCATGTCCTTATATGGTGAAATGGAGGTGTTCAGAGGGCGTCACGTGAGGAGGCGCAGTGGTAGGGGAAACCGAAGTTCCCAAAGGAAACCTGGAATCGCAGACAGAGGGAGAACATGCAAACTCCACACAGAAAGGCCCTGTCCAGGTGGGAATCAAACCTGGGTCCTTCTAGCTGAGAGGCACGAGCACTAACTGCTGCACCACTGTGGCATTTATTCTCCTTTTGAAAAGTTTCTCTGCATCCAATATCCCATTAAAAGTTATCTCAATAGCATATTTTAGAGCCTCGCTAAATTTTTTTTTTTCATTTTGGCACCTTCTAAATAGAGAACCTCTGTTGGCCACTTTGTTTTTTAGGCTTGAGTAAGAAGAAGAAGAGCTTCATTTGTACAGCGCCTTTCACAGACATGATCACAAAGCGCTTTACAGAAGACAATTTTACATTCACTCCATACTCAGTGGAACTCAATTAGATTCAAAATCTCAAGACTCAAACAAATTTTAAATGTCCAAAATTTAATTTATTTGCTTACAATTCCCTTTTGTGAGTAATCACTGTGAATTTTCTAGTAGCAATGCAGATCATTCACAGGGTTGGATTTCTAGAACACCCTCCATAATCATTTTATCCAGTCAGTGAGGATAATCTTGTAAAATACCAAATGAAATCATTGATCTTATTCAAGGCATTCAACAAATTACTACCAATTAACATACAGCATTTTTTACAATTCGTGAGAGAACTCGTAATTTGAGGCGATATGGAGAGTTTGTAGTACCCAATGTGACAGATCAAGGGTGGGTACCTTTAGCTAAGGGACCCTGCTCCCAAGTTCACTGAATTTGAAAATTACCAATTTATGTTATAGGTTGGTTTGATTGTCATTTAATTTCACTGGCATTTTCATTGTTCAGTTAAAAGAAGCACAATAAATAAAATACAATTGCTTACAGTTGGAATGTTTCCGTCTGGGTTATATTCACGCATATTTAAATGAATCAATCAATATTTAATTGTGTAAGGTGCACAATGTGGGAAGAGTACATAACAAATAAACAAAAACAAAGCTTAGCTGTAAACTAGGGCGTTTTCACACATGTTGGAGCGCCTTGTGGGTCAAGCCGAGACCGGCCTAGTTCCAACTGCATTTAAGTTAGTTCAGTCTGTGTTCACACGTGCCCGCACCATCAGCCACATAACAACGATCAGCCGAAAACACGCACGTACGTGCGCACTTTCCCAATGTTACGCTATATTCACTCCTCTCCCTTGTGGTCAAATGCAGTGACGCTGATATACAGGAAGAGAGGAGAAATGCTGTTACGGCGCTTGGCAAGGGCCCGCCCGCACCTTCACTCTGTCCCGTGTTTTGACATACGTGTGCCTCATTTAATATGGAAACGCTGCTGCTGGAGTCCTCGCCTCGGATTGGTGGACTGGTTTTCTTCCCTGGCTGTGGTTCGTTCTCCATCTCCGGACTCGCAGATTGGTACATTGCTTCCCCGCCTCTCCAATCACCTGTCTCCACCTATCAGCACTGAAGACCAATAAAAGTGCCGGTCACCTGTCGTTCGAGGCGGCTGGGACTCAGTAGTGCAGCTCGCCTTCGATTGGGATGTGTCTCTCGTGTGTTAAGCTTGTGTTTGTAATTGTGTGAGACACTAACTTTGTGAATTTGTTATATTTACTTGTTATTTCGTTTGGACTATTTTTGTAGTCAATTTAGAGTCTACTTTTGTTGTTATTATTTGCCTTCCTCACCCCTAATACATTGTAAACATTCTTTTAGCCATCTACATATTACTTCCCTTGACCCTATAGAGAAACAGGTTGTAATACATTGGGGGCTCGTCCGGGATACTTTTTACACTTTTTAACACCTTTCTCGGCGTCAAAATTCAGAAGTTTTCAATTATTTAGGTAAGTTGTCAGGGCTCGTTTGATTGTATTTGGACGGCACCAAAATGGCAAGATTTGTTTTAGAAGATTTCTTGGCAACTCCTTCCATTGAGAAGCTAAGCAAGTTAATTAAGAAGGATCTGGTCAGTATTGCTGACCATTTTGAAATTTTTGTCCCGAAGTCACTTCGAGTGGAGGATGTCAGAGCGCTCGTTAGGACGGGTTGGTGGAAAGGGGTTTGCATTGTCATTGTCCTGAACTCACAGAACAGTAAAAATGCCCGGACGAGGAAAAAGCGGCAAGTGAGAAATGTGAGCTTTTGGGCTCGTTTACAATACACGGGCCAAGGAGACCCGCCCAGCAGGGAATATGTCGGTGACAAACTATTTGAATCGTGCTGGTTGAATGCATATACTCTTTTATCGCTCTGCCTAACAAGAGGGACTCTGAACTTTGTTTTGTAAGTGAAGCCCCCTTGAGGCGATTCCTGGAGTTACATGCCTCAAAATCCTCCCAAACAAAATGGAAGGACTGGTCCATTCAGTCATCTATACAAATGGACACAACCTTCATCGTTGTAAAGTTCTGGACCGGCAGAATTTCTGATGAGGACATTGAGCTTTACCTACAAAGGTACTGTACAATCATGCAAACAGTAAAACCACTTGATAAGTATGGCATAATGGTATGGAATAAGTCCAACTGAAAAAAGACTCAAAAGGACTCCTTATCCAAATCCCTAACTCAATATCATTGAGCCTTTATAATAGCAGAATAATCTATTCCGGTCAACAAGCCACCTGTTTTATCTGTCAATCAGTTGATTACCAATTGAGGCAATGTCCATTTATCAAGTGCTAGAAATGTGGGCAGTTTGGGCATAAAGCCAAAGATTGCACCCATGATGCACAGTGCACTTTATGCAATAAAAGTGGCCATACTTTCTTCACATGCCCCTCTTCATATGCAAACAAGTTTAAACACCGATCCACCACCTGGATCCAGCGCCCGGAGCAGCCAATGACCATCAGTTCTCCCTTTTTTGCAATACAGGGTTTACCCATCTTTACTTTTGGCCATTGGTCACAGACTGCATGCCTTTCCTCTTCCCAAAAAATAACACCTAAAATGCTTTCATTTGTAATATTTTACCAATATGACATTTTCTTAAACCCGTCACGAGTCCAAAGGCAGGCTAACAAAGCAATAATTGGATTCCCCACATGCCCATGGTCAGTAAAAGCAAAAAATGCAAGATGGTTCCAATGGCACTGTTCCAGCAACCATAATGTGAAAGTTGTGAGATTTAATTATCATGAGCAGAAGGAAGAAATTATAGGTCTTGTCTGTCTAGCATCACATTTCATTCTCCTGCATTTTCTGTTTGTGGGTCACTTTAAACCTGCAGTCCCAAATGCTTTGGCGGGGATTATGTGATTTTGATGAGACGCAAAGACAAAAAGAAGTTTATGTTTGGAGAAATTTAGCAGTAACGTCAAAGAATGATTTATGTACGACTGCCTTCCCATCACTCTCTCTCCTCTCACACAGTCAGTTCACATTTCAGGAAAATTCAATTGTGACTTGACTTGAAGTGTACAATTTCAGTAGGTTTGTGTATTGTTTTTGTTTAATACAGTATCCCAAAAGCGGCCTCAAGCGATGTCAGTGGTATTTGCAAAAACAGAGAAGTAGTGTGTTTAAAGCTGCAGTATCTTGAAAAGAGACAGACAATTATTTGGTACACTTAAGGGCTAAGTAAAAAAAAAAGTATTCATTTTGTCCTTTGGATCATGTACTCACTTTAAGAGAGATAACACTTTTATTTAACATTCTGCTAAAATAAATCAATACATAAATTCATTCTGGGTTTTTTCCCCCCTTTTTGGGAAGATTATTATTTTATTTTCTCATTGGAGGAGGCACAGAATACAAACTAAGACTTCCACTACTTATGCTACCCCAATTTAGTCCAAGCTCCTCCCGTGCCCCTATACGTAACCAAGAAGTGTTCTCCCTACCACTCAATCCTGATGTGTGCTGCTCAGTGGCGGGCCGTGCCCACAGGGCCTAGGCCACCATGCACTAATACACTGCTTATGTTTACATACTGTACACTTTATAAAAAGACACATTTGCATTTTTCTCACTGTCTGACATGAAACGAGATTTAACTTTTATTTTACGTCAATTTGAATTTTAAAAATTATTTCTATTTGTCAAATACCAGAAGAATGAGAGATAGAACTTTCTACACCATTTTTTATTACCTTTTACATAATCAAAGGTCTACATACATTTCATTAATATTTGGTAGCAGTGCCTTTAAACTGTATATTTTGGGTCAAATTCCCTTCCACAAGCTTCTCACAATAGTTGGAAGGAGTTTTGGTTCAATTCCTCCAAACAAAACTGGTGTAACTGAGCCACATTTGTAGGCCACGTTGCGTGCATATGCCTTTTCAGCTCTGCCCATACATTTTTCAACTGGATTGAGATCTCACTGTGTGATAACCACTTTAAAACATTGACTTTGTTATCCTTAAGCCACTTTGTAACCAGTATTGGCAGTTTGCTTTGAGAATTGTCCATTTGGAAGAGCCATCAGCCCAATCTTTAACTTCCTGGCTGATGTCTTGAGATGTTGCTCCAATATTTCCACATAGTGTTCTTTCTTCATGATGTCATCTACAGTATTTTGTGAAGTGCACCAGTCCCTCCCGCAGCAAAACAACCCCACAGCATGATGCTGCCACCCCCGTATTTCACAGTTGGGATGGTGTTGTCAGGCTTGCAAGATTTTTTCCTCCAAATGTGACCATGGTCATTATGTCAATTTATTTTATTTTCTTTCCATCAGGCCACAGAATATGCCTCCAAAGACATAAGTCTTTATGCCGGTACAGTACTTGTTTCATTCTGGATAATGACAAACGCTTACCAGGTTCAACATCTTCACCAGGTCTTTTGCATTTGTTCTTGGGTTAATATTCACATTACAGACCACAGCACGTTCATCTCTGGACACAGAACCCGCCTTCTTTCTGATCTGTATGATGGCTGCATTGGCTGGACATTTCCATCATTATTTGAGCGGCATCTTCAAGTGTCTTGAAATTGTGCTTCCAAGGTCATGAAATCATCATCTGGGCTTTCCCAAATAGTTTAAAGGTTTGTGCATGCAAACTTCTGACTTTGTAAAAAGTTACAAAAACATTTCTAAAATAATCTCTCATTCTTCTAGTATTTGATAAATAGAAATAATTTTAAAATTCTAATTGACGTAAAACAAATAAAAGTAAATTCTATAATTTGTATTATGTCTTCTTATGAAGTGTATGTAAACATATGGTTCCCGCTGTACATAGAAGGTGCCAAGGCGGCCTTTCCTCCTGCCCTGAGTCGTCATTTACATGGCAATAGTCTCAAGGAAAACATAGCAGTCTTGTCCTCTCTTGATCTGCTTTTATGTGAAAATGAGGACATGTCAACTAAACCATTGAAAGTGCAGTGCACGCCTTTGTCCAGCAAATGACGCTGTGTTCCTAACACACGCTTTTATATGCGCCACGTAGAAGAAGACAACTTACCTGTTTATACTTCCTGTACTGAGATGAATATGGCTTTTAAGGAAACTCTGTAGCTTTCTAATGTAAAAGTAAGTCATTGCAAATCATTTTCAGGAAATTATCTGACTAAATATCAATGTGAGAAGCATCACAACACAATATGATGAGATCGGGAGTTTGCCAATCAGTATTCAGATTAGGCTGTGACGTGACTGTTCTGCGTTTGTTCTCATATAAAGTTCACATGAGGCTGAGAACGGCCCCCCACTGAGACATGAAACTACCTCCTCCAAAGTTTTCAGTGAGGCCGGGTGTTAGAAAATACGATGTGCGTTGTTGTGTAAAAGAAATGTGCATCTGATACCAACGTACCGCCGTTTGTTTGCCGCATAACCTGCGCCTGAGTCTATCTGAGCGCAAATAGCAACAAGCATTACATTTCACTATTACGCTGCCCAAACAGTTAAACTAGCCAATGTCTCACAGTACACCACACGGGCAACAACACTTGAGCACCGACATGGACGCAATCACTCCCCCCACAGGGCTTGAAATTGTGACCATTTTGGTCGCATATGCTCCCAAAATTATACCTTTGCGATCTAAAAATAGAATCACCCGCATGTTTGCGACTGCAAACAAATGCTTCGGTCCACCTTAAAAGAAAACCTTCTCGCGCTACCTTAAAAAAGCTTGTGTCATTGTTTTCACAAACGCTGCCTGTTAGCAACAGCAAACTTTCTGTTCAAAACTGTTCGAGAGCATATAAACTACGATCTGTCCTCTGTTGTGGCTCAGCGCCGCTGTTATTCCTCCCAGTCACACGCGCTGCCTGGGACAACCTGCACCAGCCCCGTCCGTTTTCTCTGCATACGTGTGCCTGTGCACCGCTCTCATTTATCTGCCCGCTCTCATTGAATGAGCCAATATATTTAAGCAACTGTAGTCTCTTTATGAGAAAACAAGGAATATATATGTCATTCATAACAGTGGCGCAAAAAGGGCATACGCAATATATGCCTTGCATAGGGGCGCCGAAAGGACGGAGCGCTATACGATGGTGATGGGTCGGTTGCGAACGAGTCGGTACCAAGAGCCGGCTCTTTTAAGTGAACGATGAGAGCCGAGTCTCACCCGTGAGCCTTTTATTTTTAAAAGTTTACATGTTTATCAAGCTCCACATGCACCGGTCTGCGCTACACTTACCTTAGAGAGAAAAGAGAGAGAGAGAGAAAGGGAAAGATAATGGGGTCGGGGGAGAGAGAGAAAGGTGTTGACAAACTTGCAGCCGCAGCCCGTGTGCGAAGAACGAACCTGCTGTTCACACAAAATGAAGAACTCTACAAACTTATACTCATCCATGAATATAATCAGCGCATCTCTAGCTTTAAGTCATTTTATTTTGAGAACAATCCGACTCATATGTTCGCGCCGGCTTTGTGTCTGCATACCCCCCAGAAAGTGGGTAGTTGCGCCCCTGATTCATAAACTCATTGGGACTGGGGACTATCTCTCAAATGTCGCTCGAATCGATGTCGGGCGGAGAAGCAACTTCAATCCAACCCACCCGCTCCCCTCGTGCAGCGCTGAAAGCGAATCATCGCCACTCTCGCAAAATACAAAACGTAAAGTCACAAACGCAATGTTTAACACGTCTTCTAAGGTTCTGGCAAGGGAGTTTGCCGCGTGTAGTGCGACCCATGGAGCTTTCTCCCGCAGCACAGAGTGAGGAGAGTGTAGGTGCAGAGAGACGAGACAATGAAGTGCGGTGAAGCAGGGACGGGGTTGGGAGGCACAAAATCTGGTGTCCCATTTATAATGGTAACATTTTGCCTAATGAGTTTTGTAGATTGCTGAATCATTGCAAACAGCTAAAATAATACATCCAAAATGCAACAGAAGGCTGGAAGTGGCATGTGATATGTTTAAATTCCCTTCATCCGTGTTAAAAGCTTCCTTTTTTTTTTTTTTGTTGCACTCCTAAATGTTTGACTGTGCTCCTAAATTTCAGAATTAGGAGCACAAGCGCTACCAAGAAAACAAGTTAATTTCGAGCCCTGCCCCAGACAGCACGCTGCAATACCATTACTGACTCCGGCAAACATTCATTCTGTTGTCTCCAATCTGTGATGTTGGAATCTGCATCCATCCATGCATCCATCCATCCATTTTCTTCCGCTTGGAATCTCCTTTTTCTCAAATTAAGTCCTTCAGTTTCAAACTGCCCGGTGTTCAAGTGGGAGAGACCCAGGTGATGTTCTTGCTTCGTGAGCTAAAAGTCCGAACAAGTCCCAGTTTTGGGTAACACCAGGATCCAGGATCAGGCCGTTCCTGACAAAGTCCAATTTAAAATGAACAGCGATAGGGATGGCAAACATATCCGCAAAGAACACATTTCCTAAATTACACCAAAGTTCAACCATTCAACTATAAAAACAAAAGTTGTATTGGTTGTTTCTGACAGCTGGGCCCTTTCAAACAGAGCTTTGCTGGCTCTCGCTGTGTGCAGTTCCACTTTGATGCTTGGCTCTAGAAGGAAGAGGTTGCAACATTAAAGGCAGTCTGTAGGCTGGTATGACAAACAGTAATACACCACTTACAGGATTAGGGCTATATATTCCCTCCCTTTGCATAATATTTATTTTTTCTGACATCAAGCTGATGCGTCTTAAGAAATATTTCTAAGAGAGTAGTTTAATATGTGGTACAGTAGACCCACAGTCAGTTAGGCATTTGATTAGTACAAATGATGACAAAGACACAACACAGGTGAAATTAAATCACAAAATCCATCAACCACCTAGCATGCGGAAATAATGTCTCAGATTTAATTGTGATGTCAGTCATTGCTTGTGCTTGCTCATTAAGTATTATTGATTGCAATTTTTTGAATATTCAATCTCCCTTTGTTTTATGCTACAGACAAATGTAGAGGGTTGTCATCAATGAGAAGAAAATAAAACTCAACTCAAACGTCTAATGATGGAATTCAGCCAAGTCTTTGGGATCCGCTCATTTCAAAGAGCCGTTTAAGTGCATTTAGCTTTCATTTAGCTTTTACCTGTGTCGCCTTCTCCATTGTTGGATTGATTCTGCTGTTCAAAAGAGCTGGTTCTGGTTAAAATTGAAGATATGGCTCTTTTCACAATTGAGATCTGGTTTAAATAAAGACATTTGGGCTTTCAATTGCCAATGTACAGAGCCCGCCAGGGGACATCACGATAATTTTGCAATAAAACGCAATAGATTTGTGAAATAACGTAATAATTATTCCGAAATATCGCAATCATATTTGGGTTGAGAACGAGGCCGCTTACAGCGTCTATGGTGTATAGATTACACTATCATCCTCCACACACAATGGAGCATGAATGGGGAAATTAATTGACCTTTATGTCGAATTGGGTTTAAAATGCAAAGAATCAAGATTAGTGCTGGCCATCAGACATGGTATTAATGTAGCCTAAGTGAAAGACATCTTATTTGCCTACGTATTACGCGGAAGCTGTACGAGGTCTTGGAGGGTGTCCCAGAGTCATGAGAGGCGATCTTGGGACAGACCAGGAGAGAGGGTCACTCCCCTACCGTTGTCTGGCTGATTGTGGACGTGTCAGCCCCAGATTCCTGCAGCCCACATCCCATGAACCTCATAGCCTACATAATACGTACAGATTCAGCACCTGCAATTTTCAGTCAGTCTCTGCTCAAAACTGGCCTGAATTTACGATCATATCCACCAACCCCGGGGTGAATGTTGTTGCTTGTCCCCAAATGGCTGCGTAAAGGTGGCGCGTCTTTACGCATCTTACCCACTGCAGCAGCGCTAAGTGTCATTGGCACCAGCACGCGGACAGGCACCAGGTTCGTCCTGAAATGCTCCAGCGCTTCCACCCATCCCGTCAAGGAGCGTTGGCTACTCTTGAATTAAAAGTTTGGCCTGTCTGAGTACGAAAACGACCATCTCCCTGCGTGCACCACCTTTGCCTCTGGATTATTGTGCGCTCTTTTGGCTCGGGGATTACCAGCGCTCAAGTCTGTACTAAATGCTTATGAATTCTTCAACTTGTTGTAAAAGTCAATATGCCAGTTAAAGTTAGGTCCTCTGACAAAGTAGTTTCTTCTTTGAAGTCTCCTGGCTTGGCTTCTAGACACACCGTTTGGATCCAATTCCCTGAGGATAATGCACGTCTTCCTTTCTCATGCCTAAACCATTTTCTCTGCACTTGGCGTACATCCACCAGTATCCCTGCTGTCCAGAACCGTGCACACAACTGTATAATTCTGGTTATGAATTCAACCAGAACCGCCAGGCCATTTAGCCTACATTAATACCATGTCTTTTGGCCAGCACTAATCTTAATTCTCTGTAATTTAAACCCGATTCGAAATAAAGATCAATTAAATTCCCCCATTCTTGCTCTTGACGGGATGGGTGGATGTGCTGGAGCATTTCCAGATGAACCTGGTGCGTGTCCGCTGGTGTCTCTGGTGTCTCTGACTGCAGAGTGGGGAAGATGAGTAAAAGCGCACGTAGCTGTTTGGGGACAAGCAACAAAATTCACCCGGAGTTGGTGGATATGATCATAAATTCAGGCCAGTTTGGTCAGCTAGACATCGGTAGGGGAGTGACCCTCTCTCCTGGTCTCGGGGCCTGGCTGTGCTAATCTGAAATCCTATAACAATTCTATGTCCCAAGATCGCCTCTCAAGACTCTGGGACACACTCCAAGACCTCGTGCAGCTTCAACATAATAAGTAGGCTAGTAAGATGTCTTTCACTTAGGTTACATTAATACCATGTCTACCAGCACTAATCTTGAGTCTTTGTATTTTAAACCCAATTCGACATAAAGGTCAATTAATTTTCCCACTCATGCTTCATTGTGTATGGAGGATGATAGCATAGAGTCTATATGCCAGACGCTGTAAGCGGCCTCGTCTCGCAATCATATTGCGGCCTCGCAATATGATTGCGTTATTTTGCCATAATTATTGCGTTTTATCGCAAAACTATTGCGTTATTTCGCAATAATTATTGCATTATGCGTTTTATCGCAAACCTTTTGTGTTATTAAGTATTGTGAAATAACGCAATAAAACAAATTCTTGTGATGTCCCGTGGTGGGCTCTGTACCAATGAGATATTTTCCTAATTTCTGGCAATAAACACTATGGTTCGATCTAATGAGACCAAGACCAACACAGTTTGGGGCTTGAAGTAAATATATACCTAGCCAAGACTTTTCACACCACTTGTTTCTGAAAATTCTGAGGGACCGCTAAAGTATTATCTGTTTTGTGAGAACACGGCCTTCTGTGTTGAGGGTTTAATTCTCACCCACTGGCTCTTCACACATGGCTTGGACTCGTCCGACCGCACTCTCGATCGGGACTCTATCCACACCTGGCTGCATCTAATCCTGACCACAATCACAGTGAAGGGGGAGGCCCAAGCTCCAACGCACACAGCCAATAAGTTCCTTTGTGCGCTCCGTGCTCACTGTTCAAGTCGGTGGTACTCTGCCTACAGTTACATGCATTTGTAGTTTTCCATTTTGTCAAAAGCAGTTCCCTGTCTCACACAGGATGATAAGAAAAGACTGGTGGGGTGTTTGGCTTTTGTGCTTTAAAGGATTTTGTGCCTTACAATTTAAATGTGCTGCTTTGAAAATACAAACTGTGCAAAAGTATAGTTCTAGAAAGTCTTAGAAAAATGCAAACGGAAATAGTTTGCAATTAGGAGGCAAATAGATATACTTTAAAAGCATTTTGATAGAACACGTATTGGCCCTACCATCCAATGGAAGGAGAAGCTGAAAATTATAAATTATTGTGAAAAACCTGTAAGAATGTCTTCTATTCATAACTCATTATTATCACTATGCGTCTTTGTCATGACACTGGGAGAATGGAGAATGCAGCCTTGATCCTCACAGATGCACAAAAGCAGACAATAGCTGTGGAGGTGCTGCCGCTTTGTATGCAAAACACAGCTTCAGTGGTAATCAGCAAAAACAAACTTAACCAAGCTTTTAATTGTTGTTTGTGTAACTGTCTGATCCAATTTAAGTCGCACATCCCAATATATGCACAATGGAAAGCTGCTATAATCACGGGGTTTAAATACTATATCCTCTAAAAATTGACTGCAAGGCCACACTGAGAATAGGGTTAATACAACAATGAAGACTTAATCATCATAAACACTTCAATTTGAGGCTTTATAACAAGGAGAGCTGGGATCAGAGCAATTGATTGAATGCACATCATTGAAGTGGTATTGTGTGGGCGTGCTTAAAGTGGAGTGTGTCATTGTACAATATAGTTCTCTTAAAATATTCTGTAAAATGGAAGAACGGAAGGAAGAATCTGACTGCCTAATTATGTATATGACATGTATGACAGTGAATGTCTTATCACATGGAGGATTCCACCGAACAAGATCGGTTTGCCATTCTCTCCGTCCACCCTCTCAAAAGGCATTTTCACACAAGGAGACAAGTCCTGTGTCTGTCGAGTGCGGACGGGTTTTCTCACTTCTCCTGGCTTTCGTGCTTTTTTTTTCTTGCCTCTGCGAGTGACTTGTCTGACTTTTATTTTTTCTCCTCTTTACCTGCTTGCTGTCCTCCCAAACCGCTAAACTATAGAATTGATTAACTGGAATCTCAGCGCAATTGATACGTTTTTTCACAAAGTGAGGCCAATGGAGGAGGTCTTCTTCCCTGACCGGATTTTCACAGCTCGGTTTGCGATGTGGATTGTCGTTTGCCTAGCGGTCCTGTTGGTTATAGACATCAAAGAACAGGGTACCTGCTTAGTGGATGCACTGCCCTGGATTATCGGAAATTTGGAATGACAGCAGTTTGCAATCGGACCCCGCTGCTGTTGGTTGAAATTAATGAGCACTTTGGAGCAGGGAGTGACCGAGTGATAGAATTAATGAAAGTAACGCACAACAATGATGGACTGTTGTATTCAGTGTTGGGGAGAATACTTTACAAATGTATTCCATTACAGAATACTGAATACTTGCCTGAAAATGTATTTTGTAACGTATTCCGTTACTCTGGCCAATCAGAGTACTGTGTTCTGAATACTTTAAATACTTTTTAAATACACCGTATATTATTGTAGTGTATATTCCTGATGTAGGATTAAAAGCATGTGTAACTAAGTTCATTCTACTGCCATTTATTAATGCTTAATTTGCTTATTTACCACGAGGTGGACCGGCTGGCGTCCTGGTGCAGCCACAACAACCTGGAGCTGAACGCCCAGAAGACAGTGGAGATGATCGTGGACTTCAGGAAAGACACAGCCCCACCGTCCCCCCTCGCCCTGACAGACTCTCCCACCCCCATCTCCATCGTGGACTCCTTCCATTTCCTGGGCACCACCATCACTCAGGACCTCAAATGGGAGCCAACCATCAGCTCCCTCATCAAGAAGGCCCAGCAGAGGATGTTCTTCCTGCGGCAGCTGAGGAAACTTAAGCTGCCGACCAACATGCTGCAGTTCTACACGGCCATCATCGAGTCCATCCTCACCTCCTCCATCACCGTGTGGTTCCCCGGCGCTACAGAACGGGACAAGCATCGACTGCAGCGCATTGTGCGTGCTGCTAAGAAGGTGATTGGCTGTGAGCTCCCATCTCTCCAGGACCTGTTCACCTCCAGGGCCTGGAGGCGTGTGGGTCGGATCGATTTTAGATTAAATTATGACTCTAAAAAGTTGACAGTGTTGGTTCTACTGGATCTGAGCGCTGCCTTCGATACAGTCGACCACACTATTCTTTTAACTCGTTTAAAACACATCGGCCTCTCTGGTGCTGTCCACAAATGGTTTACATCCTACCTCACAGACAGGACATTCATGGTGAGTGTGGATACCTGCTCCTCTAAGGTCCATAAAATTACATGTGGTGTGCCCCAGGGTTCGATTTTAGGGCCAGTGCTTTTTAACCTGTATATGCTCCCTCTTGGTGATGTCATCAGGAGACATGGAGTCAACTTTCATAGTTACGCTGATGATACACAGTTGTACATCTCCATGTCTCCTGATGACACCAGGCCAATGGATGCACTTTTTAACTGCATTTTAGATATCAAATCCTGGATGGCAGAAAACTTTCTCCAGCTTAACCAGGACAAAACTGAAGTTTTAGTCATCGGTCCTGAGGCCCAGAGAGAGAAACTTTTACCCAAACTACAGTCATTATCTTTTAATCCTTCCCCACAGGTGAAGAACCTGGGTGTGATTTTTGACTCTGAACTGACTTTTATTCCACACATTAAGAATATCACAAAGATAGGTTTTTACCATCTAAAGAACATAGCCAGAGTCCGCCCCATTCTCTCTCGGACCAACACTGAGATGCTAATGCATGCTTTTATCACCAGTCGTATTGACTACTGTAATGCCCTGCTTTCTGGTCTTCCCAAAAAGAGTATCTCAGGTTTACAACTTTTACAAAATTCAGCAGCTCGTGTCCTGACGAAGACCAGGAGGCGGGACCACATTACACCGGTTTAGAGTCGCTGCATTGGCTCCCCGTGTGTTTCAGGATCGATTTTAAAGTTCTCTTAATGGTTTTTAAATGTCTTAATGGTCTTGGTCCTTCTTATCTTTCAGAACTGCTTTTACCTTATGAGCCTTCGCGGTCCCTGTGCTCCTCCGGCAGGCGTCTCCTAGTTATTCCTAAAGTCAACAGAAAGACTCACGGCGAGGCATCTTTCCAGTATTACGGCCCTCGCCTCTGGAACGACCTGCCGGAGGGGCTCAGGACCGCAGAGAACGTTCATGTATTTAAGAGCAGGCTCAAGACCCACCTTTTTAGTTTAGCTTTTAACTAATATTTATTTATATTAAATTTATTTATCTGTTTTAGTTCTATACAATTATTTCTTTAGTTCCACTCTTTTTTTATTTATTTATTTTATTTATTTATTTTTTATCTTGTGCTATTCCACACTTTTAGCCGAGTTTAGCTGTTTTAATTTATCTTTATTTTTATGTTCTCCCAGTGTTTCCTCTGAGGGAGCCCTCTGCCCCGGGAGTGCTGGTTGGCTGTGGCGGGCGCTCTCCTGTGGGTGCCTAGATGGAGGTTGGACGTCTATCCTACACCTCCTCCGGGCGCCCTGTGTTGGCGCTCTGTGGCTGTGGCCGATGGGCTGCTCCTGGTGCAGACGGCTCCTTGGATGGTGTTTCCTCTTTCGGTTCATCTGTACTCAGCCTTATGTACCCCACTTTATGTCCATTTTTACTTAAGACTTTTAACAACTGGGCTGTCTGTATGTATATGTGTCTGTGTGTGCGGGTGGGGTAGGGGGAGGTGGGGGTTGTTGTTATTTATGTATATTTGCTGGTGGGGACTATTTTAATGATTTTTTAAGCACTGTAAAGCACTTTGTGTTACATTTTGTATGAAAAGCGCTTTATAAATAAAGTTTGATTTGATTTGATCACAGCTGACCCTTCTCACCCTGGACACGGACTATTCACCCCTCTCCCCTCAGGCAGGAGGCTACGGTCTATCCAGACCCATAAATCCCGCCACTTGAACAGTTTTTTCCCCTCCGCCATCAGACTCATGAACAAAAAACAAGTCTCTGTAGCTTAGTTACAGACTCATAGATGTAATCTGCACTTGCACTGTGTGACCTGCTGCTATCACTTAACACATCACACATCACTTAATCACTTTATATCACTTATCACTTTGTACACCTACACATCTGTAAATACAATCCTGCTGTTGTTCAATGTCAAGTTGTTGTTGTTGTCTTACCAGATGTCACTTTTATTTTATCTTATTTATTTAATATGTTTATGCATGCCCCCTTAGCCTTATAGTTTAAAGTTTTTTAGCTTATTTTTATCTTAACTTTGTGTTACAGTGCCTTGCGAAAGTACTAATACACCTTGAACTTTTGCACATTTTGTCATGTTTACAACCCTAAACATAAAGATTTTATTTTGAATTTTTACTGAGAGTTCACACACAAGTAACAGACAACTGTGAAGTGAAAGCAAAATTATACATGATTCTGTTATTTTTCAAAAAATAGATAGAAAACCGAAAAGTCGGGCATGCACAAGTATTCATATAGCATGAAATAATACTTTGTGGAACGCCCTTTTGCTGCAATAACAGCAGCAAGTCTTCTGGGGTATGACTACAAGATTTGCACATCTAGAGACTGACATTTTAGCCCATTCCTCTTTACAAAACAACTCAAGCTCTGTCAAATTAGAAGGAGAGTGTTTGTGAACAGCAGTTTTCAGGTCTTTCCACAGATTTTCAATAGGATTTAGGTCAGGACTTTGACTGGGCCATTCTAACACATTAATATGTTTGTTTTTAAAACATTCCATTGTAGATTTAGCTTTGTGTTTAGGGTCATTGTCCTGCTGGAAGGTGAATCTCCGCCCCAGCCTCAATTCTCTTGCTGACTCCAGCAGGTTTTCCTCCAAAATGTCCCTGTATTTGGCTCCATCCATCTTCCCAACTATTCTTACAATCTTCCCAGTCCCCACTGAGGAAAAGCAACCCAATAGCATGATGCTCCCCCCACCATATTTGACACTGGGGATGGTGCACTCAGGACGATGAGAAGTGTTAGGTTTGCTCCATACATAACGTTTTGCATTTGGGCCAAAAGTAAAATTTTTGTCTCATCTGACCAAAGCACCTTCTTCCACATGGTAGCTGTGTCCTCCATATGACTTCTAGCAAACTTCCAAGGGGATTTCTTATGGCCTCCTTTCAATTATGGCTTTCTTCTTGCCACTCGGATGATGACATTTTAACAATGTATGTATTCCCTTGGTATTTGCAAAGTAACTGTATTCTAAATACCCTCTGAATAAAGAGTAACTGTTCCGGAATACAGTTACTCAAAATGTTTATTCTAAATACGTTAACGGCGGTACAGGTATTCCATTACTCCCCAACACTGGTTGTATTCGACCTGGCCGCTCACTGTGGAGACGGACAATAGTTGGACTATATTTTGGGTGGAAAAGGGATGAACTGTGAAGGAACTACCTGCTCTGGAGAACTGAAATAATGCTGAGATCAAGAAAAAAGCTCATTAATTATAAATGTATGAACTATTCTGGAATAATTCTCTTCCTCCTGAGAGAGGAGGTTTGAAGCAGCTGGACCTTTTATCTCTCTTACGCAGTCAACACTTCCCTTCAAGGCCAAACCACGGAGCTAAACCAGATAAGAACTGAGCTCTCTGGGTCATATTTATCAAAACACTGACTTTCAGACTGTAAACAACCGCACACACATACCCCTCCCTAACCACGCCCCCGTCGTTCTGCGTCTGCTTCCTCAGCCCTGCCCCCGGTCAATGGCCGCTCATCCTTCCTGTCCGCAACACCTGCCCTGGTGTGTTGTGTATTTCCCATGTCTTGATGTTTTTTTATCTATGTGCTTTGCGTTAACTTAACCTGATTGTAATTTTGCATATCTTTTGTAAGGCACATTGAGTTGCCTTGTGTACGAAATGCGCGGTATAAATAAAGTTGCCTTGCCTTGCCTTGACTGTCCTTGTGACCTTTTTATTAGCTACACCCATTGTCTGCATATATGGTTATTTTTGGCAGGTAAAACATTTTCGTCTTAACAACTCTTGAGTTTTCTTTGTATTTCACTGATGAAATTGAATTCAGGATGAAGATTAAAATGTTGCAGTTAGGGATGGGACGGTATGAGTTGCAGTATAGTGTAAAATTGTACAGTTTGTGAAATATCCTACAGTCGTTGTATTCAAACTGTCAGTATTTGCTTTGAGAACCCTACTCAAACTGTCAGAATTATCTCCAACTTTGGTAATACACACATTTGGCATAATCCCCATGGTTGTGCCTCTGCGACTTAATCCACTACTATTTCAATTTACTTTTGCTTGTGACCTTCTTTGAGACCTGTTATGAAGAGGCATTTGAAAGGTGCATATGGAAACACAGAACCTGTCGAATTCAAACTGTTCCGATTGAGGGACCTCCTATCATGCCACGCTTAGTGGGGAGACCACACATTGCTAACTCCTAAACCCTGCTACTTCCATTCTGCATGAAATATGGAACATAGATGAATTATACACAGCACCTGCTCATTTGACATGCCAAATGTACATGACTTATGTGCCACAAGAGGAGCTTCACTGGAGCCGCACCTGTTCACCAAATGTGATAATGTCCTACTCCTCTGGCAGGGAGAGTAAGACATACTTCATATTCTGCATTTTATCTTTGTTAATCTTCCAAGACATGGTGTATTGGTAGTGTAATGAATGTAAGAAAAGAAAATGGCAGTCTGAGCTTGGCAGTTTACTGTACTTACTCATTCATTCATTCATTCATTCATTCATTTTCTTCCACTTGTCCGTTGCCGGGTCGTGGGGCAGCCGTTGGAGCTGCCCAAATCACATAGCACCAGCCCCCATGGCTCCTTCTGCAGGTGGTGGGTCCACGGAAGGACGGCCTCACGGTTCAAACCGGGCCTGTTGGTCTCTCCTAGGGGGCTACCAGTGTACGCAGACACTGGAGGCAATGTGGGTGAAGTGTCTTGCCCAAGGACACAACGACAATGTGCAACTTCAGGAGGCGGGATTCGAACCCCCAACCTTCCGATCATGAGACGACCCGCTCTACCATCTGCGCCATTGTCGCCCCACTGTACTTACTGTAAACTTTATTCTCATAAAACTGTACTTACTGTAAACTTTATTCTCATAAAATTGTTACTACAGGATGTGTAAGTCCTTACTTGTTCCTGTCAGCGGATCATTCATTGTTTGAATCTTTCCTGCCTTTGAGTGTTTGACCTTACAGTGTTAATGATAATAATAATGGCTTACACTTATATTGCGCTTTACTATCCTGTGTTACTAAGTTTCTCAAAGTGCCCCAGTGTCATTATTATTCATGCACACCATACTTGGTGGTGGATTGTAGCCACAGCCGCCCACTGGGGTGGACTGACAGAAGGCTGCCAATCTGAGCCATCGGCCCCTTTAACCACTCACACTCTCATTCATTCTGGCCTTTTGTGCATGTTTTTAGTGATAGGGGAAACCGGAGTACCCGGAGAATACCTACGCAGGCATGGGGAGAACATGAAAACTCCACAACTGTACTACCATTCCGCCAAAGAATAGGTTAAGGGAACGGTAATTGTGTGTTACCACTGGACTTTATCCACCCCAAAATAACTACAGTATGAAATAGTACATAATTATTTGCTTGTTGATATATATGTTTTCTCTACTGCAGTTAAGTAGTACATACAAAAGCAAAAGTCATTGTAAGACAATGGGGAAAAAGTAGTCTTTCTGCGTATAATTCAGTTGTGAAATAGTTTTGATATTGCTTTTCCATTAGACTAAGCTATAGCAACCCTAACAAACACTGCCTCTCTTTAACAGTTCCATGCCATAAAGCCTTGGGCATGTTAGAAAAGGTCTCAGTCTGTTCACTAAACCCTTTTCCATTTTCAAGTCTTTCATCATAAAACTATGAAAGACTTAAAACTTTGCTTCATAAATACTATCATACCATTTGTTGCTTTGCATTCAATTGTGTCTAAATTCTAATTGTGATTTGTACAGCATCCATTGTTGGTCATTATTCCTTTTCGAAAACCTTTGTTGTATTTTCAGCATTTCTTGTTATTTGTACAATTTCTTCTGCCATTTGTCTCTGAACCTCTGAAACAAACCTCAGGAGTGAAAACTTGTGTTTCTTTGACAGAAGGATTCCATTAAATCACAGAGATTGGCTCACTCTCTGCAGTCACACTGTGTTAGGTATTGGAAGACTTCAGTCTATCAATACCTGCTACGATTGGGTCAGGTTTTCTGAGGCTTTTAAGATGCCACCAACAGACTGTTATTTTCAAACTTAAGTCCGTCTTGGTGAGTTTGTCCACATCACATTTCAACTTTGCCCCTCACTATGTAAACACTGGGGAGGTTCAGTATAATATCAGGTTTTAGTGTGTATAGTGGAAACAATATTATACTTTTTGCAATAAAAACATCCAATCCATAGTACTTTCTGCACCGACAGAGTGTCTTTCTCCACTGCATTAAACCAATACAAGCAACAGTGAGTGATTGTGAGATAGCTCTGTGGTGCAACTGTGCTTCCTAGTGCTCTCACTTGGTCCAAAAACGTTTGCAACCCGATGTATTGTCTAGATCCATGGATCCCAACACATGAAACGTACGAGCATTGGTGCATCAGCATTAAATTGGCTTATGCCATGCTTAGATTTTCGAGCTGTTGAGAAGCTATTGGCTAAATCATGCTAACCGTGTTGAAGGTCTTCTCCGCTGATGTTTACTTTGGGCAGCTGTTTGTGCATGTTTCAAACCGCCGTGTACAAAAGGAAACATATCCAGTTGCTATCCGTGCAGACTGTTGTATGAAAGTCAGTGCAATCAATTAAATAAAAGTGTGTCACATCAGTGCTAGTGAAAAAAGTAATTCTAAACATGCACATTAGGTTAATCCTACAGCCAGGGGATTCTGACCATAAGGCTGGCATGACATCTGGAGATGGGTCCCCTCTGTTCTCCACGGCTTACACCAGCAGCATTGAAAAATGGGTCAAATACAGAGGAAAAATGTATCTACACAGACAATAACGTACACTTTACCCCTTCATCTCGCTTAAGACATACAGGTTTCAAGGTAGATGTCTGTGGCCTTCTCCTGGGATCCGCACCACGATCTATACACCTAATGAAACAAAGGGCCAATGTCTCAATAACGTTAGCAGCAACAGAGAGAAAATGATCTCATGACTCACCGGAGCAACTGAACCTCGGCAAAGAATTTAGAAAGACAATGGGATTTACCTCATAATGGAATGACTGATAACCTTGGTTGTTAAATGAAAAACGTGGAAATGCTTTTCCAAATCACTTCCTTTAGTGTTTACAGGGCACCTAAATGGGCCCTGAACACTGTCGACTCAAGCGTCAGCATATAGCCAATATTGTATGCTAAATCACTTTAACAGAACGGAAATGTGGTTCTAACAACCACTAGTTTTTGTTAAGTGACAGAGGTACATTACAATGGTGGTTCTCAACCTGCGTCCTGGCTCCAGAGGGGCTACAAGGAAAAAAACGGTTGAGGACCACTGTATTACAGGAGCGGCTGAATAAAGTGAAGGAATAAGGAAAAATAAATAAACACACTTTTGCTTGATCTGCTTCCACTTTGCACGATACAATTGGGCCCATACACTCTGTCCAAGTGACACCCCAAAGGCTCTTTAAGAAGTCAGCACAAATGGATAACTGGCTAAAAGACAGAGGCACTGGTGGCAGGGGATTAAACACTGTAATTATTCAGAAGAGAGAAGAGGAAGAGACTACCATTGCCACAGTATTCTAAAACGTCAAAGATGACAATTGACAACATAGTAACGTTATTTATTTATGTCGTGTTTGCTTATTCTCCTTAACGACTCAAAGTGGGGAATCTTGAGCAAGGTTTGGTGATGGTCGGCTGGACGCTGCTCTGTGGTCACCCACTGTTCCTGACAATTACCCTTGAGTTAGACAGTAACTTTAATTATAAAATAAATAATAAATCACTTTCATGTTTAGCGCTCTTTTATTTGCTCTTTTTTTGTTTTGTTTTTTACTTTTTGACCACTTTTTGTTAGACCTTATTTACAACTAATTAGGTTGTATTTAAATTATATTACAGTAGGTTTGGTGTTTTCTCCATTTTAGTCCTGTTATATTCTCTTTGATAGCACTTTGCCAACTTTATAATCACTCTTCGAAAAGGATTATACAAGCTCCTTATATTCTACATTTTCTTAATCAAATCCTTGTAACATCCAAAGAACAAGCAGCATGGTGGTGCCAACTGTATATAGAGTAATATTTGTTCAGCAAAATATCCAACCAGCCACATGAATTTTTTAGACATTTTGACAAATGCTCTGTGGAATGATTGTTCTATATGAAGCTACTCATTTCTTTTATATCCTTATTTTATTCCTTGACCGGTCTGTCACTAGAGACGAGGCAAATTTTCCCACAGAATATCACACTACTGGCAAACAGAGAAACTTCAATCTGCCAGCATGTGCCTTGTGTACTGCAGTAGTTTTATTCCACTGCCTTTTTCTCCATTATTGATTAAAGCTATTCACAGTTTTATAATACTATGGTTGAACCATTTGATTTCGTTGAACCATTTCTCAATTATGAATAAAATATATTCATGGAAGACCACATTTTCCTGTGAGAAATAAACATTGCATAAAGCTCAAAAGAAACAATCAAAATGAACAAAAGATGTGCTCATAAATCATACTGTTATTGCCTCTTCCCGTTTTCTTGGAGAAGAAAAGAATGTTCAGTGCAAGTGAGAAAAACCCTACCGAGATGTGTGTCCATGTGCAGTTCTTGAGGAGATCAAAGAACTGAGAGAACCAGTCAGTATCTGCTCCTCCTTTTCTCTGTTGTTTGTTTTTCGATGTTTTCTTCAAATGAGGATGACTTGCCACTGTAAATTCACTGCCAAAATATTATTGTTGCGTTGGTTTGGTGCAATGGCCATTATTCACCCAATGTTGTTGTTGTAATGTGTTTGTGCATGTGCGTGTGTGTGTGTAGGTGTGTGTGTGTGTATGTGTGTGCGTGAGTGCGTGCCTCTGTGTTTTAAATAAACTTGCTGATCTGTGTTGTTTTCTCAACAGCACTTCTATTGCTCCCAGCTGACATCAAACCAGTACTGGGTGTGTGGTGCCTTTGCATCCGTGGGTGGTATGGGAGCATGTTGTCTGTGTGAAACCATAGTGTTAAACTCTTTGGATAGAAATAGGAAAAATACCACTGAAGTCATTTAAGTGAGTGCAGGATTTTTCGATTGGAGTCTGACATAGTATAGCAACCCATCATGGTGCTTACTTCTGGACTGTAGGACCATAAGAGTGGACTTTAGAGACAGCATGGGTTCAAGTTGCCAGCAGCAGGCTGTGACATTGAAGCGATGATCCAGTTGACAGCTTCGACCCTGCTCGTGATGTGATCACTGATGCAGTGTGTTGATTTGGGACACACAAAACTAGCAGTAGCTATTGTAATACACAATGTGCTTTTGGACGGTTTGACTCCATATACTGCTGAAGGCGTGCACATGCACTTTTGGATACTGGAAAAACTACAAGTAGGACAAGAATGTTACAAATACTCCAGACCTCTAAAGGTATGTGCACACCTAACCACATGAATCCCACTGCCACGTCTATGTGGTCGCTTGAAAGGCTTGCAATCAGTTGCTCGTAAGATGTGAATGAAAATTGTTTCCTCATTCTTTGCTTGTGCTTTGGTGACAGTGGAATAATTTTCCTAGCCTACCTTTCTATGACACTTGGGGCAAATCTCTCCTCTTTCCTCTCTCCCTCTCCCAGATACTACTTCAATATGTGTGGGTTTGAAGACCTGTCTGTCCAGCGATCATGACATGATAAAATCCCGTTGAAATCATGTTTTTAACCATGTTCTTTATTGCATCCGCGTCCGTTTTTTTCATAAGTTCATGATACGAATGCCTGGGCTCAGGAATGGCATTTCAAACCACGGCTGTTGCGTCGTCATAAAGCTTTTCCTCCTCTTTCCAGACGGTGTCTCTGTTTCGCTTGTGTCATTATGATGTAGTAGAGGTGGTTATGTTGCTCCAAATTCAGATGATCTATCAATTTTTTCCTGAATGTGTGCTAGCCCTCCTGCCTCCTAACGCCGCGTTCACCCACTCTGAACAGCTGATGTGCAATCGCGCACAGCCACTGAATTACACTGCTCTTCCGCACCTGCCGCCTCACGCAGTAATTTAATGCATGTTGGCGCATTTTTCACATTTACAATACACAGTAATCAACCACATCTGCCACGGGGTCCGCGTTAGGTGTGTAAACACCTTAAGGCATACAGGTTCGTTTTTGATTCACTGGAAAACAAGTCCATAATAAAAAATAAAAGGTTATTTAGAGTTTATTATTATATTTCAATACAGTGGGAGGAGAAAGTATGTGAACTCTTTGGAATTTCTTACATTTCTGCTAAACTGGTCATAAAATGTGGTCTGATTTTTATTAAAATCACAAGAATGAGTAAACAGTGTCTGCTTGGAGTAATATCCAAACAGCTACATGTTATCATATTTTATTGGCCATAACATGTAAACATTAAGAGGACAGAGAGGCATAAGAATAAGTACACCTCCTGGCTGAGGATCCTCCAAGAGCTAATTAAGGCGAGAGTGCAGGTGAATAGGGAAAAAAAAAAAAATGTAGAGAATATCAATTTGAAACATTACTGATATAAATATGAGAAAAAATGTACAGCATTTTTTCTGTCATTTTATGTTTTCATATAAAAACAATGAACATGGCCAAAATTGGCTATATTTTGGGCAATGAAATAAAAATAATGGATTGAGCCAGATTAAAATGTATGGTTTATTTTATTGACATATTAGTAACCAAGATTTTTTCAGAGGGGATTTTGGAAATATTGTTTAGTTTTTCAATTAACTAATCATAAGTGACAAAATCTGTAAAAACTCAAATTCCGCCTGTTTTTTTGGGTTCAAAGCTGAATAAATCAGGCTAGGAATTAAATATTAAAAAATCCCTCTGAAAAAACTTCAAAATATTGTTAAGTCCAAGACTGGAAAGTTTGGAGTCTGTATGAGCGACTATAAGGGCTTACCCGCTGCCCGAGTGGGCCTTCTCTCATTCTGAGAAAACAAGCCCTGAAGTTTTGTAGCGAGTGCGCATGAGCGGAACCTTCTTTGGCTCTTACGAACCAGGCGTCTCGTAGGAAGAAAAATACCATATAAATACCATGTGAATGAATAAATGGGGGAAAGACGCTCTTTCGACGCGCCGCAGCTGCTACTTCCGCGTTACCTCTGCGTCGCAGGCAGACAAATCATCATAAAATAAGCATCATGCAGGGTGAGTTTTGTCATTTTTATACTCTGACATGAAAACTAAGATGTAAAGGGAGGAAAATAGATACAAATCTTCACTTCGACCACTGTGTGAAAAATCAATACTTTCACCTGCTGTGTCTCGCCTTAAACAAATGTATGCAGATATTTAGACTCAGTTGTTAGCCAAGCTTAAGTCCAATCACTGAGGTGTGGCTGCCCTTGCCTCTGTAAGTCTTTAGCTGACACTCTAGGGTTCTTTTTACCTCCTTAAGTATTCTGCACTGTGCCCTTGGAGTCATCTTTACAGGGCGGCCACTCCTTCGAAGTGAAGCAACAGTGCCAAACTGTCTCCATTTGTAGACATTTTTTCTAACCGTGGATTTATGAACATCAAGACGTTCAGAGATGTTTTTTTGCTTTTTTAATCCTTTTCCAGCTTTATAGAAGTGAATAATTCTTGATCGTAGGTCTTCAGACAGCTCTTTTGAGCGAGGAATGATGAACATCAGACAATGCTTCAACAACTGGTGTATGTTTTTCAGTGCCCAGGGCAGCGTTAAGCCAAACCTCAGTGATTGGACTTCAGGCTTACAACTGACTCTAAATATCCTCATAAATGTGTCTCATTAGCTCAGTTACAAGCATTTCACAAGCGTTTGCTCATGTGTAAAAGAAGCAGCACTCCCAATAGTGGATCTGCGGCAGAGTCATTTGCACATTTTTTTAGTGACACAGCATTATCATATTTACATATCACATTTGGGGTCCTAATTAGCCTGGCCATCGCCAGACTAAATATCACTTGTGATATTTTGGGCACCACCAATTCATTTTCTCAAAGGAGAGGTCTGGTTTACGATTGTAAATATATTGTCCATATTGCTTTGGGTAAAAGCGCTGTATACAGTAAGTCGATATCCTTTACCATTACTTGTCTTGACAAATGCATGCATGTAATCATTTATTTTCTTTGGTAGAAGAGTCCAGTCCAGATTTGAATTTGGGTGTGCATTGGTGGGAGTTTAAACCCTTTTATGACTCTCCATTTGGCAGAAACCCTGAGCTGATCCTGTTCGCAGTTTTCCCAGCCTCCCTGTAAGATCAGCAGACCTAAAAGCCCTGCAATGGCCATAATCCTAACCTGTGAATCTGCACCTCCAAATCCCCTTCCTGAGCTAGTCCCTTAACAGGGCTTTGGTTTCTGCTCAAAATGTTACTGTCAGACCTCCTCTGGGGTAAGCCCAGACCCATTTCCACCCGGCGCACGGACGCACCAGAAACCCAAGGCTTAAAACTAGAAAACGTGTGTGAAGAGCTGAACAAGCAAGGGAGGGAGACAACTCATTGTTCAAGGTAGGGTGTATGGAAGTTTTACACTAATATATATATATATATATATATAATATATATATATATATATATATATATATATATATATATATATATATATATATATATATACAGTGCCTTGCGAAAGTATTCGGCCCCTTGAACTTTTCGACCTTTTGCCACATTTCAGGCATCAAACATAAAGATATAAAACTGTAATTTTTTGTGAAAAATCAACAACAAGTGGGACACAATCATGAAGTGGAACGAAATTTATTGGATATTTCAGACTTTTTTAACAAATAAAAAACTGAAAAAAAAATTGGAAAATTATTCAGCCCCTTTACTTTCAGTGCAGCAAACTCTCTCCAGAAGTTCAGTGAGGATCTCTGAATGATCCAATGTTGACCTAAATGACTAATGATAAATAGAATCCACCTGTGTGTAAGCAAGTCTCCGTATAAATGCACCTGCTCTGTGATAGTCTCAGAGGTCAGTTTAAAGCGCAGAGAGCATCATGAAGAACAAGGAACACACCAGGCAGGTCCGAGATACTGTTGTGGAGAAGTTTAAAGCCGGATTTGGATACAAAAAGATTTCCCAAGCTTTAAACATCCCAAGGAGCACTGTGCAAGCGATAATATTGAAATGGAAGGAGTATCAGACCACTGCAAATCTACAAAGACCTGGCCGTCCCTCTAAACTTTCAGCTCATACAAGGAGAAAACTGATCAGAGATTCTGCCAAGAGGCCCATGATCACCCTGGATGAACTGCAGAAATGTACAGCTGAGGTGGGAGACTCTGTCCATAGGACAACAATCAGTCGTATACTGCACAACTCTGGCCTTTATGGAAGAGTGGCAAGAAGAAAGCCATTTCTTAAAGATATCCATAAAAAAGTGTTGTTGTGCCACAAGCCACCTGGGAGACACACCAAACATGTGGAAGAAGGTGCTCTGGTCAGATGAAACCAAAATCGAACTTTTTGGCAACAATGCAAAACGTTATGTTTGGCGTAAAAGCAACACAGCTCATCACCCTGAACACACCATCCCTACTGTCAAACATGGTGGTGGCAGCATCATGGTTTGGGCCTGGTTTTCTTCAGCAGGGACAGGGAAGATGGTTAAAATTGATGGGAAGATGGATGGAGCCAAATACAGGACCATTCTGGAAGAAAACCTGATTGAGTCTGCAAAAGACCTGAGACTGGGACAGAGATTTGTCTTCCAACAAGACAATGATCCAAAACATAAAGCAAAATCTACAATGGAGTGGTTCACAAATAAACATATCCAGGTGTTAGAATGGCCAAGTCAAAGTCCAGACCCGAATCCAATCGAGAATCTGTGGAAAGAACTGAAAACTGCTGTTCACAAACGCTGTCCATCCAACTTCACTGAGCTCAAGCTGTTTTGCAAGGAGGAATGGGCAAATATTTCAGTCTCTCGATGTGCAAAACTGATAGAGACATACCCCAAGCGACTTACAGCAGTAATCGCAGCAAAAGATGGCGCTACAAAGTATTAACTTAAAGGGGCTGAATAATTTTGCACGCCCAATTTTTCAGTTTTTTATTTGTTAAAAATGTTTGAAATATCCAATAAATTTCATTTCACTTCATGATTGTGTCCCACTTATTGTTGATTCTTCACAAAAAATTACAGTTTTATATCTTTATGTTTGAAGCCTGAAATGTGGCAAAAGGTCGAAAAGTTCAAGGGGGCCGAATACTTTCTCAAGGCACTGTGTATATATATATATATATATATATATATATATATATATAGTGGCCCTCTTAAGCTTTTGGAATTTCTCACATTTCTGCCTAAATTGGTCACTAAATGTGGTTTGATCTTCATCAAAATCACAGGAATGATTAAACAGAGTCTGCCTGAACTAAAACCACCGAAACATTTACATTCTGTCATGTTTTATTGGCAATAACAATGTAAACATTCACAGGAGAGCATTGAAAAAGTAAGTGAACCCAGAAATCTTCAGCAGTTTTGTAAGCTATTTAACACAGGGGTTCACTTATTTATTCCATGCATGTTGTGGATGTCTCAGGTTTTTCTGCAAAATATCGTGATAAACTTGTGAATTATTTTTTCTATGGATGATAGCACGTTGTCCTGGCCCTGAGGCAACAAAACAGCCCCACACCATGATTTTCCCTGCTCTATACTTCAAAATGAGCATAGGGTTTTGATGTTGATGTGCTGTTCCATTTGTCCTCCACACATGATGTTGTGTGTTCCTCCCAAACTATTCAACTTTGGGTCCAACAGTCCACAGCATATTTATCCAGTAGTGCAGTGGAGCATTCAAGAGCTCTTTCGCAAACCAAAGTTGAATAGAGGAAGTATTTATGACGATCGGATCAGCAGCTGTGGTTTGAAATGCCTTTCCCGAGCCCAGGCATTTGGATCAAAGGAATCATATATGCTTCAATAAACTTGTGAAAACACAAACGTGGGCGCATTTAACAAGGCACTGGATTACAAACATGTTTAAAAGGGGATTTTATCGTGATATGAGGCTGGACAGACAGGTACTACACACTCAAAACCACACGTATTGAAATAATAATAATTAAAGCCGCAAGCGGCGATGTAGGCCCTCGCCCCTGGCGCTGCCCCCCTTGCGACCGCCCCCCCTTGCTACCGTCCCCGCTCTCGCCCAAACCTGCTCTCCCCTCGGCCTCACACACAACCTGTGTGCTCTCTGCTAACTCTTGCTCCGGCCCACTCTCGCCTTGCCTTCGTCACACCTTACTCTTGCCCCAGGTATCTATGATGCCAGCCCACGTGCATTAGGCCCCGGCCTCACGTTCACCACAGCGGTGCTTTTCACTCGTTCTATAGTTGAAATACCTTCTATGACCAGTGAACTGCAATACTCGGGAGAAGCCAGCATGCAAAACAGCATCTGGACAGAGGTGCACTCTTGTATTTGCAGAAAAAAGAGCAGTGATCTGCACGAGTAAAGAGGAAAATGGCAGTGAAAGGTAGAAAAGTGGCTAAATAAATAATTGTGTCTACATAACTTGGTGCTCATTCTGGAGTTGTATTGGGCTCAGAGCTTTAGTGGCCCATGTGAAAAGAGAAAGCATTATAAAAGTGTCAATACCATGTTTGAACTGGCAACCTCCTACATCAAAGACAAGGACATTATTACTGAGCTATAACATGACCCAAGGTTAACCTGATACGGGCTACTTTTTTCTAAATCCCCTCGTGTGAAAATATGTCCAAGCAAGGCATTTGGGAAGAGAGGTCATTTCAGGTCATTTCAGGTCATTTTTGGCCCTACATTTCCCCCAGTTCTTCCTCTATTGTTTTCCTACTGTCCCCCCATGTCTTTCTGTGTAGTTGTGCATATTTCTAAACTGTTCTTTCTTCATTTTTAATAAGGTTGGGACCATAGGCGCCGATTTATGTTCTTCCCAGTAGATGCCCAGTCCAAACCAAAAAAGAAAAAAAAAAATGGTTGGGTTTGAACCAGCAACCTCCTGCACCAAAGACCAGCGCACTATCTCTGAGCTATAACCCTGTGTAATGGTGTGCCTAATGTGGGCTACTACTATTATCTAAATGACCAGGGTGAAATTAGATCCCACCATGCCACTGGAGGAGAGAGGTCATTTCAGGTCACTTTCCCCCACCCCCCTCCATTTCTTGATTGTTTTCGACACCCTCCTCAGTTTTGCCTCAAGTGTTTCCCTAGTGTCCCCACATTTCTTTCTGTGTAGTTCCACATATTTTGAAACTGTTCTTTCTTCGTTATTAATGAGGATTTAATAAAATATTAATTAAAAAAAGAAAAACAAAAAGTCATGGTTGGGTTTGAACCGGCAATCTAATGGATGCAAACCCTGCACTCTATAAACAGAGCTAGACAAGCACAGGTACTTTTACAACCGAACTGACAAATATCTTATGAAACGCCTTGTGCTCATGTAGTCCAGGCTCGGACAATGTGTGGGTCATTTCCCCGTTTTTAGTGAGGGTGGGGCCATAGGCGCCGATTCAGGTTCTTCCCAGTAGGTACTGAGTCACAAATAAAAAGAAAAAAAAAGAAGTCACTGTGGGGTTTGAACCGGCAATCTAATGGATGGGAACCCTGCACTTTACTAATGGAGCTATACAAGCTTAAGCAACAACACTGCGGATTTTATATTAATCTTATGAAACAGTTACACTCGTGTGTTCACAGAAAACGGAATTACAGTTCAGGCAATATTTATTGAAACATTTTGTAATTGGGGCTAATTCCCTGGGCGCCCAAAGATCTGAGAAGGTGCTCCAGCCCCACAAAAGTCTCGATAGATGACGGAATATTTTGGTGACACCAAAATAGTACGAGGAATACACGGAGAGACGGACAGGAAACAGCCAAACTGAACTTCCTGTGACTGTACTGTCCAAAAAACCTGATTTTGGAGCCAAAAACGTTCAAATTAAAGCTTCTTTCTGTAACAGAGGGGTAGTAAAACTATGTATGAGTCGAAAAGTGTGGCTTTTGCGAATAAAGGGGGAATTTGGGAAAAATTGACGATTTTCAGGAGAAACTCTGACAGAGGCCATCATGCTGCCAGAATAAGAACTCTGGCTATTTTCACGGAGGATGGGCGGGCCACTTACAAGCCACTTAAAAGCCATCTTAAGCCAGCAGGTGGCGCTGTTCGGCCACTTTGCTGAGGCATAATAAGTGGAGTGGTTGCCTTGACCCCCACATATTATACATCTTCGGAAAGCTCTGACTGAGGCGCATGTGACTGTCAGATGTCTAGATGCACTGTGCCAAGTATGATTTGATTTAGCTGAAAAACCAGGGACTAGTTCGTTAAAACATAAGTTGAGTCCAGCCGGTTTTCCAATTGCAAGTCAAAATGGCCGACTCCCTGTGCGTCCGGGCGTGGCGCTCCAATGGAGTTTTTGGTTTGTCCTGATGTGCCCTTTCACTGTACCCAAGGATTTGGGCCTACGCCCAAAAACGCATGTTCTTTTTGAATGGGGGTCAACTTTGAGGGGGCGCTGTGGAGCCATTTTGTTTTGGGCGTGCGCATGTCGCCCACTGACACGCAATTTTCGCCGACTCTGATCACTGTGCCAATTTCTGCGTGTACTTTTGCACGGGAAGGCACTGAAAACAGGATCTTAGAGGGCGAATAATAATAATAATAATAACAAGAAACCGGGGGAGAACAAAAGTCCCTTACCAGGACTTCGTCCTGGCTCGGGCCTAATTACCAGGACTTCGTCCTGGCTCGGGCCTAATTATAAAGAGAATGAAGCAAGATAGAGGCATGTTGTAATTGACTTTTTGGATCAGTATGGCATGGGGAATCAGAAAATATTTTTTGTTTTCACTTTCGTTCAAATGGGGGTGGGACCACCCAGACAATTCACACTGGCTTTATCGCTGTTTTAGCATGTGCTATAGCATGGACCATGTCTATTGCCATGAAAATGGATCATTTTCATCAAGTTCATAAGTGATCACATTTTCAACTCAATCTGACTAGGTACGTGAGAATTATAAAGGATATTATGCAGTCTCTGGGACATTTAGCCTTGCCATAACCACATCTTAGAAAATATCATACACATGTAATATATTTGTGTGTTTGTTTCAATGTGTAGAATATACCTGCAACGTTTCATATAAATCGTACAAACTAAAATTTTCAAGGTATAGATAGGGGGCGCTATAGTGGTGAGCACCGTGCATTTATTGAGCTCTATGGATTCATACCATAAGTGGCCTTATGTCAGCCAAATATGATCCAGATTGGATAGAGCGCCTGCCTGCGAGGTGTTGTGAAACGTACAGCAAAAAGGGATGTTGATGGCATTATAATCTCTTAACCCCCACTTTAACCGAGCACATTTTCTCCAGTTTGACTTGACCCATATCTTAAAGCTTCTTGAAAAAAAGCGTCAAAATAGCGATAGAAACGCAGTTACAAAAATGAGACGCAAGTGCCCAAAAAGCACCAAAAATACCACGAAAATGTGCTCAGTTCAGGTGGGAGTTAAGAGGTTAAGACCAGATGTTGAATGAAAAAAAAGCTGGATGTTTTTTGTAGCCCCATGTCTCTAAAGTCCGTTAAACCAGGTGTGAGCTTATTCTGTTGAAAAAGCAGGGACTAGATCATTAATACATAAGATGAGGCCAGACGGATTCCCAATTAAAAGTTAAAATGGCCGACTTCTTGTGCGCTCTTGCCACGCCCACATCTTCGGAAATATCAAAAACATGTAATATATTTTTGTGTTTGTTTGAATGTGTAGAATATACCTGCAACGTTTCATATAAATCGTACAAACTAAAATTTTCAAGGTATAGATAGGGGGCGCTATAGTGGTGAGCACCGTGCAGTTATTGAGCTCTATGGATTCAGACCGTAAGAGGCCTTATGTCAGCCAAATATGATCCAGATTAGATAGAGCGCATACCTGCGAGGGTTGTCCAAGGTATGGGGAAAAAGCATGTTTTTTGTGGGGGCGCTATTTGAAAACCGGAGGTTGAATGTAAAAAAGCTGGCATCACTTTGTAGCCCCATGTCTCTAGAGTCTGTTAAACCATGTGTGAGTGGATTTAGCTGAAAAACCAGGGACTAGTTCGTTAAAACATAAGTTGAGTCCAGCCGGTTTTCCAATTGCAAGTCAAAATGGCCGACTCCCTGTGCGTCCGGGCGTGGCGCTCCAATGGAGTTTTGGTTTGTCCTGATGTGCCCTTTCACTGTACCCAAGGATTTGGGCCTACGCCCAAAAACGCATGTTCTTTTTGAATGGGGGTCAACTTTGAGGGGGCGCTGTGGAGCCATTTTGTTTTGGGCGTGCGCATGTCGCCCACTGACACGCAATTTTCGCCGACTCTGATCACTGTGCCAATTTCTGCGTGTACTTTTGCACGGGAAGGCACTGAAAAACAGGATCTTAGAGGGCGAATAATAATAATAACAAGAAACCGGGGGAGAACAAAAGTCCCTTACCAGGACTTCGTCCTGGCTCGGGCCTAATAATAATGAGAGGGAGAGAGGAAAGAGGCGAGATTTGCCTCAAGTGTCAGAGAAATGTAGGCTGGTTTAACTGTCACCAAAGTACAAAGAATCAGGAAACCGTTTTCATTCATATCAATGCTTAGCAACAACTGCACAGTTTATTTATTTTTCTATAGAATCGCGCAGCAGTGGCTCCGCCTGAGGTGAACACATAGGAGCGTCTGATTGCAAGCGTCAAAATAGAAGCAGCAGCGCAGTCCATGCAGTTAGGTGTGTGCGCACCTTTATACCCTTTATCCATTGTGTATTGTTGCAGGCTTTCAAGGTTCTTCAAGGTGAATATCATTTCAGGCTGTCTGTATATCCAGTGGCTCTTTTGCACTGTTCCCACCTCCCTGTTATTTATGCAAATCTCTTCCTGCTGTAAACATCCTTCAAAATGAGTCGCGCTGGTGTAACAGGAAACTAATTTAATTATCTATATAAAGCTTCAGGGCACTACTTGGGAATATTTTGTCCCTCAATATAACTTGCCAGTAATGTGCAATTTATATAAAGAATGAGTCTCATTCAGAAGCCATTGCCATTGACCTCCTCATTTCCTCATTGGTTTGTTGCGCACTTGAGAGCACAAGGAAGATTAGAAAAGGAGCGGTATCTTTTTTGTATCTGACAAAAACTGTTACTTTATGAAAGTTGAATGTGGGTAGTATTGGAAGATTGTTTGGGTCCTATGAAATGGAAAATCGGGAGATCACCTGTTCCAGTCCAGACTGTAGTGTGGACTCCTCTCTGCCCTCCTCTCTCCTGCTCCTGCTTTATCCAAGGCTTGAAAGCAAACATGCTTTCGGTCCTGGAGTGTTAGATTGTAGTTGATTCTGTGTGAGTCCGTGTGACAGAAAAGGTTGAGATGAATAATCTCTTTTTCAGGGGAGTCATGCCCCAGTGGTAGGGGAAACCGGAGTACCCGGAGGAAACCTATGCAGACACGGGGGGAAGAACATGTAAACTTCACACAGAAAGGTTCCGTCCAGGTGGTAATTGAACCAGGACCTTCTTGCTGTGAGGCACGAGCGCTAACAGCTGCACCACCGTGCCGCCGAAAAAAGGAAGTTCCCTTGCACCAAACGGTAGAACTGTCGTACGACCAAAGACGAAGCTGCGGCAGGGTCTGGCATTTTGGAACGCTAGTTGCAGAGTGATCGCTCCTCTTGTTGTAGCTAAGATCTATCTCAAGTGTCTCTTCTACAAAATACAACATCAGCACACCGCTGGTCACAAGCAACAGAGTACAGGCGTGAATAGGACCACATTTTACTTTCCCTGCACTTTTCCGTGGAAACAGTTGCCTCGGCTTCAGACTAGATTAAGAATTGCAGGTAAGATTAGTCTCACACAACCCCAAATGCTCATGCCAAATGAATGAGTAGACATGAGCATGTTGCCTTGACAACCGTTCTACCAAGGCTATCATTTTGAAAATATTTGCTGTAATAAACTGTTGGAATCCAAAATAGTTGGTTGTGCTCTCGGTATTGTCATTTAAGGCCAATCTACCAGTGCATAACATGAAACGTATTTTCACGTGGCTACAAAAATAAATACGTTTTCATACAAATCAATCAATAATTAATCTACACAAATAAAAATAAATAAACTCATGACCTACAAAATTTGGGATTGTAAAAGCGTTCTCTTGGCATGTTTCTTCTTTATAGGAGACTGAGATGCCTGAGACTGAGGTCTTTCACGGGGTCACCTCCTAATGGGACATGTTAGAGCCGTATGAACATCTCGGGCCTGAGAACTTCAGGGAGGGGTCTCCTGGTGGTTCCCAGAGTCAATAATAAACACGGTGAGGCTGCGTTTCAGTTTCATGCAGCTAAAATCTGGAACAGTCTTCATGAGGATGTGAGACAGGCCTCAACTCTGACAATGTTCAAATCCAGGCTGAAAACAGCTCTTTTTACCCGTGCATATGAAAACTGAAAGTATTTTATCTGCACTCTTGCCTTTTACTGTAATTGATTAACTTTATGTTGATGTTTTATTGATTGATTTTATCTGTTTTCTTGTATTTTTTCTGCAACTGTGAAGCACTTTGAATTGCCTTGTGTATGAATTGTGCTCTACAAATAAACTTGCCTTGCCTTGCCTTGCCTTGAGGTGGCATCCGAAATAGATGCCCGAGCCACCTCAGCTGGCTCCTCTCGACTTGAAGGAGCAGCGGCTCCCGGGGAACTGAGCTCCTCACTTTATCACGAAGGGTGCGCCCAGCCACCCTGCGAAGGAAACTCATTTCGGCCACCTGTATCCATGATATTGTAATAGCTGTGTATTACTTGTTGTGTTTTCCTTTGTGTTCTGTTGTGGTTACCTGTTATGCTACCAGGGGGCGCTGTGGCATGTGTGAAAGTGTGCTCTGGGAGAGAGAGAAGTTGAGCTGTCGGGACTGGGTTGAGTGTGTTGTGCGTGAGCTGCGGCCTGAACAGTAGCTTGTACTTTTGGCAGCCTGTTTATTAATAAAGCACCTTGAAGTACACGTTGGCTGGTTATTGCCTGTAAGTGCAGGCCATTACATTGGTGTCAGAAGCTAGAGATTCGCCCCACGCTACAGTTGGTGTTCGACGGAAGACAAGTGAAGGATGTTTTCAAGCGAGAAAGCCCGACCGCAGGTGAAGACAGAAGCCGTTGAGTGCACTATAGACATGCCTGCACACGATGATTTGTCCCGGGAGGACTTTGTGCCGCAGCCCCCGGGCTCCTCATATGCCAGCCGCTCTGGCGCCGCTCGCGTGAGCCAGAGCCCCGCCATGAACGCGCCACGGCCCAGGTTGTAAACAAAGATGGCGGCGCCCATCCACTCCTCTCAACCGGTGTGATGGCGCTGAAGTTCTCGGGCAAGGGGAGCTGGGAAGCATACCTTGCGCAGTTTGAACTGTTGGCCGCTGCAGCGGGCTGGTCCGGCCGGATTAAAGCAGTGCATTTGGCCCTGTCCCTGACTGATGATGCAGCTGCGTGCTTGCTGCTCTTGTCCCGGAGGAGAGAGAGGATTTCTCTATGCTGGTGGGGCCCTGCAGAGACGCTTTGGAGTATTTAATCTTAAAGACTCTTTACGATGTGAGTTTAAGAATCGTGTCAAGCAGCCGGGTGAGTCCCTCCGGTCTTTGGCGCATGAGATTGAGACCCTGGGGAGGCGCGCCTATGCCAGTTTGCCAAGTATGATCCAGAGTGAGCTAGTCCGTGATCAGTTTGTCCATGCCCTGACTCCAGTGGAACTGCGCCTGTATGTGCAGCTCGCCCACCCTGTCACGCTGGGCCAGGCGCTTGAGTTGGCTTTGGAAAGAGAGACTGCCATCTGTACCTCAAAGCCAACAACCCCTGCTCCTATGATGGCTGCTGCTGCCAAGGAACTGCCAGATCAAAAACCAGCTTGGGTGGAGGAGCTGATAAATGCAGTGAAGACCCTGTCTGTGCAACCCAGGAGTGCTGACACACGGCGCGCCCCTCCTGGCGCCTGTTGGGGGTGTGGCAAGCTTGGACACACTCTCCGCCGCTGCCCTGAAGCTAAAGGTCAGAAGGGAAACGAGAGCGGGTCCGTGTAACCCGGACAACACGGGCCCCATTTGCCAGTGACCGGGAGCTGCCATTTCTGCTAGAGGACGACGTCCGTGATACATTGCTCATGCTGATGCGGTGGAGACTGTAGGCTGGACGGAGGTGGGCTTCCGCTGCATGTTCCTGTGATGGTTGGAAATATTTCCTGCCCGGCCCTTGCAGATACAGGATCTACAGCTACATTTGTGAGGCCTGATGTTGTTCCAGAAGGGGCCATTCTAGAGCCAACATCGGTGAAATTGCGGACAGTGACTGGACAGACCGCCACAATGAAGGGGAGAGGCACTTTTGTTTTTGCTATCGGGAATGTTTTAGTGTCCTTTCAGGCCTGGGTGGCTGAAGTTAAAGACCCATGCGTCCTGGGTCTGGACTTCCTGAGATTTATTGGGGGTGTGCTAGACTTGGGGGCGGGCCTTCTAGTTTTGCCAGGGGGTCAAGTTATTCAGTTAATTTCCCCCTACAGCCAGCTTCCTCCAGTATTACCCACCTGCTGCACTTCTGCACTCTCAGAGGTGGTCCAACCCAGCCCACTCCCGGCAACCGCAGGCTCCACTCAGCCTTCGTGTGACTCAGCCCATCCCAACAGCAGATAAGAGCCCCAGACGACAGGACGGAGGCCATCAGGTGCATATGGCAAAAGAACTGTGGAGGTTTGGATGCCCAGCAACAGGGGGAGCTATGGCAGGTTCTGTGGGAATATGAGGACTTGTTTGCGCTCAATGACAATGAGGTGGGACTCACACACCTGGCAGAGCACTACATCGACACCGGAGATGCACGGCCCATTAAAGTACGCCCCCGTCGCCTACCCATGATACGGCAGGAAGCGGCAGATAAAGAGGTTGAAACCATGTTGGAAACGGGCATAATAGAACCATCAGACAGCCCGTGGTCCTCTGCTGTGGTCATGGTCCCGAGAAAGAAGAGCCCAAGATGGAGGTTCTGTGTGGACTATAGGCCCTGAACAAGGTAACTAGAAGGACTGCTACCCCTCCCACGAGTTGATGAGACCTTGGATCTAGTGTCAGGCTCCTCATGGTTCTCGTCGCTTGATTTACGTAGTGGTTATTGGCAGGTCCCTCTCGCCCCTGAATCGAGACCAAAGACTGCTTTTAGCACAGGCAGAGGGCACTGGCACTTAAGGTCCTCAGCTTTGGACTATGCAATGCACCAGGGACATTTGAGAGGCTAATGGATCAGGTGCTCGCCAGTGTTCCCCGGCAGGAGTGCCTGGTATACCTTGATGATGTCCTCGTCCATGGGAAGTCCTTCCATGCTGCCTTGGCTTCCCTGCAGCTGGTGCTGGGAAGAATTGCTGCTGCAGGACTGAAACTTCACCCGGATAAGTGCCACTTTATGCAGCAGGAGGTGGAGTTCCTTGGCCACAAAGTGAATGGTGAGGGTATCAGCACGCTCCAAGAGAAAATTCGGGCTATCAGAGATTGGCCTGTGCCAGATAACCAGAAACAACTCAAGAGCTTCCTGGGGTTGGCTTCGTACTACAGGAGGTTTGTTAAGGGGTTTCCTGTATCGGTGCACCCTTGTTTCGGCTCCTCCAGAATATCAGCCCTTCACATGGACAATGGACTGCCAGGAAGCCTTTTCCAGTCTGAAGGAGGCCCTCATCAATGCCCCCGTCCTCATTCCTCCTGACCCCGCACTGCCTTTCACGCTGGATACGGATGCCAGCAACGTCGGTGTGGGAGCAGTGCTATCGCAGGTGGGCCCTGGAGGTGAGCGCGTGGTGGCTTATTTCAGCCGCGTGTTCAATAAGAGTGAACGACGCTACTGTGTGACAAGACGTGAACTGTTGGCTGTTGTTTTAGCTGTCCGGCATTTCAGGTACTACTTGTGTGGTGTGCCTTTTACTATTAGGACAGACCATGCTGCTCTACGGTGGTTGATGTCTTTCAGAGAACCAGAGGGGCAGGTGGCGCGATGGCTGGAGGAACTGCAGTCTTTTAACTTTGAAGTCGTGCACCGCCTGGTGCCCAACACACGAATGCCGATGCCCTGTCCCGGCGTCCATGTGCAGCTGTCGGCTGTAGCTACTGTGACCGGGAGAGAGTCCAGGGAGATGGAGCTCCGAGGTGACATGACTGTAACCGAGCCCACTTGCTGTTCCCTGGAGCTGGTGGGCCCTGCTGATTGGGCCTCTGAGCAGGAGAAGGATGGAGATGTGAATTCTGTGCGGCTGTGGGTCATGAGCGGTGAGAGGCCAGCTTGGGAGCACGTGACAGGACTGTCAGTTGCTGCCAAGGGCCTGTGGAGTAAGTTCAATGCACTCCGTGTGGTGGATGGGGTGCTTCAGCGGGCGTGGAAGGAACCTGCCACCGGGGAGGAGAGGTGGCAAGTGGTAGTTCCCCGAGCCCTCAGAGAAGCTGTGCTGGGGTCATGCCACGGGAGTGCAGGTTCTGGACATTTTGGGACCAATAAGACTCTGCGGCGTCTCCGGCAGGGCTACTATTGGGGCCAGCACCGTCGTGATGTGGAAGATTTTGCAGACGATGTGATGAATGTGCCGCTCATAAGGGGCCCTTGACCAGTCACACGCTCCTCTGCAACAACAAGCGGTGGGCGCACCCATGGACAGGGTAGCTGTGGACATTATGGGCCCTTCCCTGTATCAGACCGGGGAAACAAATACGTCATGTGTGCCATGGACTATTTCACGAAGTGGCCTGAAGCCTACGCTCTGCCAGACCAGGAGGCAGAGACAGTTGCAAATGCGCTGGTGGAGGGCATGTTCAGCCGTTTTGGAGTCCCTGACATCATCCACAGCGATCAGGGTAGGAACTTTGAGTCTCGGGTCTTTGCAGCCCTGTGTGACCGCCTGAACATGCAGAAAACGCGCACCACGCCATTGCATCCACAAAGTGACGGTTTAGTGGAGCGATTTAACCGCACAATGCAACAACAGCTGGCTATCCTCACTGCCGCTCACCAGCGTGACTGGGATCAACACATCCCACTTGTTTTAATGGCCTATCGCTCTGCTGTCCAGAACTCCACCAACTGCACCCCTTCTTGTAATGCTGGGCAGGGAGATCCGGACTCCGGCGGCGCTGGCGTATGGGCAGCCTCCGGGAAGTGCAGAGGACGTGCCAGGATTAGAGTATGCCAGGAAGCTGCAAGATCGATTGGAGTCGGCTCATGTTTTTGCGCGAGATCAGCTGGAGAAGGCTGGTATGAGACAGAAAAGGAACTATGACGTCAGAAATAAAGGTAAAGACTTCCAAGCTCAGGATTGGTTTGGGTCTACACACCCAAGCGAAAGAAAGGACGTTGCCCCAAACTTGATAGCCACTGGGATGGACCTTGTCGGGTGCTAGAGCGGGTGGGGGAGGTAGTTTACAGAGTACAAGTACCCCCCAGAGGCAGAAAAGTGGTCCTTCACAGAGACAGATTGGCTCCCTACAGAGGGGGGGCTGTTCCTTCGTTTGAACTGAGGGTTACCCAACAGACCGGTTCTGGACATTCAGCTGGCCCATCTTCCCCAGTTTCCTCTGTTGCCTCTCCCATCCAAACCGTAATGACTTCTGACAGTGCTCGTGGGCCTAGCCCCCGAAGACCACGGCGACTGAGACGTAGACCCCACGTTTTGAGGGGTTTGTTATGTCCCCTTGTGGGCAAGGGGTTTCATAAAGGGGAGGGCAGTGTAATAGCTGTGTATTACTTGTTGTGTTTTCCTTTGTGTTCTGTTGTGGTTACCTGTTATGCTACCAGGGGGCGCTGTGGGCATGTGTGAAAGTGTGCTCTGGGAGAGAGAGAAGTTGAGCTGTCGGGACTGGGTTGAGTGTGTTGTGCGTGAGCTGCGGCCTGAACAGTAGCTTGTACTTTTGGCAGCCTGTTTATTAATAAAGCACCTTGAAGTACACGTTGGCTGGTTATTGCCTGTAAGTGCAGGCCATTACAATATTTTCCTTTCGGTCAGTACCCAGATCTCATGACCATAGGTGAAGGTGGGAACGTAGATCGATCGGTAAATCGAGAGCTTTGCCCCTGACTCAGCTCCCTCTTCACCACAACAGTCCGATACAGCGACGCATCACTGCTGACGCCGCACCGATCTGTCTATCGATCTCACGCTCCATCCGTCCCTCATCTCATCATTGCATAAAAAATAATTTTCAAATCATTATTTTGCCTGGAACTGTTCTTTTAAAATCGTAATCCTCTGTATATATTTTTTTGCCTGTACAAAACAATGAAAAAACCAGCACCTGATATCTCTCGACATTCTGGTGCATGTCCCTAACCCTTGCCCAGCGTTGGAGTTCTCTCAATTAAAGGAAAATCTCTCAATGTATGTCCCTGTCTGCATTTAATCTTATGCTCCTCCTGTGTCGGCTCTTTCCACATTTATTTCACAATTCAGCACTTTCATTTCTCTGTAGGATAGAGTCCTACATGCCCTGGCTGCAAAATAAAGATCTCCACGAAGGCCTTTGCAGCTCATGAAAAACCCACCTCTGCCCAGTCTAATCAATAGCCAAGCCTCTAATTAAAGACTACTATGACTCTCAAACACCATAACCTGTAATTTTCCATACTTTGGAAAGGAGGGAAAATCTTTGGCTTCTGCTCTCTTCAGCACTGCCCAAATTAGATTTCGTTTTGCCTCAGTCTGCGCCCCGCTTCATACAGGAACAGCTATAAATGTCAAGAGCCTTTTGTAGGTTTTGCTCACAGAGAGCAATCATAGATTTAGTACCTGCAATTATGTCCAAGTGCCAGAAAAAGGTAATGAAAACGCTATGTCTCAGAGGACAATAAACCCCACTTCCCCTTCATCTATCCAAATGAATCTTACTCGGCCTGTTTTATGGGCAAATCCATATTGGCCCTGTCACACAAGACACCAGTCATAGTGAGACGCTGTAATGTTAGTGCTATATGCATTACAGAAATGAATGTTCCATGAAGTTGACTGATACATGAAGAAAAAGATCATTTTAATCTCAGAGGGTTTTTATCATTTTAATCACTTCCAACTGCTGTATACTGTAGCTTCAATACCACAAAAAACATGTACTATAGGGTCCCCCGCTGAAGGCAGGACTCCACTGAAATAGACATTCTGAAATTGCTGTGGGACATTCCAGTAACAAAAGAGAAACCTATAAAAACAACTATAAAATCCACATAACGGTGCATTTTACACAGTTACTAACCACACTACAGGCTGTGCAGTATTTATATATAATATATTTATTCTTCCGATAATTCAGTTTACCTTCAAAGGGAATGCAATTAGATGAGTGAATATGACAAAGGTCAGAGCAGGGGTGGGCATCACGCTGAGGGCTCGCTGTGGGAGACCACCACCTCTCTCCACAGAAGCCAAATGCAGTGTCAGTGTGAATCAGACCAGTGAGCGGTTTGGCATTTCTATCAACGGGATTTTGAAGTCAATACAGAAATATGTCCGTTTCATCATGTGTCAGTTGGACATTGAAATGTGCAAGTCTGTGGTAGTTGCTGGTCAAACAGGTTATGATCATTTGTTCATTTGTTAGGTCACTATATAAACTCTGTGACTGCCAGATTGAAAGAACAAATTCAAAATAGCTTCAGCAAAATCTTCCATCTAGACATCAACATTTTATTTGTTAGTCTGTTCTGTTTAGTGTGAATATTTTCACGATACAGATAAACATGTGCAAGACTGCCTGTTGTTCTAATTATATGTATTTACCATTAAGGGCAAGAAGGGGTGCAAGCAACAAGCGCTTCTCAAAGAAAAAGAAGAATGTGTGAATTGCTCTCTTTGCTGCCACAACAACACCACGCACAAACAGTATTGTAAACCTTGTGTGGGTTGTGGGTCCATCGGTGGCCTTTCCCGGGCCTATAAAACTTGATAAATGTTGTCCTGCCTACTTTGGCCTCACCTGATTAATAAGTGTTTAACAGCTGTAGGCACCGTCCTGCTCATTTATTTTGTGTCCATTTGTCACTCAGTCTTACCTTCATGTCACCACCGTCTCCTCCTCAAAGCCCTCTGTGCTCACGCTGTTGCCATAAATCTGCTCCTCCCTGCTCTTGTAATACCCTCGGATGAGGTCATTATAATCACTACATTCATGGTCACTTCCAACTGTTGTATAGCTTCGATGCCACAAAAAACATGTACTATAGGGTCCCCCTTTTTTTTGGGGGGGGGGCCTTTTTCTTATGTTAACCCAGTCCTTCTCCTTCTCAAATAGTTTGGTCCTCGTGGCGGGGAGCTGACATTTCTGTAATACAGGAGCGACTCCAAAAGACACTTGGTAAACAGGGTTCCTATGTAGCTTTGGGGCTCCTTTAAACTGCTTAAAAGCCTGGATCCAAAGACTTTTTGTTGCTCTTTTGACACTTTGACTTTTTTCCCAAGAAGCTTTTATATTTGGGTAATGCCGAACTGGAGAAAATGTGCTCGGTTATGGCGGGGGTTAAGAGGAACATGCTTCGTAGGAGGAGCAGCCATGTTGATTTCACAGACCACAATCATTACTATGAATGGGGCTGAATGGAACACAGCTTATCTCTTCTATCGTCTATCTTTGCTCAAGAGACACCAGGGAAAGTATTTAACAGTGACGAAAAGAAATGGTGGAGAGAGACGGAGATAATGAGAAAAACGAGGGTCTACTATGGTGGGAGACGAGGAGAAGCCGGTGTGTTTACTGTGTTTAAAAAATGTTGGCAGCGGACAGCATGAAGCCAAATGAATTAAGGCGTTGCTTAAAGACATTACAGTCACGCTGATAAGCCGCTGGAGTTTTTTGTTTTCTTTAATGTTAATAAAGATCAATGTTATGCAGAGGTGTATAACCATATTATAGACAAATTAATGTGTAGATTTTTTTATTTTTTAGCCCTTGTCTATAAAATGTTTTTTATAACCATTTTATAGACGAGATCCAAAAATATATATAAAAAGATCCAAAAGGGTGGTTCAGAAGAACAAATCCCTTATCTTTATTCTCTAGTATGGCCGCCTTTCTGAGGCTGAGGACTTGGACATTCGGACAGCATCCTACTTGAACATTTAAAGGGGGCTATTATGCTTTTTTCAATCACATAGCACCAGTCTATAGCATACTACAATGATGACGTAACCTTCTGTTGGTCTGTATATGCAGTAAATTAAAATAACTGCCTTGAATAAAATTGCTCTCTCAAAATGGCTGTACTGAACGTCTTGAAATAGGCCTCTGTCTCTTTAAGAAGCTTTCCGACACGCCCCTTCAGCACACTGCTGTGGCATTTAAACAACAACACTGTGCGGGGAGGGGGCTCTGCTGAGCTGAGGAGCAGTGGTTGGTGGCTTGGCTGGTGACGAAAGGTCCAGAGGCGTCTCCAGGAGGTGGGGGCATTCCTAGGAGGACTGAGGCATAGCTACACCTAAATGGCTGCCGTCTAAGTTTTTACTGATTCCTCAAAAATATGTGAATGAGCCAAGGCAACACTCCAGGCATGTGTTTAATGAGGGAATGACATAATAACATGATATAAAGCTTGAAAAAGTCGATTTTACATAATACCCCCCTTTAACACTGTCCATTTCTAAATATACACACCACTACACCACACAACGGACAGCAACACAAACACACCACACACCACACACACACACACACACACACACACACACACACACACACACACACACACACACACACACACACACACACACCAAAGATTAAAATCTCCTGTGTGCCATGTGTGGTTGGATTTGTAATGCATTTTTGTGTATTTTTACCTCCAGCAATCAGCACTCTGCAGGGACACCAGAAGAGCTGGCGCTGACGCTTTTGCCTGAAGACAAATTGGGTAACCTTCTTCTGTCATTAGTAATACCTTTTGCACTGCTGAACGTGGAGAGTGCGGGCAGATGGAGAGGTGTAGTGTGGTGGGAAGGACCACTCTGAGTCAGGCTAATTACCCATGAAACAAAAGCCCACATGGATATGTCACACCCCGGGAGCCTGTGTCCAGAGCTCTTTCCTTTATCTTGCACATTTTAGTTCAAGTTTTGTTTCTTATGGTTCAATATTTGAGCAGAATGCATTCATATATTGCTGCTGATGATGTCGGGGGTGGGGCGCGTATAAGCTTTTGCTTCGGCCCACTCCCTTTGAGCAGAATTTTAACTGCTCAAATAAACTAAACTAAGCTGAATAAACAGAGATGGATGGCACTTTGTCATGCAAGAGCAGAAGCCAAATGATTGCAAATCATACTTAAATACATTAATTATTACTTTACCCATCTTACATTTGGTTTATTTTATGTTACTTACCCTCACCCTAGTTGTTACAGTTATCATTGTCAAGGTAAGTTTCAGTTTTTAGACATATTACCACAAGATGCCACACCAGCCGTTTTCACTTTTTAGGCTTAATGACGTGAGGATCCAGTCTGGACATAGCACTGTCATGTCACAAATTAACGTTTTAAGTTTGAGAAATGTTTAAAGTTTGCGATAATTTTTCTTGATCTAAAATGTAAAACGTCTTAGGGGTCATTTACCAAGCGTTTGCCCATGTGCAAACCGAGTAGCATGTGCAAACGTGGATCAGCATCACACAGCATTGTCTTATTTACACATCAGATTTGGGGCCTTAATACTGTAATACAGGCAACATCACATGGTAAATTAAGTCCAACAGGCCAACAAAATAGCATATTTTATTCTACAACATGCACCAGCTATTTAGCACCTGTCTTGATAAAACCCTTAGAGTTTCTATTACTTCAGCCAATCTACTTCAAGATGTCATATACTGTACAGTACATAGAAACCATTTAAAACCTTGACACTTAGTTTCAATCTGGATAGACTCAAACAGACAAAAGTGACATATGTATATTTTTGCCGATCAGTGCCTGGCCTTAGACCATGAAATGAATTTAGAATGGAAGGGCAGGTTAGAGTTGGAGATGTTTGGTAGATGTTGGTAGTACGAGAGGTCTGAGAGGATGCGCAGGGAGAGCCGTGATTGAAGAGGCGGAGACGGGGAGGAGGTGGGTCGCTGCACAGCTGGGAAACAAACGGCATGAATGCCAAAGGCTTATAAGCAGAACTGAGGGCCGTTGGTTGGTTTTTCGAAGGTGTGGCTCTGCACTGATAGGCCGAGGTGGAGGTGTGACCCTCGCAGACACGATCATTGGCTGGAGGTGAGCTAACTTGGTCTCCCAGCTAGAATTTACGCCTTGGCTTCATTCCCCCTAAGGCGCTTGAGTGATATGGCATACCACTAATCACACTATTGATATTTTTCAACTCAACCATTTCATATTTTAAACAAATAAATATAGCTTTTATTATTATGGTTCATGAGACAATACAGACCTTTTTGAATAAACCTCAGCTCAAACAAATAATCAGTGCTTTCCACTCCAGTACTCTTTATTTTAACATACTAAATATTGTACTCCTCCAAACCACAGAATGACAATTAAAAAGTAAGTCACATTTCGATGCTTTGTGCAGCCCTGATCTTATTACTTATCCACAACTACGTAGACCGGGGAAGCGCTCCAAAAGTACTCCATCCACTTCCTGCACCTTTTCTGGTGGGATCCCCAAGGCCTTGGTTCTACTCTGGAAGACCACATTTATAAGAGAGAGACATATTAAAATGCAAGCGCTTTTCAGTTGCTTTCCTTTTTTCTTGCTCTGTGTAATTACAGGGCCAGATGACACTGCTCTCCTGTCCCGTATGTAGATCTAAAGGTGGGTATTGGCTCCAGCCTCTTTCCCCTTAGCAGCTCCTTTTTTGGGGAAAGGCCTCATGTTGACAGCCCTTTCATTAGAGTCTTTGTCCTAGAAGAGCCCGCTACATAATTAATGTCTTTGTGATGAATTACACGATGGGTTGCGACCAGCAGAGAGGTCGGCAGAAGGCGAAGAACTGATGCACAGATTTTTTTTTCCCCCCATTGGACCCACCCACTGTGTGAATTGTCTGCTCTCATGCCAAAACTGCTGAGGGGTAAGTCCCAATATTTACAGCGGTGACTAGAATACAGGTGCCGCGTTAAGCCTCTGTGCTTGTACACTGCTTTCGTGCACAGATCTGGTGTGTGAATAGATCTGGCAAATGATGATCTTTATTGCCGTAGTGACATGTGCAGCTCTGGAGGGATGTTAACCATTTATCAAAGGCATGGCTAATGAAGCTGAAAGCACAATGGAAATTATGCCCCTTCTGTTCGCCTTTTCATAATGCTCAGTGCTCCACATAAGACAGATTTGGATAGAGTTGAGTTTTACACTAGCATTACACTACATCACTGTACGCTCACATTGAATCCAACACAAAGGTTAGATTTAAATACTTTATGCATCATAACTTGTACAAAATGTAAAACCTTTTATTGTTTTATGATACTTGTTTTATTTTTCTACACAAATTGCCCAATTAAACTCAATTTTAAAAGTATCTTTGTGAAAAGTTGGCCGATTCAGAAGGAAAAAAGCAGCACACAAAGTTATTATTATGTTTGAGAGATTTTAAAGGGACTAGCCTATTAAAATAAAGGGGTAACTAGAATACTATGTAAATAGAGAATCTTGATACGAGTGTGTTGGGTTTTGCTTTTTTCAATTCACCACCTGGCTCATTAAATCGGGGCTTAAATCTGAACTAATTCTACAAATGGCTTTTCACATCAAAGATTAAGTAAGCTCAGGTAAATTAGGATTTCATTGGAAAATTGAGCTCAAATATATCAGCTATGTCCACGTTGGCCTTTGTCCTCTACTGCGTCATTTTGTCCTTGGGCAAGACACTTTCCTGAACTTGTGTAAATGAGTTTTACTATTTATGCCTTTGCTTTGTGTGTTGGGTACAGTCTATTGCCCCTGCGGATGGAGTGTCTTGTTCAATTATACTTCCAATGTGCCAGTCTGTGCCAGAGCAGGGGTTGATTATAGTGGCAGTACAAGCTGTTTTCCCCACCTCTTATTCCTCCCCTCGCACTGATCAAGAACATTCAGCTCATTTACTGAAGTAACTCCCTGCCATGTGTCACTAAACTAGCAACCTTAATCAAAACTTAATCATACTTGTTGTGACTTCTTTTGCCAATCTACCTGCTTCCCACATGGATAAGCTAACTGTAACTGTTACCTGCACAGTCAATTTGCAATGTGAGGCAATAGTATATCAGCAACCTTGGCATAGACCAACTGTGTTGTATGTCTACATTATTATTCCGGGGACCCTTTACAAATAAATAAAAAATATATATAAAATTGGCACACATTTAACATAAGATTACTTTAGCAGAATCTTTTATCTAATCCTATTATTTTTAATTAAATGTGCGTCTGTCAATCAACAGTGGTTGTGCATGAATCACCCAAGGGTGGGGTGGGAGGGGGTATTGGCGGTGCGGTCGCTTATGGGATGACACATAGCTCCTAATCACCGGTGAGGAACCACCAGAGGTCCCTATGCTAAAGAAGAGATGATAGGAAGTATTGAGGCTCTTTTTCCTACCTCCTTCCTAACAGCCCAATTCGGACGATTCTTATCAAGGCGGAGTCGACGCACATCCAGTTTGGGCTTAGACTGCTTACCAATTTAGGGGTACATCCTAAACGAGCAGATTGGTAAGAGGTCTAACGCCAAACCGGATGTGCGTCAGCGTCCGCCTTGATAAAAAGCATCCGAATTGGGCTGTCAGTTAGGAAGGAGTTAAGGTGCGTACACACCAAACGCCACCACACCTCCAACTTCCATGTTAACCTTATGTAAATGTAATTTGACGCGCTTCGAAATGTCAGCAAAGCCGTCCGTACGTATGAAGCGTAGCAAATGTGAGTGGATGAGGATAAACGTGCGTCAAAGCCAGGGAGAACAGCGCGGTACACGAGCAGGGATGTCGCACCCACTGCTTCACAGAGGTTACATTAACCGAAAATTCTCCGTAATTTTCGGAATATTTTAAGCTTTGACGGAACATTTCAAAGGCCGTCTGTCATTTTGACAGATTGAAAATCAAGCCGTGATTAAAATAAAAACGCAGGGCTGCTTTTTTTTTCAGAGCGCGCGGGGCTTTCTCTCTCTCTAAACGCAGCTTCACTGTTTCACTTGTATCACTGCCTAGCTAGCTAACTTTCTGGGTGCTAACAACAACACGGGGAAGAAAACCACGATCCAAACGCGGTTAAAGGCTGATAATATCCTTCTCACCTGGAGCCGCTCTTTAACTTTAACTCCCGTAAATCTCAGGACGAGCTCGTCTATTTCTCTCCCCTCTCTCTCTCTTTCCCTCCCGCGTGTGTGTTTCTGTGCGCGGCGTGCTGTGCAGTGATCCGAACTGGTAAATATTGTCCGCTGTTTCTTAAACATTAACGTTAAAAGAGAAAGTGCAAATAATAAGCTCCACTTTACATTTGTATTAGTGTAATATGAGCCCTGATATGAGGAGCAGATGACGCTCTGAATTTTACGCACGAGTTCATACACATTTCTGTAGCAAAATGTGTGTTCCATGATTGTTCAAATGTTTAGTTAAACTCCATTTATCCAGCGATCTCACATTTTTCCTAACATACACAATATGCAGCTTATATATAGCCTATGTAAATGTCTTTAAAAAATGCTTATAATGTGAGATTAATTCATGAAGGATAAAAATAGCCCATGACAGATTTTTTATAAACCTGCCCGTCAAAATGAAGGAGAGAAATTATCCCTAGTGAAACCACTGCTGCTTCATGCACTCAAGTAATCCAACCTACATGTGCATTCATTTACGCCTTGTTAACCAATCAGGGACTGGGCTCAAATAGTGAGCACAAGCGTCACATGTTACCTGCAGCATGGAGGACAAGTTGATCATGGCGGTTTGCGCTCGGCCTGAGTTGTATGACACGCCTCCTAATTATGACGCTTGCAAAACTTCACGCGCCAGCAAACAGGCGTTTCTCGCGAGTGCGAAGCGGCAATGTTTGGCGTCCAACTAGAGGCAGATGTGGCGTGGACGCACATTTGGTCTGTACGCACCTTTAGGGAAAGGAGCCTGTATGCTAACTAACTATCAAAGATACTTTAGCATAGGGACCTCTGATGCTAACTCACCGGCAATTAGGAGCTATGTGCCATCCCATAAGCCACCACGCTGTCAATCCTCCCACCGCCCTCGCCCCTGCGCAACCACTGTTGATTGACAGGCGCACATTTATTAAAAAAATAATAATAATAACAAGATTCTGCACAAGCCAAACGTTATAAAAGTGACAAAATACATGTTGTCGTCACCACAGCACAGTCACATGTCAGTGTTTTATAAAGCCGCCTCAGTAAATGGCTTAAATGAAGGCAGTTTGTGCTTTTGCTTTCATTTAGTAGAAACTTAAGCCACATGGTTAATTTGCATACTCTAGCTTTATGGAACAGCTGTTGAGATAAAATAACGAAATGGAAATGTATGGATCATTTGGATTTTTCTTTTTTTTTTCTCCTTAAACGTTTTTATTTGGACACTGCGTTTTTGCATACGCAATACAGTAGGTGGCGGCATGCGCTTTTGTTTGGCCTGCAGTCCGCCTATATTCTTAAAGAAGAAGAACAGCTGTTGGTGATGTCACTTCCCCTTCGAATTGGGCAAATGCTGCTGAAGCTCTAGTTCACTAACTGCATAGGGATCTAACAGTTGACCCCATGAAAGCTTAAGGATCAGGAGCTAGGGTTAGGACGTAGAGGCTATAATTTGATGGTTTCTGACGCAGCCAAAGTCTGCGCTAGATAGTAACTAGGTGTAACACTGTTTATATTCCCCCAAAACATGGAAAAGGGGTTCCGCCTTGACATTAATGTTAAAACTAGGCAGGGAGGGAAGGACACACAACTAGTAAAATGAGGTTGACTAGTGCCACAGTAGTTGACTAATGCCCTACTGTATATGACAACCATTAAAAAGGACAGATTGAGTTCTGTTTGTTAGATAACTCTGTAACATCTAGGGCTGAGACGTACATTTTACCCTGAATAACTTGAATGTGAAAGTTGAGTTTCCAAAATGTATTAATTTAATAAATCAGGCTGACTTTTATTAAAACATTATACATTGTAAAAGTTCGGCTTATTAGTATTTAATAATATTAATAATCAACACCAAATCTGGTATAACAAAACTGTCATTAAGTCAAAAACATTTGTATTGGTATTTTGTTTTTAAAAACTGAGTTGAGTATCAAAAGTATTATATCTTTGTTCTGATACGATATTCGTATCACAACAAAGATATATTGCAAAATAATATTTTGTCCCTGCCATAGACACCACTGTATAAATAAGACTGCAAACCCATATCCAGGATTAACTGATGACTAATTACATCAAAAGCAGCAGAGAAATCCAGCTTTTACAGCTCCATCAACGTTCTATGGTCTATGGGTCTAGCGGTCATCTGTATCACTTCACGGCCACAGTGAAGTGTCTGTATGCATGCTGATGATCTGTGAATATACTGCTGGAGAGAAAGTATTGCTTCGTTTGATCAGAAAAGAAAAAATAGATCATACATAACACATTTTAAACCCCACCGTTCTTATCATTTTATTTACATTAGTCCTCAAACTGCCTTTTTACTTTTATAATTCTTTCTCATTCTTTTTGTAACATTTACCACACCTTTTTCATACTTCTTGCTCATCTCAGAAGCAGCCACCATAAGGCATAGCCTCCCCTGAGACTTCCCATTCCCTCCCTGGGTGTAGAGAAGAGAGACAGACTGTCAGGTTGAGATTGAACTGACAGCTTGTGACTAGTGCTGCCAGCTGCACTTTGCGCACAGACTTTCATTCCCAAGGTAACACTTTGTTAATTGAACACGGATGAATATAAGTATTATGCCGTATTGCTGAGCCCAAGAGCAAAGTGAACCATGCAACTTTTTTTAACCTTTAATAAAACATTCTGAAGTCTCTAGGCGTGTTTTCACTCAATGTTATGACACTAAAGCTCAGTTATGTAAACAATGGCCCACCTATTATTCAAGAGAGGGTTATTTCAGTTATTAGAAGTTATTGACACAAAGTAGTTAGTATTACTGTAGTAAATGTTATAGTATACAGTCTATTGATTTATATCATCATAGTCTATTTTGCCATTTTGGTCAGGAGTAGTGGGTGACATTACAGTATTACAGCCTATCTCCATTTCTCGAGATTGTTTCTGAGCATTACAGTACTGTATGTCTTTATTATAGCCAGGCTGAATAATAATGATACTCTTGGTATATCTTCTTGGTTCAGAACATATCGGCCAATTAACACTGCAGCGGATGTGGGTGCTGGTGATCTCTCAATGCCTCAGTATAATGCGTCTTTATGGTACCTGGAAACTGTCGTGAAAACCATCTGCTCACTGACTCTGAAGGTGTCTGTTATACAAAATAAAATAAAAAACCTTTGGAGAAAAATAACTCAAAAGGTCATATTTGATTTGGGGATGAACAAAAGAAAGAATGATTCGGTTCAGAATATCCCGCTGAAATCAGCCTTGTTTTTTGTTTGTACAGATTTTCACTTGAAGTTTTCCATGACTTCTCCATAACTGGCCTTCAAGTTTATAAAACTGATACAAATGCTTTATATTGAGATGCACAGTGTTTTCCCCACAAATGGCTGAGTGTGCAATATACTAAAAGGAGGACAATATGAATCAACCTATTAGTTGTTAATCTATTTTATTTTTTTTCCTTTCTTTTTTATGTTTATGAACAGTCTGGATCAGGACAAGAAAGTGACTTGCCTGAAGGTTGTTATGGTTTGATGTTTCATTTTATGAAACAATACACTTCATAAAAGCTATAAAATTCCAATTGTATTTAATGTCAGTTACATTATCTGTAAAAAGGTAATGAATCACTGGCACGAGTTTGCGTTTCTATCTCTATAATTTTGAAATAAATGCACAAAATGGTTCATATTTGTCCACCAGAAAAAAGTTTATTGCTATGCATACTTGATTGACTGTGGTTTATTTGATTGCTTGTCCCAAAGTCCGATATTCATGGCTCAAGGTGGGTGCAAAGCTGCATGTGTTCCCTCTATAAATCAGGTAAGCTCAGTCAGTGCTGGTTGGCATTTATATAGGAGGCTCAGCTGAATTTGGTGCCTGCTGAGAGGAAATGGACCTGTCGGAGCAGGCATGAAATAGTGCAGAGCTATGTCAATCCCGGTGCACTCCTTCATTACCATACTGAAATAAATGTGTGCTGTCTGCCCAAGGACCGTTCCCTTCACCCTCCAAAAAAAAATAGATAATATAAATAAGGGAATAAGAATCAAACAATAACTGAACATAGATGTTTTATATAAACAAAGGTACTTTAAAGGCTGACAGATGTCCATAATTGAGTGAATGAGTTTTAAATGATTAGGCCACCGTTTTTCCATACTGAGATATGTTCTTACCTGAGCTTAGACGAGTTAATGCGTACCTGTCTGGTCTTTTTGCGTGTGCTCAGTCACACAAGAAGACCAAAGATGCTGTTAGCATTTAGCCTCACCTCCTCTCCTCCATGGGGCCAAACGGGGGTGAAGTTAGAAGCGTTCAAGCTCTTCCACGTTTTCCCTATTTAAATACGGTTATGTGAGAAGTTACACGATCCAAGTATACTTACACAAAATTATACCACATCAGAATTCCAAGGCTAACTGGCGTGCATTATTTTCGTATAACCGCACACATAGTCCAGTAGTTAAATCACTGGGATATCGCTCTGCTGTGGGCATCGCCATAGCAACGCACAACACAGCTAAATCAGATAAACGCTTAATTAGCTAACGTTAAGTGACGAGTCGGCTGACTCGACGAATGACTGACAGGAACAAATGAGATGGATGTTTTGGTTAATTTCAACATTTTTGGCCAAAACAAAACTTTTGATGAATGGGAAGTAGAGGAGAGCAAGCAGCTACTGTAGGTTAGCCTACTGTTAATAAAATATGAGCTTTCCATTTTATTGAAAATGGTTAAGGCACTATTTATTATTTTCAGACCTACATAAAATGATCCCTGCACTTAAGCATATTTGGATGGATTTGTAAAGTCAAACATAAAAGTTTCAGTTCGTGGAATATGGACTCCACCGCAGCTGTTTTGATAAAAAAAATTGAGCTTCAGGTAGCTAGCTAGCTTCAAGTTAAACAGCGTAAAAGTGAAATAACTCCTTCCCAGGAGTGCCGCATACTAGCAGTGTTTACTTCCATGGAAACGTGCTGGGTTAGTCCTGTTGTGTTGTGATTCTAGCGAACCAGCGTGTGCTTATGTTGTTTTGTTGAGCAAGATGGTCCTGGTAGTTTGGCATATTTAGCCAGTTTAGTAAATGAAAATAACATTTGTTAACACCAAACAAATGGTGTTAACAAATGTTATTTTGTTAACATTTGTTAACCCCCTCCTGGAACCACCACCTTAACATGGTTTGAGCATCCGAATGATTCTGGAGCTCTGTTGTCGGGCTTTGTGCCCCTGGTAGGGTCTCCCATGGCAAAAAGGTCCTAGGTGACGGGTCAGACAAAGAGCGGTTCAGAAGCCCCTTATGAGAGACCAACAGGCCCGGTTAGAATCGTGAGGCCGTCCTTCTGTGGACCCACCACCTGCAGGAGGAGCCATAAGGGGCTTGTGCAATGTGATTTGGGCAGCTCCAACAGCTGCCCCCACGACCCGGCAACGGACAAGTGGAAGAAAATGGATGGATGGATTTTCGTGGTGTTCTTGACTCGGCGTCGTGCATTATCACCATCTAATGTACGACTCCTCGTTGTTTAATCCTTACTTAAACATGTCAATTTTCTAAGCAGGTAAAAAGGAGTACTATATTGTAAGGCGTAATAACACCTTAGGAGCACTTCAACGTCAAAGTGCTCCTAAGGTGTTATTACAATATAGTTGTAATAAAATCGACATGTTTAATTTTGTGTAACTATACTACAAATATGGAGGAAAGTATTGATTTAAGAAAAAGACACGTTTAAATGTCAATATGACTATTATGAGTTTTAAATTCATATTTCTGAGTTTTAAAGTCAGAATTCTGACCTGAAATACTCCCTTTTCTTTGGTCACGGAGTGTAAAAAAGCATCCAACTGCTCTGGCCTGAAGGCAGTAGCCAGATGGAAGGCCCAGTGAAATGTGTTCCATACTGAATAAGACGCCCTTGTCTGCTGGGAGGGTGTTGTTACAGAACACCTCCGGCCGCTCGACCCTTGGGTGCAACACAGTTTGCTCTGGGGCACTGGGTTGAGCCCATGGTTCCTATTTAAGAACATTATCTCTACTTCCATAGAATTTCAAACAGATTATCTGTTTGATCAAATCCACTATATTTATGAAACTCTGTGAGGCAACTGCTGTCGTAACATTGGGCTGTACAAAGATACATTTAATTGGGTTGTGAGCCAGAATGTACAGGAGGAAAATTTATTAAATCAGTAATTGAGAATTGTCTTAATTCATATTATTTCCTCCATATATGAAAATATTTATTTGTACAACGAGTTTTTGCAGTGATGACTCAACTCTTCTTTCCTCCTGTTTAGCTGAGGACACTCTATGCAGTTTTTTGCCCAATTATGCTTTAACTTTTGTTTGTTTGTTTATTGGTTTATTTGGTAGGGACAGTGCAAGTTAATGAACAAGCCACACCGGATTGTAGCCTTGGGCTAATTTCCATCCGTCGTCCCCCATGCACACTCTCAAACACACTCTCATTCATCCTGGCCTATTGTACATGTTTTTAGTGGTAGGGGAAACCGGAGTACCCGGAGGAAACCTACGCAGACACGGGGAGAACATGCAAACTCCACACAGAAAGGCCCCGTCCAGGTGGGAATCGAACCCGGGACCTTCTTGCTGTGAAGCGAGAGCACTAACCGCTGCGCTACCGTGCCGCCCTTTTAGTCAACAAGTCGTGGTGAGTTTTCCTGTGTCGTGACTAGTTGGGGACAGTCACAGCGACGCTTGTCTCGTAGTGTGGGAGGGTCAACAGAAGTACAGGAGATGCGTGGACAGATTTACCGTCCCCAAAAGTCAACACACGGAAAGCAGGAGCCAATAAAAGCCTGATTAGCATGATCAGGCACAAAATTATATTACCAAACATTCGCGACAACCACTTTTCACAGCCACATTTAAACTGCAAACAAACTTTAGCAGCACTTCGTTTTTGAGCTTTTCTCTGTTGTCACAGGGCTGATGTCTGTCCATCCCTTTTTCTTTTTTCTACAGGAAATAACTCCTGCTTCTTCGTTTAACATACTTACTGTATATTTGAGAGAACTACAAACAAGCTAAGGAAGACTTGTACCTGTGAACTGTGTTGGTATGGTCGACAGTCATCACATGACATTGTTGACCAACCTGGACACACATGGTATTATAGCCAATCCATCAGGTTCCTAGAAAGGCCTGTTTGTCACGCTCACAAACAGTGTCAGTGTTTACTGATAAGGAGTTTGTTTTTTCTTTTTTTTCTTTTAAGAGAATAATGAGGCAGGGATAGAGCCGACAGAGACGCACTGCAGCATAAAGTCATTTATGTAAAATCCAGCTATGTACCTTATAGACAGGGCCTTAATCATTTTTAGTCCTTATCTTTCTAATTTCACATACTTGATTTATTGATATTGAACCCACAATGGCGAAATTATAGCAACTGTACTGTTAGTTACACAAAACATTAACTGCATGATGCTGGTCTAAATGGTGTATTATTTATTTTATTTGTACAGCTTTAACAAGATAAAGTTGTTTAGCTGCACTCATAAAACGCAAGACCATTTCCTCTAGAATTTGGCTTTGTGGGAAGGTGTCAACACTGTTTCTTGACATTTTGCCAAGAACTGCCTTGTTAGCTCAGGGAAAAATAACATCAATACAAGAATACAGAATCTGCAGTCCTCTATGCCACTGCAAATAATGAATATTTACAGAAATGTGCTTTCTCTGAAGATATTTCCTGCATGGTATATACAGTATTGGCCATATCGCCTTTACTATGCCCAATCCCGTCAGATCTTAGAAGCTAAGCAGGGAAGGGCCTGGTCGATACTTGGATGGGAGACCGTTTGGGAACACCAGGAAGCCTAGCGAATGTAGTGAGTGAGTGAGTGGTTGGTGGTGGTCGGAGGGGCCGATGGTGCAGAGCGGTTGCCTCGCTTCCGTCAGTCTACCCCAGGGCAGCTGTGGTTACAACAGTAGCTTACCATCACCGAGTCTGGAGGGAATGAATAATGACGACAGTGTAGCGCTTTGAGAAACTTGGTAATACAGGCTTGTAAAGCGCATTACAAGTGTAAGGCATTATTATTGTGCATTGATTTGGCTAAAACATGTTGTAATCCTTTGCTTTTTTTCAGCTGACGTGACTAATTGTTGAAAGTTATTTGATTCTACTGTTTTCTATTATGATTCATATTTAGTTTGTACTGTTAATCAGACATGAGCGAACATGTATGTAAATAAAAACAAGAAACATTGCATATTTATCAGATTTTACACATTTCATGTTTAATGGAAGACATCCATTGATAAAGTTTATTTTGTCTCCTTAAATTATATTTACAATGCAATGTTTGCATTTGCTATCTTTCAGCGTATATGGACTCCCGTGACGTGTCACTTTCAGCTGATCTCTCTGAATGTGAAACCACAAATTCAGGACATGGATCAAAGAGAGCCATAGAGATCACAAAACATGGCACAGACCTCTCAATGGAAACAAAGAGCAATGTATGCTCTCATAGAAACCATCAGGTGACAGAGTACTTAACTGGCGTAACAGATCAATGATCATAGGGTCATAGGGCTATGTCATGCTAGAGAAAGATTGTCTTGCTTGACTGACATGGCACAGGTTGCGCAGAACTGCAACGTAGATATTTGTAAGGACAGCTGTTGATACTATATGAAAATAGTTTGACATCAGAGCCATTAAAATGTCCCTTGTACAAATCAGCTGTACTGTCTGTGTACAGTGGCACATTTCTTGTTACTCATTACAATAGACATTCAGATAGAGATGCATGAAGGCCTTTGCTTACACAGCGCTCTTTGTCTGGAACCAACCAGCGACATAGGTCATAAATCACTCCCTAATATTTTCTTTTGCATCCAGTCCATCCAAGTGCTGCTAATGTTTCCTCTGCTGTTCCTTTGCAACTAATTTGTGCTGAGCGGTGACGCATGACAATGTGTTTGTAATGGGGATCGCTGGGATTGGCTTAGGCCAACGCACTGCCTCTGTATGCACTGGCTGAAAAGTGCAGCTCCCTCGACCTTGCAGCAGTGTGTACCAGAAAGATTATGTAAAAAGGGGCATTTGAAGATGAATCCCGTGATGTATGACATTTTGTAGTCAAGAGTCTTTGGATTCGGCCCTGAAATGAGTAAAAGTTTGCAGCATTCCGAAGTCTTCCATTTGTCTACAGGTACATTCACGAAAACATGACAAGCTTGGTATTCCTGCATCTTAAAGGTGCAATATGAAACATTTTGTGTGAAAAAACAAACAAAAAAAGAACCCTGATATTATTGCTCATTTGACCTTTTAGTCATTCAGAGACTGTATGGATGGTCGTGGACTGAATTATTTTTATATATAAACTGTGATATGGCAACAATGTTGGACGTGAACCCACACCAACAGAAATACATTTGTTAAAGTCTCATGTCACATCAATTTAACACATTTGTGTGGCTTAAGGCTTAATATTCCCCAGATATTATGGAGTGGTGTTGTGGCAATCTAACATCTCTAAAGTGTAAAGTAATTAATTATTCAAACTTTGGGCTCGTTGGCACCCTCCTCTGATCACAATTGACATGGCAGTTGAATAAATCGTTTCACAGCTCTGTTGTTTGCTTTTCATATTGTTTTAGCAAAAGTAGCTCTATAAATGTACCAGCTTACCATGAAGATACTGTAGTAAACTTTGCCCATAACATTTGTGATGTATAATCCCAATCACTATCCTGAAACTGTACATTTTGAGATGGTCTAAACTGGGTAAATGGAGGTCAAGGAGAGCATCTAGGGTAAGCCTACACCAAATCAATGTATAAATCAATGTACACTACGAAACAGATGACAAGCTGTGAATCTGTGACCTACTTACTATACACCCAAAAAGAAAGAAATGTAAAAGTGCACATTATTTTCTCTCTGTGGTGTGGCAGGACAGAAGCTTCTCCCTCCTCCTGACCACACAGATAGGATCAGATTGTTGTGTTGCTCTGGGCGCTGTCATCAGATAGGATTTGATAAGGCTTTGACAAGAGCAGGCTGCAAGGTCAGACCCTGCTGTCACTGAGGGCACCGCAACTGAGGAACCAGACTGTAGGCCAGACAGATAAAATGATCACCTTGAGTTATTGCTTTTTGTTCTTGAATTATTCTTTGTTTGTGCTTGTTTGTATTGGTATTGGCTATGGTATCATAGCCAACCATCAAGTTCTGAGAAAGGCCGATGTTTGTGAGAATAATAATACAAAAGTATGGAAATTGTAAATTAGTGCTGTCCAAAATATCGCGAAAGTGCGCTTTCTAACCCAACCCACCCGCATCCGAAGTTTGCTGTATATTTGAGGTACCAGATATAAGTATTAGAGTATTAAAATAATAATTCATGGTCCATTTAGAATAAATAGAAAAGTGTGATTAATTTTTTACTACTGTCAATTGCAACACAGTCTCACTCCGAAAGCGTCATAAATTGACGAACGGTCACTCGCCTTATGCGTAATATAGAACGCAAAAGGTACCCGTTTGCGTCTCCATTAATGCAATGGGTTTGTAATGTATTTGAATGAGAGTCCAGGCGCGGCTCATTTGACGATATCGGACAGCTCATAGTATAGAACACGTAGTACAAATTCTGCCCGGTTTAGCCAACTATAAAACAAACAAATATGCAAAAATGACTCACAGTGTATTTGAAATTACAATAATGCTAAACAAATGCAAAATTACAGTCATACACTTGCTTGAATCCCTCGCAAGACAGGCAAAAGCTCATTCAGCACGCAAACACAAGCGCAGAACTACAGTATTCAAGTCTATTTGCGTGAATCTGAGGCCAAACTGTTGTTCATCAAAGCCAAAAAATTATGGATCCAGGACAAACCAAGCCGGACCCAACCCAATCACAAAAACTTCTTCAGGAACTTTTACAATATCGCATTGCATTACAGCAGTACGTAGTTTAAAGCCTTTTCCCTACATTCTGCTGTCTTCGTGGGACGAGTACTCCAGTATAAATCCCACAAGTGTGCAGCCGCCGCGTGTCATGGTCCTGTTTTAATCCATGGCTTGCCGGGTCTTTGCCGGGCTTGTACCCGGCCAAGGTGCGCTCTCTTCGGGCTAGCTTTGAGCTGCGGCCCGCTGGAGTCCCATGGAGGATCATAACGCTGATTCACACTTCCTCTGTCCTTTGGGTGAAAGTGATGCCAAGCGTCCACGATGATATAAATGTCCTTATGTTTGCCTCGGTCAGCCAAGGTTAAAAGATAAGCATTTATTGATCATATGTTTGACTAGACGCCAATATACAATGACTTGATCAGCTGTTCTGATTGACACCGCGTCAACCAGTGACACACGTTCAAAACTGTGACGTCACTAAGAAGGCGGTCAATCTATATTTTTTATTGTAAAATATTAGTATTAGCCTTATTTACGTCATTGAGCAGAAGAATCTGAAAGCACATTTAAGGTTTGGATTGGAGGCGTTTTTTATTTTATTTTAGAATTATTATTTTTATAAATTTTTCAGCAATTAAAGACGGTTTACTTCCCACATCTCTTGTATGAATCAGGCGCCTAAGAGAATGCATAGAAGCCAAACGCAGAACAGGAAAACCCTCGCACACTATATACTTGCAACACCAGTGTTCCTTTATTTGATGCAACGTTTCGGCCAGTGGCCTTCGTCAGGCAGGGAGAACATGTAGACTTCACACTGGCCATATTCTTACCTTCTTGCAGTGAGAAGAGAGTTCAACAAAATTCAGTTTGTTTGTATTCTTATTTAACCACAACGAAAGGCCCTCCACCTGGCCTGAGAGTTGAACTACCATTTCGCCCTTAAAATTGTTGGAAGGGTTAATTGTTGTTAACTATTAACTAACATGTTGTGCTGTCTCTCAATATTCATGAAAAAAACACATTTGCATATTTGTGTTCTGCTATATTGAATAATTAGGAACGTGTGAACATTTGGCACCATTTCTCTTCTTTCCTTAAAGCCTATTTCACAACTGGTCGTACGGGCTCCTACGGCCGGTATATGTGAAAAAAACGCAAGAAATGCACGAGAGCCCGCGTGTGACGTGCTTAATCTCGAGCTGTAGACTGGCTGCAGACCCACCGCAGAGGTTCTTTGTCATGTCAAACAAACTCTACGGGCACACACGGGTGTTTTTTTCAGGTTACAAGACAAACTTGCGCATTTTGTACATCTTCGTGCTTCGTCTGTATGGCCAGTGTATGTCTTTTTGTACGTTTTGTACAAAACCTTTTCATATGTCACACTTGCGGACTTCGTATATGTGTTGTGCGCTACACACGCATCATTAGTGCGGCCAACGCACGTTCAGATATCTCGTATGTCCTCCATACACGTTGCGCAAGTCGATCGTGAGTTGCCCGTTCGGCGAGTGTGCATCAAATACTCCGATATATAAAGGCTTCAGAGGTGCCTGCGGCCATTTGTACAAAGTTTTTGCAATATGCCAAGGGGAAGAAGGAAGGCGAGGAGAGAACAGTTGTCAGAGAGGGAGGAGAGAGAAATGGTAGCAGGCAGGGAGGACAGAGACAGGGCAAGGAGCAGTGAGGAGCAAAGACAAAATGAAGACCACGACAGTGGCCAGCAGACCAGGAGTGTGTCGTATTCTTTCAATGAAGCAGATATCGCTATTTTCACAGGGAGAATGTGGTCAAAAATATGCTGAAATATTTATGCCCCTCCAAATTGCCGAGTAATCTCTGCGACGAATGCACAGCGTTGGTACACAGAACGTACACATCGTGTGCAGTTCTTTCAGGTTTATTGCGCGGTGATCTTCCACCACAACTACGTTCTCCGTGAAAAAAAAATGCAACGATTTGGGAAAATGCCAAAAATCGCACGGCCAAAATGTCGTATGTCCAGTTGTGACCTAGGCTTAAGTGTACACTCAACCTTTGTTGCTTCATAAATGAGAGTTACAACCATTTCCATCTCTGACCTGTCATGTTGTATCACTGCTGAGAAACTGCCAAAGGCTCTTAAGACGTCTACTTCTGCTCAAAGACCAAGTTTTGAGTGCTCATTGTCATTCACAAAGACTTACATCGCTCATCAGCCACTACCCGAGGCCTCGGTTTTATGCACATTACATTCACATTCAACTCTCATGTAAAGCACTTTTTGACTATGTCTGTGAAAGGCACTATATACATAAAGACCTTCTTCTTCTTCTACAGAAACACGTTGGCTTTTATGTTTGGTGGAATACGCTATAACACTGGCTGGATGAGGCTGCTTCATGGACCGGTCTTATACACTCTAAAGGCTTGGCATGTGCAGTTTTCTAGCTCACCAAAGAAACCTTTTGTACTGCCCATTGTTGACATTTTGATTTGGATTTGTCCCTCACTAACGTTTACCTGTTTACCCTTTGCATAGCATTGCCTCACAAAAGCCTTCTGCTACTCACTTATCAATATGCCTTGTCCTAGTTGTCTCATTCAAGTTTACTGGCATTCTTGCCTCCAATTTTTGGACAATTTATACCACCTTCTGTGGAAGCATAGCCAGACTTGAATGACCAATACTACCACAATGATTTGAGAGTCCGGGTCCCGTGTCGATGGTAAATAAACTTCGCCTGCGTTAGACATCTCCTGCTTCTATGGGACTAGGAGAACACATACTTCAACAGCATGCACTAGCCCTGGGAGGAAGAGGAAGTAATAATAAAACAAATAAGATATACTGTGAAGACAGATTCTGTAGAACAAAATTGATGTTCAATGTCAGTAGCATGTGAAAGATACTGTATGATGATAATGCTTTTGATAAAGCTTTATTCATGAAAATGACATAAGTGCAGTGTCATTGCTCTTTAACTATGGCTAATCTTCAAGTAGTATCTACACCTTAAAGCCCCTATAGGCACACTTTTGATAGTAGCGAGGTAATACTTTTAGCTAAAGCGAAGAGAAGGTTGATATGACGATAGAATGGGACTATTTTGAGAGAGGAAAAAAAAACAAAAAACATCTGCAATCTCAGAATTGGTGGACATGATTAATCTCCCTTGTACGAAGGTCTCCTCAAATCTACATACAGGAGCAGCCGAGTGCTACTAAACGGATGAAACCAAAGTGGCTCAACAACAAAGTGAGCAATGATAAAGATGTTGAGTGAGGAACAACCTTGGGGGATGGCAGTCGTCATAAACCTCGGATAAGTTTTATCAGCTGAGAGTGAAGAAGCCTCAGGAAGGGAAGCAGAACATCCTCATCTCAAAAGCCCAGTCCAGCTGGAAATGACACAAACCTCTTCTCAAAATACAAATTGTTGTCTAGTTCATGGTGTCATCTCTAGTTCTTTGAATGGTCATTATGTTCATTGGCGGTCTCTTCTAAGAGAGTCCACCTTATGTTCTTAAAGCATTATATGAATTAGGAATTTATAATGAACAGGTTTGCTTTGCCTTTCTTTTTAGTGGTATGTTTCGACACAGCTCTGCTAGGGTGGAAGGAACAAAAACCAAGATGGAAAATGGTAAAACTAAAGTCATAATTCATTTTAAAAGGAATGTTAAGGTAAACTGATTAAAGGCTGCAAGATTATTCAAAATAAGGCTCTCGACAGACACACAAAACATCAAGATAACTAAGCTAAAATAACTAACCTAATACAAAAAGAAAAAAACAGTCTCAAATAAGTCACAGGACTTTTTTCCACATGTTTCCTCATTACAATATACTACTGGAACATCTTTCCCCCTCATGTCATAGGAAAGTTGTAATTTTTGACAGAGCAAAAAAGAAAGAAGTTAAAATCATTCCAACCACTTGAAATGTACAAATCCTGCTAGCAACCACTCCATACCTGCAATTTTAAAATCCAAAGCAACATTCACTGCAGCTGCCTCTTTCTCATCAGCAAACATGTTCAGCATTGCAGCACTTGGCCCTCAAGGTCCAAATTGAATAATGCATATGATCCATGATACATAATAAGCTCAAAGTCTAGATCTGATCGACATTAGCTCCCTGGTGCTCCTCAGTGTCCCATGGCAAAGGCATGAATGATTTGTTCTGAAGAGCCACAAACAAAATGCTTTGAATACAGCGAGTAGCCCGTGGGTAAATTGTTTGTGACATTCTCCAAGCTCATAAAGCAGTCGCACAGACGTTATGCATGGAACTAAGAGCTTTCTTCCTTTGTGTGTTCCTTCACATTCTATTTAGTCTAATTAGGACCCCTGGGCTCGGGAAATGTTACAGCCATTATGGGATCGCCGAGGCCTGCAGGTGTAACTCCACTTGGAAAGCTTCAGAGAAAGAGAAGGACAGACGAGGCTAGCCATGCATGAATCTGACAACACTGGGCAAATGCGCCCAGACAGCGCTACAGAAGAGACTCAATAGGAACAAACAAAAATAGAGGATATGCCTGAGAAACCAGTGAAGAAAAAGCTGCACAGCATCAAACCAAGTAATAAGCACCTCCATAATGTATTTTCCCCCTCTGAGGTAATGCTTTTCACTGTGGAACCTATCTGTAATCACTATAGCCTGCTGCATCGAGAAGAGTGAATTTAAGTTTAACTTTTCATTCAAATGAGAAATTTACCGAGCACAAAATGTAATGTGAAGGGAAATAACTGAACTCATAGGTAGTCCTGAAGGATCTTTACTGTGTGGTTTGATTGTTCAGAGAGGAAAAAGTCACACACTCTAATATTCATTGAACTGCCTTTAGCTTTGATACAGCTGTGGCATTGTTTCAACAGAGGCAGCTGGCGATGAGTTGCTGCTGGTCTGGAGATGTCTCTGCGACATCCCCTGGAGGTTCTGTTTCAGCGTAGACTGTACGTCTCTATTATTATTATTATTATTATTATTATTATTGCATTCCAAAATCCAAAAACTATGACCCCAAAAAGACCCCAGTAAATGAACAAAAAACAACCAAAACCATAGAGGCAATAGAAATAATATCGTAATCTAAGATTGAGTAAGAGATAAAGCGGCGACGCGCTCCCTTGCTCTGGGCAGAGCAGCCAGCGAGGGCCGATAATCGCTGCTTTGCTGCAATATTATTACAATCATGATTAATTTGCAATTTACATTTTACAGTATCCATTTAATTCACACTGCATATCTGAAACACGTTCAGGGGCATTAACATTGAAAAGAAAACTGACGTGTTGCTGAACCATTGTTCTTTCTTCTTTTTTTTTGCACCAATGCTGTAGATGACAATCTTAATTATCTGTATGCGCTGTATATGTTTTTACAATAAAGACAGATTTTTCTAATCTGAAACTGATACAAAGGTCTTATGCATTTCATAATAAGTTCCATAATGTGTTTAGGGGTCATGCAAGGAGGAAATGTAATTGCTTCTAAGTATAAGCCTTTATAATTTGCAGATAGTCACTTTTCAAACTGTAATTTCCGTACAGCTTTGCAGGAAATCATTAATACATTTTTCACCATCTGCTCACTGAGGTGTCTATACACACGTTTTGCCTGGCTTGTGTGCTGAGACCTTGTGTTTTCAATGCGCCTGCATTTAACAGCCTCAGTCAGGGGGATGATCAACACTGGCTGAATGAAATTGTCAGATGCTGCTCAGCATGTGTCTGCATATGATTCCAAGAAGAAAGCTACCCATTTTCTTAATCCAGAATTTATATATGTATCTTTGTGCAAATGCTGTGAGGTGATTTCAAAGGACACCCCCTTGTGCCTATCTGTGGTTGTTAGATACACACTACGCTAGCCATGATGCCCTTGTAGATTACATGGGTGGAACAATCTGTGTTCAGCACATTGCACCTCGGAGGGCGGATTAAAGGATAATCTGAGTGGCGGGCTCCTGTCAGCACTTGGGACGGGATGGTAGGTGTCCATGGTGCCTGTAGGACTGATGCAGAGTGCTGATCAGCCCAAATTGAGGAGTGCTATTCTCATTTATCTGCATTAACACATGGGCTGACTGCCTGATGAGTCGCTTGCTTACAGTAGTGGCTGCCTGAGGCTAACATTAGCGCTGTATGTCAGAGTGAAGAAGAGGTTTTGTTTAATTCCTGTGGCACAGATCAACTTTTCTCTGCAAACACTAATTATTCACTGCTAATTCTAGTTAATCACTGTGCTGTAGACTGCTGTAGTGTCCCACACCAGACATCCCCTTTTTACTGACTGCAAATAAACACAGAGACAAATAAAATAGTGGATATATCAGCGCATGTAAAAGATATTTCTCTACTAGTGCTGCTTGAATTGCCCGGTTTGACATGTGGCCTTCAATTATCCACAATAATTGATTATACTTGGAGGGGAAATAGCATTTATGAACCTGTGCAAACTGGTCCAATCCTGCTATACGCACAAACAGCTGATGAAAATCAGTATTCAATAAAGCGTGTTTTGAAGTTTTTTTACATGATTTTGAAAGTCAAAGTTGGGTCCAGAGTTATACCTAAGTAGGTGAATTCATAAATTGGGTGTACGACGTCTAAAGAATCTTATTTTTCACAATTTGCTCAATTTATTTGTTTGTCCTCAGTATTAATCAGCTTTCAATCTTTTTTCAATCTTTTTATTTAATAAATGCCTTTCCGTGGTCCAGTTCAATCAAATTGTTAAAAAAAAGGAGAAAAAGAGTCCATGAACAAAATCAAATGGGAGCTCTTTTCTGGTGTGCAGCAAGTCAACCTATCATTTCTGTCCTACAAAAGGCAAAGTGCAGAAACATTCAATTTGAGAATAATGGCCTTAAAGGAACAGGCCACCATTTTCCCATACTGAGATATGTTCTTACCTGAGCTCAGATGAGTTGATTTGTACCTGTCTGGTCTTTACACGTGTGCTCAGTCACACAAAAAGACCAAAGATGTTGTTAGCATTAGCCTCTACTCCTCTCCTCTATGAGACCAAACGGGGGTGAAGTTAGAAGCGATCAAGCTCTTCTACGTTTTCCCTATTTAAAGGATCTGTATCATGCTATTTTAGCCATTCCAAAGTAAAGTATAGGCATTTATATGATATATTGTACCTCTATCACTATGGAGTACTCATTTTTGAGAGAAATATAAGTATTTTCTGGGGTATTTTCCCTACCCGGAAGACAAGACGCTTCGATTCAGTTAACTCCGCCCCTCTCTCCGCTCATTCCACATTTCAGTATTATAAATATAAATATCGCTGCAAAAAGTGAAGTTACTTCACATAATGCAGTTATAAGGAGTTGACATGTGCAACACAGTTTCATAAATGGCTAACACACACGCTAACACGCGTTTTAATTACTCACCGCTCAGCCTGGCTCCCCATCGGGTTATGGTGGTTATAAAAGTTAATCCACTTTGATTCTGGCCTAGGTTCACCAAGCATCCATAGGTTGGTTGATATAGTAGCTAGCTGAATCCCGAAAGAAATTCCAACTTCTGCAAGTGCACTCTTCTTTAGGAAGATTGAATATCCTCTCGTAGCCAAACCATGGATTTAATAGAGCCAAGCGCGCATCCATGACATTATCGTTGGGTGTCCAGAGTAGGTTAGAAAAAGCTCCGTCTTCACAAACAAGACTTCTGTTTGGATCCTCCAGGGTGCTTTGTTTACACAGCACAGACGCGTCGGAGAGTTCCTTTTTATTTATTTTTATTTTTTTTAATTTCTCTCTTCCAACAAAAATAATGAAAAGTTGTTTTATAAATTAAAATCAGGCCGTAAGGCATTACATTACAGACGTAGAGCACTTCCGTTCCTTTTGACGCACAACGAACAACTCAGTCGTTTACCAGGAGAGGGCGGAGCAGCTGCTCAGAGAGCAGGATTCAGGAGGATTACTTAGAACTGCGTGAATGAAGCAAAAACCGCTGGTGTTTTTGATAAGGAAATAGCATAACAACATGGCTAAAACTCCAAAAAGTCGATTTTGCATGATATAGGACCTTCAATTACGGTTACACAAGTTACACAAAATTAAACATGTCGATTTTCTAAGTGGATATAAAGGGGTACTGTATTGTAAGGTATAATAACACCTTAGGACACCTACATCTTTTTATCCGCTGAGAAAATCGACATGTTTAATTTTGTGTAACTATACTTGGATCATATGTACCGTAACTACTCATGTAAACGTGAGTAGTTACTGTACATGAGCAACTGCTGCGATTTCTACAGAATCGCATCTTAGTCGCTTCTAACTTCACCCTGTTTGGCCCCATAGAGGAGAGGAGGAGAGCCTAAATCTAACAACATCTTTGGTCTTTTGCGTGACTGAGCGCACACGTAAAGACCAGGTACGCATCAACTGTCTAAGCTCAGATAAGAATATATTTCAGTATGGAAAAACAGTGGCCTGTACCTTTAAGGCCTGTAAAGCAAAAACAACAGCAACAACAAAACATCACTTATATGTATAAAACCAGCCTTCTGTCATCTCCACTCCAGCCCATCATCTTTGGCATGACCACATAACGTTGCACAGTACTATTCACAATGCCTGGGTCTTTTGTGTACTCATAAGTACAGGCTGTTCTATAGGCCCCACCCCTCGTCCTCTCTCCATGATCTCAAGGACACTCAGTCAACATTTACAGGAGCTTTGATGGCTTTACAGCACATATTATAACTGCTCTCTCTCTCTCCGTGGCCTCCCTGTCTCCTCCTCCTCCTCCTCATGCCATCAGCAGAGCTCAGTCTGTGCATCACGGTGTAATTAACAACCCAACAGGGAGTGTCGCAGCTTCCAGCTTCAGACCAGGTTTATATAGACACCACAACCATCTGCTGCTGGTATATTTAGGAGAGAAGTTGTTGGAGGGAGTTTGGACAAGCTGGAGGACGTTTTCCTTTTCACAAAATAAATTAAAAGAATGTTTCAATATGGTTTTGAAACATTCAATATATATATATATATTTTACATTTAATTATGTATATAATATTTGTTTTTGACTGAGTTACACCAGATCTTTGGCTGCATGTAAGAAACAATAAAATATATTTTAATCGACTGTTTAATCGTTTGGTGAGCATGAGCAAAGAAGGGAAGATGCACATACAAAGAAAGAAGATTAAAAAAAGTTGCGATACTGAGTAAATACTGCACATTGCAGTCTCCCACAATTGCAGCAGTCCTTTCTTCAAGCAGCATTGTTGTTTCCAGTTAAAAGATGCAGCAACCTCAAGAACTTTCAGGCTCGTTTACTCTACGCATGAGCTGAAATCCAGCCACTTACTATTGATTGAGCTCTATTCTTGTTACACACCTTCACAGTTATTTTCCACACCCATTTGTACACTATTGAAAGTGCCCTCTACAAAAGGGTGATGTTTTCCAGTTTATTTGTTGACTCTGATTTGATCCTGTACAATACAACTTGTGATAGAACAGGACAAATTCTTTCAAATTGTATGCATTTATGTTTCATTATAAATGTAGACTGGAGAAACTACATTGTTATTTTTCTAAAATCTGCAAAATATATATAAAAAAGAAGTATAAACTGTTAACTGCAATGCATATTGGCATCTGTCAATACACTATTATTTGTCACGGTCATTGTTGGAAAACTGTTAATGGACAAACAGTTACCCTTATGTATTTCTACGTCATATAAAGCCTTTTTTAAACCAGTATATTTATGAACCAATCACAAAGAGATGTATTATTAAGGACTGCAAATCAATGTCTTCTTTAGAAGATGCAATGCTCTTTTTAAAGCCAGCCAAACTCTTTTCATGACTTTATCCATTTTATTTATTTATTTTTACGTGATCATTATTTTTGTTGTGAATTTCACACTTTGCACCCAGAGAGCCTCTTCTTACTGGCTGCAAAGACGGAACAAAAATAGGGTGACAATTCATTTAATCCCCCTCTTCTCTCCCGGGGTGATAGTGAGGAGATGCTCCAGGCTTTTGTGAAGTGCCAAGCACAAGGACCGCAGGGAAATATTTTATTCAGGCAATGCCAAATTTGTATCCGTATAATAACAGCATTTTTCACTGATTTCACTGAGAATGGCCTATATTTCAGCCATAGTTGCAGTATATCATTGTGCATGTTATGCTTCAAGTACATGAGGTTAATTTAAGTCCTCGAGACCAGATGTCGCCTCTCCATATAAGTCATGCCCCAACTAACTACAATTTATGTGCTAACTGTGAACTGTTTTATTCTGAATATAAGAAAAAAAATTCAAAGTATATATTGAGGCTTGCCCCTTTTTTAAAGCACTTCTTTGAGCGTACGTGATTAGCACGACTCTTCAGCCCCAATAAGAAGACCGTTAAGGAACTTATCGGTCCAGGTGGACCGCAAACATGGCCTGGGTAGGATAAGACAGCAAGATGAACCACAGTCCAACTGATTTCACAATTTGAATTGTCTCAATTTGCAAGCTGCAAAGCTGTGAGTATTTTTGTAATAGTAGTAGTACAATGTAGTTTTTGCATTGTCCTCTGCACAGTAGCCAACTGTTTCGAAAGCACAAACGCTCCTGCACAATAAGTAAATCTCATCTGTCACACTACACCATTTTTCTGCAATGCCACTGTATGATCACATTTATGATCAAAGAATGTGTTTATTGCATTTGTGAAAGACCTGAGGTGCCTCCAGTCAGCAGCCCTGCCCACTGCCTCCTCAGCTCTTTCAGCTCTTCCTTCCTTCCTTTCCTCCTGTGTAATTGAGCTTATCCACAGTGATTTATCACACACATCAGAGGAGGAGAAATACACTGCAGTGCTTTGTGTCGGCTTATTTCCCTACATCAGTTATCTTTAAATAATTGATTATTCCAAAATGCATTTATGCGCTGCAATGAGTTTACTGTAACAGTACATCACAACTAATGAACAGGTCAGCGTCATTTTAAAGCTTAACTGCGTCTACGAACACTTTGTTCTTCCCATGCATGTTTCAGAACACCATTCTTTCTGTCAAAAAATGTGACCTGCTGTGAGTAGTCTTGTCAGATAACCTTTAGATATCTAAATAAGCAACATAATTAGGCCAATCCATGTCCTATATATTTTTCATTTGCAAATTAGTCAAGTAAGAATTATTAAGAAGTGCCAGCATTAGCGTAATGAGATCATTATTGTTTCAATCATCAGCTTTTCACGACCGTCATTACCACCTCCATCAATATCTTTTTTTTTCTTTTCTTTTTTCTTTTTTACACCTGACAGTTTATTATTTTAATTGCACATATTGTTGGTGCAAAATTCGGAAATAGTGTAAATTAATCCTAAGAGACCATGTGAATATTACTTTTGTGTTTTTTTAGTAAGACAGAAGGTCTGTTACCTGCTTTACTAGTTACTGCTTTACTTTATTAGTTTACAGGTCACCTCCACCACCAGGTGACGTTTCCTCTACAAAAAATGTTGCAATAAAAATAAATGCAATATTCCCACCCACACCACATAATGGGAGTGGAAAGAATACACATACAGTAAACATACACACAATACTCCGAAGCAATGATGTTAACACACAATTTAATTTGGTGTGTTAGTAAAAATAAAAAAGCTCCTGTGTGGACCCTCTTTTTTTTTTACATTTTACTCTTGCTCCATAAAAAGTGGGTCACTGAATATAAAACCGGACCAGTTGAGAACCACTTCTTCAAACTACAGTTCTAGTCCGTCTAGTCATTACCAGTTCTCTTGGAGATTCTCTTATGCACATTAGATATGCCTCCCTCTGTCCGACTGGGCTTGTGTTTCCAGCGCCTGCCAGATCATCCATCAACTTTTCCGACTGTTTTTGAAAGTTCCCCCGTGGCTGTGAAACCATTTAAAACTATCTTTTGTAACTGGTGCTAACAAGCTGACACTTTTTAGGTCAGTGGCTATGGAGGGCTGCCTCATACGATCCCAGTGTTTTAACACGGCTGGTGCAATACTTGGACTCACTTTTTTTTCTCTCTCTTGGGCTTCAGTGTCAAGGAACGAGTTCAGAGTTGTGTGTCGCTGAACAGATCTGTAGGGGGAAACACAAGGTGAAACAAAATTGTCAAGACACATTGGCAGGACTTTATAGTTTGTTTGTTTTCCAAAAGTATTGCTGCGGTGAAGCAATGACATCCAACTGATACGCTATAAATCTGGGGAGATGACTTTTCACAGGGTCCAGCTGAGCTATCCACTGACAATGGTCAAATCACAATGCAATCAGGAGCTGACAGAAACACAATCCTTTTTTCTATACTGAGAAGAGAAAATCATGACAACTATAGACTGGAAATACTATAATGGATCGTCAATAGGTTATTACACATATTACAAAATCTTTTTCTGCGCTGCGTTCTGTGTTACGCCTCATTTAGATTGAGTGCGTTATGTCCACGGCCCGTTTTACGTACCTCTTATCACGCGTCCTAGTTTACACAGTGTCCGTATCCGTCATGTAATAGTGTAGGCTTTTAATCAAGCTTCTTTTCTGAGTTAAAAATACAATATAGGAGTTTCCATTTCCTAGATTTTAACTTCATTTTTAGGCAATGTTCAGTATTTATGTGTTTTCCCGTGCCTCAAGAAACATCACATGGAGCCGCAGCCTCCCAGCTGTTGGGGAAGTTAGGGGAAAAAATAAGATAATTGAGGTAGTGAAAGAGAAATGCCGTTTGTAGGAATGTAAATCTCAAGCCAAACAACAGAATCTAAAAGAGGCTGTGGTGGGAGATAGATAGTGGTGTTTAATACTGTAGTTTTTTTGTGTGTGTTTTTGTTTGTTTGTTTGTTTGTTTTTTTACATGTTGGCAAACTCAGTAGTGTATGATTTCATTTTGTCAAGCTTTGCAGCTAATCAGATATAAATCTAAGAGGCCTAGATTTTATTGGGCTTTGGATGACAATCATCTAAAAGGCGAGGCAAGTTTATTTGTAGAGTCCATTTCATCCATCCATCCATCCATCCATCCATCCATCCATCCATCCATCCATTTCCTTCCACTTGTCCGTTGCCGGGTCGTGGGGGCAGCTGTTGGGGCTGCCCAAATCACATTGCACCAGCCCCTATGACTCCTCCTGCAGGTGGTGGGTCCACAGAAGGATGACCTCATGGTTCTAACCGGGCCTGTTGGTCTCTCATAAGGGGCTTCTGAACTGCTCTTTGTCTTACCTAGGACCTTTTTGCCATGGGAGATCCTACCCTACGAAGCCCCCGACAACAAAGCTCCCAACATCATTCAGGTGATCAAACCCCTCCACCACATTAAGGTGGCGGTTCCAGGAGGGGAGCCCATTTCATATACAAGGCAATTCAAGGTGCTTCACAGTTGTATAAAATTACAAGAAAGCAGATAAAATCAATAAAATAATAATTAACTACAGTAAAAGGCAAGTGTGCAAATAAAATAATCTAAAAGCATTACAATTATTTATCCACCCACCGCTGCCCAGAGGCCCATTGAGACATGGCTGCCAATCTGCATCAACCACCACTCATGGGTGAAGGTCAACACCAGCATGAACCGCCAACCAATCTGCTCTTCCCCTTGTTCCACTGTTGCCCTACACTGACAAAATGCAATGCACAGGGTAATGTTTTATTCACTAACGTTCCATCTACTTTTCTGGCTTTGCCAAAATGGCACAGTATTTTTAGAAGAGCAAACAGCCTGACTTTGCTGAATATACACAAACCAACACAGAAGGCTGGGGAGGCAGAGAAGCAGATCACACAAACAAATACTGCACTGTACATGGCAGCATATACACAAACATATAAAGACCTTTAACACATGCTGGCAAGTTTCTCATTTTACACTCCCTGCTAATATCTGTTGACTAGAAATCTATTGGCTTCCCACTGGTGTGTGCGGATGAGCTTAGGAAGATATGTGACATATGAGAGCACTCATGAGCTGCTGTAAGTCCCCCCCCCCAGAGTGTGTTTACCTCATGTGAATCTTCTAGTATATCCTGATCTATTTATCAATTTATTCACTTTATAAAACATGTATGCAATGAGTTTTTGTTTTGTTTTGTAAAGCATATATAACAATGTGCAAACTCCAAAAACCCATAGACATTCAATACCACTATGCCTCTTGCACCAATAGCCATTTATCAAGTATTTTGCAAACTAACACTGATGTATCAGAAGAATTAGCCATATGGGTTTTGTTATCAAATAGTAATAGATTTTGCTAAAGATGTTTTCAGATCTTCTAGCCCTTAACTCAAGTTCTGTTTGTCATGGTGGCTAAACATGCTTCAACACATTCTTTTGGAACAGATGTTTTGTGTTTATTGCACTCTTTTTATTTTTTACTGTGTCCACTATTCTACTTTTCACATGCTGACTGTAGTGTTTTGCTGTATATAGTAATGTTAAGGCTATGTTCAACTGTTATCCTACATTACCCATAATTACGCAGTATGAAGAGAACCCCCTTGAGACATACACATGTGGTAACTAAACAACATAACACAGCAGAAACATGTCGACAGTGTGCGGACTGTGTTTTCTTAATTACCACCTCTTCAGCTGCTCCAAACTGGAGGAAATATAAATTACTAAGGCCAAGGGGCGCAACGCTCCAAACACTTCCACCTTCTATTTGATGTATACGCGCGGTGAAGCTGGTCTCAGCTGGGTCTAAAGAAATGGTTAATGGTGTTAGCATGTGTGGTAAGCAGTGAGCAGGGAAGATTCCTCATTTCAGTTTGCAATAATTTAATCTCAAGACAATTTCCAGACAGCCACAGAAACTGAAGTATTTACAGTGCCTTGCGAAAGTACTACTACACCTTGTGTACAACCCTAAACATAAAGATTTCATTTTGAATGTTTTACTAAAAGTTCACACACAGGTAACAGACAACTGTGAAGTGAAAGCAAAATGATACATGATTCTGTTATTTTCAAAAAGTAGAAAACCGAAAAGTCAGGCGTGCACAAGTATTCATACAGCATGAAATAATACTTTGTGGAACCCCCTTTTTCTGCAATAACAGCAAGTCTTTTGGGGTATGACTAGAAGAGTTGCACAGCTAGAGACTGACTATTTAGCCCATTCCTCCTTACAAAACAACTCAAGCTCTGTCAAATTAGAAGGAGAGCGTTTGTGAACAGCAGTTTTCAGGTCTTTCCACAGATTTTCAATAGGATTTAGGTCAGGACTTTGACTGGGCCATTCTAACACATTAATATGTTTGTTATTAAACCATTTCATTGTAGATGTAGCTTTGTGTTTAGGGTCATTGTCCTGCTGGAAGGTGAATCTCCACAACAGCCTCAATTCTCTTGCTGACTCCAGCAGGTTTTTCTCCAAAATGTATTTGGCTCCATCCATCTTCCCAACTATTCTTACAATCTTCCCAGTCCCCGCTGAGGAAAAAGCAGCCCCATAGCATGATGCTCCCCCACCATATTTGACACTGGGGATGGTGCACTCAGGACGATGAGCAGTGTTAGGTTTGCGCCATACATAACGTTTTGCATTTGGGCCAAAAAGTTAAATTTCAAACTTCAAACGGGATTCTTATGGCTTCCTTTCTTGCCACTCGTCCATGAAGGCCAGATTTGTGTAGAGTACGACTTATAGTTGTCCCATATACAGATTCTTCCAGCTCAGCGCCAGTACGTCGCAGCTCCTCCAGAGTTATCTTACGACACTTGGTTGCATTTCTTACCAGTGCTGTCCTTGTTCGGTCTGTTAGTTTAGGTGGACGGCCGTGTCTTGGTAAGTTTGCAGTGGTGCTATACTCTTTCCATTTCTCTTGGGAAATCTTTGTATAACTTAACGCTGCTTTAAACTTCTCCACAGCTTTATCCATGACCTCTCTGGTGTGCTCCTTGGCCTTCATGATGTTGTTTAGTGAACAATACACTCTGACCATAGCTCTGAGGCCCTCACAGAACAGCTGTAATTATACTGAGAGTAGATTACACACAGGTGGCCTCTATTTAATGGTTAGGGCAAGGTGTGAACATTCTGCAGTCATTAGGAATGTTATGAAGGCAATTTAATGCACTCCTAAAATGCTGTATGAATACTTATGCACGCCCCACTTTTCACTTTTCTATTTTTTGAAAAATAACAGAATCATGTATCATTTTGCTTTCAATTCACAGTTGTCTGTTACTTGTGTGTGAACTTTTAGTAAAAAAAAATCAAAATAAAATCTTTATGTTTAGGATTGTAAATCAGATACGTCAGAGTCGAATAGCATCTGATATGCAAATAATTGTCTATTAAATCTAGCTCTATCTTTTGCACTAAAATGACTTCACTTTCCTACGTTTGACAATGTGAGACCATGGAACTAGCAATCCCGTATTGACAAAGGCAGAAGATATTGAGGTTATACTGGATGGATAGCATTGGGCAGTGAAATCAGAGGAACAGATCTGTTTGGAGATAAAGACACAGCAGACAAACCAGATCAAGATGGACATATACAGTGGGAGGAGAGTAAATTTATGTGTAGAAGGACGCTGAGGTTCCTGTAGGACAGTGGTTCTCAACCTGGGGGTCGGGACCCCCGCGGGGGTCGCGAAAAAAATTCGGGGGGTCGCCAGATCAGGCTAGTAAAAAAAAAAGAAAAAAAATCAATTAGAAAAATATTATTTTATTGTAGCATGTGTGTGGTATTTTATCAAAGCTGTATTATTTGTTCTTAATTATTAGATTTTGCCAATTATTAATTTATCTTAAGAATTATAGGTTATAGGGGCTATAATGGCCGTTTACGGTGTGACCCAACAGCGGGAATAAATAAGATACATTTTGGCGGACTTGGGCTATTAGCAAGAAACTTGCAGCATTGCTGAATGCATTACTAGCGGCTAGCCTAGCTAAAATAATAGATCGTTGGCTTCAGAAAAAAGCAGTTTTTGTTCCACACAGACAGCGGGAGGAGACAACCACCACAGAACAGCCTACTGACTCATCCCAAACAGCGGATCCAGTGGCTGAGAAGCGCAAGGTGCCTGACTCGGGTGTCAAGGCCCTCGGAAAAGTTCGTAGATATCAGACGGAGTTTTTAAAATATGGATTTGTCTGCACAGTAAAAAATGAAATTGAATATCCTCAGTGTGTAGTTTGTTCTGAAGTGTTGGCACACGAGAGCTTGAAACCAGCTAAGCTTAAGAGACATTTAGAGACAAAACACAGCACATACAAGGACGCAATGTTTTCCAAACGTCCGTTAAAATGGTGAACTTCATTAAAGCCAGGCCTGTCCAAAGCAGATTGTTTGCTCACCTTTGTCATGAAATGGGATCAGAACACGAAGCGCTGTTGTTTCACACAGAAGTTAGATGGCTTTCTCGTGGCAAAGTGTTAACAAGATTGTTTGAGCTGCGTGAAGAAGTCCGCATATATTTATCTGACTGCGGTTCCCCACTCGCTGAACACCTTTCACCTTTCACCTAAGTGGGTTGCAAGCCGCGCATATTTAGCCAGCATTTTTGACAGACTGAACATCTTAAACACGTCTCTTCAGGGCCCAAACGCAAATGTCCTACACTTTCTGATAAAATCACTGCATTTAAAAGAAAGCTGGAGCGATGGGCCGTGCGTATGGATGAGGGCTGCGCTGATATGTTCCCCGAGCTTGATGACTTCATGGACAGTTACGACATAAGCATTGGTGCACTTAAAAATGTAATAAGTTCCCATCTCAGGAGCCTTTGTCAAAGTTTCAATAAATACTTCCCCAAGAGGACGCGCCAGAGATCCATGACTGGATACGTGATCCTTTCGCCTCGTCCAATGCGCCGCACCTGCCGTCAGAGCTACAGGACGCCCTGCTGGAACTCTCCTCTGACCGCACATTACAGTCCGTCTTTCCAACGTGCACACTGGAAGAGTTTTGGCTGTCGGTTGCCCCAGAGTACCCAGCGTTAGCACAGGCTGCAACTAATGTACTGTATCCGTTTGCGTCAACGTATCTTTGCGAAAAGACATTTTCTGCGCTGACATTCATTAAAAACAAATACAGATCCCAGCTGAGGAGGGTTGAGGATGACCTTCGCGTGTCAGTGTCTGAAATAAAGCCAGAATACCACTACTTTGTTCAAAGAAGCAGGCACATCTCATTAATATTGTCAATTTAATGTCATGAATAAATGTAAATAGTTATTGTTTCTTTCTGTTGGTCGGTTATATTCAGATAATTATTAAATTACGCATTCGACAACAAGGACAAAAAAGACTGAATTTTATTAGCCATGTTTTTGTTAGAAAAAAGAAAAGCTGTAGGCTTAGCATATTTCCTAATTTCCTATGCATTCCCCATCTAATAAAAGTTTAAAATGAAAGAAATAATCATTCTATTTGTGTAACAAAGATCATAAAGAAAGTCATTAGGCTATGTGTGTGTGGCGTGGGGGGTAGCGGCGGTCGGCGGGGGTCACGAAGCCCATTAATTGTTATTATGGGGGTCGCGACTCCAAAAGGTTGAGAACCACTGCTGTAGGATATTGCAGGTGTATTGCATAAAATGATGACCCGTTTGTTGCAGGGTTTTTAAGTGTTTAGAAAGTTTCTGAATTTGAAGTCCACACTAACACCAGAAAAAGCAGGGCACGACCAAGTCATTAAGGTCAACTAGGCCTATTCCTAGCTGAATGAGCAACTCCGAACAAAGGAAAAAGTTGCCTCTAAAGGCAGTAAAATTGTATTCCAGCTTGGGGTGCCCTTTGAAGGACAACTGCACCTGCAGTACCAGCACTTTGCTAATGTGTTTCTAAGTGCTCCAGGTTTGCACTTAGGGAAAGGTGAAAGCAAGCATTTATAGTGAGGTCCAATTGAACCTATTTTTACTGTAACTGTGACAAAAAATTGTTAGCACTAAATGACATATCGTCAGGATATTTCTATGTCATTTCTAATATAAAGGTGTCCCATCTTCCCTTCATCCTCAAGTGAAGGGATGCACCGATTCGATACTGGAAAAAATACGATATCGGCTACAGATAAGATACTGAACCGATACCAGTTATGGCTCTCAAAACTAGTATCACAACTTTAAAATCACAACTTTCACCGACTAAATCTAAGTGAATATGGGTATGCTGTATGTCTTTTTGAAGGGGGGGATCTGGAAAATTCAATTGCTGAGTTAGTTTTAACCTTTGCAAACATATTTTTGATTTCCGCGCAAAATGCTGTGGCTAGCAACAGCATGCTAAAGCTAGCGGGAGCATGCTAATGCTAACAGCAACTGGGTGCGTACCTATGTTTCCCGGGTACATCAACCAATCGTAATTTTTTGTGGGTGAATTGATACTTCAATTAAAATAACAAGTCATGAGAATGAAACGTCATACATATATCAATCAGCTTAACCCTGACCTTGCCCTAGACACTAACCTTAAGGATAGTGGGCTGGTGCATAATTTTAAATTCCCCCACTTCTATTGACGGGAGAACATAGGTACCAGGAACATAGGGCTGACCTCATGAGCTGTTAATGTAAAATAACCTGTCCCAAGGATAGTGATCCAGTGATCCTTGTTAAATGTTTATTAATAGATAGGCTATAATAGATAATTGATCTGTAACATCATGACAAGAAAATACTTTATTGATCTCACAATGAAAATAAGAGGAGCATTCACTTTTTCACTCAGTGAAAGACACGTTTAAGAAAGTCTCTTGGTATTGGTTAATATCGGATATCAGCAGATACTCAAACCCCAGTATCGGTATCGATATCAGAAGCAAAAAAGCTGGATCATCTGGAGCATCTGTACTCAAGAGTACTCTCCTTAGCTTGTAAATATGGTACTTTTCCCTCTTAGAAACAGCTGAAGTCATATCTGTGGCACCTGTTTGCTTCCCTAGAAGTGTTTCTGCACACAATGCCATAATGAGAGCCGAGAGGATTTTATCACTTATGCGCTTGGCTTAAGACCATTAAAGTTTAAATCCAGCAGTTTGTGCGGAGGCTGATAAATGCAGCACTAATAAGAATACAAATGTGCTGCGGAGAGAGTTTAAAAGCCAGAGTGGAACCTCTCACCACTGCACACTGTCACAAGTGTTTATTTCTAAATAATTACATTTTCAATATTGATGGCAAACAGGATTTCCATAATTCATTTTGAAATCAGATCAGTTATATACAAGTCTGATGGTGGCAATTTATTTTATCCCATCAAACTGCCACAGTGCCCACCATTTTGTCAGAGCTTTGAAGTGCAGTTCAAAGGATGCAGAGCTGTCACTGCTTGTCTTCAGATACATCACCCGCAATAAACTGTAAGCTTAAATCCGGGCAGAGCTCTCAAGGCTCGCTTTCTCTATTACACAAGAGCAACAGCCATTTGAGCCAGTGATCTGAACCCCCTCTACTGCCACTGGGGAGAGAGCGTTGTGGGGCAACTGGAAAACACAGCTTGAACAGGCGCACTCAAGGTCTGGCACACAAACACACAAACAACGCACGTGCAAAAACAGTGACACACAAACTGAGGCACAGGGACAGAAGATGGATGGTCAGGTCGGCTCAATATGATGTAGACTGGTGAGGGGAGATAAGACGGAGACAGACGAGAGCACCCCTTGCCCCACCTGCTGATGTGTGGGGTAACCGCGGGAGCAAGAAGATAGGCTGCAGTATTCATTACACCTGAAAGAAGGTACTGCTTGCTTTGGGGGAGAGACTAAGAAATATCAAGACAGATTTCATTTCATTTCAATGATTGTTTAAAGACATTTTTGAAAATGTAGTCACATGATAACCATTTTAATTAATAAATCAAATCCAAAGTTACTTTAAGATTAATATTTTGAAGCCGTATTAAATGGGGGTATTATGCTTTTTTCAATCACATAGCACCAGTCTATAGCATACTACAATGATGACGTAACCTTCTGTTGGTCTGTATATGCAGTAAATTAAAATAACTGCCTTGAATAAAATTGCTCTCTCAAAATGGCTGTACTGAACGTCTTGAAATAGGCCTCTGTCTCTTTAAGAAGCTTTCTGACACGCCCCTTCAGCACACTGCTGTGGCATCTAAACAACACTACTGTGCGGGGAGGGGGCTCTGCTGAGCTGAGGAGCAGTGGTTGGTGGCTTGGCTGGTGACAAAAGGTCCAGAGGCGTCTCCAGGAGGTGGGGGCGTTCCTAGGAGACCTGAGGCATAGCTACACCTAAAATGGCTGCCGTCTAAGTTTTTACTGATTACTCAAAAATATGTGATTGAGCCAAGGCAACACTCCAGGCATGTGTTTAATGAGGGAATGACATAATAACATGATATAAAGCTTGAAAAAGTCGATTTTACATAATACCCCCCCCCCTTTAAGGTTTAATAATAAGATTATTTTTAATTAAGTGGATATACCAGAACTTGTTTAACTTGAATGTATCTCTTTTCAAATTCAATCATCAAATCATTTGCTATGTAACTTCCCGACTGTTAACACTTGGGAAGGGTCTAATTATCTTTATCGGTTATTGGTCTTACTCCTACGTATCTGAACCCTAAAGAAAATGGTCCATATGGGTCTCACTGTCTGAACCAGCTGAGTGAAGTGCCCTCCGAGAACAAACTGGGTCTTTGGGGCAGAGACTCTCTTAAAGAGAAGGCAGGTCCCACAGGTCTCTACTACTGCCTTTGCTATCTACTTGCAGATAGCGATCTGCTGGTTGAGCACACCTTATGTCGACAGAGGAAGTGAAACAATCGCTGTCCAGAAGTGTACTCCAAAGCAGAGAACAACCTACAGTGGCCCACAGTCAGTGGTACATCTCCATGTGAAAGCCATCACACCTTTGATGACGTTGAGGTTAGATTTTTTTTTTTTTTTGCTCAAGCCGAAGAGAACTATTATGCTTCTCTGACTGAGACACAACCCAGGTGAGGACAATATAAACAGTAATAAGCTGATCCCAATAAAGTGTAAACATGGGCGGAGGCAATACCTATGGCAAGTAGAATAATTTAGACAATTTCACAAAGTGAGAGCAGCTTTTAGAGTAAACCTTGATGGAGCCATTGGCAAGTGTAACTCTACTGGAGGAGCATACAAGTCTATCATGAACTACAAATAATCAATTGTGCTGACAAAGCTTTTTGGATGAGAGGTAAAAGTCCGCATTGAAAACACTCTTTACATGACATAAAGCACAATTGTTGTTGCTGCTGCACATGTTCAGGTAAGTCCAGAATCATGCCTGGACCTAAACAGATATGAAGACAAACGGCCGTGACTGATCACCTGTCTTTGCGGTTACACATATTGACAGGGTTTTTACAGTATTGATTGTTTCATTATTAAACACTATCTGTCTTCTATAGCCCAAACACTATTGATTTTCAGGGCACCAAAGGCAATGGATTCCTCAAACCCGTTCTCAAGTCGGAAGTTTCCTAGCCTCTTAAACAGATCGCATACCTAATCTTTTGCCTCTCCCTGACTATAAATCACACAACCCATTTATTCTTTGCCGCTAATTGCTGACCACAGAAGTCTCACCATGCCTCCAACACATAAACCCCTGCTTTAAGTTTTTTTTTTTTGTCTTTTCTTTGCAGAATATGAAACACATCCTGCTCCTGAATAACTCAACTGGCGGGTCCTGTTCAGTGTTTACTCCTTTATCTCAGCTAACGTTTCCTTCTGTTCCAAAACCGAAGAATGTTTCAAGCATCTGCTGTTGTCAACGTCTTAAAGGAATAGGCCACCCTTTTTCCATACTGAGATATGTTCTTACCTTAGCTTGGATGAGTTGATGCGTACCTGGTCTTTACGCGTGCGCTCAGTCACGTAAAAAGACCAAAGATGTTGTTAGCCTCTCCTCCTCTCCTCTATGGGGCCAAACGGGGGTGAAGTTAGAAGCGATCAAGCTCTTCTACGTTTTCCCTGTTTAAATACAGTTACACGATCCAAGTTACACAAATGAAACATGTCGATTTTCTAAGTGGATAAAAAGGGGTACTATATTGTAAGGTGTAATAATACCTTGGGGGGAAACTTCGATGTCCGCACAGTAAAATTAAGAGATTACTGCGCGGATGTGTAGCTTGTGTAGTTCATTCTGGTCAACTTTAGGTTGAAGACTTGTTTTTATGTTGTTAAAGCCAGAAGGACTACTTGAGAGGATGAAATACCACAGAATTTCTTGCAACTGGTCCCATCTCTTGTTTATCCAGAGGGCATCAGAGTGAAAATTAAATGGATGCTCACAGATTGGGCACTACCACAAGACAATAATAATAAGCAAAACAACAAGCTTGACGCTGTCAGCATAGCCACTGAATAAAATTAATTAGTGGACGAGCTCAGGGATACTTAGTTAGACATTTGAAACACACATTAAAGGCTCTGTTCACTTACTGTAACACTGTTCTTTCTTTTCACATAACTTATATCCCAGACATCATTTGCATGGATTACAGTCTCCATCCACATTATATGATCACATTTTCGGGTTATTGGGGTGCCACATCACAGTATGCCTTAAGTCGGTTAACATGAATGTCTGTCTTCATCACTTAGCAATTATCTGTGAAAACAAACACAAGAAAACGTAGGGGGTGATTCTCTAATCGTTTGCAAGTGTGCAAAAGTAGAGCAAAAAAAACGGCAAAAGTTGAAGCGCAAATTTTGCACATGGGACCAAATGAAATGCAAAATCGGGCGATTTTAGAACAATGCAGGCGGAGAAGATGCAAATGATATTGTTTAGCAAGTATTGTCATATTTATCATGACTACCAGAAGCGAAACTATGCATAAAATGAGTACGTTTGAGAGTGACAGCAGGGTATTTATTTAAAGCCTAAGATTTAAGATTGATTTGCTATATTTTAAAGTATATGGCAAGTTGATGCCGTGTTATTAGTGGTTCTGTGTTAATATTTGAACAGGCTTATGAATCACAAAACGTATACTGTCAACGTATACTGTCAACTTTTTGTTCATTTACCAGCGAATGAAAAACAGCTCTCCCGTGCACATTCCATGGATTGTTAGGGGACTCCCGTGTCCCAAGAGTGACGCTGCTCGCGGACAACATGTGACGGCAAATAAACAAATCTGATTGCACAGATCCGTTTGAGTTTGGCAGCAGCGGCAAAAGCGGGCGTCCTACCCAGATTGATGTAAAATTCTCCTTCGTGAAAAGTAGGAATCTGCACTTGTTGTATTGGAAGACAAGCACACTGTTGTACCGGTTATATAACAGGTTTCTAAATGGCAAATGTATGTACAGGTGTTAGAATTAACAAATTGAAACATGTTTTAGTAAATCTCATTATTCCAGAGAGACTATGAGCCACCCCTCCTGGAACCGCCACCTTAACGTGGTGGAGGGGTTTGGGCGCCCGAATGATCCTGGAGCTCTGTTGTCGGAGGCTTCGTGCCCCTGGTAGGGTCTCCCATGGCAAACAGGTCCTAGGTGACGGGTCAGACAAAGAGCGGTTCAGAAGCCCCTTATGAGAGACCAACAGGCCCGGTTAGAACCATGAGGCCGTCCTTCTGTGGACCCACCACCTGCAGGAGGAGCCATAGGGGCTGGTGCAATGTGATTTGGGCAGCTCCAACAGCTGCCCCCACGACCCGGCAACGGACAAGGGGAAGAAAATGGATGGAGTATGAACCAATAAAACAGTGCACCACACGCAGAGCATACTGTATACTGTGGGTCCACCTGACAATGGATTCATAATGTAGTTTACGGTTATACACTATACAGGAGTCTACTTTATTGCTACACTTTGCCTGCCCTGACTGTAAATCAAAGCCTTTTCCGTAAAGTAATTTTTATTTTATTTTTTTGTTTTTTGAAAAGGGCAGGCCACTAACTGTGCAGTACAAAGACTCAGTCCTCAAAAGAAGTCCAGCCAAAATCAATGTGACAAAGGTCGTTGCTATTCCCATCATAGCCAGCTCTATTTCTTCTGTTTTCTGTGTTCAGGTTGTCTGAAGAAAATGCAAACTCTGTGAAGCCTCCCTGTGTGACAAGCTGTCAATAATGAAAAGCCTTGTACCTGTTTAGACTCACATTTGTCATTCTTTTGTTTGATGCTTGAAATTACAGCAAAGAAATGTGGAGTATAAGAGTTAGACGTCACAGGAGACTCGTCGGGCTGACAAAGAGACTCCCCGTTGTGACCAAAGTGCTTCTAAATTGAGAATTCAGAGTATTCTCAAAAAGAGGTTCTATTTTGTTCACACAGTCAGAGAAATACATGTCTTTGTACTACTGCCACTACCACTACATTTTATGTTTATTTTGTCTTCAATGCTATGGTTTTGGTGTGAGGTATGAGCTGCAGTGTTTCTTACATTATTTTTCCTGGACAGAACATCAAGCGCAAATATATTCTTCATTAAAGAAGAGGTCAAGGCCTATATGCAGGTCCCATGATTGTCACCGTATTGTGTAGGGCTGCAACAAATTGTCGAGACAGCATCGCTAATAAAAGTGTGTCGACATGTTTTTGCATTATCGACAAAACACTTTCATATGTTTCAGTCTTTGGACCTTTTTTTGTCTCCCCGCAATGTTTTTTTTTTTTTTTTTTTTTTTGGCTCTTTGATCAAGGTCAACTCATTTATTCAACTTTGTGATAATCAACAAAGCAAAAATAGACTTAGAACTTAGAACAACAGCAAACTAACTCCATACATAAAAAAACACAATAAAACTCCAGACAATAAAAGTAAAATAGTAACACTAAGTTTGGTAAAGGCTTGTTGTTGGTGTCTGTTGCTGTTTGACATCTTTTCTGAGACGTCAAGCTGCTGTGATATGGCGGTATGTTGCTGTCTGACCCTTTCACAATAAGAGTCTTACTAAAGCGATAACATAGTGTGTCTTTTATTGTGTAAAAGGCTAACCGGAACAGATAGTTACCATAAGTTATTACTTGACCAAGTAATTCACCAAATTCACCAAATTCACATGGATAAACAGCGCATTTGTGAACAAGGCCTAGGATTTAAATTAAACAAATGAGAAGAATGCAGCGCCTGACAGAACTGTAAGGACGAAAGACACACTCGCTAATTCGCACATGTGTCGCCAGGTAAATAAATAAACACACACTGCGATCTACGCAGAGCAGCGGCGTTACGGGGGAAAGACACTGCCATAAATACCGCTGAAATAGAGACAGAACGCTGGGTTTAAAGCTCCAGATTGAGGAGCCTGGTCGTGTATGCGACTGTAGAGGAGCGGCTCGCTGCCAAACGCTCGCATTAGCGTCCGACATTGCGTAGCAGTAAGTGTGCGGCTTGGGTTTACTTCACTGACGGTGAAAAGAGTCAACTGTGCAGAAGTGCATAAAACCGTGATAAAACGATCCCACAAAATGACAGATCGTCAGCTCTGGAGGTCGTAAGACGGTCTATTATCGTCATATCGCCCAGCCCTAGTGGTAATAAGAGAAATGTGTAAAATAAAAATAAACATTTAAATGCATACAACACCACCCAGATTAATTGGTGTTGCGTACTGTCCCTTTAAGAGCCCAATCCATGTATATCTGCCCTCTTTGATGTTTGCATCCTCTGCCTCACCACGCCTCCCAGCTGTGTACTGTCACGACCTGGATGCAGAGAGCATGCTTCTGTTTTGCTGAGTGGATTACTTTCCAATGAATTCCTGAGCTTTTCTTTCTTCTGGGAGACACACTGGGTTGCCTATGCGGCGTGGTGTCTGCTGTAGTTTACAGTGGACGGTGTAATTTTTTGTTTGAACTATAAGTACATTAGCCGGGACCGTCTTGGCAGTTGGACTGTTCTGTAACTAATGGACCAGGATTAAGTGAAATTTGCGTTGAAAACTATCATTGGGATATTGTGTCGATTTGCGTCATTTTCTCTGCTGTTTTACAGGTGCTGAGGCCCCATGTGGTGGGGCGGTGGTCCTGGTTGTGGTGTTCCAGTTAGTTTAGTTTGTGGTGTTCACTTATAGTTTTATTTAGTTGTAGCTTAGGGTGTCCTTTTTTCTCTCACTGGATACGCTATCCCCCCTGTCACTCCTCCACTGGCAAGGCTCAGCCCATAGACATTTTATTAAGAGACTGTCATTACTCACTCCTCCCCGTTTGCCACAGTGACCACGTTCGAGGGGGAAATCATGGCGGATTTACAGACTCCTCCTACCCTGCTGTGACAGAGCATGTTCCTAAAAAGGGCATAAGGGCGGGATCTTCACTGTAGACTCGGCCCTCGCGGGGCACGTAGGTCAGTCGTAATGCTAACGGCCTGTCAATCAAAGTCCGGCCCTCATTAGTATTATGAGATTTCTAAAAAAAAAAATCTTACGAAAACAAGTCTGGCTTCTTGAATTCTAACTAACCCAGTGTTATCACAGGAGGAATATCTAGCTGTAGAAAGTTTCCAAAAATTAGAAACCAGGCTTTAAAGTCGTTTTTAACGTGTGTAAAGTGCAATGCATTCCAATGGGAGACTAGCGGCTATATGGCAGTTATATACAGCAATGGCAAACCAATGGCAGCACCTAGTGTCGTTGTCGTAAAGCAGAGCAGCCAACGGCCATTGGCTCAGCTCCTGACCCAGGTAACCTTGATGTTTACCTGTAGTGTTTATATCAAAATTTAGAATAGTTTTAATAAGTTAAAACAATATTCCCTTTTTACCTAAGACTTTTAAACATACAACACACATTTATCAAACCTTGTGAATTAATCTAAATATTTCTTACAACAAAATAAATATTTTGTATGAATGGATTTGTGTCATCCTTTCACAGTAGAAACAAACCTGTGTGTAATAACCTACAGTTATTTGGCGTTGTTGGCACATCCTTCCTCCATTTTCCAAACCTGCCATAGCTAAACCTTTAAATAATGAATTTTCGGTTTAAAAATTATGTATACATTAGTAAAGCGGCAGACACGCTCCAGCTTAGAGTCCATTTCATGACAACCACACCGGTAGAAGCATTGACTTAGAGTTCACATTTCAATTGAGCTTAAATGTGCAACATTATGCAACTTTTTATGTGAAAAAAGTTGCAACAATTACCCAGCAGCTGCATGGCGCCCTTACTTTCCCTCACAGTGGTCTGTAGGACGCTCCAGGATCAATTATTTAGAAGGTTTTCACTGCACATGGACCCTCTCACCAGAACAATTGATCCTAGAGCGTTGTAGAGACCATGAGCGAAAGTAAAGGTGTCATGCTGACCACACATACAGCTGGGTCACTACTAGGTCAAATACGCACAAATATCAACTTTTTTTCCACATTAAAGGAACAAGCCACCGTTTTTCCATACTGAGATATGTTCTTTAAAACAAACTAAAAATGGAGGAAAGGCAGAATGAAAACTGGGCCAGTGCTGTAAAACCACGGAACCTAAATGTTTAACCCTCCTGTTATGTTAATTTGTCAGGAACATCAATGGTGTTCCGTGTCAATTTGACCTCGTACATGTTTAATTATCCAAAAGATGTCTGAAACCAAAAAAATCCTAACAAGCTGTCTGAATATTTCATTACTAACTCCATTACTAATTATTTTATCAATTATTATTGAATCTAACATGACCAGCTGAAAAGCTGACTTGATGTCAGTCACACAACTCACTGCCATCCTAGCAGCGCCGGCTCCAGAACAAACTGACTGAGGGTGTATTAGAGTTCCAAAAAGATGCAACTACATATTTATCATACAGATTTATGCCATTAAAATATATTGTGATGCCACTAAAAACTGAGGGTGCAAACATTTCAAAGTGAGATTGCAATGCACCCTTTTGCACTCCTGTAGATCCGGCCCTGGCACTGTCTTTATTATGGTTTCTGCAGACAGTTATGCCTGACACACATTTAGGGATGAAGACCACTGTATTTCACCATTTTTGGTTGGCTGTGTGTTTGATTGGGGTGAAATATGTCTCACAGTTGCAAAGAAAGAAATACACTGACATTTTGACACCCTTTTACCTTCAGTTTGACTGCTGGGTCAAATTGACCTGAACAGTATCTATGTGATATAAACATGCAGGGGTGGTTACAACTATGTGAGATAAACCATTTTCATATTATATGTTGATTACACTAAATAAGGCAAGCAGAAGAAGTTTCATACTGAAAAATACTTTTAACTATTTTTCCTAGATCTTCAAACTTTAAAACAGGTCAATTTGACCCGTAACATAACAGGAGGGTTAAACGGTTAGCGTTATCTTACAGAGTTTATTAGCACTGGGTCATGGTTTATTAATTTGGCACAACCAGCCCTGTAGCCCTGTAGGAGGAACCCATTGTGACTTTATGTCAACGACATGCTGGGGTAATCAGGAGAGTCAGGATGTTTCCTGGTGGGCAGCCAGAAAAAAAAAATCTATTAATAATCTCTCACAGTTGTACTACTACAAGCCTAAAGGCTTTAACTGTGCTGCAGCAGGAGCCTGGGCCACTGTTTTGGACATAAATGAAGTTATGCAAACAACTGTCTACACCAAATGACCCCGCCTCCCTAGAACTAGCAGCAGCCGAAGACCAGGCTGACAGGGCACCATGTAATGGTGCATCACAGGCTCGGTGCAGCAGTGGCCCAGAAGAGGACAACCTGGGACAATGCCCAGCTAAAAAGAGAGGCAACAGTGCAAGAGCGAGAGCGAGCAGGGGAAGGACGGGCAGTTTTATATTATGTGGCGCTGTGTGTTGGCCACTAAGCCATATAACAGTTCAACTCACTACATGGTACAGTATGTGACAGTTAGCCCTCTGGGGGTGTTACGTAACAAGTATAAAATGTCAATCCTATCTTCGCTCAGCCTCTGACTTTGTTCTTCCGGGTGGTCATGCTGGTCTCCTCCTGTGTTTGGAGCAACAAGCAAACCGTGCCAGGGTGGAAAACTATCCGGGGAGTGCCTCAGCGCAATGTGTGTAGACACCCCTGGCTCTGAGTATCGGGTGTGGAGATCCTGAAGGTCTGGTGCAGCTTAGCATTCCAGTCCCAATGCCGGGTGAAAGTGTGCCTCGGAGAGTGGTCCTGCTTCAAGCAGGAGTTAACCAGTGCTGGAACCTGCCGTCTTGTCTACTCAAGTCTTGTCTTCATGAAACATGTTATTGTTGCTTAAGGTACACTGTGTAACATTTTGGACTATACTGTTGCTGGCAAATAAAACATGCTCCTAATGGCCAGCTCAACACAGAACATGTTATTACCAGAGTGGGTAATCAAAGAAAGGATCTGGATGAGGGCCTAACCTGTTTAAATCTCAAATTCTGCTGACTTAGTCGACATCTCCATGGAGACGAGCTGGAGACGTATCCACTCCTGGTAAAGTTTACAGTCATGTCTTGGAATTGGTGAGCCTCATAAATGTTTGTTTGTACATTTATGACATATTTTTAGATGATTCCTTTATTGGGTAAAATTCTACGCGGTGTGGCTTTAATGTGATGTTTTTATGCTTTAAACTACGTCCAGTGTAATCCACAGTTTGAGACCTGGGCTTTCTGTGGACTGGTGTGCAAACTGACTTCTGTTTAAAGGAAATGTTAACTGATGATGGATCTAATATTTATTTTAATTAAACTACAAAAATTTAAAAAATTTAAAAGACATATATTTTGATAAATAAAGAATGAACCTGCCTTTGTGTTCAATATGACTTAACAGCTGAGGTTGAATAAAAGCTTAACCCTTCCACCATCCCCGGTTACACAGAAAATAAAATAATGGTTTGATTAATCGACCAGTCTAAAAATGAATTACTGACTAATCGATAATTAAAATAAACGTGTGTTGCAACTCTAGTATTATCCCTTTAACTTAATTGTTCAAGCTACTCAGTAACTGCATGGCACTTGAGTGGTGTGTCTCACTGTAAAAAGGCCCACCTTATCTTCTGGGAATATAATACACTACAATGCGGCACGGTAGTACAGCGGTTAGCGCTTGTGCTTCACAGCTAGAAGGTCCGGGTTTGATTCCCAACAGGGATGGGCAGGGCCGCCTTAATGTACCCATAGGCCCCGGGGCTTAAACAGAATTGCAGGCCCCCCCCCCAAACCCTAAATCCCACAAAAACCCCAACCCAGCTACTACATGTATCAAAATAAATGTTAAATGACACCTTACATTGTGTATCAAAATCTCAATCTTCCAATCAGGGAATCCAACACTGGAAAAGGCTGACTTATCTCTGTTTTGCCCCCCAAAAAGTTTGCAGGCAAAACAAAATGCAATATGTCATGTTCATTTGTTTTTATCTGATTTTAATTTACCTGTTGTAGCACTTTGAGGTTTCTTTGAAATGTAAAGTGCAATATAAATAAAATGTATTATTATTATTATTTCCACGTTGTGGGGAATAGCAGAGCCACTCTGTATACATTCTCACAATTTATGAGTTTGCGCATAAAATGGCTTTGGAAAAAAAACGTTTCTGTTTTTTGAATTGGCATTCTGAAGCAGACACATCAGCGTCCTTGTTTTGGCAGCGTTCTGGTCCCATTTTGGCCCAATATGCACGTACCTTTTCTGCCACAATGGCACGCTCTCCTCATCGAGCAGGGTCTATGTTAAAAGGGTCCACGTTCGAGTCCTCTTCTCCTCCGCCTCCTGCAGCGGGAGGTGTGTCTGCTTCAGCGGCGCTTTTTTCCTTCTCTGCTCCAATGGTCCGAGCTCTCCCCCCCCCCCCCCCGACTCGTCTGGGCGTAGCGGTGAAATGGCAGCTGCATAGCTGGTGCTTGGCTGGGGCTGGCTATACGGGGAAGGCAGTGACACCTCCTCCAGCGGCTCCTCCTCACCGGATTGAGAGCCCACGATCTCCTCTCCGCTCTCGCTGTCGGCTGCGCGGCCTCCGCCTCCCGTGTCAGAGGCACTGGCTGCAGCGGCTGCGGGTGCAAGTTCGCCGCGGCTTGTGGATCTGCCTGCGTCCGCGGCGCCGGTTTCATCACCGCTGGTTGAGCTTGTTGTTTTTAAAAAGCCCGTTAGCTTCGGCATTTGGCTCATCAGCTCTTTCTCATGCCGCTCTTTCTCTTCTGTGCATCGCTCTCAAACTTTTTCTTCCCCGACATTTCTGTTTCTCACAACGAGTCGCCATCAAGTTATATTATGAGTGAATAGATGCGTTACGTACATGAGTTACGTCTGAACTTTCTCTGCGCTTGGATTGGCTAGAACTTGTCATAGTGTCAATGTGATGCTATGACTAATTATAGCCAATTGGTCAGTTGATACCGCAGTATGTGATTGACAGGTAAAACAAACAAATTGCAGTATAATATGGATCTCGCTTTTATCTGATAGGCCCTCTGGGACAGATAGGGCGGGCCTACTCCAGGTACACACATAGAAGTGCAGCGCAATCATCGCAGGATAGTCATGCCGCAAAGTGAAGTGATTGACGTGAAAATCAACGAATCAACTTTTTTTTTTTCTTCTTTCTTTAATTCTGATAGGCCCTTGACTATGGTAGGCCCCTGGGCTCCAGCCCCTGCTAGCCCGTTGGATAAGGCGGCCCAGGGGATGGGGCCTTTCTGTGTGGAGTTTGCATGTTCTCCCCGTGTCTGCGTAGGTTTCCTCCGGGTTCTCCGGTTTCCCCTACCACTAAAAACATGTACAATAGGCCAGGATGAATGTGAGTTTGTTTGAGAGTGCGCATGGGGGACGACGGAGGGAAATTAGCCCAAGGCTACAATCCGGTGTGGCTTGTTTACATGCATGAGACCCATGTATGTTCATTAACATGCACTGTCCCGACCAAATAAACCAATAAAATAAAAATAAATGATTTTTCCACATATGTTGGAGCTTGTGTTTTCTTGGGCAGGACAAAGTAAGCACTTTGAAGGTGGGATTCAGTGCTGTAATGTGGCATACAACAGCGATGGGACGGAGCGGTCAATCTACGTACTTATTATCTGGGGCTTTAATAGCTTTTAAATTGGTAATGATGACTCAACAACTACAATAAAATGTCCTGGTAAGTATCCTGTCTTTGAACCACAGCTGTCAGTCAACTTTAACTTTCCCCGAATTTACTGTTGGAGTGATGTTGATGGTTATGTGCCAAAGGGAGACGATGTGAACATCTGCTGTGTTAAACTTTGGAGCCAGAGATCTTCTCTATGAGCTTGCGAGAACACAGTTTATATGAATATCAGGCTTCCTCTCCAACACTCTTGCACAGTGCCACTATTAACAGTAGGTGTCCACCATCTGTGTGTGTGACCTGCCAAATGCCATGTCATTATCATCATCATCACTCAAACGCTGCTCCGGTGTGCTGCAGGAAATATGGCCGGAACAAAGATTTTTGGACTTAATTCGAGCTTTTGCTTCAGTTGCAGGTGTATTAATCCTACTCTCTTTGAAAAATGTCTACTCTTGGCGAAGTTAAAGTACAGTGTAATTGCAACAGGCTTATTGTAACCTTGGCAGACAGCTAAAATTGAGTTTGAACAAATTACTCACTGCTTATTCTGTTGTTGAGTCTTTGGGGAAGGAACTACCAGCCTTGGGCATCATGCCTCCTTCTGTCTTCAGAGCAGCTGTGTTTACAAAGGCACACCCTCTTGGATTGGGACAGAGTAAATATAGCTTATACAGTAGTTAAGAAAATAAATACATTATAAGGTTACCCCAAGGTAGTTTTATTGTCTGTGCATCCACAGAGAAATTGATATAATGTTACTCTCAAACTTTCAGCTGGACCTGGCTCAGAACGCGACCTTCTCCTGAAGGCAGTACACAGAAGAGACTGTGCAAATGAGATCATCCACAATTTTGAAGATTTTGAGGGTGAAACAGGTGAAATAAATGTCCTAATTTCAGGGGAGAGGGGCACTGATTATCTTTTAGCTGGTGTCATGTATTTGAGGTTCTTACGAAGTAGAATCTGAATGTGCCCAAGATGGAGCGCCATGACTCTGGCTCTTCTTAATTTGTGGAGAAAGTTGAGACACTGATGTCTTTTATTGGCCAATAATGTTGGTTTGTGAACCAGTTCTCTGAGATGTGCACACCCAGGAACTTGGTGCTAGTCAACTTACACCGGCACCATTGACTATCAGAGGAGCACACTGGATGTCTACTCTCCGAAAGTACACAACAATCTCTTCAGTACACAACCTGCAATGTTGTCAGGACCTGGTGCTTGGTGTGCATTGAAGAAGCTGAGGGATCATCTCACACCATCTGGCGAAAGTGTTGACTTGGATGCAGGGTGCCGTCGAGTGCCTGGAAGTGAGCAAAGACATCATTCAGCTCAAACAGCAGAGATGTCATTGTCGTAGGTCCTCGATTGGGCCTATAACCTGTCAGGGTCTGTATCCCCTGCCACGCTCCAAGTGTCTCTGCCGTTACTGACGTTGTCTTCTTGTTCTGATGCCGTGGGACAGGTTCGCCCAAGATGTTCTCACTTTTTCTTGAACTAAAAACTGAATGTATTCATTGATGAAGATGGGACACAATGTAACTGTGTAAGGACGTCTCCTTTGTTAGAATGAGCAAGGGCTAAAAAATTCTGGCATTATCATGTTGGCTGCACAAAACGAATCATGAAGATATTGTACAGTATAGCAACTATAACAAAACCATAAAACAGACTCGGGGAAAAGTAGTAAAATGTGTTTGGTACCATCTTAGCTTGGACAGTGAACGATTGCAAGAAGATGGTCAGCTCCCAGTAACAGCAAACGGATTTTCTATTTGCATTTATACTTTTATGACAATTCTATATTTTTTTAACTACATTATAAAATGTTTTGCTGTGTATAATGTATGTGTCTAGTGTATAATGTATGTGTCTAGTGTATAATGTATGTGTCTAGAATAAACTGAAATACTTGTATAGTCTTGATCCATGGTGAGATGTTCTTACCATTTGCAGCCCGAGTGAATCTCTGTCAAATACAATTCCTCAGTCCCCAGTCATTGAATGAGAGAGCAGCCAAAAGAACATGAGTGATAACGAGGCCTTGCTCCCTCTTCCGCCCTCGCTCACTCCCAATTCTGCATGCCATTAGACGAAATGGCTCTTTCCAAAAGAAACCTCTGCATTTCAGTCCTGATTGGCATTTCCCTTTGTAACCGTACAGTTCTGAGTTCACGCTTTAAACCAGTGCCTGATATCAAATGGAGGGTGTAAAGATTAGGCCAAGTGCCATCGTTCCCGACTCTAGTGATGGATTAGCAGGTAAAAAAAACGTGCGACAGGAAGTCAAGCCTGATCAGAATCAAAAAGAGGCTGAGGTAATTAGGGGATTAAATCAAAGGAATAGGAGAGCACTCAGAGCAAGCAGGTTTTAAGACTGTGACACTTACTTGCAAGATACACAAGCATCGCATTAGTTGTACCCTATATGGTCAATAATGTGTCTGAATTACTCATGTTCAACTGGATGATGTGGTTTACTGATGGACAGCTGATGTTTTTTTTAACCAATGTCAATGTGGTTACATCAGCTCTGAACCATGTTTTTATTATAAGACATAATTTTATTAACTGATAAAATTAGTTAATAACCGGTAAAACTGTTTCTTGTTTTGACACCCCTCTGCAGCTGCCTGTTATCCCAATGTGCCTCAAAGCAAACACCATCATCCCAGTACCAGAGAGCTCAGCTCCTCCTGCTTTAACCACTGCCGCTCAGTTGCATATACTCCTATTCTAATGAAGTGCTTTGAATGGCTAGTCATGGACCACATCAAATCATTTATTTCCCCTGCCCTGGACCCATATCAGTTTGCTGATCCAATCGCTTAACTAATGATGGCATCTCCACTGCGCTCCATACAGCCCACACATACAGTACCTTGAAAAATAAGTCTCCTATACGTCATGATGCGGTTCGTAATCTAGCATTAAACAACATGATTCCACAGCAGCGCACTGTTTGACTTGGGCTATTTCTCAAATCCTTAAATTGTAGCTCTCATTTCCTGATCCTTGCTCCTGTTCCTTTACCATGTGGTGAGGTTAACTATAAGGACCCTATGTAACTATAACTCACCTCAACCTCTTTATCTCTTCTTTTCAACACTATATACTCTTATCTCTGCCCAGATATAAATAGTATTATTCTTACTGAAATTTCTCCCTTTAAAGTCTCAATCTTTCTACTCGGTGTCCAAGTGTATCCATTCATTAAACTGTCTGTCTACTCAAGCTTACTACAGTGTCTTACACTGTAATTGCCTAAAAGATTCAAAGCTTGTATATAGATGTCATACATCAACAAGTATTGTATATTGAAGAATTCAGATAAGCTGACAAGCTATCATTAAACTCCTTTTGTCCTTGAGCTAACAAATAAAACATAACTGACTTTAACAGCAAAAATATGTATTTTATATAAACTGCTCTGCTCCTTCCCCAACATCAATTCAATTCATTCATTTCTCTTGGACCACTGTTTTCACACATCTCTCTCACAGCTGGTTGCTCCTTGTCATCAAGAGCCGCTCTTTCTTGACAGTGTATTTTCATAGTTCAATAGTCCAAATTGGATATTGTTTATGAAGCATGATATTGAATGCAATGACAACGCTCCAGAGGAGCAGCAGCTCCTGTCATCTGATTGAACAAGCTAACCAACACATCCCTGTGATTCCACTGATGCTCCTCAAGTCAAAACAAAGTGACATTTGTGTTTGCCGTGTCCATAGAAGGCTCAGACGATGGTAAACTAATTTTGAGCTATGATTTCTGTCATGAAACATGAAGCATATGTTTGTATATATATATATATATATATATATATATATATTAAACACAGACAGCTTCACCAAATGTACTCTTATTATCTTAACTCTCAAATTTTCTCCACTGCAAATCATTTCTTGCTAATAGATGGCAGCAATTGATTTTAGCTTTATGCAAACTGCTTCACATCCTCTGTGCAGCAGACGAGTCCAGAAGGAATAATTACTTTTGCACTTTTGTCTGTTTAACATCAGATATAATGTTGAGCTGTCAGATTTTTTTTTTTACAAAGCTTGAATAACGCACACTAGAAAACGTAAGAGTATCAGAAATGTTGACGACGCATGGATTTGATAGAATAGAATAGAAGAGAAGAGAAGAGAAGAGAAGAGAAGAGAAGAGAAGAGAAGAGAAGAGAAGAGTGTTTCTTCTGGTTGCAGAGCTTGCGGCCTCCAGTGACATTGTGACTGAACCAGTAACAAAGGCTGACAGTCTAGATCATTGTCAGGCCTAAATTAAACAAATCACATCTGTCTCTTTGCACAGCCCCAAGGTCAGGGATAATTGTAGCGAGTTGGTTTCTGTTTTTGGCATAATAGGACTAGGGCTGGGCAATTAGTCGAATTTTAATCTAATCGTGATTTTAATAAAGGTCGATCACGATAATCGCGTCGTGCGTTTTAATTGAGGAGAATTGGCCAATCCTGTCTCAGTCTGGAAAAAATATGGACGGCGCAATGCTGCAGCGCCTGTCAGGTCAATCCCAGGGATCACTCGGCCCAAACAATCAGGAAGCACAGGAGCATGGGACATGCGGCAACAAGGAGAGGACCTGGTGATTTTACGTGTAAAATCAGCTACAAAGTTGCATTAACTCATCTAATGGGCAAAACAGAAACATGCGGGGAGCTGTCAGAGGAACAGGACGCGCGCACTGGAATGAAGAGTTTACCTTCGAAGAGGAAAACTATCGATCGCTATTTGGACCATGTGGACTATTTTTGAGGCTGCAGCGGTGGATTAGCTGGACTTTTAACAGTGAATTGTAAGTTTGATTGTCTTTTATACTTATAACTGCGCTGTTTACGAGTATTTCTTTATGTACATATTAAGTTGTTAGCGCTTCACTCCGTGAAGTCTTGGCCTTTTGAGGCTCCGCACCACAAACATGCGCTCGTTGTCTGCTTCTGACATTCTTCAAACGTTCCACTTTTTTGCAGATTTTTGTGTGTTGTTGTGAGGGAATGTTTACTGTGACGAGTGTGGAGTTTGTTTTCGCTGCTGAGTCAGCTGGAGTTTTCAGTTTGGCCGCTGCATTGTTACTTGCTAGTCCAGGGAAGACCACATTAATCGGGGTTTTTTTCAAACAAAAAATCGAATCGAAAATTGAGATGGATCAAAATGGGATTTTTTCTTTTTTTTTCAAAATCGCCCAGCCCTAATAGGGACTATCCAGTATCACCATGATATATTACACTCTTAATGAAAAGAGCAAATTGACATTTCTGAAAGTGACCATTGTGTCCCGACACACCCCTTTTGTTGTTGTTTGTGTTTCTTTGCAAACTGAGTTAGTGGATCCCGGATCACTTTGCACAGGCCTTTGCTTGTAAGTAACAGATGAAAGCATTGATTCTTGACTTGCAGATCAATCCCTTTATTTCCACGACTCAAAGTTCACCATCAACCTCTTAACCGCAGACAGCCGGGACCGAGACGAGAAAACAATCAAAAAATAGCAGCGAAAAAAACAAAACCCAAAACACAGCAGCAGCAGCGCCCGCAAAGACAATGGCAATTGATCAGGCGTCCCGAGTGAGAGGCGGCGCCGTTGCTATCAGATTCATTAGTTTTTCAGGCCTCTCTGACATTTCCATTTGCGCACACCAATTGACAAAATAAAATAGCCGGTTGGTTCTCATCACTCAGCTCAACACCAAGTAATCACTCCTCCAATGCGGTCCGGCCTTCATCCACTCCATCGTTCATCACGGTTACATATGAAGCACAATGAGACTTGGCTATCAGGTCCTGCATCCGCATGTGCTCTGGCTGCCTAAATTTACCAACAGACTCACATGCACCACTCTTACTGGGTTTCTCTGTCACTCTCTGTATCCCTTCTTTCTTATTTATTTAGACGCACATTGGGGGTCAAACAGGCTCATTTTAAAGCAAGTGCGGCCAAGGCAAATTATACAAATAGAGTGACTGGAGGCAAGTTGCGTTGAACCTGTTCGACCCAGAGTTTCCTTAACGATGTCTTGGGCTCGCCAGGCTCAGACGCAGCCCCGTGATTATGCTGCTGATCTTCCTCTGTCTCACTTTTTCTTCCAACAGTCCCCCACAGACACTCCCCACCTTTCCGCAATCCATCACCCCCTCTTTTCCCAGCATCCTTCACTGCTGTCTGCTTCCTACTATCTCTCTCCGTTCCACTATACATCCATCCCGCTCATCTAAACTATCTAGATTGGTCTCTGCACTAGACTTTCTCAGAACTGCAGGCCTGTTTGGAGCCGTGGAGAAACGCAGACAGACTGTAGGTCAAATCTGATGATGTTTGCTTCCAATGGTGGCGTTTAATCAATCCAAATCAGATTTTGGAAACAAGTGCAGAGGAAGTTGTTTTTTTGTTTTTTGTCCATGAGCGTTGTTGTAATGAAATACTGAAGATTGAAGGCTGCTCATCCCTGGAGACTTCATAGATTGAGCTGCTCAAAACACTTAAAATGGAGTACGAAATGTGCTGACATTTGCTGACAAACTGTGTCATTGGACACCTTTCTCCCCAACACCGAAAAGCTGACCCGTGCATCACTTGTAAGCACCACAGCAGCTGTGGGTGGTGGAACACGGATCACAGAGTGACCAACAAATTCTACCTTTGACCTCTTCAACTACTACACAAAGATGGTTATTGGAGATATACAAAAACGTATTTATGAAATTTAAAATGTACATTAACACAACATTGTGATTTATTTTGTCCTCAGGTATACGGAATAATTTAACCTTTTATTGACTTTGATATGGTAAACTTTCTTCTCCACTTTCATTCCCCATTTTTATCTGCTTTTCTGTAATTTTTCTTTTTTTTTTTTAAAGCACTCAATGCAAAACAGTCCATTGAGTGCTTGACTTAAGTTATGGTATAATTTGTGTTCCTTGGAGAGAAAAATATAGCCATGCTGCATGATGACTGAATAATCTGTTATCACAACCTTAATGAATGTGTGCTATTCCACAGCCTGCTGTTAATTCTTCCATTAACATAATACATGAATAGGTCAGGCCATTATTCCATAGACGAGCAGCTCTCTGTCAGAAGAAATATTACTGTGCATTAGAGCATTATGAACCATCGCAGATTGCCAGACATTTAAAAACGCTACGCCCATCATTTCAATTGCAAATAATCTGGATCATTTGTTACACAGTTATTTTCTGTTCAAAATGGGCAACAATTTGGCTCATGTTTTACACGAGAGTTGGGTGTTGCTATCTGAAGATATGAAGATTGAAGAAATGATGTGGGAAGATGAAGGGAGACTTCTACAGAGCGAGAGGAACGTGGTAAAACCCATAATGAAGATGAAGCAGACTGTGATCTTGTCTAAAGTAACTGTGTGCTATGGGGTAAGGAGGAGACGAGTAGTTTACAATTGCAGTGGCCACAAAAATGTTGATTTTTGTTGTTCCGTAGGCTTTATTTGTCACAGCCCTTCCAGCACCTCAGGCCTCATCTGCCACTCCCTGAGTGGCTGACTCCTTCCACTCCCCTTTGTTTCATTGCAGGAGTGAAGACTGGTGTGCTGGAGAGTCCGCAGTTGGGTGCACTCTGCAATCAAGGAGATTTAAAAGTCCACTCCAGTGAGCTCAGCACTGCCAGATCGTAGTACACTCTTCAGTCAGTACTACGTTCCAGCTTTTCCCATTATATGAACCTTTTGAGAATACTGTACTTACCTGTTTTTCCATCCTGCTACAGATCTCCGTTCTTTTGCCGCCTGTCTTCTTGCTCCGTCCTGCCTGGTCCCGGTCCGTCCTGCCTCGTCCTGCCTCGTCCTGCTCCGTCCCGTTCCGTCCTTCCTGGTCCTGCTCCGTCCTACCTGGTCCCACTCCATCCACCCTCTCCGACCTGCCCCCTCCTGCTCCATTCCGCTCCGTTCAATAAATACTCACCTTTTGCACTGTTTTCCTGTGTCTGCTTTTGGGTTCAGCCTAATCCGTAACATTATTGGACAGGACAGCTCAGGATGAAAGCCAGTTAAGAGCGGGGAGAGACAGCTAGGACTCAGAGGACAAACCCATGATCTGCCATATGAGCCTTACCTAGGCCAGTAGTTCCCAATCCGGGGTCTGGTAACCCCTGATGGTCCTCAGAGGCCTTACAGGGGGCCTCCAAAGTATTGTATGTGTATTTGATTAGTCATAATCAATATTTAGCCAGCGGTGGGCCTTTTCTGTTAGCCTTGGCCAAATGAAGAAAAAAAAAGTGTAACATTTCTTAAAGGATCTGTATCATGCTATTTTAGCCATTCCAAAGTAAAGTATAGGCATATATATGATATATTGTACCTCTATCACTATGGAGTACTCATTTTGAGAGAAATATAAGTATTTTTGGGGGTATTTTCCCTACCCGGAAGACAAGACGCTTCGATTCAGTTAACTCCGCCCCTCTCTCCGCTCATTCCACATTTGCAGTATTATAAATATAAATATTGCTGCAAAAAGTGAAGTTACTTCACATAATGCAGTTATAAGGAGTTGACATGTGCAACACAGTTTCATAAATGGCTAACACACACGCTAACACGCGTTTTGATTGACTCACCGCTCAGCATGGCCTCCCCATCGTCGGGTGTTTACGTTATGGCCCTCGTGTTGGTTATAAAAGTTAATCCACTTTGATTCTGGCCAAGGTTTACCAAGCATCCATCAGGTTGGTTGATATAGTAGCTAGCTTAATCCCGGAAAGAAATTCCAACTTCTGGCGAGTGCACTCTTCTTTAGGAAGGTTGAATAGTCCTGTTCCTCTCGTAGCCAAACGCGCATCCGTGGCATTATCGGTAAGAAAAAGAACAGGCGTGTCCAGAGTAGGTTAGAAAGAGCTCAGTCTTCAAAAACAACACTTATGCTCGGATCCATGGCTCCTCCAGCCGTGGGTGCGCTTGATTAGCGTCGTGGGACAGCACAGACGCGTCGGAGAGTTGCTGTTTTTTTTTTTTGCATGATATAGGACCTTTAAAAGTATATGTCCCAGCGCTGCTGACCTGCTCACCACTGTATTTTGCTAGTCACTGTTCTTAGTAAATTTAAATGTACATTTATAATAAAACAAGAGAAAAGGTTTTTAAATTTGAACATTTTAAATAGGCCTACTTTAAATTTGCTTGTATAGTAAAATACTCAATGGAGTTGCACCACCGCCATTAAGGGAATTTATTGAATTGAAATCCTCTTCTGGCAGAGCCACTCGGCCTACAGATAGAAGAGACTGTGAAGTGCCCTTCAGACGGACCACCTTTGGCCAGACTGTTCTTTCAGTCAGGGGCTGTAACATCTGGAACAGCATTCCTCTCACTACAAGAGAATGCCCTACTTTTAACACATTCAGGACTCAATTAAAAAACTGGTTGATGTGCTCATTAGACCCTATACAGATCTCCTGGTGCACGACTGAGCCAAGTGTCAGGATCCTCTGCACAGGTGTTGCTTTGTAAATAATAACTGTACATATTTATCCTTATAATGTCCTATGTTTGAACTGTATAACCTGCCCTTGCACCAAAATCTCCATTCTATTGTGCAAGTCACAGAACGAACATTCAGATGTTATTAATGTATGAACTGTATCAACATTTGTTATGTAAGTATGTAGCCTCAACTTTTAAATTGTTTTATGTTTCATAATTGTTGTTGGCATTATACACCTTGCCCAGGGACCACAGTTGAAAACTAGCTTTGCAGCTAATACTGACACATTTACAGAATTAATGTGTACTGTCCCTGTCAAATAAACCAATAAATAAATAAAAAAGGTCACTTATTCTGTGAAAAGAGTGAATATAATTGTTAGGGGGCCCAGTGGAATATTTGGACCTATAAGGGCAGCCATTCCCACTGGACTTTGGGAATGGCTGCAGTAGCCAATCAGCTGCACTTTTATGTTAGTTTACATCAATGTGTTCTGATTAGCTCCATATGCTTCAGTGTTTGTGAAAGGAAGGATATGTCAAATAATGTAAATACTTATGTAGGAGGAGTCACTTTATTTGCATTCATTGCTGTTGCAGTAGCTTTGAAGGTGTTCTGCCTTGACCTACCCTTTTCCCCTAAACCACAAAACGAGTATTTATGCATCATGGAAGGCCATACAGTGGGGAAAAAAGTATTTAGTCAGCCAATAATATACCTCAACTATGAGAGACAAAATGAGAAACAAAAAATCCAGAAAATCACATTGTCTGATTTTTAATGAATTCATTTGCAAATTATGGTGGAAAATAAGTATTTGGTCAATAACAAACAAGCAAGATTTCTGGCTCTCACAGACCTGTAACTTCTTCTTTAAGAGGCTCCTCTGTCTTCCACTCATTACCTGTATTAATGGCCCCTGTTTGAACTTGTTATCAGTATAAAAGACACCTGTCCACAACCTCAAACAGTCACACTCCAAACTCCACTATGGTCAAGACCAAAGAGCTGTCCAAAGACACCAGAAACAAAATTGTAGACCTGCACCAGGCTGGGAGGACTGAATCTGCAATTGGTAAGCAGCTTGATGTGAAGAAATCAACTGTGGAAGCAATTATTAGAAAATGGAAGACATACAAGACCACTGAAAATCTCCCTCGATCTGGGGCTCCACGCAAGATCTCACCCCGTGGCGTCAAAATGATCACAAGAACAGTGAGTAAAAATCCCAGAACCACACGGGGGACCTAGTGAATGACCTGCAGAGAGCTGGGACGAAACAAAGGCTACCGTCAGTAACACACGCTGCCAGGGACTCAATTCCTGCAGTGCCAGACGTGTCCCCCTGCTTAAGCCAGGACATGTCCGGGCCCGTCTGAAGTTTGCTAGAGAGCATCTGGATGATCCAGAAGAGGACTGGGAGAATGTCATATGGTCAGATCAAAACAAAATGGAACTTTTTGGTAAAAACTCAACTCATCGTGTTTGGAGGAGAAAGAATGCTGAGTTGCATCCAAAGAACACCATACCTACTGTGAAGCATGGGGGTGGAAACATCATGCTTTGGGGCTGTTTTTCTGCAAAGGGACCAGGACGACTGATCCGTGTAAAGGAAAGAATGAATGGGGCCATGTATCGTGAGATTTTGAGTGAAAACCTCCTTCCATCAGCAAGGGCATTGAAAATGAAACGTGGCTGGGTCTTTCAGCATGACAATGATCCCAAACACACCAATAACCACCGGAGTGGCTTCGAAAGAAGCATTTCAAGGTCCTGGAGTGGCCTAGCCAGTCTCCAGATCTCAACCCCATAGAAAATCTTTGGAGGGAGTTGAAAGTCCGTGTTGCCCAGCACCTGCCCCAAAACATCACTGCTCTAGAGGAGATCTGCATGGAGGAATGGGACAAAATACCAGCAACAGTGTGTGAAAACATTGTGAAGACTTAGAGAAAACGTTTGACCTCTGTCATTGCCAACCAAGGGTATATAACAAAGTATTGAGATGAACTTTGTTGGCTGACTAAATACTTTTTTTCCCTCACTGTACATGATAATGATAATTATTTCTATGCCTACAGTGTTATCATCTGAGACCCCAGACACACTGGCCACGTTTTCTGCACGTGTATGATCCTGATCTGCATAAGTGCATTGCCTTTTTGACACATTTTGACATAGATGTAATTGAAGGTGAATTGGAGCGGCCACACTGGCATGGGATTTGTTCTATTTTGAGATGCATTCCTCAAAAAAGGACCAATCCTATTTTTCCACACATGCGTTAAGCAGGTGTGATATGTCGCCAGTGTGTTTGGCCCCTGAAGCTCTCTGCACCTTTCCAAGCAGGCCCTCAAAGCTTCAGGTGTCAAATTATCACTATCTACTAATGTTTTCAAGTACTAATTATAAATGCATTTTCCTGTTGTGTATTAATCTCTTAACCCCCGCCTTAACCGAGTGAATTTCTCCAGTTTAGTTTTAGTCAAATCTAAAAGCTTAAAGCCTCTAGGCCATTGTGACAGCTCATTTGAAAGCTAAGCCCTACAAAACAGATTGTATCTTTTTTTTGTTGCGTCGGCGCTTCATACTAACCTGAAGGGAAAGCATCTTCTACAGACTTTAGTTCCAGCTCCTTCAAGTTTGAGAGAAAGGAGTTATGGTGTGGTTAAAGTAAGGGCTTGTGTAACAGTGAATGCTCTTTGTTTCTTGATTGGCCCATTCATGATTACAAGTGAATTTCGCCTCAGGAAACATGCAATCACACAGCACGACCCAGTTTGAATGACGTTATACTTTCAAAGTAATTGTAACCAGTTTATTCTGTTGTTGTAGAGTCCATTTCCTTTTTCCACCATACTGCAGATCTACGTTGTAAAAGTGGCATTTGTGAAAGAAAAACGTAACGTGTGCCGTGCACTGGTCTGTGTCTAATTATAGCATCTTTTTTATAGACCACGGTGGCTTTATTGCCACACGACCTTTCATTCTTTAGGTCGTGTTAAATGAAAGTTATAAAATAGAGGAAACCTACATACATTTTGTGTGTTTTTTGTGTTCAAATATAATCTCAACGCCTATTATAATCATAAAAAGTCCCATATATCTCAGTCAGCTCTCTGTTTTTTGTTTAAGATTTTCTATCTTGACCCCTAAAATAAAGGCCCTTTTTTTTTGTAAGAACATTTAAATAGCAGATTTTGATGCATGAAGAGTGCCTTGGTTTTTGTTTCATAAGTTTCTGTTTCGAAAACACCAAAAAGCTCCTGCACCATGTAGTTTGCAAAAAAAAAATCCCAGAGCACTTTGAAATGTGTTTTTAAGTTAGAAACTATGGAAGAAAGAAGTTATGTATTCAAACACACTATTTCTCTCTTAAATCCACCTTTTGTCTTTACTGTACTTTTCAAGAGGACTTTCATTGATTATACAATACCCCATATTGTCCCTGGAACAGAAGCAAACTTAACTAAGGCCAGTGGCAAGTGACCTATTTAATGACTATAGCTCTGATGTAGCAATCCTTAACTATAATACAATAAGTTAAAGAATGAATTAGAAAATGATGTTAATGATCAATCTCTATGCACTTTTTCATCAGCATCATCTATTTTCAACGGAACCATAAATTGACTCCTCTATCAGATAATAACTGTCAATGTACATTCCTGTCACTTTCCATTCCATTTCCAGTCATGCCTCGCAGTAATGATAAATGGTACCAGCTAATACAGATACTTTATCATGTCGGCCAGTGATAATTACAATCGGTCCGCTCGCATCTGCAAAGATGGCTTACACTCACTGTATTAACCACAGTGACAAATGGAGACGTCTGACGCAAAACGCATTTTCTTTACAGCGTCTGCTGCAATATCATTGTTAGACCAAGCGCAGATTGGAGGGGGACGTTTCTTTGATCCCGAATCATCCACATGAGAACAGTTTGCAGCTTCACAAAATGGTCTCGCAGCCCTTCGTTTAAAAATCAGCTGGTCAGTATCCTTTTTACTGCATTCATAGATTTAAAATAAGTAGATTCATTTGTGTATAATAATTTTCTTGTAGGTCTAAATATAATGTATTCTGTAGTGCAGTGGTTCTCAAACTGTGGTTTGTGTACTTCTGGTGGTACTTGGGCTTATTCAGGTTGTACTCAGGGTCATTTGCAAATTTAGACTTTATTCATTTTCATTTGAGATCATTTCATTCATGCTTTACCAAGAAAAGGTGTTTCACCTGGTCTAGAAATGGTTTAGCCTTAGTTTGATCTTGGTGGTGTTTGGCAGGTCGATTATTTTATGGGTACTTGTAAGATATTTTAAATGCTGTACGGCGTTGGTTCTCATTTTTCATTTATTTTGATTTAGCTTTTCACCTATACGTGGTGTGGAGCACAAACTGAACATGTCACACTGACAAAGGTAGGGAGTCCAATAATCATCATGACAAGCTGCGACTCAAACAAGAACTGATTTAGATTTCATTTAAAACACATATTATATCCAAAAGTAATGTTAAATGAACACAATAAAATAAGCTATACATCTAAAATCAAACAAATGGTCAAGGCAACTTTATTTGTACCAAATGGTAAATTTGGTTGGCAAAGAGCGAGACAGCACCACACACACAAACCAACATACAGGGGGACAGATAATAAGTGACATCTGTGCACAGCTAAAAAGCCAGTTATAAAAGTAAGAGCATTTTAAGCCTGTCCACAAAAGACAATATATAAAATACAGCAATAAAACAAAACAAAAATCATCATGCGATACATCGGATACAGAAGGTAGAAAAAGGTCACTTGTTCAGAGCACATATAGCTGCTGCAACAAAACTATTTCTATAACGGTTAGTTCTTTTCCCAGATGGGTCACATATACAATAGCGCCTTTCTACCCGCTTTTTAGGCACTTTAAATCAAGGAACCACTCACCCATTCACTCTCTCATTCATACACCAGTGTACGCAGACACTGGAGGTAAGGTGGGTGAAGTGTCTTGCCCAAGGACACAGCGACAGTGTGTGTGCCTGCGGGATTCGAACCGCCGATCATCTGATCACAAGACTAGACTAAACCAGACTATAAAGGCCACATGTTCAGTAGGTTTCAAACTTAGGACCATTTTGCAGTGAGGCTATAGTCCTAACCACCATACCACCACTACGATGATCCACACAGGCTGTAATTGTAAGTGGCCCTTTCAGCATTTCATGGCAGGCTTTTAATATAGGCTATTTAGGCGAAGCGCTACATATATTGATGTTGGCGCAGGGATAATGAATCTCATGCTAACCACTGGTGCATCATCGCTATGGGGCTGTCAGTGCTTTGTGCAATCTGCTATAAGAAAGGAGCGTCCCTCCATGTCCCGCATGCTGCTTGTTAGAGCCAGTGATCTCTTTTCCCTGTCTAATTCATCATTAATGTAAGCACATGTGAATAACTCATTAGTCAGGCATTGATCTGACTAAAGCAGGACACACACACACAGGAAATGGCAGACAGACAAAGGAAGACACCGATCAATCAACACCGCACGATGAAACCAATCATCAATACGCAAAAAGGGATTTATAATTAGGAGGAGATGCTCTGTGGAGGCATAGCGTTCCACATCAACACCCTGACGCAAGGATGTCTCAAGACAGAGACGACTGAATTCTGTAATTAAATAAAAGAATACTTTGCAGAACACAACTTGCATTGGTACAATGTTGGCACTTTAATTAATTGTCGCCTGCTTGTGTTCATGTCATGATTTGTGTGAACTCTTCCCATAGTATTCGTGTCATCCGTGTGTGTGATTCTGCTCTGTTGGCTGAAGGGCCTTGAAATATGGATCAAATTCAGAGCGCAAATATCCATGAAACGACAATAAAATGCATCTGAACTTTAGCCTGATGTTACTTTGTCCTCTGTCATGGTCAATATGTTCGATTTTCTGGAATTGGCAAACTATCACAGTCTAATTTACAGTTTACACCACCTTATTTTATTTTATTTATTTATTTTAAAGGGGGGTATTATGTAAAATCGACTTTTTCAAGCTTTATATCATGTTATTATGTCATTCCCTCATTAAACACATGCCTGGAGTGTTGCCTTGGCTCATTCACATATTTTTGAGTAATCAGTAAAAACTTAGACGGCAGCCATTTTAGGTGTAGCTATGCCTCAGTCCTCCTAGGAACGCCCCCACCTCCTGGAGACGCCTCTGGACCTTTCGTCACCAGCCAAGCCACCAACCACTGCTCCTCAGCTCAGCAGAGCCCCCTCCCCGCACAGTAGTGTTGTTTAGATGCCACAGCAGTGTGCTGAAGGGGGCGTGTCGGAAAGCTTCTTAAAGAGACAGAGGCCTATTTCAAGACGTTCAGTACAGCCATTTTGAGAGAGCAATTTTATTCAAGGCAGTTATTTTAATTTACTGCATATACAGACCAACAGAAGGTTACGTCATCATTGTAGTATGCTATAGACTGGTGCTATGGGATTGAAAAAAGCATAATACCCCCTCTTTAAGAATTCAAATCCACATATTTCATTGTGAATATAATTGATCTGGGACATGGGGTATAAAAATGACATCTGAAATGAGCAGTGAGTGGTGTGCAACATCAACTGGGCTCTAAATTGAGCACGTCTTGGCATTTTCCAAAATAGTGAGCCGGGGAAAATGTGATATGTGGTACGCCAAAAAAAAAAAAAAAACATTCAGGATGTTTGCCAAATTAGTCCTGTGTGGACTATACCGGCTCTGGATTTATGAAGTTCCTACTATACTCTCGAAGTGTCAGTCTTGTCACGCACTGCCCATGTGCTATGTCATCCATTTGCCATAACAAATTGTGAATGAGAGGGGGAGAAAATGTAAATCTGCGAGTGGCCATGTCTCCTCCACTCCAGTTCATACCGGTTCAGAATGGGAATGACTAATAGCAGCTGTGTTTTGGCAGTGCGCGTCGCCTGCAGCTTTATCGAATTGCCGAGTGTGCGGATGTGTGGGGATGCTCGTGTGATTATGCCTGTGATTGCTTGGTGCGAGTGCTGAGGAAAAAGAAATCACCTCATTTTTAGCAGAGCGTCAAAGATGTCAAAAATGATGGTTATGGAACTGGAGACAGGAAGACGAGAGGGAGGGAAGGAACGTGTGGGAACACAAATGACTTTTGACGAGCTGTACCAAATGTGCTGTGACACCCCACATCTCAACTTTATTTCAGAAAATGCACAGATGATTGTTGAGAATAGGTTGTGTGCACAATGGCCTAGAATGTTATGTCATATTTTCAGATGGAGCTTGCCCTACAAGTCCTCTGGCTTAAAGATATGGGGTTTGTAGTTTGTTTGTTTTTTGTTTTTTTTTTAAATAAAGATTTTGTATGTATGTCCTTGATTTATTCTCGATTATAAAAGTGGTTTACAATAGGATTTTTCGCTCCTCCTGGATGTGCCCATAACACACTTTTGCAGCTGCTCCTCAACTCTGGAACAGTCTGCCCCTCAGCATTCGTTCGGTTCAGTCAAGACTTTGCACAGTTTTGAATCCTCTCACAAAACCCACCATCTTAATTCATTTACAAATTAAGAAATGTCTGTATTTTATTGCCTGTTTGGCCAAGGTCACTTTAAACAATTAAAGTGGATCATGGCCAATTTGTGTAGGCTCTCAATTGTCCAGAAAATGTTCTTCATAGCGTGTCTAATATCAATTGTACTTCTGGTTCCAATTTCATTTCTCTTTAAAGAGGGGGTATTATGCTTTTTTCAATCACATAGCACCAGTCTATAGCATACTACAATGATGACGTAACCTTCTGTTGGTCTGTATATGCAGTAAATTAAAATAACTGCCTTGAATAAAATTGCTCTCTCAAAATGGCTGTACTGAACGTCTTGAAATAGGCCTCTGTCTCTTTAAGAAGCTTTCCGACACGCCCCCTTCAGCACACTGCTGTGGCATCTAAACAACACTACTGTGCGGGGAGGGGGCTCTGCTGAGCTGAGGAGCAGTGGTTGGTGGCTTGGCTGAAAAAGTCGATTTTACATAATACCCCCCCCTTTAATGAGTAAATAAGTGGACAGAAAGAAAGGCATTTGCGACCGGTGTATAAAAAGTGTATCAATAATATAATTTCTCATTTGCATAACTCAAGGGTAACTGTGGAGATGTGTCAAGCCTAGATTATGTGTGTATAGCATATACCGATCCTACAACCTCATCTATCAATGCTAATCAGTGTTGTTTTTGGCAGCCCTTTTAGTTTTAGTTTTAGTCTTAGTCTTTTGGACGAAAATGCTTATAGTTTTAGTCACATTTTAGTCATTTCTAAATGTGATAGTTTTAGTCACGTTTTAGTCAGACGAAAATTTCAAAGGTTTTAGTCAAGTTTTCGTCAGTTTCATTATAAAAAGTTATAATTAATTTCGATAAGTATTGGAAATCAATCAAGTTTTATTTCTAAAGCGCCTTACAACAACCAAAGTGGACCGAAATTGGAATAAATAATAGTTATCTATTGGCTTTATAGCTTTTGACAAACAGATTACACCACAATAGGCAGTAGTAGAAGTGTCATTGTGAACAGGACTTTCCCCAAAAGCGCCCGCTCTCCTCGTCCTCTGATCACCGCTTCCAGATTTTTTGTATCAACAGCGCTGTCTGCACATACGTAGCTTACCTCAACATGCTTTCTCCGTTCATACGCTACGGTATTTAAAACTGACATCGATGTCAGACGCGCTCCGTGGAGAATGTACGCTAGCAGTGCACTGCACGCCACGGGGAGAGAGAGAGAGAAAGAGAGAGGAAGAGGCGCCGCTGCCTGGCCGCATCATGAGAGCTGACGGCGCCGCTCTGTGTCACGTTTACCGGTGTGTTCTCCCGCTCCGCGTATAAACTCTGTTTGTGAACGATCTGACGAACCACTTTCTCCCATTTTAGTCTCGTCTCGTCTCGTTGACGTAAACTCATAAACGTCTCGTCAGGTTTTAGTCCCCAAAGAGCTATTTTTAGCTCGTCATCGTTACGTTATCGTCATTAAAAAAGGGGCGTCAACGAAATGATATCGTTATCGTCTTCGTTGACGAAAACAACACTGATGCTAATGCATTTATTGTAATAAGTGCATTTATTTATTTATATATATATATGCCATAGCGCAGCAGCCCACAACTAGATATGCTTGAGGTCCAAAGTGTATCACTGTGTTAGAGCCACAAATCTGATGAGTAGTTTTGCACATGAGATAACGCTTGGTAAATGACTCCAAATGAATACTGCACTATGACTCTATTCTGACAGACATTAGTCAATGTTTTGTCTGAAGCTGCAGTATTTTATATTTATTTATTATCGATTTATCCTTTTTTCAACCAGGAAAGTCTCCACTGAGATCAAGAATCTCATTCCAGGGGAGTCCAGGCCCCAGACGGGAACAACATAAAATGATGTTAAAACAATTACAACAGCACTAAAATTCAAAACAATGACAACAGCATTAATATCACACTTAAAACTTAAAATACTTAATAACAAGAGTATTCACGAGGCAGATACTCTTTCAGGAGAGTCTTAAACTGTTCAATGGTCACTAACCGACTGTGTGCAACGCGTAATTTACAGAAGACATATAAAAAGCTTGGGGCAGCTTAAACACTGTAACAATGCCTATAGTGCTTTTTGATAAAAAACATGAAATACAAAGGCAAATTACACTACACTCTTTCAGGAAGAGCTGCAATCTTTATTTGACTTTTTACTTAATACACATGAAGTCTGTATTTTTACATGATTGGGTTTATTCAAATCATTCAGAATTTCAAGACGCAAATAGTGCCAGCTGCTGACTTGATGATTGCTTTGCAGTGAAAATGAAATAAATAAAGCAGCCTAAAATGCTATTGAACTTCCATCCCCAGCCAGTGGATACCGCATTAAATCTGTACTTGCATGACAATGACCCAGCTAAATTATAATGAATATCTAACCAACAGGAGCAGGCAGTGTTAAACCCTCATAGAGCATGCCTTCTATCAGCCTCGCTGCAGATGGTTCCTTGAATAGAACAAGGCGGTTTCAATATTGAAAATATTTGAAGATTCAGCGGGAAATACATTTTTCTTCCCTTGCGGTGGATTAAATGGTGACAGCCTGCTGGTTCTTTTCATGTGGGATTTACCTTAAATCCTGGAACCTTTTCTAATATGCGCTGCTTTGAATGTACAAAATCAGGTAACTCTCACAGACATGGGCCGGCAGAGGGAGAATGTGGCCTAAGAGTGAGATAGAGACATCATGAAAATGCACGAGATGGAAGTAGACAACAGGAGAGACGAGTTTCCACACAACACTCTGTTTATTCACTCAAGTATGTAATCAAATAGATGTGATATGAAAACAGAAAACAAAGAAATACCAACAGCAGTGTGGCTAATATCCTGGAGCCACTCTAATCTCCAAGAACATGTTTGGCCACTGAACTCATTTAGTGTCTTCTCTGGCTGTCATGTCGTGTTTCTTCACAACCACCGGCTCAGCAATCTGCTGCACTCCCACGGGGCCTGAAAACTGCCTCATGAGTGTATATGTAGATGTGCAGTTTACATGAAAATACGTCCTAGTACTTGTATTTATGGTTTCCCTTGTGTCAATCATTGACCTTGGACTCTCCCTCGCCTCACCTCCCCTTCTCTTCTCTATCAGTTTGTGTGTGTGTGTCATGTTGTTTGTGCATTTGCATTCATGGCTGTGTTTGCACAGACAGACTGAGTCTGACCTGAGCCTTACCTGAGGAGCATGCCGCATCATATTTTAACTCCCTTTGTCTTTGACAGATGGCTTGGCTCTAAAAGCCTCTGTCCGTGGTGCTGAAGTCTGGCTGATGTATGAGCATCACAGGCTGTTTGATAAATCCACTGTGTCACTCTCCGTCTGACGGCTATTCATCATACTTGCTTTCTTATATGAAATGCTTTGTGTGCTTGAGATAATTCACCAAGACAAATAAAAAAAAAGTGAGGAGGTGGGTTCTCCTAAATGACTTTACTGTAGATTTGCAGTCACTGTGGCTTTATCCAGAACAGCTGAAGGACAAACATGATCTTAATGAGCCGACTAATGACTTCTTTCTCTTCTTCTCTGGCTCCGGTCGGCACTCAACCCCTCAGTGTTTGCTTACTGTCTCATGTTTGCATTTAATTTTACTGCAGTGTCGTACTGTACCAATTGCGTGTGTTGTATATCCTCAAATGACCAAGACCTCATTTTATTTGGAAAAGAAACAATGACATTTATTTTTTTCATAGCACTTTTCATAACTGTTCAGTTGTGCCCATTGATCACATATAATACAGTAATTATAAAAATGGCTTTTAACTTTACACCCAAAGCAACAACAAAATATTTATTTTAAAATATGTATGCTAAAAATACCGAGAAAGTATTTCCACTAAAATTACCGGGGGAATAGTCTGTGTCTCTGCGGAGATGGGATGGCCTGGTTTTGCTGTGACTGGCGCGTGTCTCTCTTCTCTGTTTGCTTCATGTAGTTCTTGTTGTAGGCACTTACCAGGAGATGGCACATCAGTCATCTCAGCTTTAATTGACCTGTTTGATTTGTTTACGTCAAACGCATGTGTCCCAGTCGCTTATGCAAGGAGAACCGCACAGCGTAAACAGCCATTTGGCAAATGTCCTCTTGAGATAACCATTTCGAAGCACAATTTCATTAAGCTTAATGTGACGTTGTAATCAAAAGTAGTCTGCCACGCGCCTTCATTTAAAACCCATTTAAGCTGTTCTGATACAGAGGATTTGTCATTACATCAACATAATAGAATATATATATATATTTATAACAATATCGCCATGAAAAATCAAGAATCCATTTTTAAAATAGAAAACTGGGGTATATTTCATCAAAAGTCACCATAGTCACTGTTGTAGGTCTACGTACTACTAACATTTGCCTTCCCAATATATTTAGGTGTTATTACTGTATCGCTAACTCGTCTATGGGTGTTCGGACAAAGCACAGACGGTATTGCTTGGGGGACCACACGGACAGTTCCACAACTCTGAACACATTTAACAGTCAATTACAAGAGAGTTGACCGCATCAACTTCATCTCAAAACCTGTCCTTCTATTTGCCTGCTTGTTGGTGGGAATGGGAAACCTAACTTTTGCAGTATATGTTGCAGCTCGATGTCAAACACAGTCACTGCTATAAGATTGAAACTGGGAGAGCATGTTAGCTGTCTGACAAAAATGTTCAATCCCAGAGTCCAGTGTGTCTTAGCCAGAAGACCAGCTATCTTTCGACATTACTCCCTACTGTCTGTGTTCACTTAGTATAATTGTGTCGAAATCGAAAGTCCAACTTCTTTTAAAAGGCATTGTCAGAAACATTTATGACTGTGGCTTTAACTTCCACTCCGCTCGGCAGTCCCTTACCAGCAATCCAGAGCTTTGTGAAGAAAGGATGGCGCGAATTGTCCGTCTCCCCTGGCGTCAAAGCTATTTTTGACTCACATTTTCTAATCTGCCCGTAGAGGTGGTGGTTCCTTAGAGACACATAAATAAGCAAGCAGGCCACTGAACTTGTAGCCAAAAGCGCTCCAAACATAGTTATCAGAGCCGCATCCCATCTCTCCGTGTCCTTGACGGCCAACTCCATCCCTCTAGTGGTGACATTTAAACATTTGGTTTGATGGTCATAATGGATGCTGTGGACCTCCACACAGACTTTGTATTGCGTTGCCGGGCTGAGATGGGTGAGGTTATAAACGCGGATATCAGACGGGACCCTGGTGGTGAATGCGGTCATGGGGTGGTCAGTTTCCGAAATGGTGTACCATTTAATGTTAGGCGCGAGTGTCCCGGGGCCGGCCTTCCAGGAAAGCAATACCGAGTTTGTCTCCACTGAGTTGACTATGACATTCAAAGAGCCATTTGCAGGCCGCGGGAAATAGCCATTCACTTCAACTGAGACGGATTTGAGATCAGCGCCGACGAGGTTATGGGCTACACACGTGTACAGACCCGCTTCATTTTCAGTGATGTCATACACGTCAAAAGTCCCCTCTGGGTGCATGTAGTACTTGTCAGACACGGTATTGGGCAGGATTCGCATTCCGGCGGGAGTAATCCAGTATATTTCTGGCTCGGGTTCGGCAAAAGCTCGGCAGTGGAGAGACACCGAGCTGCCGTTGCGCGTCTTGACGTGCCCGGGCATACTTTCAGGAGAGATGAGAGGCAGGCAGATTTCCATCATCTCCCTGAAGTGCACCTGCCGGACATGTTGCCCCTCGTACTCTGGCGGCTCGACGCAAAACAGCGAATCGGGTTCCATAAATCTAATGTTCGTCCTGTTCATGTTCATCCAACGCACTACGCAGTCACACCTAATGGGGTTACTGTGCATGCTAACCTCTCTTAGATTTGGGAGAGACTCGACTGTGATCTGGTGCAGGGCGCTGAGTGCATTGCCATTTAGCATTAAAGTTTCAAGCCGGGGGAGTTTGTAAAAAGCATTAGGGTGGATATAGGAGAGTTTGGGGTTGTTAGTGGCTTCTATTTTGGTCAATTCAGGGAGGTTACTCAGGGCAAAACTGTCAATGGAAACTAGCTCCGGCATGCTGTTAATACCGAGCTCTTTCAGATGAAACATGTCCACGAAATCGCCTCTCTGTATTCTGCTGATTGGGTTTTTGTTAAGATCCAAGAACTTGAGACTTTTCACATTTTTCAAAGCTGAATGCGGCACCTCTGGAAAGATGTTATCATAGAATGAAATGCTCTCCAAGTTATCAAGGCCAGTGAGTGCGTCATCAGGGAGCTGAGAGAGATTCATTCTGGTAAGAACAAGACTGCGAAGGTTACTAAGGGGTTTGAAATTCATATTATCAATCGAGACAACAGGATTTTCACCAATCATTAGAATCTCAAGGTTCGGCATTGCTTGGAACCATTCTCTATTTATAGTTTTAAGCTTGTTTGAATTGAGATGGAGACGCACTAAACTGCTCAGACCCTGGAAAGCCAATGGGGAAATCGTCGAGATAAGATTATGATTGATGTAAAGCTCTTGGAGGTTACTTAGATCTGACAGACATTTCTCAGGCAGCTCTTGTATCAAATTCTCCTCCAAATGGAGCGACAGGAGCTGAGGCAGGTTTCCCAAATAGACATCTCCCAGTGACGCTACGTTGTTTTGCGATAAGTCAATTTCAGTGATGTTGGCCAAGTAATCCAGCGGCGTGACGGCTTTTGCGATATTGTTTGTCTGAAGTAGCAGTACCTGTGTCCCCAATGGTAGCTTTTCTGGCAGGGTGAAGAGTCCCAAGTCGTTACAGTCAATAGTGAGGGATTCCATGTACACTGAACTTGGAGAAAACCATGGTCGCATCTCGCAAACACAGAGCTTGGGGCAATCAGACTTATCCTCTGCACTGACCACACAGGAAGCTACGGCCAAGCCGAGACAAAGACAATCCACAAAAGACACCTCCTTCATATTGAAACGGTTCCCAGCAGTAAAAAATAGTCCCTGTGTAGGTAGTGGCATTAGCATTAATGTCACCAGTGGTTTGTCATCTGTTGAAACTCCTGAGGTGGCTCACTTACCACCTACCGCAGTGCTAGGTTTAGGTATAATGAACAATCAGTCAGTGTTGCCCTCAGGACCAAGGCAGGATATCCAAGGTAGGAGGAGGGACAAAAAAAACAAGGAAAAATCACAGAAAAAGATGTCCTTGACCAAAACAGTTCTTTCTGGATGTAATTGAGATGGATGTCCTCATCAGTTGTCACCACTAGCTTCCAAAGTCAGCAAACAACTCCATTCCTGCAAGACAGAGTGAAGAACACACATTAGTATTATTTTACTTTGGATGATGCCTTTTTGTGTATAATATTACACAGATCATGGTGATGGATGATGCATTTTATCTTCCTCATATAAGAGTGTGTTTTATTTTAAATATTTTGCCAATACTTTGCAAATGTATTTATCATATTTTTATAGTTGACATGTTCTCTCTTCTCGACTCCAAACGTAGATTTACAGGCACTTGACCCTCTAAACTATAAGAATATGATGTGCATTCCCAATCGCTGCGGTGTGAGTCTATTATTGGTTAAAGAGAAAGTTTTATTGGGTTTCTTAAATGGCAGACATCCGGAGGCTTAAGCGTGAGCCTTTGGGGTAAGCTTCTTTAATACACTGCAATATGCCAGTCTCCATGGTGATGAATCAACAACAGCCGTGGGGCAGTGCAAATAAGGAGCACACGCATGCTAAATAAGCAGTCAAACCAGATGCAGTCTGCACCTGTTTGTTATAAAGATGCAAGTCTTGACAAAGAAAATGTGACACAAGGGTGGCAGCAGAGTGAAGTGACTTTCCCAAAAACAAAGCTGTTGCTAGTGGCGGGAATAAGACCACATTTGTTTGCTATATTAAAATAAAAGGGATAACTTAGCTGGATGTCTGTTTTAAGATAGTTATTTAAATATACAGTTTTCCTCTGTGGCATCACGCTGTTCCCTGCTGCAGCATGCCGTGCAATTTGTCATATGCCTCTTACTGAACGCACGGAGCGTAACGGCCTCTGTGATATTTCCGGCCCATCATGAGGGGGGTAAAAACAAGTGAGTGGTACAACGTAAAGAATCAAAAGTAGAGTTATTCTGAAGGTGGTAAAGTGGTCGAACCTCTGATTCAAACAACCTCAAGGAAAAGTGCCTCATCCCGATTAGAAACAACAACATACAAATGGCTTTCATACAGTATCAAGTACTGTTTTTAAACTTGATGATGTCTCTTCTATTTTAGACTAATGTCTTTTGATCATTGTCCCAGATCAAATAAAATAATTTCAACAGCTGCCAATCAGGTTTAGAGTAATTAGGCATAACATTGAACTAACTTGAAATAAAGCCTTATTTACAAGAAGGTGGTCTCTGTGATACAGTACATTGCACGTGTGAAAGCATGTTTACCCATGCTGTTGTACACAAAATGTATGTGTTTTGGTGTATGTTCAGTATTTCGTTATTTAATGACTATGACAATAAAGCGTTGATTGATTGTTTGTTTGTCTCTCATATTTGATTTTAACACTGAGTCAGTCTACCACATAAACACAACAAGATGCACAACCTCTAGGAGCTCTGAATACAATGGGGTTTGTTTGCAAGAAAAGTGAGTCTAACCGTGGGGCGAGTGGAAGAAGAAAAGAGTGTGTGTTATTTTCCCAAAGCACCTGCACTTTAATAATCCGCCGCAGCACCAGGAGCTCTCTGATAAACAGACTTCAGCCTGTGTCCCGCGGCCCGGCTCCTCACTGTGGGCCTCACGGTCCTGGCCCCAATCGGTAATTCAGCTCTGAGCACCGTGCTCAGCTACCTAGGTTTCTCTGTAGAATTTACAATTGCCAATAATCTGGAGTACAGAGATGATACTATGGCTCTACAGCAGTCAGGGAGACAATCATTGCAAAGGTAATACTGATGCTGATGTTATTTCTGTTACAGCATTTTTTTCAATGTAAATCCCTGATGAACCTCGTACAGTCAGCATTCACTGCATATGCGGGGGGAAACAATGATTTGCAAGGTTCAGTGTACATTTCACTGTGCAGCATATTGGATTTTGTCACTAAAATAGGTAAAAAAAACAAAAAAACATCTTACCCCCAGAAAATACAAATGATTTCTATGAGAAATAAAATTTAAAAAAAAAGAGGTCAGGTTGCCATATTTCTTATACATTTTCTACATCTATGTTTAGTTGTATATTTTTTACAGCACCCTTATCTGGCCACAGGTTTTAAAACATTCTGGGAATAGCCAGTGTTGGCATGGAAGGACAAACAGACATGGCCTCATATTTTAAATGAGGTGCAGCTTTATTGGATTTTGGCAGGGTGGGATGATAGATTGGGAGAGGACATCTTGGACACAGTAGAGGAGACAGATTGGGGAAGACGATTCATGCATCTCTTTGGTCTAATGGTAATATTAGCTCTGCCATATTGATAAAACGTAGGGAGGGATTAAGGCAGCTTTACAGGCAATTGGAAAATGGTGCTTTTAGCATACTTCACTTTTCCCATTGCCAATTATAATAACATATTTGTTGAAAATAACGAGTTATAGCAGAGTTCAATGTAAGTGCAACATCAGTGCTGATGCCCAAAAACATTTGGGGAAATAATTGCTAAGCTTCCAGTTTGCTGTCAATATCTGAGCTCAGAGTGATACACTAAGGGCTGTTGAATGATAGCATTGAAAGTGGTTTTGGTGAGACCAGTGCTGACTTAAATGCAAGGTGACATTTTGTGTGGCAACATGTCAGAAGCAGCAAATGAACTGTCACAAAAAAAGACGGAAAAAAAAAAGACCAGAGGCTAGTGTGGCACCAGAGCTCAACACTGTCAAGTTACTGGTACATTCAGTCAAATTCATCCTAATTCTTTCCAATTCTTTCAGAAAGTCCATTAATAATAGGGCCCACAGAGGGTGGTGCACTTGAATATTTTCTTCGCTGGGAATAACCACAATATAATACTGTTCTGGATATAAAGGATACGTACATTGTGACTTGTGGTTGATTCTTTTTTTTGCTTTTTTTTTTACTTAATACTAGGGCAAAGGTATATTAAAGTTGAATAATTTTGGTCAATTCATCCAGTTCTGATGTGATTTTTCTGTCAGGTATTATGATAAAGTAAAAGTAAAAGAATTTTACTTGTATATCTATGCTTTACTAATAAACTATAACTAGTTTGTATAGGTATTATTATTGGAGGACATAACAGTATCTAAATAATATCAGCATTTGCCCTTTGTCGATATCAAAATTGTGATTTGGATGCAAATACAATCATTATTGCATGTGTATAATGTGCTTCCAAGACAACACAGTCACACTATAGTAGCATGGTTGACAATCTGTCTCCACTGCACACATATTGCATATGATTTCATTATAATAACAGATACAACTGCTACTTAACTATGTGGACGGTCCCGTTGGCTAAATCATGGTAAGTATCTTATTTTTATTCACAGGCCGTTGAGCAGCAAGTAAATCGCCTCTGTACCAGTGCATGATAATAAGCCTAGTTTATATTTCCTGGGTTTTGGACTGTGACTGCTTTGCCTATGAAATCCACACACGGCTTGTACCAATCTATTAGTGTGACGTCCACCCCTCATGTACCCACTTTCCCCTTGTAGAGCTAATTTTCCATCATGCACTACTGCACTGGGAGTAATTGAGGTGGACAGAGGAGGATCAGGGAGAAGAAAAGGACCGGGACCAAAATGACTTGCTGAACTGAAATGCGTTATGGAATCAGTGCTGGTTGTCTTAACCTTTACCTGATCTAAGAAGACTGTTGTTGCAGCTGGTATTAACCCTCACAGAGCCCCTGGAGAAATGGTTAGATAATCCAAGTCTTTTTGGAAATAAGGAGAAGTAAAAGAAGTAAAGGTGCGCTTTGAAATTACACCAGTATGCTTGCAGGGAATAGCTGTGCATTTGTAAAGCAAAGTTGGAGTAATACTGTACTTTATTCAGCAGAACCTGAACAGAGGTTTGTGCACAACATTAGGTGGCAATAGCTCGCATTTAGTGACAGAGAGAAATGCGCTTAATATTGTTGGGGCAAATGCAATTTCAAGATGGATGCCTGTAATCTCTGCTTGGTAAAACCCTTTTGGAAATGTAGGCAGGAAAGTACACACAATCAACCGGGACACCGCTAATGCATCCAACCTAAAGGGCTGAAGAGGTGTCTCCTACCTCCTAATGCCTAAGTGCACTCGCACATTAAGCTGATCCTCTGACATTTCCTCACCAAGCTAAATGAAAGTCTTTTATAGGTCAGGGAGAGGTGTTCACTCATGGAGCTAACATGCCTTCCCAGTTGTCAGCAGAAACAGGGGAGTGATGGAGAGGGGAGTGGGTGAGCGTGGGGGGGGGGGGGGGGGGTTGGGCCTCTCTCTAAAGCACCTCGATTACAGTAGCTGGGCTGACAGTGTATGGCCCATGGGTCTTTCAGCTCGCACACTGGTTAATCCTGCCAAGAACATTACGGCAAACAATCTCCTGGAGACTGGCTGGAGATTGTTGGGAATTACAACACCAACTGAATTACATTATAGGAGCGTATGAGCTGAGGCAGTCTTTTTTTTTTAATGTTCAGTTTGTCATTATATGCCAACATAAATAGCATACATATTTTTCACAGCGCTAAACAATTCATGTCCCCTAATTCAAACCCAGAACCCCCACTGTCCAAGCCACCAAACACCAACTCACGTATTAACAGTTTAACGTATATAGTCTTAAGATGATAATTAGAACAATGTGGACAATATTGAACAGCAGTGGTTCATGGTTTGAGCAGAAGCAAAGATTCGGGACACACATTGCACTCTGATTTATGATAATTATAGTCTATACACATAAATTCTGTACATTTTGTCATGAGTAAATTTTTTCCACAATGACACAATGACAATGTGACTCACGTGCCCCATCTGTGACTTCAATTATACATACCGTACATGATGAACTGTAGGCTTTGCTACGTTTGAGAGACAGTTGCAATATGATTATTTTCTTAAACACTTTACAAGTAGATATTATGCGTCAGTGTAACCAAACAAAACTGACACATCTTAGTCGGCATATCTCTGAAATGTACCTAGTTTTACGGCATCATTGTTGGAAAATAAGCAGGCACTCATTCTTGTTGGCAACGTTTCAGTGAAGTGAAGTAGGATGGTGCGCATTGTACATCCCATCATATTCTCATATTTAATTATACGTTCTTTCATTGGTACATTTTACACTTGTATTCATTCAAATTATTATTTTTTAATTAGAGACATAGATTAAAAAAAACTCTCTAAAACTTACAACGTTTCAGTAGATTTTATTTCCACAAATGCAAATTCCCTGTAATCAATGTATTTGCTTGCAGAAGAGTACACTTCTTTAGCCACCATAGATCTGCTTTGTAAACGCTGTATTTATAACAGAAAAACTGACCGTGCGCTGTAGGTGTCTTCATTTTTCATGTCATCATGAGTGGCTGAATAGTAGAGTGAAAAACTTTTGTAGATTCAAAGCAAAAATTAATGTATAACCTTTACCGTATAACTTACTATATTTTAGCAGAAATGTGCAATGCTAAAAAATAAATTTTAAAAAAGCTGTTATTTTCTTAAATGTTGCAATGGCACTGGGGTAATGGGCTAAATTTAAATTTGGATTGGGCCAGGTTTCAGATGTCCACCAGCTGTCAAGGTGAAAGCTTTCCCATTCAGATCTTGGCAACACCTCACACTCATCCCCTCGTGAGCCACCTGCATTTTGCGGACACTGTGTCTGCTCAGGTCGATTACGGCAGAAAAAACAGTTTGATTAGAGACCAGTGAGACATGGCCATTTTTAACTAATGTAGTATGCACAATGGGGGCTTATGGTATAAAGAGCTGGTAGATTATCTAGCAAAGACTAAGCCAAACATGCCAGGCAGGTACTGGCATGTTTGGCTCAGTGTGGATTGTGGAAATCCAGTCCAATGCTAGATTCAGTCGGGGAAAACTGTTTGAGTAAATACCTGTTACCTGATTGTAACAGGTATTTACTCACTGATAGCCTGTGTATCCGCTTTACCTTCACTGTTATTATCTGATACAACATCAGCTGCATCACAAAATCAGAAGTTTCTGAAATATACTTACACAATCATAATACCATTTTGTCCAATAATCACCATGACATACATTTTAGTCGTACGCATTTCCAAAACACTTGTTTTAGAATACAATATTCACTCACACCAATCACAGGTAGTGGAAAAAATTAATAAAATACAAAGACGCAGCTATATTATTCTATATAGCTATATAGAATTGTTCTAAAGTTCTATATAGCTATAACTATATTATAGTTATATTATTATAGTTAAGTCCACTATTAGGGAACGTGAGCTGGGTTTAGACCGTCGAGACAGGTTAGTTTTACCCTACTGATGATGTGTTGTTGCAATAGTAATTCACAAACTTTGACACAGAAAAAAGGGAAGTGAATAAATAAACACAAGCACTGTGTCATCTTTGTAAATTAAACCGCCATTTCGAGCCAAGATCATATTATATTTGGTTACAAATTCTGTCACAGTATAGGCGTCTTTTGTTCGAATTGGTACGGGCTTCTCCCCGCGTTTTTAGAATAACCATGTCAGTGGGAATGACTGACGGTGGGCTGTGGGGCAAAGAAAAAAACTTCCTGCTTATCCCCAACTTGTCTTTCCCTTCAAATATTTTTTGGCCTGTAAGCTTTTATTAGTCAGGTGAGTTTTATCCACCAGGCTATCAAGAAGCTAAACTCCCTCCCTTCCCTGCCCTCCCTATGCTTCCACACCAAGGACTTGAGAGAATGAACATTTCGATTCATATTGATGAATTGACACTAAAATCTTTGACTTGAATTGAGGTCAGGTTGAAAGGAGGTGAAGAGCAAGAAGAGACATTCAGCAAATTGTCGAAGTAAGCACTCAAACCCAGTGGCGGGCCGTGGCCTTCAACGCATATAAACATATCGACAATAGGCGTATGGATAAAACTGCCTTTTTGCGTGGCATTTGTTCGCTAAAGGATTTGTCAACAACGCAAACCAAAGCAGTCCCAAACAAAAGCAAACACCCTCAGGAACACTCGTGCTAGAATACGGAAATACACGACACACGACAGGCGGAGACGAGCGCGTTATAATGTGTAAACAGTTTTTAGTTTTTAGGAGATGTTTTATTGACAAAGCGAGTAAAATAAAAAAGATACTAAACTTAAAGTTTGGTGCTATTTGAGATCCCTTTTCTTTAATAGCACTTGTAGTCTCATACCTGTTCCCTGCCCGAGTCCCAGCGCAGCTGACGCGGGGAAACCCATCTCCTGTCCGGAGAGCCGAGCGTCTACGTCCCGCTGTCGTTTCCGCTGCTTCATAATGAACGGGCGCAAAATATCCGTGATCAGTAAATTCCACTTCATTTTGCCTCGTTCGGACGTTTCCAAGAGGAATATCTGCTTATCCGGTTTTCTTCGGAGTGGCTGGAAGGTCTTGCCCATTCGCGGTTACATTAGCGGTTTTCCCAGGCGAACAAAACGTAGGGGAAGCTTCTGAGCTACTGCAGGCCCTGGGGGCGTACTGTCAATGTACATCGAATTCTGATTGGCTGATAATTCTGTCAGTCACGCTGGCTGTCAATCATGTGTGCGGCCTGACAACACAGGGCCTGCAGAATCTGTTCTGAAGGCCCTGAGGAGGAGCAGTTCACCAGAGGTGTTTAAGGCACTTTTTCAGTAGGAAATTACAGTTACACATCAACAAAACCAATAAGCGACTCAACTGTACATTATATAAATAAATTAGAAATTAAATATACTATTAAAACATTTTACACTTTTTTTCTTCATTTGGCCAGGGCCAGCAGAGAAGGCCCTGCTGGCCCTGACGGCACACCACTGCTCAAATCCCGACTATGAGGTTGCCACACTGTACCTATTTTAACAACTCAATATGCAATGTAGTAGATTTAACTTGGGTTAGATGCTTTCATACTTTCAAAAGAAACACATATTTGTATTACTGAAGCGAGTGTCCAACCGGAAACAGCTGTTTCTAATAAGCTTCCTTTATTTGGCGAAACATTTTAGCTCAACATTGAAACATGACAAGTGTAAGTTATTTGCTTTTACGCTTGTTGTATTCAGTCGTGTGCGTATTCTTCCTCATTCAATCAATGCACAGCGGCGTAGCTCCTTTATTAAAGCGGTCCCAGGCAAACAGCTCCAGACACAACCAGGTGGCCCCAGGTTGGAACGTCTTGGACCCCACTTTGCGCGCAGAACGGTTATTTTTATCCTGTGGAAGCACTCCCAAACCCCTTCATCTCACCTCATACCACTCCTATTGAAAGACGCCTTAAGTGTCCCAAGTTAGTAGTTTCCATTGTACTGGTCCCAAGAAAAGAGTTCAGTCGCAGTGTGAAAATAACACTTTTTGAAGTGAATCACCACACGCTCGATGATTTTCTGCAGAGGGCTGAGGGTGTAGCCGAGCAGTGATGATTGCATTGTTACAGGTTAGATAACATTAGCCTCTGCTTGACCTTCACTTCCATTTGTTCAACAAAACACAGCTACCGTAATGGCAAACAAAACGGTTGGATATTTGTCAGATCTAAGTGGAGAAAATAAGTCTGTGTTTGGGTTATTGTTGAAACATATTGGCCCCATGGGGAGTTATTACGAGATACAGACAGTCTACGGGGTAACAAGCCTGAATTGCTTCCGCGCCGAGCCACAACATCGCACTAGCGCTGGTGATACCATATATGGGGTGGGGGTGGGGCACATAAAGGTCAGCCGTATGGAGAAAGTAGGCCACACTGGAATTGCCCAAGTGCATTGTTGAAACGGTTCACTGAGAATTTTAAAGTAGTCGTAATAACACTCAAAGGTTTTCATCACGCTTCTGGCCCTCCCTGTCTTGTGTTTGGTCTGTGCGTTGTTTTTTTTGTTTTTTTTTCCTGATATCGCGGTGCCATCATTGCTTTTGCCAAATTGCCTTGCGCATACTTGTCCCCCGCTGAGCCAAATCTGTCTTCCTGGATACCTGTACTGCCATCTGTTTCACAATGATGCTTTTCTCACTTTCTGTGCCCGCGCGTGTACATTTCAGCGCTCAACGGTGGAACTAAAGAGAACCATGGAAAATCTGGACACATTCTGACTATTGTCTTACGAACAATTGCAACAGATGTCAAAATGGTGTCTATAAAACAACAATAGCGATATTCTAATGTCAAATATTTTCAAACCAAAGTGAAAATTAAAGTCAAGAATGAAACTAGATCAAATTTGGAGAATTTCAAATCATTCCTTCAGACAGCGACATATTACATTTGATCCAAATTCATATTTTGTAACTCCTGGATTTAGCAAGTTGAGTGGAAATAGTTCTCTGGTCTTTGGCAAATTAACAACTCTAAAACAAAAATGTGCACTTTCATGTTCAAAATCCATATTTTTATGTGGCTGTCTTCGCTTTATTTGGCCTCATCTTAAATTGCCCATACGTCGCGATGATAAATTATTCTTTGAGCTGTTAATAACACATGTAACATAAAGGGTCCAGTTAAAGATATAAAACAAGGGGAAAAAAGGTTTAAGTGAAATAATGGTTGGCATACAGTAACTGTGCAGTACAGTCAGGTCCTATAGCAGAAATGCAATGGAGTAAATGGTGTTGCCCCTGGTGTGTGTTTGAACAAACTACTGTCCCTCCCGCTGCCTTTCACCTCATTGATTTACTATTATACTTTCTCTAAGGTAAAACAGAGTCTATTAAAGTGGACCTACTGTGCAGTGTGCATAATGTAGCCTGCCTGCCTTGTGTGTTTTGCATGTGAGAGTGGGCGCCAACCTTTCCTCTTACATCTGCACTTATACGGCCGTGAATCAGAGGCGAGTCGGCAGCTAATGTAAAATCAATGCTCCAAATTAACCACTGTACCCTGATTCCAGGGATTTCTGCCTTTTTAACTGGATCCGAATTGCCCTTGGGGACCGAAGATGGTCACAGGCTGCACAATTGAACATTATCCCTTTAGCAAGCGTGTACAGTAACTAGGTAAACGTGAACCACATGTACTTTTGTCGACAGCTGTTACTTTAGCTGACATCATCCAAACAGCGAGTGCAAAAACAAACACTGCTTACTCATCGACATAATACACGCGCATAGACAAAGGCTGCATGCCGCGAAATAGCACAGCTAGGCTCCCTGTCTAATTCGCATCGTGCTGCATCTATTAAAATTAAGGCAAGGTATTCAACTTTGCGAAAGCTCCGCTGATAAGGTCAAAGGAGTAGCCAACATTTCAACACTCATTTCAGCTTCGACATAATGGCACTCACTCATGACAAATATATGCATAATGTCACGTGTGTAGCTGCAAGCCCGAATGAAAGAGGGAGGTGTAAGGAGAGAGACGAGGAAGAGCCAGCGGCATATCCCTCAAAGTCAGGCCCAAATTGAATCTGCAGGTGCAAATGTGGCATACGCGCTGGCTCCAAGATGCGTAGCTATCTATATTTATATGAATAATATATGGCTGGTCAAGGGGCCACGAGCCTGTGGAGAATAAGCTCCTTCGCCAGACGGAATCAATCATTATATGCCACTGAAATGCATTTATCGTTGGCTCGGACCTCTCTATTATGATTTCATGGGGTTCGATATGGATTTCCCTTTCTGTTTTCACTCTCTCCCACTGTCGTGAAAACAGATGAATAGCGAGCACATGGAAATGGCACAATAGCTGTGTTTTATTCAAAGCCTGATGGGAAATGTAACACACAGTCTCTTCAAGGTAATGCCTTCAGGGAGGAGACTGCGGAATCTACGGGCCAGGTCCAGTCGACTTAAAAACAGTTTTATACACAAGGCCATCGGGAAGCTGAACTCCCTGCCCTCCCTCCCACCCTCTTCCCTCGCTCCCCACTCCACAATCAAGGATGAGAGAAATATAATTTCAAACCATGTGAATGGTTTGACAAATAAAAAATCTTGAAATCTTGAAATCTTATGCATGTTATAAATGCAACCACCTATAAGAATGTGTATGTGTATTTTCATACTAAAGTCAAGTTTATAAACACTGAAGCTTTTCTGTGCAAACACAAAATATGTACAATAGATTCCCCTCTGGGGCCAGGACTCCCCTATTAAAGAGATTCTTAATCTCAGTGGGATTTTCCTGGTTGAATAAAGGTCAAATTAAAAATTAACAAAGAGACTGATTAGCTGTACAGTATATGGGTTTATCAAAACCGAACAATATAAACGCATCCCATATCAGACATGCTGTCTTACTCTTCTTTTAAGTTGTTGTTTAAGTATAAAAATGGAAAGGTTGGAAATCTACAAGGCAGAATATAATAGTAAATGTCAAAGCATGCAAAGAGACTGTAGAGCACACTTTACTTGACCTTTGAAAGGTATAGAAAACACAGAAATATCATGAAGCGTTCTGATCTTCAGATCCTCCTTTCTCTTGAATTTCATGTGTTTAATTTCATTTTGATACAAAAACTGCATAACATTAATACAAAGTAAAGCCCTGCTGTGGCTTTTTATTTTAAGAGTCTGTTTCTGGGTGACAGAGTGCGATCTGAGGATCCTTGCCTCGCTGCTCAGCCTCATCCTGCAGTTAGCTCCTGAATAATGTTTACATGAATTTCACTCAGGAGATCCTGGGTCGCCGTTATTGCCATTAAGGCAAATTAGCATAAAACCTTAGATTAATTTGTCAGTGAAACATTGACTACCAACATGTGCACTCTCTTTGAACTAACAGAAGATACACACTGCCACTTCAGGGGCACCTGCCATCTGCCTATGGAGGAATGATTAAGGAACACACGGCCCGCCTTTCCTCAGGCTCCACAATGCCACTGCAGACACAATACACCTCCACACGGAGATCAATAGGCAATCTCCAAAGCCACTCACGTTAAGTGTATAACTTGTTGTAGATATGTAATATTGATTTGTTTTGAACAATTGTGCCAAAATTAATTAAGATGTATCTATTTGTCCCCCCTTGTTTGCACCATGGCAGCTAAACTGCATTGTGCTGGAGATTCTAGCTGTATAATTATGTACAATGTAAACCCACTGAACTGTTTTAGGCTTATAGCTGGTGTCATGTTGGTGTTGTTTATCAGTAAACACAAACTTGGCCATAGCCGCAGCAGGTATTGAAATGATTGAAATGATGTAGGGACAATATATTGTCTCTGTAGTGTTATAGACCTCCTGTGGCATTTGTCTGTGGTTTCCTGAATTCACAGATGCTTTTATTGAGTCACTGGTTTACTGGAGGCCATGTATTAATCTGTCGACAGGAACAAGCACACACAAGAAAACGAGAGAATAAGTCTCAACATTACAGCCATCACATCCACCAGACCCATCAGTGAAATCACATTTATCATTACTGGTCATTATCCGTTTATCTGCCGCTGAAATATTCAGGAGGAATCCATTTGGCAGAGGACACGGTTTGGACTGAGCTGGGGCAATGAAAGACCAGCACATCAGAATGAGGAGGGGTGCTGGAGGCAGCTCGCTGTAGTTCAGAGATTGGATACTAGCGTTTTCATCCTCTTCCACAGCAGAGCCAGTGTGTGGGCAGACGGCAGGTGAAGGATGCTGCTGTACATGATGCTTCTCTCTTAATTACGTTAAGAGTACATGGCTGTCTAGCCAATGAAAGGCGAGACGAGACGACATTAACGAGTGAGATGGTGTGCTTAAAACGTGCTCTGGCAGCACGGGTCAGTAGCCACTTTGTGTTTGCAACAGGAAGATTTGAGAGCAGAGAGAGGGGGGGGTGGCCAGCATTCGGTGGATTTCTTGGAGACATGTCTGGTGTGCGCACACTAAGCAGGATCTGGGGACGCGGACCTGACAGTCCAGCTGTCCACACACACAGACGCGCGCGCGCACACACGCACACACGCACATATACACACACACACACACACACACACACACACACACACACACACACACACGCACACACACACACACGCACACTCACACTCAAGTCCTAAATCGATAAGCTGACCCAAAATAAGCCTTTATACGTATCTGCGCAAATTCATTGCTGTCAAGTCAGAGGCTGCATAGTTGCGCAAAAGCGCGTTTGAACGTCAAATGATGATTTGAGGCCAGTCAAAGACGTATTGTTCTGCTTTAAATATACAGCAGTCTTAATTTAAGCTGTCTATAGACATATATTTTTCATGTGAAAAGTACTTTTATTTTAAAGACCAACCATAGCCTCCAAACCGCAATTTCGTTTTGTTTGTTTTATTTAATAAGTGAATCAGCCTGTATCGTGAAATGCGCTGTGAAATGCTCTTACCGGTTATGAGCTTTGTATCCAACGACGCAGCGTGTTTGGTATATTCCCAATGCACCGCTCCGAAGACGACCGATGCACTCCGCACTCCGCACAACATACAACCAGTCACCAACGCGTGGTTGTCAGATTGAACACAATTCACCAAAAAACAATTTCTTCCATAAGACGCTGAAATGCAGCTCGAAAATAATATAAATCAACCAAGTCCGAAAAAAGTGTGCGATCCGAGTGTAAGTAGCCTAGACATGCATGTGTTCCCAGTGCCCTTCCCTTCCCGTCTTCACAGCTGCTGTTAAGGACGCATCTCTCCCTCGATCAAGTGTCAGGCGGACCACATAGATGCGCCGCCGTCTCCTCAGCAGTCATTAATATCCGAACAACCCCCGACTCTCCGGAGAACAGCCAATAGCGTGAGGGAAACGGACGAGGTGCGCGCAGCATCCAGGCTCTGTTTGGTCCATGCCAGATGTCACTCATATCCCACCGCCTCTCGTCTGTCTTCTTCCAGGAAAGGTGATGCACGCTGCTAAAATGTCCACGTTTATAACATTTGACAGGTTTCCCTATCTTTAAGGGCAAATGTAATGAATTGCTAGAGTTTATGAGAAAAGAGGGAAACACTTTAACAGGCCTATTATAATATCTGATATTTTGTAAATTGAAAAGAAACAGTAAGAAAACGCACGGTTTAATAGTGATGGCTGACAACACAAATTATTTTTGCAGAAATAGTATGTTTCAAGCATTTATCAACTCAAAATGAAGATATTAATAAATGGTGGATAAGGACTATGGGACTAATGGTATGCATCAAAAAGTTTAAATAAAAAATCCTACTAGTAACAAACCTATTACAGCTAAAGTACGCCCCGATGCCAATGGAGGCACTGGAGAAAGAATGGACACACAGAACGCAAAGCATGAGCTACATTTGTGTCAGCCCTGTGACTTAGCGCCAACAGCCACAAATCATCTGCATCCAAGAGCAGTTCAAATTCTGTTGATTTTGCTTCAGATTTATCAAGACCGTTCCTATCGCAACACCTATTTTGCACGAAGCGAATGAAAACTGGTTACCTATTACACTGTTAACCAAATGTTGAAGGCATTTACAAAGCATGCGTTGTGAACCTTTAGAGGCCCTAATGCATCCTCCTGCCTAATTAGCATGTGCAGCATGCATGTGTCCTTTTAATCCTATTATGTTACTCAGCTAAACCGCAAAGGCCACATAAAACCAACCAAAGTTTATAGTTAGCTTCCATTGCCTCAGGAGTGAAATCTGTCGCACCGTGGAGTGACTGTATGCTCTAAAGTAGTTTGCAGTGTGAGGGATGAAGAGAGATTGTGCAGCGTCGAAAAAATAAATAAATATATATATATATATATATATATATATATATATATATATATATATATATATATATATATTATGCTGTCCTTCACTCTTGTCACAAAGGTGAATTCTAGCTAGTGCCAACAGAATAAAAGGCAGATTCAGACTTCTTTCTTTTGGTTTATTTCCTTATTCTTTTTCTTCATTTTCTTCTGTGAAACTAAACAGAAATGAAAACAGCATCAGTGCTGTGCATCATAAAGTATTGCAAACAACATACATAGCAAACATAAACAAACACAAGTCCGTAGCCACAAACTACAGAAAATGTAACAAATTATAAGAAATTCCACCATAAAACATACATCAACCAATAATGGAAAATAAATATCTATACAGCCGATGCCACACGCAGACCCAAACCACAGATGGTGTTGGATTGATGAAAGTGTGGTGTGTGTTTGTAATACGGTTACAAACAGAGAGAGTGAAAAAAACAAGGAATTGCATTATACACATGCAACATGTGTATACTGACTACTTTCTTTATATTTATTAATTCTCTCTATATTTAGAGACATCTGACTGAGAACACAGCATTAAAAACGATATGCTCTATGCTGCCATCCCCATGTGTCTTATTGTGGCAACTTTTATATAATGATTAAATATTATAAATAGTTCATGAAACTATACTGTCTTTCTTAAATGTGTTTGTTTTGCATTACTCAGCCAAAGTATGCCAAACTTGGTGCCACTGTTTTCATTATTACTTTTATGGTATACAAGCTATCTTTCTTAGATTGTTTTGTTTATTTATTTGTTTATCTCATTACCCTGCCAAAGCAGACCAAACTTGGCCCAGGTGTCACCTTGCATGTGCGGCTGTCTGCTTTAAGATAGACGTTTTCTGCAGTGCTAGGGAATGAGAGCGCAGGAGTAGGCAGAGAAGAAAATGGATATCTGTACCTATTAGCTGCTGAGCTCCCTCTCGGCTCCCCGGAGGATTTTCTAACACAATGTTCTACAAACTGATGTTCCTGCAGGTCGGCTGGGGTTATCCACAGTCTGCGGGATAGAGCCATACCTCATCTGTCAACGTGCAGCGTACTGGTCCCAATGCTGCTGCAGTACCCGGTCTGTCCGCTCTGGCTTTGTATGTCACATTTGACATACGTGTACACATAAGAATAACATTATTTTAGTTAGTTCAAGCGTTCAAGATGTCGAATTTTGTCGACTAAACGAGACAATAAACGGTGAACCACAAAACAAAAACAAATGCATCAGCGGACTTTAAGGAAACATGGGTTAAGCCAAAACATGGGCAAAACTGAAAAAAGTAGACACACAATGTTGCTTTTTTTTCCATGCCAAGAAATGGCAAAAGCCTTGTATTAGGATTGATGCCAGAGCACTGTTACTTAAAAATTACTTATTATTTATTATATATGTGTTTATTTGTTCATTTGGTCGGGACAGTAGATGTTAATGAACATGCATGGGACTCATACATGTAAACAAGCCACGGCGGATTTTCTAATTCCCATCCGTTTTCCTCTACTCGTACTCTCAAACACACTATCCCGTAACCTGGCCTATTGGACTTTTTTTTTTGTGTGTGGTAGGAGGAACCTGGAGGAAACCTACGAAGACACAGGGAGAACATGCAAACTCCACACTGAAAGGACCCGTCCAGCTGTTTTTGACTTTTGTTACTGTACTTCAGATAATACTAGGGAAACAGTTGAGTCGATTTAAAAGACAAAGAGAAATTTGATTAGACACAGCATACAATGATTTTGTTTTCTTGAATTAATCATAATAAAATGCAAAGACGATCTTTGTTTATCTACGGCACGCCAAAACAACAATTTGTCAGCATGGAATTGGCATATTGGGATCTCAAGGCTTGAATCCTCATAGAAAAAAGTATTTTACGCAGACTCAGTCTCGCAACTTTTGTCTCTGGTTATGCAACTGACTAACACTAATTTAACTACATACAGTAGTCGATAGCTCCCTTCCTCTTGTTTGTCTTCTAATACTGTATGTATTTCTGACTACGTTTTGCATTGTTTTTCTTTTAATGTTTTGACCTCTTCACAACAGCAACATTCACACTGATATAAAGAGGATTACAGGTTAATTGCCGTTACTTACATTACATGTTCGTGTAAGCTCTCAGTCATAAAGGAGTTATTCCATCGTAGACAAAGGTTGATAAGCCCTCATCCGTACTGTTTGTGTTGGACATTTCTCCTTTCATCCAAAAAACTTTGTCTGCAGCAAATGATCTTAGTTTTGGCAGCAGACCGAAAATAAAACTACATACAGAGTTTGGAAAAAAAAAAGTGGAAAAAAAGAAAGTCTTTGTCGGTTACCATTTCATTAAATATTTGTAAGACTCAATTTGCCAGTATCATTGAATAATTTTGTAGTTATTTATTAATTATGTAGACTGAAAGTGCAGCTTGTGTACACCTGGGCCTGTTCTGTGTTAGTACAGGCAGACAGAGACAGAAACATGGAAACTCACTTCACTACTTAAGCGTCTGAGTGTGTTTAGCCACCTCAACTGTGACTGCCTCTACATGATCCATCTGTGTTTATCACAGCACAGAGTGGCAGACAAATGACTTTGTAGTAATATTTGTGCCATAAGCTTAGCAGAGTGACATTTTGAGGAAATAGTATTTCTATAATTACAGTTTTTTCTTCAACATGAGGATTACTATTATTCTAAAAGAGCAATACTCTTCCTTTTGTAAAATTACAAAAAAAACTACAAAAACAAACTTTATTAAAATTACTAATTATAAAGAAAACTCTATTAATTGGAAGCATTATTATATAAATGAAACTTGTTTCACGTGTACATGTTTTATTGTACCGCCTCTATGGAGGGCCATATGCAGGCCATTATGTAGGCAAGGCAAGGCATGTTTATTTATACCACGCATTTCATACACAAGGTAGTTAGTTACCTTACCTTACCAATGTGCCTAACATGTAACATTCTCACCAGCAATTCCAACTATTGAAAATAAAGAACCTAAACTAAGTAACTAAGCATTAAATTATGCTGTTTAACTAAATTAGAAAATTGTTTTTTGTAAAGTAGAATAGTGAAGATTCTTTCCATACCATGCGCACCAACTCTATGCATGATCATTTTCCAAAGCCCCTGACCAGAAATACCTCCCTCCTATATAACAGCCTGTGCCGACCATAAAGAATGACTGGGTCACCGAAGGCACGATAGCTCATGCTGATTCTGCATTTCTGCCTCTGGACCTCTATACCTTAGACCTTTGCTGTGCACGTTGACCGAGGCGCCTTCACACCTCATAAAAACCAGTCAAGGGTGAAGTCAGCACATCATAAACCCTTTTGAACCGAGTTCCCTGTTCACTGCGGAGGAGGAGATGGGAGTCCCAACAACAAAACTCCAACCTTACCTCACAGTCAAACAGGCATGCTACATCTAAGAGGAAAATTAATTATTCAGGACCGTTCTATTGCAAGAAAACGAGCCTGCTATTTTGTGTTTATTGGCAGTTTTTAGAGGTATAATCTGCAAACATTAGGTGGTGACTTTGTGTGATGTGTTCCAGTAAGAGAGGCAAGGCCATGGAGGGCAGGAGATTTTATTGAGAGATTTTCACAGTAATAAATGGGTCTTTTACAAGTGACATAAAGCAAATGATGTGTTCAGCGCCAGGGCAGGGAAGACGTGTTGTACTAAGTTCTGTGTACCGCCAGCAGTCACACAGCTCCTACCGCATAACATTTTATTCAACTGACTGTCACTGGGCTTTTGATAAATCTGCTTCGTGGCCATGCAAGTATAGGTTTGAATTTTTGTAATTAAAACTAGTGTTAATCACTCTTGGTTTTGTCACGCTAATTCTTTGCTTTATTTGTCATTGTACAAACGTACAACATTGTATTCAGGTGTTAGTCCTGAGCCGCCGCAACTGAGCTGCGCTGCCATTGTGGGTCAACCCTACCCCCATGTTTTTGGAAGTAGTGAAAACCGTAATACCCAGAGGAAACCTGGCTGGCTGCCTTCAGCCAGTGCTCCTATGATTCTCTGAAACGGTGCACCACCACTTGGGTTTGTCCCTGTTTCAGAGCGTGGTGTCCTGCACTGGTCAGCTCCTTCCTCTTCCTCCTGCGCAGATCTCTCCGCCCCACAACAGACTTTCACCATCTTCTGGGAAGAGCTTAGCAGTTAATCTGTTTAATTCTCCAGTGAACGTCCATTAGCCAGAACAATAGAAGGGACATGGCATGTGTGGCTTAGCTGTAAGTCTTGCCTGGATACCTTCTCTTTTGTCCCTTGTTTCCTGTAGCTCTTCATGTGATGCCTCCACTGTGCTGCAGCTGTGGGGGCTCTTGGTGGCATGGTAGCGCAGCGGTTAGTGCTCTTGCTTCACAGCTAGAAGGTCCGGGTTCGATTCCAGGTGGGAATTGAACCTGGACCATTGTTTGCATGGTCTCCTCTGGGTACGCCGGTTTCCCCTACCACTAAAAACATAATAGGCCAGAATGAATGATGATGGTCAGAGGGACCGTTGACGCAGATGTGTGACAGCGCTTCTGTCAGTCTCCCCCAGGCGAAATTGAAGCTATACTGTAGCTTACCACCACCGAGTGTGGAGTGAATGTAAAATTGTCTCATGTAAAGCGCTTTGTGACCATGTCTGTGAAAGGCGCTATATACATTTCAACCTGTAAAGACTCACAGAGACAGAATGTGTTAGGAAGTTTTACTGAACATGGATCATGATTGGAGCTCAGACTCCGGCGGGAGATTGAGTTAAAGATGTGGAATACATGGCGATGATGGATGATAGCCAGAATCTCCCCCAGGAGCACTGGTGGTGGTTGGAAGAGACCCGAGGTGGTCAGTTGACACAGCAGAGCCGAGGAGAGGCCAGGCGGAGGAGGGTCGCAGCACGGCTGGGAAACAGCCGAATCATTGACCGGGGAGCTTAAGAAGGGGATGCTCTGCGGTGAATGGCAGGATGAGCAGCTGCTGTGATTGCCTGACTCGAAGGTGCGGCTCGAGATGGGCCGTGATTGGATAATGAAGGCTGCAGGTAGGTCTTCCAGGTTGAATTTGCACTGAAGCTTCATAAAGACCTTCTTCTTCTTCTTCTTCTTCTTCTTCTTCTTCTTCTCAAATGTCTTTAGCTCATAAGCTAGCTGTTTGTTTACTTTTAAAAAGCTGCTTTATTCAGGACCATTATGGACTCTCTGAAGTAAAAAATACTGAACCACAAAAACCGGGCAAAGACGTACAAAAGCATCCAGTAAAACAATGTGGAACACCGAAACCACAAATGCAGTTCCCAGAAAAAGGAAAAAAAAAAAGAGCAGATGTACCGAGAGAGGGAGGTTGCTGTTGACTGTTCTGCTTTATGTAACCCAAAATCTAAAAACATTGCGACCATTTGTGAAATGTAAGGATAACACTGGTGGATATACTGTACAATATTTTGGTCACAGCCAAAGCTCAGTGTTTTGCTGGCGCCATAAAGCTCTAAGTTCTTTGTTTGTAAGAAGTTAGTTGTCTGAACTGAGCGCATTAATTTTGGGATTTAAATATGCTACCTTTCCACTTGGTAAAGACTGAAGCTTGTTCTTAGCTCAGTGGTGCCACTGCTCCTCCATGTCAAGGAGGAGTTTACAGTAAATGTATTTGAACTCAAGTGTGTTGTTTGTTTTTTGACATTATGTTGCTACTCATATTTGAAATTTTGCTTTACATCAAATGTTCAAATAGTTTACTTTATTTTGGTTTCTTGTCTAAACACACAGTAATAAGGAAATAAAGGAAAGTTATCTAGACATTCTCTTTTAAACAAATTCTCTGAAATTAGTTACTTCATGTCAGGTTTACCCACTGCACACTTACTGTACAGCCTTACAGTCTCACAGCATTCTGTTCTTTTTCCTCAGGCACTGTACTACTGGGCTACATTTGCATTTTTCCATTGTCTTATATGTTTTAGGCTTCCAGAAGTAGACAGCCTATGGGGAGTGCTGCAGACGAGTAGTGCTCTCTGGAGGAAAACCAAAGAGATATACTGTCTCTGCTGCACAACATTGCTCAAATAATCCGTATCTTTCAATGCACCTCCCTCAGGCTTTAATGTGGTTCTCCAGACTACAGTGCTATAAAATTATGGCTGCGAGAAGCTGTTTAGAAAGCATTTATTTAATCTTGGAAAGGATTTTGAGACTGTTTGTTTGAACATAGCCTTTTGTAGAGGATGTGTTGGCACGAGAGGAGACGGTCTGAGTGGTGGAGTTTAGATCTTATGCTCAAGCCCGCACTGAAATTCCGTCCGTGAAGATGGGAGCGCGTAATGAAATCATAGACATAACATTTAAAGAATGACATCGCTCACTCCTCCCCATTTACATCAAGTCTCCTCCTACAGAGCATGTTCCAAAAAACTGGACAAGATCAGCAACAAGACTCCGCAGTGCTCCAAGGCCTGTCAATCAAATGTATCATAAAACAATTGTGGTAAAAGATATTATACTCTTCTCAGAGATGTCACAGGAATAAACTGTAGAAACAATAAAAGTCTTTGGCTTTAAAGTTGTTTTTGACAGCCCCCCACTGGTTTCCACATATAATTGAATCTTCTGCTCGCCCCTTGACACTATAGGCCAATCTGGAGAAAACAGATAAAGCAAAGTGGTTAGCATTCTTACTTCAGAATAAGAAGCCATAATATTAATTGAGTGCTCTCGCCACTCGGTTAGCTAAGATGCTGTCTCTATTTACATCTAAAATGTGCATACCTTCTTTGTTGTTTTTTTTGGTTTTTATGATCCATTTGTTTAGTTTCTAACTTACTTTTGTGTCTGTAATTTAGAATTAGTTTCATTTACAGTATTGATTTGAACATGTGTTAGCATTATGATTTTCTCTTCTTTGTTTTTATGGCCTTCATTTTCTTACATGATATGTTGTTGTTTTGTTTTGTTTGCTTTGTTTTTGTCTTTAGTATGTGTGTGTTCTTTTGTTTGTTTTCACTGGTGTTTGTGAGTCTGGGTGGGCTTGACCCTGGGTGGTTTTATTGCTTTACTGCTATATCTGCTGCTGCGAGCCTTGAAAATGCCTAATTTTCTCTGGGCTAAGAAACAAACTTTACTGATTGAAGTCAAGTGCCCATTTTAGTTATTTTGTTTGAACAGGTTAGCTCCATAGTTACAGGAGAAACTCGGAAAACTCGTTCAAAAGTTCATTTGTTTCTGCAATTTAACTTAAAATGTGAAACTAATACATGATATAGACTCATTACATGCAAAGTGACATATGTCAAGCCTTTATTTGTTATAATTTTGATGATTATGGCTTACAGTCCATTTTCAAATAATATCATTTTATGAGATTTTTAATTTGGGGTTTTTACAAGCTGAGCCATAATCATCAAAATTATAACAAATGAAGGCTATACATATCTCACTTTGCATGTAATGAGTCTATCATATATCAATTTCACAGTTTAAGTTAAATGACAAAAATGAATGCACGTTTTAACGATATTCAATTTTCAGAGTTTCACCTGTATATAAGGAAAGTAAGCTCACTGCATCATCTTTGCCTCTTACTGCTTGTTTGGGCTCATCAAACCCAGCTGTCAATTTCCTCTTTGAAATCTTTGTTGAACAGTTTTGATGTAATCGCGTTGCAATAAGCTAAGATCCTGTGTGCGCCTGACAGAGCTCACCTGCATTGGAGCGTGAGCAGTGACAGCATTTCTCTCGTTAATGAGTTTTGAGTGTCTGTCAGTGCCTAGACTCTGATGATTACTGCCTTTTAGCTTCTTTTAGTATATTTAGGTCTACCCCTAATGTGTTTCAGGGCTTTTACTTTGATTGTTTTGGTTGCAATATTCTCTGTGCTTCCGGCCATGAGCCTGTCGTATCTGACGGGCGATTCCTCAAAGGTGATGCGAGGGCAATCCGGCGTGTGTCTAGTCTATCTGGTACTCATCACTTTTTTCGAGCCACAGCGTCCAGCCTTTCCCTTTTTTCCTCCCCCTTTTTTTCATTTGCTTGGATTATTATTGCATAACTTTGCATCATGAACAATCACCCTGAACATAACAGTCATATGCATCCTGCCTTCTATTTGACTCTGTCCTTTGGATCAACCCTGCTTTCTGTAAAGGTCATTTTTGTGTGGTGTTGCTATTGTTGTATTTTTGTCTGGTTATGAGCTAAGTCATGACCTCATGCATATACTTGTTACAATAAGCATGTTGATTTAGCCAACTGTGGTAAAACTCCAGAAACGGGGCCAAAAACAAACAAAAATAAAATTGAAATTGCTCCAAAAAGCATACGTATTATAATACGTATCTAAATCCTTGTGTCTTTTAACTCAGTTACGTGTTCAGTTGCTTTGGACATGAGGTGTAAATAATCATCATAACATACATACGTTTGCCATTGCTATGAAATACAATTTCCTTTGAACGCTATCTTTGAGCCTTATTTCACCCTATCCACAATGTAAAATGGTGCAGCAGTTTGGTGTCTTCATATCCTAAGCCTTTCGCCGTAGGATGCATCTTAAATAGAAATAATCACTGGAGTATGAGATATCGCCTGCGGTGGTAATATCCCTCAGTGCTTTGGAGGCATTGTAGTTTGCTCAGAAAAAAGCTTTTGTGAGCCCTTATTCAAAATCTATTTTGAGCTAATCACACCAGGCACAGTATCAGAGACATCGTTGACGCTCAGGACTTCTTCTTTAAATGATGCAGAAGTCTCTCAACAGAAATAGAAAGTTACCAAATTTAATATCTTACTTAATAACTAATGTTAATACTTGACTGAAATGTGACTTTATTTGCGTTAACGTGCTAATAACGCAATATTTTGGACAGCACTACTAAAAAGCTATGAAAGCTTTGGAAAAGAACGATTATTAGGTTTGATTAGGTATTAGGTTTGAGCTGTGCTTTGGAGTGCAGTCATGGGTCAGTAAAGAACAGGGGGAGGCTCAGGACACAACGGTTCTGGAGGAGTTGTTGCCGACACGTAATAACGTCCAGCAGTTGCACAGTGACGTGTTAAGCCCCAGGTGGACTAGTTTGTTTATGATGGATTATGTCATTGAATGAAGAACTAAAATCAGGGAACTGCATTCTAATGTGATGATAAAATGGAAAAAAGTCCCAGGGTCAACATCCTACTACTGAGTGAGTCATCAGTGGTGAGCTAATTAAGAGAGTATCAATTTAAGTCGAGACTGAAAACATACTTTTTAGCCAAACCTTCAAAAACTAGTGAGGCAGAGGATATCTTTGTTTAACTATTGTTTCATATATGTTTGAATTGTAAATGTATGTGTTTTTTTATCCTTTGCTATTGTATCTTGCGTTTCTGAAAAGCACTTTGGTCAACAGCAGTTGTTTTTAAATGAAACTTGAAACTGGAATAGAATACTTTCGCTTCACAAACAGCTAAGTCTCAATGATTTAGACGAGACTATTCAAAATCAGACTGAAATCTCTCTGAGAGGGGTGTAAACAGCGCCAGATAGTGGTGAGATGGTGTAACTGCAGCACAATGGTCGTTAATAGGACTGTATCAAATGGGATATGAGTATCAATATTGAGACTACATAAAATGTGTCATCTAGCGGGGCCCTTTTATTTATAATTGGGGGGGGGGGGGGGGGGCAAGCATTTGCCTGCCTTGCTTAATGCCGAACTACACCGCCGCACAGTAGACCCATTTCTCTGAAATATTGTTCCTAAATCTGTGTCCGTGAGCATTTCTCCTTTGTCAAGAGAATTCATCCCACCTCACAGGTGCTGATTAGACCCTATCAATAACACAGGTGTGTCTACAATAAAAGGACACTGTTCAGTTTTACACAAAGCATTGCCATATATGTTGCAAATTCAGAGAGAGCATGCAATTGGCATGCTGACTGCGGAAATGTCCCATGAATATAATGTTAATTTCTCAACCATAAGCTGTGTCCAATGGGGTTTCAGACCAGGACCTCAATCCACATCCAGCATGTTCATCTCCAGATAAAGCCACATCAGCCTCTCTCTCCTCCACAGTCAGGCGCTGTCCGGGTTGGGTGACCCGAGACTGGCCATGTTTTAAAATATACTGGAAGATGGCCCCAGAGAGCACATGTTTATGTAAACAAACCAGCATGTGGTTATGTTTATAAGGCAAAGATTCACAACAGGATTTTGCCAAAGATCTGCTTCCACTCCTGAGACTAAATGAACACATCGAAGAGGTAACAGAAAAACTTTCTCTGTGAATTTTACAATTCCTCATGTCAACAGAGCCTCCGTCTGAGTCATTGTGTAAGCTGCTCAAGATGTGAGCATGCTACCCTGGTTAGCATTTAGCCTCAACACAATAAACACATGTGCGGCTCACATCTGCGAACCCTCTCAGAGTAATATGCCCTTCAGAGTCTCACCTCCCCAGTACTACTTCACAGCCTCTCTTAATCCTGCCTTGTGGCGAGTGAACATTAATATTCTTCGTGTCTTCACTGCATGCTTAGCCCTGCCTATACAATACACCAAAGTTTACAACATAAGGGCAAAGTTTTGAGTGTGAGGGAGAGACAGAGAGAAGAGGATGAAGAATATAGCCTGAGGATGTTTCATATTCCCACAGCTCTAGTCTTTTATCTCTCATTCTTAATCATTCACCTATTCTCTCCATGGCACCACGCTTCCCCCAGTCAGCTCTAACTTGTGTATTCCGCCTGCAATATTTTTCCATCAATACTTCTAATGTATAACTTTTCCTTTTTGCGGAGAAATAAATAAGAATTGTTTCCAGAAGAAAGTATGCATGAAATATAAAGTTTTAATGGAAGACAATATCCAGAGTGTTACAGTAAGTGGTTCAAAAAATATATAAATAGAAGTGGATAAAGGCGTAAATAGGTTAATGATGAGTAGTCCATTGTGTGAAAGTAGCCTTGTCGGTCTGACATGTGTGATTATGAACGGTTGAAGTTTTGATCTCCATGACTACACTGACAGTGTAAAGCTACCACTTGGCCTGTATGGATGGGTTATTGTAATTTGTGGTAGATATACAAAGAGGTTTCTCCCCGAATCGGTGCAAATTATATAAACATTGAAATTAACGCATGAGCTATCCATAAGGAAATTAACATTGCAACATTGCAAAGTGCAATGCTCACTGGAATAAGCAGGAAAGTTTGAAATTAGTCAAATCACACAAATTATTGGTGATGAAGCACTATTAGCACAGGGGTTTTAAGTGGAAATATCTTCAACATTTTAAAGACTTGCTTTACTGTGAATAAGGACCAAGGCATGGTCAGAGGAGCTGAAGGCACAGATAAGCAACAACTCTAAAAATCAGTCTGCCCGAAGATCTGTAAATTTACTTCTTCCATCACAGACAGCTGAGACATACTGGTGGTCGAGGCATAATATGGCTAATAATTCAGAAAAAGAATTAACTATGACAAACAAAATAATATTATTAATCTCCAATGAGTAATATTCAACTATGACGTTTTCTCTCATACAGTACAATTTGTGCCAATAACTATTTTCCATTGATGTATAATGCATAAGAAAAGGATGGTCTCTGTCTTCTTTTTACAGGCAAACCAAACGGGCTGGTCCTCCCTGTCAGGCTGAGATCTCCCCTGGGAAAGACCAGAACCTGAAAGTTGCACAGAATTCCTGCAGAGGACAGAGGTTAGAGAACTGGAGGTGTGGAGATGACAGTGTGAGTCATTGGGGAGTTTAGTGAGTGAGGACCAGCAGGGTGGGAGGAATGTGCACTCGACAGCTACTCCATATCGGTCACAGCATTGATGAATGCAGAAGATAGACCTCTATGTGCAGGTGTAGCTCGATTCCCGCTCCACGGCTGAATGCATAATGCCCCTGTTGTTTGCATATATAAAATCTTACCCACTACCAGTTTGAAGGGCCCTTTGTTTTACATAGTCAGAGGAAGCAAAATCGTTTGGTTCACTTTGTTACATCTACTAACTAAAACTTGAAGTTTGCTAGAAGTCATATGGAGGACACAGCTACCATGTGGAAGAGGTGCTTTGGTCAGATGAGACAAAAATTGAACTTTTTGGCCCAAATGCAAACGTTATGTATGGCACAAACCTAACACTGCTCATCGTCCTGAGTGCACCATCCCCAGTGTCAAATATGGTGGGGGGAGCATCATGCTATGGGGCTGCTTTTCCTCAGCGGGGACTGGGAAGATTGTTAGAATAGTTGGGAAGATGGATGGAGCCAAATACAGAGACATTTTGGAGGAAAACCTGCTGGAGTCAGCAAGAGAATTGAGGCTGGGGCGGAGATTCACCTTCCAGCAGGACAATGATCCTAAACACAAAGGTAAATCTACAATGGAATGGTTTAAAAACAAACATATTAATGTGTTAGAATGGCCCAGTCAAAGTCCTGATCTAAATCCTATTGAAAATCTGCGAAAGACCTGAAAAATTAAAGAAGAGTGGAGGAACAAGACCAACAGTTTGTCCCGTGGACATAATAGAAACAAACAGCTCAGCAGACGACCCTTCATCCGCACAAAAAACCTCTTACACCAGCTACTCTGGTGAAGCTGAGGTTAATGGTAAGTGGTTTAGTCTCTTACGTTTCTTTTATTATCATAGTAAGCGTCAAATATCCATTTTTATTTCATTTGTTGTGGTCATTGCTGTCCAATGGGAGCAGCGATTGTCACACACGTGTATGTGTTTACAAAATATAGTTCACTTGCAAAAAGTACAGTCTGAATGCGAACTGCACCAAATGAAAAAAAAAGTCTGGTCTGAATACACCCTAAGATTAGACAAGATAAGATAAGATAAGACAAACCTTTATTGAGCTCTACTGCCTCCACTACCCTGCCCCGGGTAAAGCGGAAGAAAATTGATGGATGATTTGTATCTTATGGTTTTAATATTTATTTATTTATTTATTTACATTTTGTAGCAACCACAGTAGTGTTATTTTCCTGGTGGTCCTAAATGGCTCCTGTCAGTTTATAGCCTCAGTAAAGATTGATCAGTCGTGCCTTTTGGTCTAAACTAGAGACTGGAATGATTCATCTTTCATCATACACTGTGACATTGAAAATAGAAAATACTGCAAAAGGATTGCAATAAAAAGATATGGGTACAGACCTTTGACATATTTGAATATTTAGGAAATATGAAGATTTTTTTATATATGTTGGTAAGGAAAACTGCAAATGTTTCAGTGCTGTTCAGAGTAAATTAAAGCTGCTGCGTTGATCCTTTTATGAAAAGCTGTGCTGCAGTAGCCCTGAGAGACAAATCACACACCTGAGCCCTGCACATAGCAGCACAAGGACAAGACAAGGCTGTATTATGGGTCATATGTACTGTCAAAGTGTCTTATATTATCCTCAAAGGACTCTGCATCACCACTGTTTTCTGCATATATTTTGCAGTAGACTAATAGGATTATTTTACCCAGTGTGAAATACATATTTATTTATTTTCTATGTTTCCATCATCCCTGTATCTTTTGTTTATTTAATCAATTTCAGGATTTACATTTTGAGATCTGGCCATCTCTCAAAGCCAATTCACTTTTAAAGGTCCTATATCATGCAAAATCGACTTTTTTGGAGCTTTTAACCATGTTGTTATGCTATTTCCTTATCAAAAACACCCCAGAGTGGTTTTTGGCTTAATTCACGCAGTTCTAAGTAATCCTCCTGAATCCTGCTTAGGGCTGGGCGATATGACGATATTAGACCGTCTTACGATCTCCAGAGCTGACGATCTGTTATTTTTGTGGGATCGTTTTATCACGGTTTTATGCACTTCAGCAAAGTTGACTCTTTTCACTGTCAGTGAAGCAAACACAAGCCGCGCACTTTCTGCTACGCAATGTCGGACGCTAATGCGAGCGTTTGGCAGCGAGCCGCTCCTCTACAGGGCGCATACACGACCAGGCTCCTCAATCTAGAGCTTTAAACCCAGCGTTCTGTCTCTATTTCAGGGGTGTTTATGTCTGTGTCTTTCGCCCGCAACGCCGCTGCTCTGCGCAGATCGCAACGTGTGTTTATTTATTTACCTGGCGGCACATGTGCGAAGAAGCGAGCGTGTCCTTCATCCGTACAGTTCTGTCAGGCGCCGCATCCTTCTCATTTGCTTAATTTAAATCCTGGACCGTTGTTCACAAATGCGCTGTTTATCCATGTCTTTGAAAATATTAAAGTTCCCCAAAACCACCGTCAGTCTGAGTTCATTATTGTAAAGTCGCCTTACAGTGACAAACGTCTTCCTGTTTGAGTTTTACACAATAAAAGTCACTGCATGTTATCGCTTTAGTAAGACTCTTATTGTGAAAGGGTCAGACAGCGACAGAACGTTACATTTACAGCAGCTTGACGTCATGAGAGAGACCTCAGAAAAAATGCCAAACAGCAACAGACACTAACAACTAATAATGTAATAATAATATTAATAATATGTCTATGCTAACAACAAGCATTTACCAAACTTACTCTTTAACTTACTTCTACTTAATTTTATTATCTGGAGTTTTATTGTGTTTTTCATGTATAAAGTGAGTTTGCTTTAGGTCCAAGTCTATGATTGCTGTGTTGATTATCACAGTTGAATAAATTAGTGTAGTATTTTTCTTCTTCAGTGTGTAATTTAAGTAATTGTGTCCATAAAAAATCGTGATAAAACCGAAATCGTAAGTTTATTATTCAAAAATCGTGATATTCTATTTTTGCCATATCGCCCACCTCTAATCCTGCTCTCTGAGCAGCTGCTCCGCCCTCTCCTGGAAAACGACTGAGTTGTGACACTCTGACGTAAAATACATCAGAGTGCCAAACCAACACAGTCTCACTCCGAAAGCGTCATAAATTGACGAACGGTCACTCGCCTTATGCGTAATATAGAACGCAAAAGGTACCCGTTTGCGTCTCCATTAACGCAATGGGTTTTAATGTATTTCAATGAGAGTCCAGGCGCGGCTCATTTGACGATATCGGACAGCTCATAGTATAGAACACGTAGTACAGGACATTTATATCATCGTGGACGCTTGGCATCACTTTCACCCAAAGGACTTTTGCAGAGGAAGTGTGAATTGGCGTTACGATCCTCCATGGGACTCCAGCGGGCCGCAGCTCAAAGCTAGCCCAAAGAGAGTGCAACCTTGGCCGGGTACAAACCGGCAAAGACCCGGCAAGCCATGGATTAAAACATGACCATGACATGCGGCGGCTAAACCACTTGTGGAATTTATACTGGAGTATTCGTCCCATGAAGACAGCAGAAGGTAGGGAAAAGGCTTTAAACTACGTACTGCTGTAATGCAATGCGATATTGTAAAAGTTTTTGTGATTGGGTTGGGTCCGGCTTGGTTTGTCCTGGATCCATCATTTTTTGGCTTTGATGAACAACAGTTTGGCCTCAGATTCACGCAAATAGACTTGAATACTGTAGTTCTGCGCTTGTGTTTGCGTGCTGAATGAGCTTTTGCCTTCTTGCGAGGGATTCAAGCGAGTGTATGACTGTGATTTTGCATGTTTCTTTAGCATTATTGTAATTGCAAATACACTGTGAGTCATTTTTACATTTTTGTTTGTTTTATAGTTGGCTAAAACGAGCAGAATTTGTACTACGTGTTCTATACTATGAGTTGTCTGATATCGTCAAATGAGCCGCGCCTGGACTCTCATTCAAATACACTAAAAACCCATTGCGTTAATGGAGACGCAAACGGGTACCATTTGCGTTCTATATTACGCATAAGGCGAGTGACCGTTCGTCAATTTATGACACTTTCGGAGTGAGACTGTGTTGGCCAAACAGGAAGGGCCAGACCTCTGTAACGTAATGCCTTACAGTCTGATTTCACAGATGCACATTTGGCTACGAGAGGACTATTCAACCTTCCTAAAGAAGAGTGCACTCGCCAGAAGTTGGAATTTCTTTCCGGGATTCAGCTAGCTACTATATCAACCAACTTGATAGATGCTTAGTAAACCTTGGCCAGAATCAAAGTGGATGAACTTTTATATCCAACGCGAGTCCCATAATGTAAACACCCGATGGGGAGGCCAGGCTGAGCGGTGAGTAAATCAAAACATGTGTTAGCATGTGTGTTAGCCATTTATGAAACTGTGTTGCACATGTCAACTCTGTATAACTGCATTATGTGAAGTAACTTCACTTTTTGCAGCGATATTTTGTATTTCTAATACTGCAAATGTTGCCTGAGCGGAGAGAGGGGCGGAGTTAACTGAATCGAAGCGCCTTGTCTTCCGGGTTGGAAAAATGCCCCCAGAAAATACTTATATTTCTCTCAAAAATTAGTACTCCATAGTGGTAGAGGTACAATATACATATAAATGCCTATACTTTACTTTGGAATGGCTAAAATAGCATGATACAGATCCTTTAAAATTGAAAAACTTAAAGCTTTGAGTGGTTGTGTGTTTCAATAGTTGTGAAAATTGTGTTAGAGCAGTGCCCTAATTCTCCCTCGTAGTGTTTACGTTATGAATAATTGAATGAATGAAAGTGTGAGCAAATGAGCAAAAATATGTCCAGTCTTCTGCAAAAGGACTGCAAGAGTTTTGGGAACTGTGTGGAAAACCATGAATCAAGCAAGAAAAACATGCACTCCAAATTCTGTTTTAACAACATGGCTGCAAGATTACAGATCAGCACCAGAACCCTGTAACAGAAGGCTTTTTTCCGTACTTCTAACGTAACGTCATCTTTTTCAACATTAAATTGGGCAGAGATCAGCTGACAGACCGTTATCAAATAGAGCAACTGACTAAACTTATGTGCACCCACCCCAATCCTTCCATTTTTGTCTATAATGCTATTTTATTCACCATTTGCAAAATATCGTGTTATACTAATTTGATACAGTGCTGCGAAATTATATTGTAGGCCTTTACAATTAAGTTCAGGGATGACTGGCATCAATGGGCTAGGTGGGCTAAGCCCCTCCTGTCATTTTCTGACAAGAGAAAGAAGAAAGAATAAGTTGTATTTTTTCATTTATTATTGTTAATTTTATATCATAACTAATTGCCTAATGTCATTACTGTCTAAACTGTGTTCCAAATTATTATGCAAATTATATTTTTCTCAGATTTTCAAAATTGTCAACTCAAATGGCAGTCAGTTTCAATACATTTTATAGGTTGTAAGGAACTGAACATTTTCATTTATTGAATTAGAAGCATTAGAAGGTCATATTTACTGAAATCAAAAGCTATTTCAATCAAAAACATCTTAACAGGGCAAGTTACATTTTAACATAGGACCCTTATTTGATAGCAGCTTCAAAATTCTTACTGTACATCCATTAAACTTCTGCTTGTTTCTGCTTGGATTTCTTTGCACGATGTCAGAATAGCCTCCCAGAGCTGCTGTTTGGATGTGAACTGCCTCCCACCCTCATAGGTGTTTTGCTTGAGGCTCCAAAGGTTCTCAACAGGGTTGAGGTCAGGGTAGGTTGGGGTCCACATCATGAGTTTCTCTCCTTTAATATTACCTATAGCAGCCAATGATGCAGAGGTATTCTTTACAGCATGACATGCTGCGTTGTCATGCATGAAGATGTTTTTTAGGGAAAGCATGGCTCTTCTTTTTGTACCATAGCAAAAAGTGGTCAGTCAGAAACTTCAGGGAGCCTAAAGGGGCCGACCAGCTCTCTCCCCATGATTCCGGCCCAAAACATGACTCCGCAACCTCCTTGCTGACGTCACAGCCTTGTTAGGCCATGGTGGCCATTCACCAACCATCCACTACCCCATCCATCTGGACCATCCAGGGTTACACGGCACTCATCAGTGAACAAGACTGTTTGAAAATGAATCGTCATGTATTTCTGGGCCACTGCAGCCGTTTCTGCTCGTGAGCATTCAATGAACAGTTTAGGGGAGGCTGGATAGAAGGTTTATGCACAACTGCAAGCCTCTGGAGGGTCCTACATCTTAATGTTCGGGAGACTCCAGAGGCACCAGCAGCTTCAAATACCTGTTTGCTGCTTTGTAGCAGCTGTTCTCTTAATCTGATGTATTTGTCAGGCAGAAACCGTCCTCATTGTCCCTTTGTATGGACAAACCCTACCCGTGTGTGCTCTGAATCAGCCACAAATCTCTTAACAGTACGATGATTACACTTGATCTTTCAGGATTTCACGCTTTTCATCAACAGAGAGATGCTTTTTCTTTCTCTTATTGCTTGATGCTCCTCGATGCTACAGGTGAGTCCATGTCTACACCACAGTTCACATCTGTCCGGGTTCAGCGCTGTTGTTAACTTTAGCAGGACATAAACGACTTTTTATGCTCTCACATCATTGTGCTGAGGGTAAATGCACTGTTAGGTAATCTGCTGTTTAAATTATGTTTTGGAGCTGTTTGACTGCCGTCTATAGAGTAAACCTTTGCCTTGTTGTAGGTCTGATGCTCTGGGAATAAAAAGCGTTGTTTGTAATGCTTGTTCCGTGGGTATTTGCTGATATGTGGTTACATGCTTCTTTTAAGTCTGACAAGTGGTGGTAAATGCGTTAATAATAATAATAATAATGCCTTACACTTGTATTGCGCTTTACAAGCCTGTATTACCAAGTTTCTCAAAGCGCTACACTGTTGTCATTATTCATTCACTCCATACTTGGTGGTGGTAAGCTACTGTTGTAGCCACAACTGCCCTGGGGTAGACTGACGGAAGCGAGGCAACCAGTCTGCGCCATCGGCCCCTCCGACCACCACCAATCACTCACTCACTCACTACATTCGCTAGGCTTCCTGGTGTTACCAAACGGTCTCCCATCCAAGTACTAACCAGGCCCTTCCCTGCTTAGCTTCCAAGATCTGACGGGATTGGGCAGAGCAAAGGCGGTATGACCACAATGTTAAGTAATCTAATAGTAAAAATTAAAAAAACAAAAACACCTTGTGCAGCCCCATCTAGAGTTTACATCACCAGCCGCCACTGATTAAGTTGGTGGTACATGTCACACAGGCTGCTGCCACTTACAGTACACTGACACTGTTGCAACACCCAGTTTGTTAGTGAGATTCTCTCTATTCTCTCTGGTCCTAACCTCTACTTTTTGCCCGCACAAACAATGCATCTTCCCAAATCCTATATAAAAAAGGGAAAGTTTGCTTTAGTATTTCATATACTGTATCTATAACCTGTGCTTCATTTTCCTGCACTGTTTGCTAACATTCTGTGCACAAAATCAATCCATCACCATGGGGCAAGTTTTTAGTTGTGCCCCCGAATGCTTCTTGTGTCTTTGTTGCCTCATTACAATCCTTTGTGTGTCTTCGGTGAATGGCTGATGATGATTATGCAGATGTGCCATCAGAGAGCAGCATGGGTAATTATCACAGTTTTTATTTTTTTCAAATTCACTGCTGAAGAGGAAACCATGGTGTGTGCATGTGTAATTGTGGCCATTGTGATAAAGTCTGCCTAGAATTTTTCATGTTATTTTCAGTAGAAATACTCCTGAAGTTGAACTGAGTTTTGTCAATCTTCAAACTTTGCTGTGTCATCTTTCCTATCTCATTGTTTGCGTGTCCATGTGAAGTCACCAGGCTTTTTCTATCCATTCCCGGTTGTGCACGGAGTTCACCACTTCGTGCTTGCGTAGCAAGTTTCAATGAAATTAAAATGGAAGAAAGCGTCACAGAGGCACGTTACACGTTACATACAGAAATGCATTGACAACCGGTGCAGCCCTAAATTGTTACATTAACTTCGGCATGCATATACGCCATGATCATGCATTTAAAGAGCTAAACTTAAAAAGTAATACGAAAATTCTCACTCGAACTATCAGAGTGAGTATTTTAGGTTAAAATGGAGAAGCCAATAGCAAAAACCCTATAGCTTTAAGACTCTATAGCCCCCTGACTGTGGAAGAGGTAAATTCATGGGGTCAATTAACCTTAACAGCAGCAAGAGCAGATTAGCTAGTTCTAACAGGAATAGTGCTATTATAGCGACTGACTAGGCTCAATTTGTCTCCCACTACCACTGGCTTTTCCATAAAACCAGTCAAAGGCCAATGAGGCGTACAGGGCAGAGAGAGAGAGTCTGTCCTCCCATGGGCTTGGCATGTCATTGCGTCTCAGTAATTCCTTCAGAGGGTTACAACTAGTACAAACATCACATACAAATAACTTTGAGTGCATCTTTTATTGTGTGACAAAACAAAGGTCCGTGCCTTCTCTCTATCGCATGAAACAAAAAATTAAAATAAAACTTAGACTGTACAGATTGTCAATATCCTCCTTGACAGCAAATCTGAATAAATCATGCGGAAAGTGCACCTTTGTTCTTTGAGAAATTTGTCCATTTGTCAGTGAAGTCGGAAAACTTCTCTTTCCTAGATACCTGGAGCTGGGCCAGAGTAAACGGGTGAACAGGAAGGCCGAGCAGTGAAGTGTGCTGTTCAGAGGATATGACTCCATTCTCCTCTCTCACTTTCCTAATAACATTATGTCCCAACAGTTAATGTAATAACACTGAAACTCAGCACAGTATAGTGCACCAATCAATGCCAGACAAAAAAGTCAGCAAATGTGTCCTCAATGTTTATATGTCTTGGCCTGTAATGGATGCCTGATGCATGGGCACTGAATATATTTTTTCTATAAATACATTTGTCCACTTCAGATCTAATAACACCCAAAGATGAATTGTATTAACTATTTGGGACAGCAGTGGCATTAAGATTAAATATGCGCCTACTCTCAGCAGGGTCCTTAAAGCTGGGGTATTTTTTGGTGTTGTAGAATACATTTATTTTTGCCACCTCAGAGTAAGTTGTAAACACAGTAAAACACAGACATGAGACACTGTGCGGATCACCTGGCTCCCGTCTTCACAGACATCTTCAACACCTCCCTGGAGTCATGCCACATGCCGTCTTGCTTCAAAACATCCACCATCGTTCCTGTCCCGAAAAAAAACGGATCACAGGACTTAATGACTACAGGCCAGTGGCGCTGACGTCTGTGGTCATGAAGTCTTTCGAACGCTTGGTCCGGACCGGAGACAGCACGTGTGGCTGGGGAAGATCATCTCGGACACTCGGACTACAAACACTGGTAACCAGTGTTTGTAGCCTCAGCCTCAGGGCTGTGTACTTTCCCCCTGGATCTTCTCCCTGTACACAAACTGCTGCACCTCCAGTCAACAGTCCGTTAAACTGATCAGTTTGTGGACAACACCACCCTCATCGGGCTCGTCTCGGATGGTGATGAGTCCGCCTACAGGAGAAAGGTAGACCGGTGTCCTGGTGCAGCCGCAACAACCTGGAGCTGAATGCCCAGAAGACAGTGGAGATGATCGTGGACTTCAGGAAAGACACAGCCCCACCGTTTATGTTTATTTGGTAGGGACAGTGCAAGTTAATGAACAAGCCACACCGGATTGTAGCCTTGGGCTAATTTCCATCCGTCGTCCCCCATGCACACTCACATTCATCCTGACCTATTGTACATGTTTTTAGTGGTAGGGGAACCCGGAGGAAACCTACGCAGACACGGGGAGAACATGCAAACTCCACACAGAAAGGCCCCGGCCTTGGTGGGAATCGAACCGGGACCTTCTAGCTGTGAAGCACGAGCTCTAACCGCTGTACTACCGTGCCGCCTCCCCTCACCCTGACAGACTCTCCCACCCCCATCTCCATCGTGGACTCCTTCCGGTTCCTGGGCACCACCATCACCCAGGACCTCAAATGGACCCAACCATCAGCTCCCTCATTTAGAAAGCCCAGCAGCGGATGTTCTTCCTGCGGCAGCTGAGGAAACTTAAGCTGCCAACCAACATGCTTGTGCAGTTCTACACGGCCATCATCGAGTCCATCCTCATCTCCTCCATCATCGTGTGGTACCCCGGCACTACAGACTGGGACAAGCATCGACTGCAGTGCATTGTGCGTGCTGCTGAGAAGGTGATTGGCTGTGAGCTCCCATCTCTCCAGGACCTGTTCACCTCAGGACCCGGAGGCGTGTGGGTCGGATCACAGCTGACCCTTCTCACCCTGGACACGGACTATTCACCCCTTCAGGCAGGAGGCTACGGTCTATCCAGACCCATAAATCCCGCCACTTGAACAGTTTTTTCCCCTCCACCATCAGACTCATGAACAAAAACAAGTCTCTGTAGCTTAGTTACAAACTCATGGATGTAATCTGCACTTGCACTGTGTGGTGTGTCCATACTTAGACCCGCTGCTATCACTTTATCACTTAATATCACTTTATACACCTACACATCTGTAAATACAATCCCCCTGTTGTTCAATGTCAAATTGTTGTGGTCTTACCATATGTCACTTTTATTTTATCTTATTTATTTAATATTTTTACGCATGCCCCTATAGCCTTATAGTTTAACGTTTTTTAGCTTATTTTTATCTTAACTCTGTGTTATATGTTTTATGTTGCACGTTTGCACCGAGAAAAATTCCTAGTTTGTGAACCTGTTCTCAAACCATGGCAATAAAACCTATTCTGATTCTGATTCTAAATTAGTGGAATTTATCTTGGGGTAGGCCGCTCCTGCTTCACTTTGTCACCACTCAATGCTGTATATGGGTGTGAAATGTGCATATAATTCCATTCTTTGAACAATTTGAATACACAGGAGGGAAACAAGTTTGGGCCAAAACAAAAAATGTCACTGTTTGAACAGGAAAAATCAGGTACCCCAGCTTTAAGCAAACACATGCCCTTCCTTGCCACCAGATTCTGTCAACATAGCTGTATGCCTTAGTCAAGTGAATATTTATTGATGAATGTTTCTTTGTATAGAAATAAATTGTTGTTTATCACTTGCTTTTGGAATGATAATGTACATTCCAGCAATTCCAGAGTTAAGTACAGCTATTCCATCCAAAGAGTCCATAGTACAACAGTGTGGTACAACTCGCGATTATATGGAATCCTTTGGGGACAAGCATCAAAAACACCATTCATTGTAGACAGATTGTATCTTAAACTCCGATTGGTGTACAACGTCCCTTTGAAACAAAACTGTCTTCTAAGTTTTCAGGTTTATATTGTATCTGACAAAGCCTTCCGTATCTAGCTCAGCAGAAAGTCAAACAGCACCATGACGAGTCTAACACTTAAAAACACTTGACTCAGTAAAATGGCATGTGTACACTGTGACTGGCAGTTATAAGAGTCATTCAAGCATATATTCATTTTTACATATAATAATACTGATAAGAAAAATCCTCAGACAATTGAAAAGGAGCACAAAGAAGACAAACTTATATTATGTGCCCCTTATATTACTTACTTATATTAGGCAGAGTGGCTAGAACAAGCCAATTTTGAAAGAAAACCATTAGAAATCCCGTTTTCAGTTTGCCAGATGCCACCATGTGGCCTCCATGTGGCAACAGAAAAAACGGGACTTCTCATAGTTTTCTTTTAAAAAATACCACTCTGCCATAAGGCCAGATTTGTGCAGTGTACAACTAATAGTTGTTCTGTGCACAGGTTCCCCCACCTGAGCTGTAGCTCTCTGCAGTTCATCCAGGGTCATCATAGGCTTCTTGGTAACAGCTCTGGTCAGTGGGGTCCTTGTTCGGTCAGTAAGTTTAGGAGGATGGCCGAGTCTTGGTAGGTTTGCAGTGTTGCCACACTCTTTCCATTCTTGGATGGTGTATTTAACTGTACTTTGAGAGATGTTCAAAGCTTTGGAAATCTTTTTATAACCTAATCCAGCTTTATACTTCTCAATATCTTTCGGACCTATCTTGTGTGTTTTTGGACTTCATGATGCTGTCTGTTCCCCAATTGTCTCTTAACAGACCTCTGAGACCATCCCAGAGCAGCTATATTTGAACTGAGATGAGATTATACACAGGTAGACTCTATTTTGTCATTGGGTCAACATGTGATCATTCAGAAATCATCATCAAACTTCTGAAGGCAATTGTTTGCACTAAAAGGAAAGGGGGGCCGTACTTATGCACATCCCACTTTTCAGTTTTTATTTATAAAAAACATTCAGAATCATGTATTAATTTCATTTCACTTCACAATCGTGTGTCACTTAGTGTGTGTCTTTCACATAAAATTTCAATTAAATATATTTGTTTATGGTCAATAGCGTGGCAAAATGTCAAAAAGTTAAAGGGGGCCGATACTTATGCAATCCACTGTAACGTTGTTTAAATGTATTTGTTGAGAATTGACCAGATTTACACAGTCCTCCTTTGAAGGCCAAAGAAGTATGACATTCATTACCTGTTTTTCCATACAAATGGTTATACCAGATGAGGAATAGGTGACAGAAAATTGGAAATGCTATGTTATTTGTGATGTCAGTTTTCAGTCAGAGATTGCTTGCCTGCGCATCATTGACTGAAGTCTGTTCCATTTACCGCACCATTGGACGAATCAATGAGACATACAGTTAATGAGGAATAACTCGTTGTAATGGCTCTCTGCTCGACTGAACACACATGGACCAGTGTGGAGTCTGACGTCCTAGTTAGGATCATTGCCCTAAATGAAGTTGCTCATGTTATCAATTAGCAATATGGCCTTTCAATCATCTGAGCATGTGCTGAGCAGGGTAGTTTGTATTAGTATTGCAGAACTGGGTTACAAGAAAATGCTTTTTTGAGGTGTCTAAAAAATGTTTTACTGATTTAGAAGATGACATCCATTTTTCTGTATCAGGTCAGGTTTTTGTTTTTATGCTAAGAGTACATTTTCTATATTGGGGGCTGCTTCATTTTAGTAAAGTCTATGTATAAGTGATGTACCAAATTATGCACAAATGAAAATGATGTTACAACAAACCCCCAGTCTCCTCCTAATTGTGGACAGACAGGCACCAGGACGGAATCCTTTTTTTTTTTTTATTCATCACGTCAAAATTGTCCTAAATCAGCTCACAAAACTTAGTGACCAAATTTGTTGTAAACTGGTGTTATGGATTCACAGCCTGTAGTTCCAGTTGACTGACCGTTATCTTGTTTTTGGTTCAATACCACCGGTATTAGCTGGGTCTCAAATAAATGTTTAAAATAAAATTACTGTTAATAAGCGACTGATTGATAATATGGGACAACATGTTAGGTGTATAGTTTGGCATTATTGTCACGCTATAGGGGAGACAACCACTATCTCAAGAGCTGCATGTGTGTATTTACAGTGGGGGGGAAAGTATTTAGTCAGCCAACAATTGTACAAGTTCTCCCACTTAAACTATGAGAGACAAAATGAGAAAAAAAATCCAGATAATTACATTGTCTGATTTTTTATAAATTCTTTTGCAAATTAAGGTGGAAAATAAGTATTTGGTCACGTACAAACAAGCAAGATTTCTAGCTCTCACAGACCTGTAACTTCTTCTTTAAGAAGCTCCTCTGTCCTCCACTCGTTACCTGTATTAATGGCCCCTGTTTGAACTTGTTATCAGTATAAAAGACACCTGTCCACAACCTCAAACAGTCACACTCCAGACTCCACTATGGTCAAGACCAAAGAGCTGTCGAAAGACACCAGAAACAAAATTGTAGACCTGCACCAGGCTGGGAGGACTGAATCTGCAATTGGTAAGCGGCTTAGTGTGAAGAAATCAACTGTGGAAGCAATTATTAGAAAATGGAAGACATACTTGATACTGATAATCTCCTTCGATCTGGAGCTCCACGCAAGATCTCATCCCGTGGGGTCAAAAGAACGGTGAGCAAATATCCCAGAACCACACGGGGGACCTAGTGAATGACCTGCAGAGAGCTGGGACCAAAGTAACAAAGGCTACTGTCAGTAACACACACGCCGCCAGGGACTCAATTCCTGCAGTGCCAGACGTGTCCCCCTGCTTAAGCCAGGACATGTCCGGGCCCGTCTGAAGTTTGCTAGAGAGCATCTGGATGATCCAGAAGAGGACTGGGAGAATGTCATATGGTCAGATCAAACCAAAATAGAACTTTTTGGTAAAAACTCGTCGTGTTTGGAGGAGAAAGAATGCTGAGTTGCATCCAAAGAACACCATACCTACTGTGAAGCATGGGGGTGGAAACATCATGCTTTGGGGCTGTTTTTCTGCAAAGGGACCAGGACGACTGATCCGTGTAAAGGAAAGAATGAATGGAGCCATGTATCGTGAGATTTTGAGTGAAAACCTCCTTCCATCAGCAAGGGCATTGAAAATTAAACGTGACTGGGTCTTTCAGCATGACAATGATCCCAAACACACCGCCCGGGCAACGAAGGAGTGGCTTCGTAAGAAGCATTTCAAGGTCCTGGAGTGGCCTAGCCAGTCTCCAGATCTCAACCCCATAGAAAATCTTTCGAGGGAGTTTAAAGTCTGTGTTTCCCAGCACCTGCCCCAAAACATCACTGCTCTAGAGGAGATCTGCATGGAGGAATGGGCCAAAATACCAGCAACAGTGTGTGAAAACATTGTGAAGACTTACAGAAAACGTTTGACCTCTGTCATTGCCAACAAAGGGTATATAACAAAGTATTGAGATGAACTTTTGGTATAGACCAAATAGTTATTTTCTACCATAATTTGCAAATAAATTCATAAAAAATCAGACAATGTGATTTTCTGTTTTTTTTTTTTTTCTAATTTTGTCTCATAGTTGAGGTATACCTATGATGAAAATTACAGGCCTCTCTCATCTTTTTAATTGTTGGCTGACTAAATACTTTTTCCCCACTCTACATGAGTGAAGAGCTGGTAAAATATTACATCTCAAAGAACCCTGACAATTTTATTATTTTCACATCACCCTATATTTTCTTCTACAAAAAATACATCTCAACGATTTCACATTAAATCAGTACCTTAATTAATGTATTTGTTTATTTTGTCATATATTCTAAGTTATGTGAAGTGAAATGATATGTAATTGTTTGTTTGCATAAAATTACTAATGCAGCTCTTTGGCTTGAAATTGCTTTTTGATATTGAAGGTTGCAGACCATGTTACTTACTACTTAATTAACTTAAATTTGTTGCATAATACAGTATTAAAATATAGTATTAAAATATCAGCCAGCTTATGTTTTCCTACATTTAAAGCGCATTTACACTTGATGTTTCTAAATTATGGAAAAATCTGTTTATTGTATTAGTCCTTACATCATGTCTTCCACATTTTACTGACTTGGTCCATGCATAATAATAAGAACTATAAATGCATGCAATGCCTGTACCATTGCGATTGACTGCGGAATTGCGGGAATCGAATGCAGAAATTGCATAAACCGTCGAAATTGCAGAAATCGGTTAATTTGCATAATCTAATTTGCATAAACTGGTAAAATGCATAAACTTTCATGTTGCATGAACTTAAGATTGCAGAAACTGCTAGAATTGCATAAACTGGTAAAATGTGTTAGTTGGTTAATTTGCATAATGTAATTTGCATAAACTGGTAAAATGCATAAACAGTTTAAATTGTCCTTCCGTGGACCCACCACCTACAGAAGGAGCCATGGGGGCCGGTGCTATGTGACCTGGGCAGCTCCAACGGCTGCCCCCACGACCCGGCAACGGACAAGTGGAAGAAAATGAATGAATGAATGAGTTTAAATTGCACAAACTGTTATGTTGCATAAACTTTAGATTGCATAAACTGGCTAAATTTAACTGTTAACTGTTTAAATTTCATGAATCCTAAATGGCATAAATTGTTATGTTGCATAAACTGGTTAAAATGCGTAAACTGGTTAAAATGCGTAAACTGGTTAAATTCCATAAAGTGGTTAATTTGCATAAATTGTTTATATTGCATAAACTTTTTAAATTCCATAAACTGGTCAAACTGTTGAAATTGGCTAAATGCTGAAATTGCAGAAGCTGCACAAATGGCTGTAAGACATGGAGTGCCAGAAATCCTATTAAAATGAATTGGCTGGATTCCCCATAAACACTAATGGGCCAGATACCACATATACATCAATGCAAAAGATTTTCTCAAAACCCACAAGTTGCGGAAGCTGAACATGCACAAGTTGCAGAAATTGCAGAAATTACGGAAAAAATGCTGAAAAGCATGAATTTGCGGGAGCCCCATTATAAGTCAATGGGAAAAATGTGCGGTATTTTGTCCGACTGCGGAAAAAACGTAAATTGCAGAAGTCCCAAAAGTAATAGCAGGATTCTCCTCAACATGCGGAACATTTTGATGCATAACATGCAGAAATTGCACAAAGCATAAAAGTGCTGAAAGCTGCAGAAAATCCGGAAAAATGTGCGGGAATAACAAAGAAACGGGATCCGATGATCGACTGCGGAAGATTCCGCAGTCAATCAATTAATGAATTCATGTATACCCCAAGATACACTGTGGGTCGTTTTTAATTGGTGTTTAATAAGTACCATGCAGTCAATCATCTGCAAAATGAGTTACATAAACGGGAAATTAACAAGAATCAGTCCAGTTGGCTTGACGCCTAATTAACACTAAACATTGTTCAGAGCTTATCTTTCCACAAAATAAGTCAAGTCTATTTTCTCGAAGCACAGATTGTGGTTGGGAATTGACTGGCTAAATGTGGACCTTCTTATATGGCGTAATTCCATAAACAGAGCTCATTGTCTTAAGAAAATTGATTTTGTACCATGTGGTCGCGCAGTGTTCTTCCCAGGGGTGTGCAGGAATCTTATCACCAGCGGTCAGAGAAGGAACAGCCTCAAATCCAACCTAAGATGAAGAACATACAGCACTGGACAAAGGTATGAAGAAGAATTGTGAACAGAAGATGTTTATGTTTTGTGTTCTTTATAGTTTCACTATAATAGTAGAAAATAGACCACACTTACCCTTTACCCTTTTCATATTAAAACATGAAATTTAAGAAAACTGAATATATTATTTCCCCGCATATTCATGCAAAAGTTTCAAATTGATATCACTAATTATTTTTCCCCTCCCATATACCTGCACCCCAGTATAGCACAATTTACAGAAAAGAGGTCACAAACGCTACCTTTCCACAGGCAGGTGCGACTCAGGCAAATGCCTGGTCAAACCGGTCTGACCAGGTATTCGTTTTGGGACTGATCTCTGGCTGTGGCCAAAGCGCGCTGAATCGTACTTGCATGACGTGAACAGACTGCTGGCTGCTGATAGGCAAACTGGAGAGGGAACAGCCCTTACTATAGTCATACGGATCTAATATTTCATCATACCACTGTTCTAAAAGGGGATTTTGCCGATATTAACATTTAGCCGCCATTAGCGCAACTTTAGCTGGTGTTAGCATAACATGTGCATGTTGCATAAACCTTCATAGTTCGTATTTTAGCTGCTCCATTTCTGTTTTATTAGCCTGGGTACCTCTGAATGATTCCATGACCCTCACATGGTTGCTCCTCCCTCTGCCTCTGTGCTCAGGTGCGGTTATTTCACCTGCTCCGCTGTATGCCACCACTTCCAAAACTGGGGGCACTTTTGGCGGGCTGGATCGTTAACCTGTGGGCCCATAAAAGGCTGGCAGGGTGCTGAGTTAAGGTCAGCACACACTACATGGCTTTTCCAGTCTTATACGATTTTATAAAGAAGGGGGATTCCACACTACACGACTGGATTTAGTGCGATTATAGAACGACAGGGGGTTCACACTTAACGACTGAGAATCATAGGAGTGAACATACTACACGAGTCTGTCAAACTGCTGATGTTTTATAACACAGCGTGTCTGTCCTCTCTACAGCTTCATTTCTCCTCCAGCTTCAAAAACTGACATCAGATTAGAAAATATAGGCCTCTGTTTGTGAACGTGGGAAACATGTGCGTCTCCGGATTGGTCAACAGTGTCATGTGATTGCTGTCACAACAACGCAGTTCAATGCTGCTGCCGCTACTGCTACTTCTATAGTTCTGTCAAAATGGAGATAAACGTCGGCGACACGAAGATGCGGGATGTATTTCTTTGGATTTAATAAGAAAAGGAGATGGACCAGCGGAGAAAGCAGAGAGAAGCTAACGAAGAAAAGTAGCTGGAAAGTCCATCTCCAAACTCAGTAGGTGTCAGTAGGTTAAACTCTGTTTGCTGTTGAAATGTAGCTGGAAAAGATGGTTCTCATGAATGTTTGTGATATAAAGTTGTGCTGTTTCGTGTGGGGCTCACTGTGGCCATGAAATTAGTTGTTTTGGATGCCTACTGGTCACCTCCCTGGGGAGGTTTTGCAGGTAAGTCCCATTGCGAGGAGGCCCCCGGAAAGACCCAGGACACGCTGGAGGGACTATAGGCCTGATCTTTCGCCTGGTGCAACAACAGTGTTGATCGAGACGAGGCCAGTGCTTGTGGCCAGTAGCCTGAGGGTGTTGTTTAGAAAATAAAGGGGTTGACTGAGGCGTGGTGTGCTGCAAGCAACGCTGACTACACAGGGCTCCAGACAAACATTTTATGTTGGTTGTTGGTTGTTACACTAGACACATGAAGATGAGAGATTACAGCAAGGTGAACTTTGTGATGCACGTCCTGCTCATCTTTGGGCTACCCTTAAAGGGACTATACATAAGTTTAACCACAAATGAATGTATACAAATTTAAAATGTCTTCCTCATACATACTCCAGCAATGCCCTGGTGAGGAGAATGAGCCCTGGCCTTTTCACCGCGATTGCCTCTATATGCCTGTAAAGTCACTTGAATAGTCTATGCTCGGGTCGAACAAGCAAACAGCGTAATAACGTCATGCGCGTTCACGCTCAGCTGTAGCGTTAGCTGTATCTCCTCTATACTGACGCTGCTGAGCGAGTGGTAACTTCGGAAAGATGGATTTAGCGGAGAATAAGAGGAGACCGGCTTCAAGCACCATCGAAACTCCAGCCTAGACCCCAAATAACGAAAAGAAACGAAGAGTTTATTCGAGTGTGACAAAAAAAGCAAAAGTCGAGTCTGATCGGAGTCGGCAAAGAACCAGAGTAAACATCGGAAAATGTTGAGAGAATCTCTCAAAAGACCCGCAGCTTATTTTTGCTTGAAAGGTAAGAAATTATTACTAAATACATGGGGGAAAGTGTTGTTGATGCTTTCAAAACAACGGTGTCCGACTGTCCGTGCATGTTGTACAAACTTCACTGAAACAAGCCATAAAATAATCATATTTGGAAGTTACAAAAATAGTTGATCTAATAGTTTTATACCTACAGAGAAGTTGTGTAGTATTAGTGGCAGCCTAGTAGTGTCAGTAATAACAGTAATTGTGTTGTACCTACAAAACATTTGAGTAGTAACAGTGGCAATGGTGCTGTATTTACAATGGCAAAAATAATGTTGCTAATGTTAGCTTTTCTTGGCTGCAAAATAAGCATGACTCCTCACGGATTTATAAGTAGTGAAACGACTACAAAAAGTGGACATGTGCCGTTTACAATATAGTTTACGAGTTAGCTACGCTAACTTTGGGCCCAGGGAATTGAGACGATTTAGGCTTTTCCTAATAGCATTTCTACTGGTGGAATTATTTTATTATTACAATTAGGCCTACGTTTATGCATACAAAGTATACAAGTATTTTTTTTTTCTCCTTCAAACGTCAATTATTTGTTTATCTGTATTATTTGGCTTCTTCCCTCGATTCACTTTGCTATGCATTTGCTCAAGTATCACATCTTGGAAAACATTCACTCAAACTGATTTGGTCTAAATATCTTACAAAACAGTAACGTTTCTTACCTCAGTTGAAGTCATGCCTGCAAATCTGTAAATTGACCAGGACGGGACTGTTATTTATGGTGCTCGTAAAGCCTGAGTGCCTCATACATGAGCTTATCATCCAGGCTGCAGTTACGCATTTGGCCTGAGGGGGCAATTGCGAGTACAAAACTGCCAAACTCCACAGAGCCCCTTTAAATTGACTCACGCAGACTTATTTCTTTTCCTGGTGGATGTAACTCTGGACACGCGGTTTATTCTGATACAGCTGGACACGGTTTCCTTCAAGTCTACCTGCTCCACCGGGAAGTGTTTTCATGCTCAGACACAAAGAGCTGATGTGCCGCTGCAGCTCATGCGGTACTATGGGTTTGTGGGTTATAAAACATCATTATCTTATCGCCACATTTTGTAATCCTTGTATAATGGCGATTGCCTAATCGCAAAAAATGTTTTAACTTGGTATCCCTACGAAAGCGACTTCAGTAGAAAAGTCCATATAAAAGGCTATAATATTTAGTCAATAGTTTATTAAATCCTGATTACAATATGCTGCATCAATTAAG